>OX419756.1:20379176-21117301 GCA_948567375.1 Lunularia cruciata
TTGGCTTACTCGGGCTTTGAAGGTTGACATCCCTTAGACTTTGACTATGAATGCCCTGTTGCAATTGCATGAGCTCGCGACGGTTTAGGATCCGGAATCACTAGGTACACTATTCAGTACATCATGAAGAATTTATTGCCATATTGTACGTCTCTAGCTTGGCGGTGAATGGAAAGCATGATCGACAAGTTCACGAGTACAACTCTGACTGGGGACATGCTAGAGGTAGTTAAACGAAAGTCATTGGAGTCATTATTCTAGAACCGAATGTCCTTTATAAGCAAAACCTAGCTATTCAAAATCAGCAGAACAGTTTGAGGTACAAGTCATACACGTGAGTATTGAATTCTTCATATCAATTGTCTTTTGAATTCTCCATAGCAATTGTCTATTCATGCTTGTCATTTGTGAACTTGACGAATCTAAGTTGCGTCTGAAGTCACCTGAAATGTTGGCCACTTCACAGCGTCCTACCCGGAAATATAGTTCATATTATCTTAACCGGTTCACATTCTGGAGCTACAGTACAGAAAAAGTTGATGTGGATAATTCTCGGAAAGAAATTATGAATCAGTGATTATATCTGATATATATCGACTACAAGTCGCTCTTAAGACAACTTATAAAGAGTCTTAAGGTTTTATAGAGATGCCATCGACCCTCTGATATTCGCTTGTAATATTACTCGAGTTACAAAAGCCTTATCGACAATAGTTCGCGAGAAAACGTTAATTTTACATTCTTCTGATCTTTCTCAAGCTGCGATAGCCAGGACTAAGGAATTTTTGTCTTTATATGAATTAGTTTTTTCTTCTCCATGTAAGCCCTAAACCTTAATTTACTAGCTACTTTCTTCGAAATTTTGTCTAGGTTTGGTTCATCTATATGTATTTTAATTACTCATTTGGGAGTGTGGTTCTACATTAGATTTAGCAAGGGTCCATATGCCAAGGTGTCCTTTTGGAGAACATAGGATGGCTATCTATGATGCTATTAGGGATATAGTGTTTGCTATGGCATGAGAGAATGGATATTTGGTTTGGATGGAATGTCATTGTGCTTTGCGGAAAACAAGTGTGAAGGTAAACTTATATTTGGTCCAAGATGATCAGGTGACAGTAGTGGATATCCTAGATATGGACCCTATGCATGATTCAATTTTGGAAGGAATGATTACCCATCCTCCTGGATGGGCAGCGAGTGCAGCAACAACTGGCAAGGTCTCCAAGTATAAGGGTATGCAGCAAGATCATCTCTTTGTTCCTCTAGCCATGGAGTTATATGGAGCTATGGACACAATGTTCAACACATTTGTCAAGGAATGCAAGAGAACTTATCATGTTAGACGCAAGGGGTACCACTCTCATATTTTATAACATATTTTAGACAACATATGGCCATTACTCTAAAGAATACAATGGCTAGTGCAATCCATTAGAGAACAATCGCACTAAATGATTCTTCTTCGATTGCTCTCCCATTGTTTGTAGACGATTGCTCCCATTGTTTGTAGACAATACGACTTGCATAGCTCAAATTTCTGAAGTGCAATAGAGCCAATTCTTCACATTTACTCTATTGGCTTCCCATCCTTCTAGTTTTTTTCGAGGTCATCCTTTTCCTCTAAATTACGTGTAATGAGAGAAACTAATTTAACACGTGGCGTTGCGCTTTGGTATTGTCCTCCCATAGTGGACTTCTGTCCAGTTTAGTGCGGTTTTAGGAGCATTACATGTAAATTAATCTCATGTTCAGGGCCAGAGTTCCGCGAACCGAGGGTGGTCAACGTTTCCGGTCTCACCTTAGAATTCCTTATAACTCTTTTCTCATAGGTGGTGCCTCTTCTTTCCATCTGTCCGTCCTGTATATCTGCTGTATTTTCTTTTCCGTATCTTCTTGCTCTCTTTCCTCGAATTTGTTTTTCTTAAGTCACACGTATCAAGAACAAACTCTTCATAAAGCATTCCGCGTGCATGCATGAAGTAGAGTCAATATGGCCAACAGTATATCCTGGAGGAAAAGAATACAAAGCACCAAGAAATTAGCAACGGACTCGCCACTTAAATGGAAGAAGGCGACCGCGTAAAAAAGACAAAGACCCCATCAAACCGTACAAGGGAGCGGAAAGAAAAAGTAAAATGGGACTAAGCCCAATAGAGTCTATATGAGAAATATATACACCACGAAATCCAAAAGCACCCAGAAATGCAAAAATGGATAACGAGCAGGAAGCACAACAAACGAAAAAGGCTAAAAACCGAAACAGAACTGAACCGAAGAAGAGACTCCAAACTTACTTTGCGAGGAGTAAACCTGTGAGTGATGATGAGGTTATGTATTCTCTTGCTGGTTTATAATCGATCAATGCGCCGGGTGAATCCCAAACTAGGTGACAACGACTTCGTTTGTTATCAACATTTCTCTCACCTCTATCTATATGTGCCACAGATAAATATAGGTAGATACATTTGGCATCAAATTCTAGGTTTTCAAACTTATGCGTGTGCTGGTGTGAAATGCATATAGTATTTTATAAATATGCGAATTCAGGGGTTCGTTTAATAGTGAATGGCCTCGTAACAATTTAGGGTTTGAAAATTTGACAGTTAAATTGAGTCAGATAAATTTTAATCTCACATCAGTGGATCCTCCGGAAGCTAAAAAAGCTAGGGGTCATGTTTTCAAATGCTCATAAAGATATTTCCGATTATATACCTTTCCCCATAAAAATTTCCGATTATGTACATTTTCCCATAAAACTTTCTTTACTCCTGCTCGCTACCCCATAAATTTTTTTACAAACTATCTATAAATTAATCTCGCCATAAATTAGTTTATGGATTCGTTTTCAAATGCCCATGGGGATATTTCCGACTATATACATTTCACCATAAAACCTTTCTGTTCTCCTGCAAGCTACCGATAAAATTTCACAATCTATCCATAAGCACAATTTCACAATCTATCCATTTCCGCCTGTCTATAGATTCTCCTCTCATTGACCACATATACCATTAGAGTAACTCTATCACACCATCTAGCGGGTACTTTGGCTTGGAGGCATTCGTTCTGCTTCCTTTTCTTAACCCTTGAATTTCATGGTGCTCTTTGCCTGGCTTCTCTTGCATTTTTTCTTGGTGTTTTGTATTTTTGCTTTCTTTCCTTAAGGGTCTATTATTTTGTGTGTAGCTTTCGTTTAGCTAGGCCTTGAGAGATATAGTACTCCGCGGTTGTTTGTTCCTTGGGGCACTTACTTCACTTTCACTTCTGACGAGCTTTTGTGCTTGGAATGTATTGGTTAGTACTGCTTTAAGGATATCGTGGTGAATCTTTACGAACGAATTACAGTTAGAGATCGCAGGCCAGTCCATCCGAAGAATTCCGCTCCTCCTGTACTTTCTGAAACAAGAAGGATCACAAGAAACGTGTAAATTACCGGAGACATAATCATGCATAGGTCCAGATCTGACATCTGTTTATAAATTTCTTACTAGATTTAGGACAGAAATAAAAAGAGTATTAGGATTCCTTAGCGCATCCGATAAGTTCATGATAAAAGAATCTGACGGTAGAAAAGACGAAGAGATTCCAATTCAAGATTTAGATAGATGATATGAAGATGAATGAATGAAAATGAAGTCTTCAGACAAAAGAATTTCCACTTTGAATAATTCTCCATATTATTGTAATAAATTTACTTAAATTTTACGCGTTTGTAAAAGCTATTTCCACTTTGAATAATTGTCCATATTATTCTAGTAACTTTACGTAAATTTTACGCGTTTGTAGAAGCTATCACTCGTCTCCATTACTCTTGTTTCTAGGTTCTTCTTTCTGGTTCCATATAAGAAGGTTTGTATGTATCAACACACTTGTCTCCATTACTCTTGTTTCCAGGTTCTTCTAGATACATTTAAGAAGGTTCGTTTATATCAACAGAGTTCATATAACATAGATTGGTCGTGAACTCCTACAAGCATAGTCATTGATAGTGGTAGACATATAGGCGGGAGCAGTGATGACTATTGTCTGTAGGAGGACCATTACAACTTTTCATAACCTGTGAATATCAAACTCGTTGTGGCAAATTGACTGAACAATCAGTTGGCCACAGTATATTTGATACACTATCATTATGAACTTGAAGACGAGATTCAAAAACACATATGCCCGGACAACGTAAAGTAGAAAACACTCAAGAACATTTTCACCAGTTTACTTCATTCCCTACAAATTTGTGAATTAACGTTTAAATAAGCAAGCCCTATATTATGTTGACTTGACTTAGCCAGACACAAATACGTAATGAAATAGCTTTAGTTGTTAAAAGCAAGTCGAGGTACGATGCGTTATGTTGCGTTCTCTATCAACAAAGTACAACTGTAATTTTTAAACAAAGCCCTTTCGTCATGAAATTGAAAGATGGAGGTGGGGATGTCAACCTTGAATTGTGCTTATACAACATGGTCGCTATGATTGGCTTTCAGATGGCTGGCACCGTACAAGACCAAGTCCTTTGACTTATCTTCCAGCACAGTGTTGACAGCGTTGTTCGTAGATGCTCTCTGTGATCATCTCGAACAGCCATCTCAGTGATCTTACCTACTATAGTAAACATTTGGCGTTGTCTTCAAGGTACAAAGCTTCGAGTTAACTTTGAACGGAGGGTTATTATCGTGCTAACTTCTTGTTAACTTAATTTCCACTTTGAACATGAAATGCTCTTGTTCAAGTTCAGCGACATTGTGAAAAGAATATTTTAAGGAAAGATATGAAGAGAACCCGGCTTGTACGAGCGTTTTGATTGGATTGACTTCACAAAGTCGATACGAGATAATGGTGGAGTTCGTCTGTTCGAACCTTGGAGATTCTCCCAATAAAAGTTTGGTACAATTTGTTACTCGCCATTTTGTTTATATATTTAATTTACCCCTTTATGTCTTTTCCTTCCAAGGCTTGATGGGCTCTTTCGTCCTCTTGTTATCACGCGGTCGCCTTCTTCTCATTTGTTTATACGGTACTCGTGAGCCGAGTGAAAATTCAGAACCTTCTACTGTGCCAGCATCGTTTGAAGTAGGAGCGGGCAGAAATTATGTTTTCTCTACGGAACCCATAAAGGGACCTCATTCTTTTTTTCGTAACGACACTATTGGATTTCAGCCCCATTCGATACCTTTTGTGTTTGGTTTCATGGGTATTCCCATTCTTTTTTTTTGCCCGACGCGGTCGCCTTTCGCTCACTCGTCTTGATTTCCCTGTACATAGAGTCGATCCTCTTGTACTTTATAACTGCATTTGAAGAGACTCTTTTGGAATCTCTTCCTCCAAGTTAGTGCTATCAAGCACGAATTGTGTAAGAACGAAGAATCTTGTGTACTTGCGAACCAATTGAAGTTCAAGTTAGCAAGATCAGTTGAACTTGGTCAACTGGAAGCATCTGTACTATATGGAAAGTAGTCAAACGTCGGTAGAAGGGAGAGTCGGACCGTAAACCCAAAGACTTGTGTCGGACTTGACTTAACAATTCCAAAACAACATGGTTCCTGAAATAAAGTTACAAAGTTCAGTAATTTTTCTAGATTTTTCAGTTGGTGAAAAGTCTTGAAGTGGAAAGGGTTCTTGGCTATAGTGGACAGAGGTCGACAAGTATCACTTGGAGTCTTTTAGCTAGAGTGGATATGGTTTGATTGTAATCAGTGCACAATTATTGATAGATTGTTGTGTGAAGGATAAAGTACAGATCTGATTTGAGTGCAATTTGAGTGGAAGAACTAATTACATCGGAGAAGTGAGAATGAAGGGGAAAATTGAGAGCATTGGTGATATCTCCAAGCCGTGTTGATTATTGGTATATTTCATGGTGATCCTAGATTTCTCTAAGAGTGATAGTGTGTAGAAGCATGTTCAAGTTGATGTAGATTTGCTAGTGGAGTAAATGGTCTACGGAAGCACTAGCCAAATTTCTAAGAATTGAGTCAATTTGAGACAATGGGTGTTTGATTTGAGCACAAGGAAGTGAAATCAAGGTCAATTTGGTGTGAATTGAGCCGGAAGTGCAAAATTGGAGGTGGATTTGGGAACACATCCCCTAAAATTAAGGTTTTGGGGATCCCCATCCTCTCAATTTGGTTCAAGTTGATAGTTAGTGGAAGATTTGGCAATCATCTAACCATAGAGGAGGTGCATCATATTGGCAAAGGCTATCCAACTTCAGAGGTCAAGTTGGTAAAGGTTGTCCAAAGTTAGAGGTTGCATGAATCGCCCTAGCTAGTGCTCGAGTTGGTGAAGCTTGGCCATATTTAGAGAGGGTTTGAATTGACAAGAAGAAAGGCCTTGTTTGGTTGACTTTCAGCTAGAAGCTTGAGGCATATGACAATTGACTAGAGAGGCGAAAAAGGCCTAGAAAGTTGGGCAAGCAAGCCAACTTGCTAGAGTGAGGCTAGCCAATTTAGATGAATTTTTGGTAATCATTTTGTAAAATCTGTCCATCCTTCTAGATTGTGCACAACAAGGTTTGAATTCCAAATCTTTGGTTCCTAGACTAGTGCCCTAGCCAACTAGTCTATCTTCACTTGTTGTCCTAGTGGTTGGTTGATAAATACCTATACGCATGTAGCTTTGGCTAAGAGAGGAAATTTGATCCCATCCTTGGTGATCATGGTAGCTTAGGAGTAGGCAAACACTCTTATGACATCAAATGCCAAATGGTGGTAGAGTCAGTCCAATATTGATTTATGAGATGGAAGGTTTCATTTAGACTTCTTGTGATTGGATTGCCTCCATTCTCTACTTCCTATTTGCGGAGGGTACCTTGGACCTTGGGAGTATTGGTGCTCTGGTGTAGTCTTGGTAGTGAAGCTAGAGTGATGACTAGTCAAACTACCTATGTTTCTCTTTGGTGAGGCAAGAAGTGATGACCCGTAGACCATGAGACTGCGTGTTGTGATGGTAGGTTATAGGTCACCATTTTCCCTAGTGTAGTTGTCATAGTAAGAAGTTACATTAGTGAGTGGTGGTGATCCTTGGCGGGGTTGTGATAGTTATAGTTGCAATTTGAATTTCATTGGCATGATGGAGTTCTTTGGGATTCCAAAGCAAATATTGCTATAATATACAATAGGTTTACATGGAGTGGAACTCATTATCAACCTATATCTCAAGTCCTAATAAGATAGGAGATTGACTCTGATTTGGAGTTTGATATAGGAGTTGATTCAGTTGAGAGTGCACTTTGTGTGTTCACATTGTTGTTATGGGACATGCACGAGGTTATGAGGGCTCCAAAGTCCCCAAGTGCTACTCTGGTACAATGGATACAATGAGTTGGATGACTTCATCCAAGGGTTTGATAGTTGGTGTGATTGATAGCAAATACAAAACTCAACCTTGTTCACACTATTTATGGCACGGAAGGAGTTATTTCAGCACTTGGAGGGTCCACAAATGGATGACTACCATGAGTTCATGAGAACTCACTTAGAAGAGATTGAGCTATGGAGACAATATTGGTCTCTAAACAATATTTTCATCACTTTAGGGCCACAAGTTCTAACTCTAGTAGTGTTGGTGTATCTAGTGGAGGTGCAATAGTTGGAGATAGTGCTACTACGAGTGGGGTTACTGCTACAAGAAGGATTGTAGTACCAGAGTTTAACCCTATGGTAGAGTTCTTCTAGTGGTTGAGGTAGAACTACCAAGCAGTGCGGATTGACAAGTTAAGGAGCTTGTAAGAGTTCTAGTAAGAGAGAGCCTACACAAGGCATACACTCGCATGAGATGGCTGATCAATTTCACTCAAGGAGTTACTAGGGCACCCAAGTAGTCCATTTTTTGGTATGGGATCCTAGATAAGGAGTTGTGACATAGAGTAGAATATGATTTGTTGTTACAAGCTACCTCACCTACTTTGGTGGTGGTCTTTAGTTTGGCTGAGTGCATCAAGCTGAATATGGTGGAGGAGAGGATGGTGACATCCAGATTTGGTAAGGAGATCTCATCCACAACTATTAATTCTTCTAGAGTGTAGTAGAGTACACCACACCATATTGGCTTTTGAGGGTAGAGTGGACAACCCAGATCTTATGGAGGAGGGCCTAGTGCAACTCAAGTCAATAGTAGTCAATGAATGGTGGTGTTGCTTGTTGGACTTGTAGTGGACCTCACCACAAGAAAGAGTGCACTCAAAGCATTAGACATGATACCTCTAGTGCATCATAGCCATCATAAAGATAATGTGACCATTGACATAGATTTGGTCACACTAGTGACCAATGCTTTGACCTTCACCCAAAGTTACAAAGTGGTAGGGTTGCTATTGCAGGTGGTAGAGGAGCTCCAAGTTATGCAGAACAAGGTGGTAGAGGACCCACACTTAGTAAGAGCGCAATACCTACCCTTGATTTTAATACAACCATAGCTACTTAGATTGAGTAGTTGGAGCAAAGATTGGCTAGCATAGCCATAGCTCAAAGGAAGTCAAATTTGGGAATTGACGCTTCCACCTCTTGTGTTGGTGATAGAGACATCTTGGACTTTATGTGCGGAGCAGCATAGGTAGATGCATCTACCATAGTGACTAAGAGTGCAGTATGTGCTTCAAGCCTAAAGGAGAATTAGTGGAGATGGACCCACAAAGAGGAAAGGCTGGTAGATGGGTGAAACTCCCCGGTCTTTCACACTCTTTGAGGCACTGAAGATGATACCCACGGCTCCTAGATGTCCTACTGTAGGTGTGGTAGGTAATGATGGAGTGCATGATGGACTAGATGCTAGTCAACCACCTACTACTACATAGATTTATTCTAGCATGATGGTAGGAGAGGGTCAATTGATTATGCGCTTCCCTTTATGCTCAATTGATTATGCTTCTCAACCAATGACATGTTTACATTGAGAGTTGACCCCACTTTAGTGTTCCGGTGTAATACCAATAGCTAGATATATTAGCTAGAGGTGAATGTTAGCTTGGTAAGATCTAGAAGAATTTTATGTATGATAGGCTAGATAGATCTGATAGAGGTGTCACCAAAAGAGTACTTCTATTAATAGGGTAAGACCAACCAAAAATAGCCTAAATTTGTAATACCAAAAGCTAGATATATCATCCAAAAGTGAAAATTGGCTTGGTAACATCTAGGACAATGTTATACATGATGGGCTAGGTAGATCAGATAGAAGTGTCACCAAAAGAGAACTTCTACTAATGGGGTAGTAGTAGAAAATAGCCTGAAAGCTTTAGAGCCAATTTTGGAGGCCTAAACATATGAATTAGGCCTAAAAAATGTACAAATACCTCCCCCCTAAAAAAAAGGAAAGGCTAGCTTTCCCTCTCTCCAAGTTTTTCTCATCAAGAGCTTTCCAACGGTACCTCACCTATGCAATTCAGAGATTCCTATAGGAAGATTCCCTAAAGATTCCCTCTAATCAAAGAAATTTTCACCTACCAAATAGGATCAGAACCAACATGTAACCCATACATGCAACTAATATAAGGGTAGAGATTGCTGACATGTAACCAATCCATGTATATGATCCAAGGGTAGAACTTCCTTTGGAGAAGTCCTCTTTGCTATATAATACAATCAAGGTGCTCCTATGGGGGCATTGGAGGTTGAGTATGAACTTGTTTGTTTCTTATTTTATGTTTCTCTTAATATATTATCCTTGGAAGATTAAAATGGTATCAGAGCAGGTGTTTCAATCCAAGAGAGCAGATCACCCATCTTGGAAGAACATTGGCTACTAAGATTGAGTAATTTTTGAGGAGAGACATTGTGATGTAATCAATAAATTAGGAGTGTGCTAGAGAGAGGATGATATGGAGGCTCTGGTAGGACAATATCTAGCACTCTGCTTTCCATTCTTGAATCCATTCTACATCAAGATTATATACATATAATGTGAGCACGTAATAGTGTATCTTGTTTTTCATTTTAGAGTAGAGTTTGCGGATACAATGATGAACTCACCAAACTCGGTGATTTTGCATGTGGTGATCTATGATAGAGAGTGGGATTTGACAATCTACATTCTATTATGATAGATTTGCATATACCAAATCCTCTCTCTTTCAACACTCAAGTAGAAATCCATTATGTGGTCAGATCAAAAGTAATATTTAGGAATTTTGTAGTCTATAATTTTGATGAAAAATACTATCAATGAGTGATAGCTTCTAAAGTCCCAATGATAGTTCCAATAATTCTTGCACCCTCTAGAGTGATTATATTAATTCTCTATTGAAGTAAGAAGTAACAATTGAGAAGTGTTGTGTGTAAAAATCATCGATCTGTAGTTACATGAATTGATGCAAGGAATAAAGGGAATGTTGAACAAGTTTTGAGAGATCAAGATGAACATGGAGGCATTGCATAGTCAAGTACGTACCTTTCAAGAATGATCAAGCAATGCACAAAGGGAAGTCATCCAAAAAACAATACCAAGGACCAAAGCACATGGAGAGTCACTCATACCAAGGACACCGACCTTGGTTGACAATGAGGCCACATTGTTACTAAGGATGAATGAGTTTGGTAGAAGTTTTAGACAATTTCAAATGAGGATTGAAGGAGCATGTCCGCCAAGAAGTAATGGTACAAAATCCTTGTATGGTTTTTGAAGCCATTTCTTGTACCCAAAGAATAGTAGGGGTGCTAGGAGGAGGTGAAGGGGTCATCCCAACTCAACATTATTGAGCTGAAATAGTTCCTATGGAATGAAGCAACATCCAAAGCAAAGAACTAAGAGCATGACCGTTCCAAGGAGAACAGGGACGGGTTAGAAAGAGAGAGATGGGGTCCCATGAGGAGAAGGGACTTAGAAAAAAAATGTCTTTGTTACAATTGTGGCCAAGTTGTGCACCTTACTATCAATTGTTGTACTTGTTTTCCTAGGGGCCCTCAACCTCCATACAAGCAATCTTTGAACAACATAGAGAGAAGAATGAAGAAGAGGATGCAAATATCACCTTGGAAAATGAAAACCGCCAATAAATATACTTGGTGGCCTTATTGGCTCAATAGAATAGCAAAATAGCTAGGGGAGGGGGAGGGAAGACAAGTGCAAAGAGACTAAGAATGACAAGCTCACAATTGATTGTTGTGATTGATTGAGTCCTAGAAGGCAATTAGGTGAGAGTATTGATAGACCCTAGAGTAACAAAGAATTTCTTGTCTCACTCTATTGCAATAAGGTTGGGGATGGATCTAAAGAAGGATGAGAATGAAGAAATAGAATTACCAAATGAGCAAACAAAGAGGATTGAGTCATTACCTAAAAAGGTAACACTCTTTGTAGGAGAGTATCAAGAAGAAATTGAGTGGCGAGTAGTATCATTATGATGCAATCTTAGGTATGTTGTGGATGGAGCGCTACAACCCCATGGTTGATTGGAGGAAGAAAGTAGTGAGGACCTACTAGTGGAAGATCATTGGAATTAAAAAAAGAGCATAGATGCAAGAATTACCTCTATATGTCATAGGGACAATAGCTATCTATAAGACCGATAGATGTTTCATGGGCCTAATACGAAAAGTCTAGAGTGCATGACTTGATGGACAAGTCCTTGAGAAATTGAGAGATGTGGTCAATGAGTTTCAAGATGTTTTCTTGGATGAACTACTCCTAGGATTACCACCAAAAAGGAGAGTTGATCATAAAATCAAGATAATTCTTGGGAAGACACCTCCTTGTAAGGCCCCATATAGACTTTCACCTCATGAGTTAGAGGAGTGTAAGGCTCAATTGAGGATATGCTACAAAAAAAGGTTTATCCAGCCCAATTTATTTCCATATGAGGCTTCTATCTTGTGAAGAAAAAGGATGGTACAATGCGCATGTGCATTGAGTATTGAGACATGTGCATTCAACAAATGGTGAAGAATAAATACCCCTTACTCCACATGGATGACTTGTTTGATCAACTCAATGGAGCATAAGACTTCACCAAACTTGATTTATGGAGTGGTTACAACCAAATTTGGATTGCAGAAGAAGACATCTACAAGACTGCCTTTCAAGCAAGGTATGGTCACTTTGAGTACCTGGTGATGCCCTTTGGCCTCACCAACACGCTGGTCATTTTCATGAGTTTGATGAATGACATATTCATCCATGCTTGGATAAATCTATTATTTTTTTCCTAGATAACATCCTTGTCTATAGTAGGACAATGTTTGAACACAAACAACATGTACAAGAGGTTCTCTAGATTCTACAATAAAATTAGGTGTACATTAAAATCTCAAAGTGTGAGTTTGGCAAGTCTGAAGTAGACTACTTGGGGCATAGAGTAAGTGTAGAAGGTATCCAAGTATTACCAAATAAAATAGAGGTCATTCAAAAATAGAGTGTTCCAAAAGATCAGACTCATCTCAAGAGTTTCTTGGGATTGAGAGGGTTCTATTGGCAATTTGTCAAAGACTTCTCCAAGGTGGCACAACCTCTAACAACACTACTTGGCAAGGGGAAGAAGTGGATGTGGGGAATTGCATTGGTGCATTACTACATACACCAATCTTGAAATGTTATGACCCAAAACGTCCAATCAAGTTGGCTATAGATGTATCCAACATAACAATAGGAGTAATCCTACAACACGTGTGCCATGTAGGATGGCACCCAATTGCATATTTCTCTTGAAAGCTATTATTGGCAGAACATAACTATTACACCACCAAATGAGAGAAGTTGGCCATTGTCTTGGCAACCAAGCATTGGAAGCATTATCTTGGCAAGAAGGTATTTGTAGTGGAGATTGATCACAAACCTCTACTCTACCTAGAGACACAAAAAGATCTATCTTGTTGATAGATTTGATGGGTAGTGGAGGCAAAGGTTCAACATGAAAATCACATATATGGAAGGTAAGAAGCAACTTGCAGATGCATTTACCCAAATACCTATGGTAAAAAATTTGGTGGTAGAAGTCAAGATGAACCCTAAATTTTGGCCAAGAATTCTTGCTATTACAAAAATTGACCCATAGATTGTAGGAGCTCAATCATCCAAAGGCATCATTAGTACCCATGGACTTGCTTTTATGATGGCAAGTTATGGATCTTGGAGGACATTTCTACAAGAACCACCATCCTAGCAAAATGTCATGATTTTGTCATTATAGGTCATATAGAAGTGGACAAGACACTAGATGCAACCAAATGCCATTACTAGTGGCCCAAGATGAGCAATGATGTGATGGAGTATGTTCAAAGCTGCCTACTATGTCAAAAAATAAAGATTCTAATCAAGCTCTCTTAGGACTTCGTCAACCTCTTCCTACTCCTACACAACATTGGGAACAAGTAAGCATGGATCTGGTTTGCAAATTGCTCAAGACCACCTTAGGGTTTGACTCCATTGTAGTCTTTGTTGACCGCCTAAGCAAAATGTGCATCCTACCACCAAGGACATGACTACTCCATAATTAGCTCAATTGTACTTAGATACAGTCTTTTCTCACCATGGCTTGTCTTGAGTGCTCATCATTGATAGATGCACTCAATTCACTAGTTTGTTTTGGAGAACACTCTTTAGTCTCTTTGAACCAAATTGGCCATGTCTACAAATTACCATTGATAGACCAATGGACGAATAGAGCGGGCTAATTGCACTATTAAAGACATGCTCCAAGGCTTCACCCTATAAGAGCAAGAAAGGTGGGACACTTTACTCCCATTGGTGGAATTTGCATACAACAATTCAATGAATGCATCCACACAAGCCATACCATTCTTCCTCATGTATGGAGAGCATCCTTTCACACCTTTGAGCTTGATGAAAATCCACCCAATGGATACCAAGGTGGATGTTGTCAACACTTTTGTTTCCAAAATCCAACAAGGAGTGGAGAATGCCAAAAATAGGTTATAGATAGATTGATAGAAACAATATGTATATGCATATCATTAACACATAGAGTTCAATGTTGTGGATCAAGTCTATTTGTCAACAACCAACCTCATGTTAGTTGGACCTTGCAAGCTTAGAACGCAGACCTCATTTTATTGTGCCTTTTCCCATCCTTTGTCGCATTGGCATAATGGCCTATCACCTTGTGCTACTATCACATATGAAGATCCACCTAGTATTTCATGTTTCCTTATTATACTGATATGCTCCTCAACTCCCCTCTCCCCACTTCTCTTCCATACAAGAAAGTTGACCTTGTCCAACACTCCTTGATGAGGCAGAGGAATATGAGGTCAAACATACTCTTCAAAAGTGCATTTGTGGTACTCACCATCCGCATGTGGAATATTTGGTACATTGGAAAGAGTACCCACTATATGAGGCAACATGGGAGCCAACAACCAATTTGACCAATGCACTAGTGTTAGTGAAAATTTTTGAGCAACAACTTTTTTGTAAAAGACCGAGCCCAAAGAGAGAAATAAGATAATGGAAACTCACATTGGGACACTTGAATGTGGGAAAAATCCAAATGCCTAGCATGAGCTTCGGCTTTGGTTTTTATAAGTAGCATACAAGGCCTCGAGAAGCTTCTCAAGAAGCTTCCTTAAGCCGCTTTGTTAGAATGCAAGCCAAGTTAACTAGGAAGCTTCTCAAGAAGCTTCCTTCTAGAAGCCACCTACTTGGCGTGCAAGCTAAGCTAGTTAGAAGCTTCTAGAAGCTTCCTTCTAGAAGCTATCTGCTTGGGGTGCAAGTTAAGCTAGTCAAGAAGCTTCCTAGGAAGTTTCTTAGATGCTTATGGAATATTCTAGGCTAATTTGGCTTATTCTCTACTTCATTAACCTTCTTAACTACATCACTAAACTCCATATTGTTATATATTCCCCTACCTCTAGTTGGTGATGTCCTTGTCGCCATTGAAGCTTCAAACTCCTGGATGGCAGTCTGTAAATTTTGGAGGTGAGAAAGAGGTTCCCATGTGGCATCATGAAAGGGATATCCTTTCCAAAGGACCTTGTATTCCATATGTTGTCGGTGTCCTTGTTGAATATGACGACGTGCAAGGAAACAATCAACTTTGTACTCCTCTTGATCATTGATAGGGATGGGAGGAGGAGGAGGAGGAGGTTGGACACAAGAGGAAAAGGAAGATGGGTTAGGAACAAAGGGTTTTAACTTGGAAATATGAAAGACAAGGTGGATGTGCATATGATAAGGTAAGGCAAGTTGATAAGCAATAGGAGAAATGATTTTGGCAACATCAAAGGGTCCTATCCAATTAGGGGCAAGTTTACTAACTTGGGTATCAAGTGGGAGGGGTAGGTTACTAAAGGATAACATGACTTTATCACCAACTTCAAGGTGAGATCACAATGATGGTAGTCCGCATATTGTTTATGATGATTTTGGGCAACAAGGAGGTGAGATTTGGCTTGTTGGAGAGATTGGGAGATGGTGGTCAAGAAGGTCAAAGTATGAGGGGCCTGAGATGGGGGAAGAGCAAGAAGAGAATCTAGAACAAGCAGATCTTGGCCAAAATTTAGAAAGAAAAAGAGAAAATCTGGTGCTTGCTTGTTGGAATTGTTGTAGGTAAATTTTATAGCTGCAAGACATTCATCCTAATTGGTATGGTAGACATTGACAAAGGCACACAATATATCTTCCAAGGTACAATTTGCACGTTTGGTTTTGTCCATCAGTTTGAGGATGATAGGCCGTGGACAAAGCAAGCTTGGTGTCTAGTATTTGGAAGAGTACTTGCCTAAACTTCCTAATGAATCAAGAATCACGGTCAGAGATGAGTACACATGACATCTCATAATGCTTGAAGACATTGTCAAAGTAGATTCACACTAAGCTTGGAGCATCCACGGTATCAAAGGTTGGTGCCAAGTGGATTTACGTACTAAGCTTATTCACAAACACCATAATTGTTGTGTGTCCTTGCTTTGGATCTCATCACATCCTTGGACAAGGATGTGATGAGATCCAAACTCACATGTTCCCATTGAGTGGATAGAATGGGGAGTGGTTGAAGTAGTCCACTTGGTTTTTGGTTGTTGGCCTTGTTACGTTGCTAGCTTTCACACAATTGGACAAACTCTCAAACATCTTGTGTCATGTTGGGCCACCACTATTGGTGTTTGAGTTTACCCAAGGTCTTGTCCACACCCATGTGACTAGCTATTGGTAAATCATGGGCTTCTTGAAGACGCACAAGTCGGAGATTACCTTTGGTTGGAACATAGATCCGGTCCTCATGGAATAAAAGGTCACCCTTGAAGGAGAAAGTGTTGTACTCCTTATCACATGCTGTAAGACGACCATGTACATTTGGAAGAAGAGATCTTGTTGTAGAGCTAACCAAAACTTATTTTGGACCTTGAAGTCAATTGCCACTATTGTAAATGCCGCCGTGATGAGAGGACGAGACTTCAAATCAAGTCATCATGATAGAGCATTAGGGATGACATGGAACCAACTTGATTTAACTCAAGTTTGATGTCAAACAATTGGAGTTTCTTGTCTCATCGATGATGTTGACTCTTCATGTGATCCAAGTGTAAGGTCTGCAACAATAGTTTGTGATCAGTTTGCAAAATCACTTGTTTCTCCAAGAGATAATGCCTCCATACCTTGGTGGCATATACCATTGCAAGTTGTTGTCTATCTTGAGCAGAGTAATTTCTTTCAGCTATATTTAGTTCGTGAGATACAAAGGCAATGGGATATAGTCCATTTGGGAATTCCTATTGCAACACTACTCTAATTGCAAAGTTAGAAGCATCAAAATCAACCACACAAGGTAGTTGAGGATCATATGGTTGAAGGATGTGTCTTGAACACACCATATGTTTCAACTTTTGGAATGCTTCTTCATGCTTGGTGGTCCACTAAAGCTCAAGTTTTTCCCCAAATAGTCATTGATGCAGCCACATGAGCATAATAATGGATGAACCGTTGGTAAAAACTGGCCAATCCATTAAATGCCTATACTTCTATAGCATTTTTTGGAGTAGGCCAATCAGTAATGGCCTTGATTTTCTATTCTCCCTTCTGCCAAAAAATTCACTTCACCTTCTTGCAATAATGACTTAGGATAATAACTTCAGTTGCAATAATGAACTTCATCTTAGGACCTCACACATGATTCACATGTTCTGCTCTATCTTCCTAAAGATTAAGATATCATCCAAGAACACCACCACATACCAATCCAATAGTCCATCCAACACCCGATGCATCTGATCCATGAAGACTACTAGAGCATTAGTGAGCCCCAAAGGTAGAACTCTCCACTCAAAATGCCCATATCATGTGCAAAAGGCAATCTTTTGCACATCCTCCCTCTCAATGGGGATTTGCCATTAGCCACTATGGAGATCCAACTTGGAAAAGTATTGTGCCCCACTTAGTTGATCAAGCAAGTCATCAATCCGAGATAAGGGATATGCATTCTTCACTATTGAGCCCATGGTAATCAATACAAAAATGAAGTCCTCAATCCTTCTTTGGAACAAATAGTACCGGTGCTCCCCAAGGAGAGGTACTATGTCATATGAAGTCCTTCTCCAAAAACTCCATAAGTGTTGATTGCAACTCCTCCAAATCCTTTGGTGAGAGCCAATAGATTGGTCTACTCATTGGAGTACTCCCTAACAATAACTCAATCTTGAAGGCTCTACCATGATCGGAGGGTAATCCCTTTGACATATCATCCAGAAACACATTTGAAAAATCTTGAACTATCTAATCAACCATTGCTTGATGAGGCTCTTGGCCCTCCTCAGATTGTCCTTGTGCAATAGGCTTGATCCACACCGCAAAAAATAGACTTATCTTCCTCCAAAGCTTGCCCTATGGCTACTTCACTAACAAACTTCCCATCTAGGGACTCCTCTTTCTTCAAAGCTTGCTGCATGGATGCTTTCTTGGTATACTTCCCATCTTGGGACTCATCCTCTTCAAGGCTTGCTCCATGGCTACCTTCTTGATAAACTTCCCATCTTAGGACTGACTATTTTAAGGTGTCTTACTCAAAGATGCCAGACAACCTAATCAAAAATTCCTACCTTGGTGTTGTACTTGAATTTGATATTGAGTCCAATCAAATTGAACCTTACGACATTCAAGCCAAGGTAGTCCTAGAATGACATTGTAGTGTAGAGGTGCCACTACAAACCTCATACAATCCAAATACTCCTTCCCAATCTTGAAGGTAATAGGATGCAAGGTAAGGAATCATTTCTACCATCCGCCATCATCAATCTACTTCCAATTATTGGCTTGATAGGAATACCCAATTCCTTTGCTACTTGCATAAACATGCAATTCTCTAAACTTCCAGAATCAATCAAAATCCTACAACACCAATTAGATATTGTACTTTGCAAGTGAAGCAAACTTGCATAGGTCAAGCCTTCAATCCAATTAGAACTAATCAAGCTCCCAATAGGTAGCTCAAAATCTCCTATTGGGATTCCTTGTTTCCCTTATCATTCCGCTCCACAAACTCTATCTGGGCAACTTGTTGAGGTTTCCCATTCTTGAGTGGACATTCAGCAATGCAATGTCCCAATTGGTGACAATAAAAACAACTACCATTTTGACGTAGTTTCTCTCTATCTACAATGCCAAGTGGTCTCTATTGAATGACATCAATCTCCATCTTTGACATCTCTATTGGTGCCGGCTCCTCCACCCGTGTGTAGTGTATTGGTAGGTTTTGTGGAGGTCGAGGTTGAGACCAAGTTGTTGCAATCAAAGAATCAAAATGTTTGACCGACCGCATTACTTCCTCCAAGTGTTGTGGCTCTTGCATGGTTACCTCTAATTTGGTTCTTGACTTCAAGCCCCTCACATATTAATCCAAAGCTTCACCTTCCAATATATCTGAAATTTGCATGATGGTGTTTTGGAATTGAGTGATGTAACTTCTTATAGAGCCAATTTGTCTCAACTCTGCCAACCTATCCCATGCAACTCATGTGGCATTTATATCTTAGAACCAACTAGTTATTGCAATTTTGAATTCTGCCCACATCAAGATTGGTGCAACAATTTGTCATTCAACTTGCTCCACTCGGAATCTCCACCATAGCTTTGCTACTCCATCCAATTGGCTAGAAGCCAAGAGAATCTATTTTCACTCGTCTTGCAGATTGGTAGCTTCAAAATAATGTTCACATTCAAACACAAAATTCTCCATTGCACCTAAGAGATTCTTGCCTTCAAATACCTTGGGTTTAGGGAATCGGATTTCATCTTCTCCTTCTTGAGTTGGTACACTCTCTACATGTTCTTGTCATCAAGGATCTTGTTCATCCAACAATCAAGTAAGGTGCTTGATTTGTTGCTGCATAGCAAGGATAACATTAGGCATTGCCTCCATGGTTGCTACTCTATCATGCAACCCCTAATTTATCTAATTTATTAACACATAGAAGTAGCACATCCACTATTCTCCATAAGTTACAATTGGAAGCACCAAGGGTTCTTCAGATATGGTGATCAGATGCATAAAATCTTGTCCAAAGTGTGACATGATGAATTGTGTGAAATGATGTTTGGATAGCACTTGGAAAAAAACATCCCAATGGTTTGGTGGAAGTGAATTTGGTGGTCCATAAATTCCATCCATCCCATTCTTGCTCTGATACCAATGTAAAAGACCAAGCTCGAGGAGACAAATAGGAGAATGGAAACTCACATTGGGACACTTGAATGTGGGGAAACTTTGATACTTGTTATACTAAGCTAAGGATCACAATACCACATACATGCACAAATAGGTGTTATAGATCTACTTAGCCTATCGTGCATATCATTCTTTCAAATGTTACCAAGACAACTTTTACCTCTAGCTAATATATCTAGCTTTTGGTATTACAAACCTCCCTCCCTTTTAAGATGCAATGTCTTTGTTATGAATGTAACAATATGGAGTTTAGCAATGTAATTAGTAAGATTATTGAAGTAGAGAATAAGCCAAATTAGCCCAAAATATTCTAAAACCATCTAGGAAGCTTCTTGGAAAGCTTAACTTGCACCCAAGTAGGTAGCTTAACTTGCACCCAAGTAGGTAGCTTCTAGAAGCTTCCAACTAGCTTAGCTTGCACGTCAAGTAGGTGGCTTCTAGAAGAAAGATTCTTGAGAAACTTCTTGCTTAACTTGGCTGGCACTCTAAGAAAGTAACTTAAGGAAGATTCTTGAGAAGCTTCTCAAATGCCTTGTATGCTACTTATAAATACCAAAGCCAAAGCTCATGCCACTATTTTGGATTCTAGTGTGTTGACTTGGTATTATTCCTAGGTGTTTGGCTTTAAGGAAAAATTTGAGAACTCTTGGGCCTGTAAGCCTTTTTGTTTTGGATTCTTCTATATTCCAAGGATAGCCCATGTGAAGGAATCCTTGACTTAGTGGTTGGGTCAACATAAGATCACATGCTTAGTGGAATATGTCCATGTGGATGGACATATTCCTTGTGGCACCCTTTATACCTTTTGACTTTACTTGACTTTTAGCCTAGTAACTTGAGTTATTTTGGTAAATAGTAACTTTAGTGCATAACTATTTCATAAGTATATAAACAAGGGGTGAGGAGGTACTCTTCATCCTTTCATTTGCAACTATCTCTCTCTCATTGAGTTCTCTACTAAGCAATGTCTTGAGTCTTGTAGTGTTAGCCTTGGAAGAGTATGATGGAGTTGGAGTTCTTTGCCTTCTTAGTCTATGGTGTGCTACCATAATAGCCATTGAAGTTTTATCTTGAGTGAGAGATAGGTTGACTCACATTTTTGGTTCCGTTGCCGTGATTTCTCTAAAAGGCAAGATAATGTCCCGTGTTGAATTGTACATTAGGCAGAAGGAGGCTATGTGAGCTCACTTGGAGAGAACATTACGGGAGGAGAGAGCTAAACTTATGTTAGAGAACCAAGCCCTATTTGTATACCCTGTAGTTCACTATGATGTTTTTGAGGTGATTTTGTACATCTTGTACTGTGAGCCGGCCTGTCTCTCACTCAGGATGAACCTCTGATGGCTATTATGGTAGCGCACCATGGACTAAGAAGGCAAGGAACCCCAACTCCATCATACTCCTCCAAGGCTAACACTCCAAGACTCAAGACATTGCTCACTAGAGAACTCAATGAGAGAGAGATAGTTGCAAATGAAAGGATGATGAGTACCTCCTCACTCCTTGTTTATATACTTGTGAAATAGTTACGTACCAAAGTTACTAATTACCGTAGTAACTCAAGTTACTAGACTAAAAGTCAAGTAAAGTCAAAAAGTAGAAAGGAATATCCATTCACATGGGCATATTCCCCTAAGCATGTGGTCTTATCTTGACCCAACCACTAAAGCAAGGATTCCTTCACATGGGCTATCCTTGGATTAAAGAAGAATCCAAAACAAAAAGGCTTGCGGGCCCAAGAGTTCTCAACTCTTTCCCCAAAGCCAAACACCTAGGAATAATACCAAGTCAACACACTAAAATCCAAAATAGTGGTGCTCATCTTTTCTACTTCCTCTAAAGTAAGGTCCCATCTATCTTAGCTATGACTAACTTTAGCTAACCATGACTAATATAGAACCATCCTTTATCTCTATAATATCTCTTAAGTACTTGTAATACCAAGCTAAATATCACAATACCACACACATGCACAAATGGGTGTTACATTTACCCCCGGACTAAGTTTTCACTTTGTCCTCAAAGTGAAGGTCTCTCTACCTTCTATGGTACATCTTCAACTTATCATGGTTAATCCTATCAAAGTGTCTTCCTCCCAACTCCTTGAGATCATAAGTGTAATTTCCCCACACCTTCTCTACTATGAAAGGTCCAAAGTACTTAGGCAAAAACTTCTTTTGTA
This sequence comes from Lunularia cruciata, assembly GCA_948567375.1. NCBI lineage: Eukaryota > Viridiplantae > Streptophyta > Marchantiopsida > Lunulariales > Lunulariaceae > Lunularia > Lunularia cruciata. The sequence continues at coordinate 20,400,965 of OX419756.1, forward strand.
CTCTCTTGAATCGAATGGAATCAAACAACATTACCCAATCACCTTCTTTGAAAGGCTCCACCTTCTTCTTGCCTTGCCTCTTGTCATAGCTCTCCTTTTGTTTCCTTTGGGCTTGCTCCACTCGAACCATAGCAACTGCTCTTGCCTCTTCCAACTCCATGAGTTGATCCTTCCTTGACTTCTCTGCATCACTTCCTTGTGCTTTCTTCAATCTCCTATGAATGCTTTGGAAGGTAGGAAGATCAAAGTGAATAGGTAAGGTAGACTCAATACCATACACCAATTGGAATGGAGAATATCCAGTGGAAGTCTTCATGGTTGTCCTATACTCCCACAAAACTGCATGAATCCTCTTGTCCCAATGATGTTTAGCCCCCTCCATTTCTGCATCTTTGGCCAACATCATGCACAAGGTCTGATTGGTTCTCTCTGCCAAGCCATTGGAATTTGGCTTATAGGATGTAGTTACTCTATGTGTGATAGAGAAATGTCGTAGCATGGCTGTAGTAATGCTTCCTGTAAACTCTCCTCCTCTATCAGAAACCAACTCCAAAGGGCATCCAAACCTAGTGATAATGCGTTCATAAAGAAATCTACCCACTTCATCTTCATTCTTGTCCCTCAATGGTCTAGCCTCAACCCACTTGGTAAGGTAATCAGTAACTACCACAATGTACCGATTGTTCCTTGGGGTTCTATTGAGAGGTCCTACAAAATCAATTCCCCACTTCTCAAAGGGTCCTAGCAATGGAATTGATCTAAGTGGTGGAGTGGATGTAGACTTTCTAGCAAAAGCTTGACAAACATGACAAGTTTTGCAATAATCAAGACAATCCTTGAAAATCCCTCTCCAATGGTAACCTGCATCTAGAATCTTGAAAGCAGTCACCTTTCCTGCAAAGTGTCCTCCACATACTAAACCTTCATGAAACTCCTTTATGAGTAGGATAGACTCTTCCTTACCCACTGCTCTTCGAAGTAGACCATCTGCTCCTTGGTGAAAAAGAATATCATCCACCATTGTGTAAGGTCTAGATCTTGCTGCAAGGGCCTTCCTCTCCCTAGCATGCATCCCTTCTGGATAGTTACCTCTTGTCACAAAATCCACAATCTCCTTGTACTCCATTGGAACCTCTTGAGTGACTGAGATTGTCATGAGCTCCTCATCCGGGAAGGAATCATCTACTGGCTCATCTCCATCATGATCATAGGCTCTAGATAACAAATCAGCATTTGCATGTTTCTTTCCTGGCCTATCCTCAATTGTGTAGTCATACTCAGACAAGAGAATCATCCACCTTGCTAGTCTCCCTTCAACATTAGGCTTGTTGAAGATGTACTTCAAAGCCTTGTGATCCGTGACAATTGTGGCTTTCCCTCCAATCAAGTAGTGTCTAAACTTCTTGAGACCAAAGATCACTGCCAACCCTTCTCTCTCTGTGACAGAGTAGTTCTTCTCTGCTGAAACCATCTGCCTACTAGCATAAGCTATTGGATGATCATGCCCATCTTGGTCTAATTGACTAAGAGTGCATCCTATAGCTACATTAGAAGCATCAGTGTAGAGGATGAAAGGCTTACTCCAATCAGGTTTAGCAAGAATTGGAGCTACAACAAGGGATTGCTTGAGCTCCTCAAAAGCTTTGAGAGCCTCCTTGTCTTCCAAAATCACCATGTAATCTACACCCTTCTTCATGTAGATGGTCAATGCATAAGCCTTGTTGGAAAATGAGAAGATGAACCTCCTATAGTACCCAACCATTCCCAAGAATTGGCGTAACTTTGTCAAGCTTGAAGGGAATGGAAGGTCTGAGATTTTCCTCACCTTCTCAGGATCAACTGCTATTCCATCCTTGGAGATGATGTGCCCCAAAAGTAGACCTTCTTCACATGCAAAAATGCACTTCTCTGGGTTGAGTGATGCATTTGCCTCATCCAAGCGTTGCAAGACTTTGATTAGGTGCTCAAAGTGCTCCTCCTTGCTCCCATAGACACAAAAGTCATCAATGAAATCTCTCACAAATTTCCCAATGAAAGGTTCAAATACCTTGTTCATGAACCGTTGGAATGTGGCTGGAGCATTGCAAAGCCCAAAAGGCATGACCTTGAAAGCGTAAGTTCCCCAAGGTGTGGTGAATGTGGTGAGTTGTTGATGCTCTGGTGCAATCTTTATTTGGTTATATCCACTATAACCATCTCCAAAACTGTACCTCTCATGACCTGCAACCTCCTCCAAGATCTCATCAATGAATGGCAATGGGTAGTAGTCCTTCTTGGTAACAGCATTGAGCTTCTTGTAATCCACACATACCCGAAGCTTGCCATTCTTTTTCTTCACAATGACAATTGGAGACACCCATTCTGAATTCTCCACCTCAAAGATAAATCCAGCCTCCTTGAGCTTATCAATCTCCTCCTTCACAACCAAAGATATTGGTGGGCTAATGCGACGTTGCTTTTGGCGGATTGGTCTTGCATGTGACTCCACCTCTATCTTGTGCTCCTCCAAGGTGACTTCCTTCAAATCCTTGTAACTAAAAGCAAACACATGGATGAACTTGCGGAAAATCTCCTCAAATCTCACCTTCTCCTCCTTGGTAACATTTGGGCCATACTTGAGGGTAGATAACCTTCTCTCTACCTCCTCAAGTGTCAATGGTGATTTATCTGGGTCCTTCAAAACCTCTGGCTTAGGTGCAAAATCCATAGCACACAAAGGATACACATCTGAATCAGATTCAGATTCATCCTCCTCCGTGGAAGTCTCCTCTTCCATGCTTGTGTCCACACCTGAAGCTCCTCCTTCAGAATCAGATTCCCAATAATCAGAAGATGGGGTATCTGAATGTGAAGTGTTGGTGGTGTTAGTCACAGGAACAGTGACTCTATGGTTTGATGGCCCAATCCTTAAGTACCCTTTGTGCCATCGATCAGTTGTGCGTGCTGCTCTCAACCATGGCCTCCCAAGAAGTAAGTCATAGCTTGAATCCTTCAAGACTTGGAAAGTCATGAGATTTTGAATTCCCATAACTGAAACTACCACCTTATCCATCACTCCTACTGGTCGAACTTGTTGCTTGTTTGCCATGCTCACCACAAATGTTGAAGCTCTTGAGGGTATCATACCCAACTTCTTCATCAACCTTTCTGACATGGCATTCACTGCTGATCCTCCATCAACCAATGCATCCTTGATGTTGTGACCATTCACTCTCACATCAATCTTGGAGGCATATTCACAAGCTTCCCATGGTGCTGGCTTGGCATCCACCACCCCCATTGATATTGGAACTTTTGCCTTCTTCTTCTTCTTGCTCCTTGTAGAACTCAAACCACCTCTAAGCTCCTTTCTCAAGGTAGGGTTCAAAGCAATTAATTGGCCCACTGTGATGTTAGCCTTGTGACTACCAACATCCTCCAACACATTGTAGTTCCATTGTTGCTTGGAGATCAAGAAGTCCTCCATCCCCAACTTCTTCCTTGGAGTCTTTGTTGTTGATGGTGTTGAGGTGCGAGTGCTCCTAGTAGACATAGGAGTATCCTTGCTTGAAGTAAATCCTTGAGAAGAGTGAACATCCTCTGCAAAACGAGCTCTCTTCTTCTCTTGTGCCAAAAGCTCCAAATTAGGACCCTTGGAGTTTGAGCACTCTCCCTTCTCATACTTGCTCTCAACCACATCTATGGATGCTATCCCCTTACCTTTGTTGGGATTAGGAGCCACTTGGGTTTCACTACCTCCCTCTTTCCCTCTATTGGCTCCCTCATAACCCCTTCCTCCATGGTAAGTGGAATTTGGGCAATTCCTTTGGATATGGCCTCTTCCCCCACAACCAAAACAATTTCTATCATTGAAATTGTTGGCTGGTTGGCCTCCTCTATATGGATGGTTTCCATAACTCCTAGGCCCTCTCCCTACATTCTGATCCACCTCTCTCTTCTCCCATAATTGCACCACATTGATCTTGAGATCCGCAAGTTGTTCTGTGATGGTTTGGAGTGGATCTTTTGGTGGAGGTGCAAGAACTAGAGCAACTACTACTTGTGGTGCAACCCTTGTCACCAAAGTATCAGAAGTTCCACCATACTTGTAGCCTTGAGGAGGATGCACAACCTCCTTCACCACCAAATCACTTTCATCCCCTTCCAAACTCTCCTCCATACGAATTGCGATCTTGATAGCTTCAACCTTGGAAGAAGGTTTCTCATATCTCACCTTGCTTCTAATTTGTGGTCTCAATCCTCCCACAAAATTCTTGGTGAGCATGGCCCCTATGCCAATCATTGTAGTCTCCACATCATCCCCACCCTTCCTCAACACTATGCGAAATCTGGACTCCAATTTTTCCACTCTTTCCACATAGACTCTCACTTTCTCTCCATCTCCTTGCTTGAGAAATGTAACCTCACTCATCAATCTCTCATAACTCTCATCAGGAAGAAAGTTCTCAATGAGTGCTGAAGTCAAAGTCTCCCAAGACTCCTCTTCCCCCTCTCTCCTCTCTCTCTTTTGGTATTCTGACTCATACCATGTAAGTGCTGCATCCTCAAAGAAATCTGGTAATAATGAGGCCCACTCATTCTTCCTCCTCTCATTGTTTCCTATGCAAGCTCTCTTGAAGTCTCTCACAAAGGCCTCCACATCTTTTCCATCCTTGCCAAAGAAAACCGGAAGTTTCCCCATCTTAACCCCTCACTATCTTTCTTTTCTCTCAAATTTTTTTTTTTCCTCTTTTCTTTTCTCTCACTCTATTACTAATAGAGTATATACATGACTAACACCATCTGCGAATAATCCACTCTAGGGAACACAAAAGGTTCAGGTTGCTCCAAGATTTCTATAGCAACATCAAATCCTAGAGTGCATATTAATCTAACTCTCATGGATAGTTTATCCATAAGTTGAAAGATTATCTCCATCACTAATCTTGAGAACTAGCTGATGAAGGTGGTAGTATTTCTGTAGCTGTACTAAGACTCTCTCCAAGATCCTTCACCAAAGTTTCCAAAAGTGCTTTTACTCCACTACACTCATGTCCTTTTGGAAGTCCTTCAACTCCACAAACCTCACACAACTCCTTGGTCTTAGATCTTCTCCCTCCCAATCTTGGTGAAGAAGGTCCAACATGCAAACCCAAGTCAAGTAAGCCTCTCCTTTCCCTCAATCTCTTGCTCTCAAAGGTCAATGGACATGAACTTGCCTTATGTCCCTTCTCTCCACATAGAAAGCACTTAGACTCACTCTTTCCTCCAAGTGGTGTCGGTTTTTGGATCCTCTCAACACTCTCTTCACATTCTATTGTAAACTCTCTTTTCCTCCAATCCACCCCTACAATCACCTCAAACCCTTGGGGAACCTTGCATAATCTCAATTTCCACTCTTGATGACACTCCATGTTCCCAAGATGAATCTAAACACTCAAACATGCTTTTTGTTGATCTCAAACTTCTCATGCATGAGATCTCCACTCTGCAGAATTGACACTTCCTCACAATGTCACTCAAATCTTCCAACCAATATGTCACAGTCCTCTGAAATTTTCTACACTTGATCACAACTCCAGGGCGTCCCTCCCTGCAAAATTTCAGATCTTTTCATCGAGCCATTTGGCCTAGACACCTTTCTATTCAGCACCCATATTTCAGATTTGGTCTGAAAACCACCCCCCTCACTTCAAAAACTCATCACGCCCTGCGCAAAAACGATCTCTCTCTAATTTTTGTGGCAGCAGGTAGGATACAATGCACTGAATTTTCTTGGAAATTTTCAGGACAATTCACTGAAAATTGAAGAAATGGCAGACTCTGTACAATTTTCCAGAGAGCATGCAGTTGCGGGAGCACTTTACCCTATCAACTTTCAAAAATTCTAGCCCAGTGCGCATAGAAGCTCTCTCAATAATTTCAAGTGTGCTAACTGAAAGATAACCCAAGCTATCATGTGTAGAAATCTCAAGTCCAGATCTCAAACTTGAGATTTTGCCCAAAATCACCTTAATCCCCAAAATCTGCAATCCACCTCACACAATCTCTCCAATTCCTCTCATGTGTACAAGATGTACAAAATCACCTCAAAGACATCATAATGAACTACAGGGTATACAAATGGATCTTGGTTCTCTAACATAAGTTCAGCCCTCTCCTCTCCTAATGTTCTCTCCAAGTGAGCTCTCATAGCCTCCTTCTGCCTAATGTAGAATTGGACGCGGAACATTATCTTGCCTTCTAGAGAGGTCCCGGCAACGGAACCAAAAATGTGAGCCGGCTTGTCTCTCACTCAGGATGAACCTCTGATGGCTATTATGGTAGCGCACCATGGACTAAGAAGGCAAGGAACCCCAACTCCATCATACTCCTCCAAGGCTAACACTCCAAGACTCAAGACATTGCTCACTAGAGAACTCAATGAGAGAGAGATAGTTGCAAATGAAAGGATGATGAGTACCTCCTCACTCCTTGTTTATATACTTGTGAAATAGTTACGTACCAAAGTTACTAATTACCGTAGTAACTCAAGTTACTAGACTAAAAGTCAAGTAAAGTCAAAAAGTAGAAAGGAATATCCATTCACATGGGCATATTCCCCTAAGCATGTGGTCTTATCTTGACCCAACCACTAAAGCAAGGATTCCTTCACATGGGCTATCCTTGGATTAAAGAAGAATCCAAAACAAAAAGGCTTGCGGGCCCAAGAGTTCTCAACTCTTTCCCCAAAGCCAAACACCTAGGAATAATACCAAGTCAACACACTAAAATCCAAAATAGTGGTGCTCATCTTTTCTACTTCCTCTAAAGTAAGGTCCCATCTATCTTAGCTATGACTAACTTTAGCTAACCATGACTAATATAGAACCATCCTTTATCTCTATATAAATAATATCTCTTAAGTACTTGTAATACCAAGCTAAATATCACAATACCACACACATGCACAAATGGGTGTTACAGACCAATCTATTGGCTCTCACCAATGGAGTTGGAGGAGTTGTGAACAACACTTGCAGACTTGTTTGAGAAGGACTTCATACAACATAGTACCTCTCCTTGGAGAACACCGGTACTATATGTTCCAAAGAAGGATGGAGGACTTTGTTTTTGTATTGATTACCGTGGACTCAATAAGCAAACCATGAAGAATGCATATCCCTTGCCTCGGATTGATGACTTGCTTAATCAACTAAGTGGAGTAGGTTACTTTTCCAAGTTGGATCTTTGTAGCGGCTATTGGCAAATTCCTATTGATAGAGAAGATGTGCAAAAGACTACCTTTTGTACAAGGTATGGGCATTTTGAGTGGAGAGTTCTACCTTTCGGACTCAATAATGCTCTAGCAATCTTCATGGATCAGATGCATTGGGTGTTGGATGGACTATTGGATTGGTCTATGGTGGTGTTCTTGGATGATATCTTGATTTATAGTAAGACAAATGGAGAACACATGAATCATATGTGAGAAGTCCTAAGATGACTACGACAATGGAAATTTTACTGCAAGAAGTCAAAGTGTGCCTTTTTGCAAAATGAGGTTACCTTCTTGGGTCATAAGATCTCATCAGAGTGGATCAAGATAGAAGAAGAGAAAATCAAGGCCATTATTGATTCGCTTACCCCAAAGAATGCTACAAAAGTACGGGCATTCAATGGATTGGCCAGTTTTTACCAACGGTTCATCCATTATTATGCTCATGTAGTTGCACCATTGATTGACCTCTTAGGAAAGAACTTGAGTTTCTAGTGGACAACCAAGCATGAAGAAGCATTCCAAAAGTTAAAGCATATGATGTCTTCAAGAGCCATTCTTCAACCATATGATCCTCAACTACCTTGTGTGGTTGATTTTGATGCTTCTAACTTTGCAATTGGAGCCGTGTTGGAACAAGAATTCCCAAATGGACTCCATCCCATTGCCTTTATGTCTCACCGACTCAATACGGCTGAATGAAACTACTTTGCTCAAGATTGAGAACAACTTGCAATGGTATATGCTACCAAGGTATGAAGGCATTACCTCTTGGGGAAACAAGTGATCATATGAACTGATCACAAACCATTGTTGCAGACCTTACACTTGGACCACATGAAGAATCGACATCATTGATGGGAGGAAAAACTCCAACTATATGACATCAAACTTGAGTACAAACTTGAGTACAAACCAGGTCGGTTCCATGTCATCCCTGATGCTTTATCACAATGACCTGATTTGAAGTCTCTTCCTCTCATCACAATGGCAATTTCAATGGTGTCAGTTGACTCCAAGGTCCAAAACGAGTTTCTGTCAGCTCTACACCAAGATCCCTTTTTCCAAATGGTACATGGTCTCCTTACGGCATGCGATAAGGAGAACAACACCTTCTTCATCAAGGAGGGCCTTTTATTCCATGAGGACCAGATCTATGTTTCAATTAAAGGTGATCTTCAAGTTGTGCGCCTTCAAGAAGCCCATAATTTACCCATCGCTGGTCACATGGGTGTAGACAAGACCTTGGGTACCCTCCAACGTCAATGGTGGTGGCCCAACATGACATGAGATGTTTGAGAATTTGTCCAATTGTGTGAGAGCTACCAACGTAACAAGGCTTACAACCAAAAGCCAAGTGGACTCCTTCAACCACTCACCATTCCATCCGTTCACTGGGAGCATGTGCGCTTGGATCTCATCACATCTTTGCCAAAGACAAAAAAAAGGACACACCGCAATCATAGTTTTTGTGGATAATCTTAGTAAGCAAATCCACTTGGCACCAACCTGTGATACCGTGGATGCTCCAAACTTAGCACAAATCTACTTTGACAATGTCTTCAAGCATCATGGGATGCCACGTCTACTCATCTCTAACCGTGATTCTCAATTTATTGGCAAGCACTCTTCCAGATACTTGGCACCAAGCTTGTTTTGTTCATGGCATACCATACTCAAACTGATGGACAAACTGAACGTGCAAATTGTACATTGGAGGATATGTTGCATGCCTTTGTCAATGTCCACCATACCAATTGGGATGAATGTCTTGCAGTTGCAGAATTTGCCTACAACAATTCAAAACAGGTGAGCACCAGATTTTCTCATTTCTTTCTCAATTTGGGCCAAGATCCACCTATTCCAGATTCTCTTCTTTCTCTCCATCCATCTCAAGTTCCTCATACTTCCACATTCTTGACCACTATATCCCAATCTTGCCAACAAGCCAAGTCTCACCTCCTTGTTGCTTAAAATCGCCAAAAACAATATGTGGACCACCATCATTGTGATCTCACCTTTGAAGTCGGTGATAAAGTCATGCTATCCTCTAGTAACCTCCCTCTCCCACTTGATACCCAAATTTGTAAACTTGCCTCTAATTGAATAGGACTCTTTGATATCACCCAAATTGTCTCTCTTGTTGCTTATCGACTTGCCTTGCCTTGTCATATGCGTATCCATCCTATCTTTCATGTTTCCAAGTTGAAACACTTTGTTCCTAAACCCTCTTCCTTTTCCTCTCAAGTCCAACCTCCCTCTCTTCCTATTCCCAAATTGCTAATTCTTTTCTCTTCTCTAATTTTCTTCTTTCCCTCTTCTTCTTTCCCTTGAACGCCCTTTCTCTCCCTATCTTCTTTTCTGTCCCCAATCCTCCATTCTTCCTTTCTCTCTTGCAATGAGAATGAAATAACTTCTTCACTTTGTCAAATGAGAATGACCTTTCTTAATTGGCTGCACCTTTTAGAGTTGACTTTGATAACCTAGTATTGACCAAAAATTAATATGATGGTAAGCAATAGATCATTCTCTTGAGGATACAAATAATAATTGACTAGAACTGAAGAGAAATGTCACAACCTAACAGTTCATTTTTTATGTATTTTACCTCTTGGGCAAGAACCATTCTCTTGAGGAAGTACTTCACTTCAGATAAATTCCAAACTAATTTTAAAGGTAATGGTTCACTCAATCCAAACCGGGCACTTTAGTTCAAAGATATCAAGTCCAAAGGCTACATACCACTCTTCCTAGAAGGCACAACTCCAAAGGCTTCTTGCATGGGCAGTTAGTCTTTGCTTTTTGTATCATATGGTACTTCCAACACTACAAATCATTTTTGATCCATCAAGACATTGGTTTAGTCCTTCAAAACCTCAAGGATCACACACTCCAATCAAGTACAAATGTAAATTTTTCCTTACAATCAAGCACATTTGTTCCTACTACTAATTTCTTCACTCTTTTTGATAAAGAAAACCACCACTACTCTAAATTGAGGCAACAATGACAAAGATCTCTTATCTCTTTCACTCAATTAAGATGAAGGAAATAAAAGAATCTTTACACTTAGACCACTACCTTTTATAATCTTCCTACCCTAAGCCAAATGTATCTAATAGTGGAGGAAATTTGAGAAGCCTCTTAACTCATCCTCACTTCACAATGCTAATCTTATCTCCCTATCCTATCCTATTTACTTGCCTATAAATTAATAAGGAACTTATATGTATTAAGGAAGGTAATAATTTCTCCTCAATGACAAATTACAAAATTGAGTTCTTTGGACTTACTACTTTGAAGAGCTGCAACTCTGACTAACTACAATTACAAAGGACAGTAGACTATTTCCTACTCTAAAGTACAAAGACCTTCTTTCAATCAAGAGTTTTGGACTAAAAATTTGATTGCAAAGAACTACCTTTGTTTCTAAAATTCCTAATGAGGAGCTTGATCTGCTCCTATAACTGGCTATCTCTAATAGAAAGGTATCACAAACTTCAACAAATTTTCTTTCTGAATGCTCCAAATTTCTATTGCAAAGAACTACCCTTTTTGAAACTTCCTAAATAGGAGCTCCATCTGCTCTTATAACCGGTTATCATTAATAGAAATGTATCAAAAAGTTGAACAAATTTTCTATTTGAATGCTCCCTAACTTAATAGCAAACTAATCCATTACTTCTTCTTGTCCTCCCCTCTAGCTTCTAGACCTTTAACTTAAGTTCATGTATCTTGGACTTTGTTGTTGTCACTTGTCTTACTTCTTCCATCATCTCCACAAAGTGATCTTGGGCTTCTTCCAACTGTTTGATGGCCTTCTACTTCTCCTCCTCACACTGTTTGTTCAAATCTCTACTTCTTTCTTCACATCCTCTAGCATTTGGGATCAAATTGACTCCTTTTCACTTTCCTTCTTCAACTCTTTGGCTAGGTTCTCCAATTGGGTTGCACTCTCCTTTTGGTAGTTGGACATTGACAATTCTAGAGTCTTAGCAATTTCTAGCTTCCCTTAAATACTTACAACTTCTTTCATCTCAAGCTTTAAGTTGGTTATTGTACCCAAGTTGCTTCTATTTTTTTCTAGCCAAAGTGCCTTTAGTTCTCCTTGTAGTTTCCTAATGTCGTCTTTTTATTGGCTACAATCCACTACAAAGGAAGTGCTCTATCATTTTACATTGTGCTTTGCTTGCATAAGATCGTTCACCCTCCTTACTACTTCCTTGTACAAGTTATGGATCTTTGCAATATGTTCCTTGAAGCGGTCCTCCTTCACATTCTAAGTGTAGTTACCTTGTGAAGTCTTTGAATCAAGGTCATGCAATCTACCACATCAAGACAGAATTGTTGGTATTGAGTCAAGAGTAGTTCCATTAGTAGTTCTTACAAATGAATAACAAAATGTGCCACTTGTTGCACTAGCTTTTGGGGTTCTTGGACCAATCTTCCTAAAACGTTGGCTTGTACTTCCCTCAGAGGGTATTTGTCTTCTTCTTCTACTTCCACTTCTACTTCCAGTTGTTGGTCTTTAGCATCTTATTGATATCTTTGGGCCAAAGTTCTTCTTCTTGTCTCTCTTTGGTGTCCACTTGCTCTTCTTTGGTGACACTAGCTTCTTGGTCAGGACTTGGAGGTACTTTAAGTTGGTATGATATATTTCACCTAGTCATTGGCTTAGTTCTCTTGGTTTTCACTTTGACTTGGGTTTAGATCCTCATCATACTGGATGTAAACTAAACTATCTTGGTTTTTTCATCCTCATATTGCTTCCCTCCCCCAAATCCTACTACATATTCTTGGAATGTAAAGGATTCTTCTTCTTCTTCTTCTTCTTCTTCTTCTTCTTCTTCTTCTTCTTCTTCTTCTTCTTCTTCTTCTTCTTCTTCTTCTTATTCTTGGTCTTGTCTTTGGAATCTTCTTCTTCCAAAGCCTTTTTTTCCTCCACCTCCAAAGTTACATCAATAATCTATGGATTTCTCCTTAGTCTCTTTGTTGGTATCTATGACTTCATTGGAGGTATCTTCCTCTTCTTTGCTTTCATATTGGCTACTTCTTCCTTCATTGGCACAAATTTTCCTATTGTTACATACTTTGCATCCACTTCTTTGTACTTCTTGATCAACAATTTGCCTTTGGGTTTCAAGGCAAATTACCCCATTGGATGGAATTGTCTTTGGAATTTCTTGTGCTCCTCTCTTGTTAAAAAGTTCAGACTCATATGGAAATGGATCACAAAGAGAGGCAGGTATGTTGCTCCACAATCTTCCTCAAACTCCTTGTGTAAGCTCCTTGCTTGGAAGTAGAACATGTTTGCCCAAACATTCCACCATCTTCCTCAAACTCCTTGTAGAAGGTTCTTGCTTAGAAGTAGAAGATGTTTCCTCAATTGATAGACTCTTCTTGGTACATGTTCTTCATGAAGATAGCTTGATTGTTGGTAAGATAGGTCATTCTCTTTTGCTTGAACTTCTTCATAATTGCCTCCAATATTACCCTTTGAGGTTGGTCCTTATAACTCCTCATCCTCTATTCATTGTTCTTTGGTCAAGGGTCACCTTGATATTTGTTGTTAGTGCTTTGTTGGTGAAGTTTGTATCAAGTATCATTGATCTTTCTTGTCATGTATCTAGTACCCATACATTTCTCCAATTCTCTTTAGTCTAATTGTATGCATTTTTTCTCAAGTCCCTTGTCAATCTCTCCTTCTTCCCCTTCATCTCATGGATCATTCTGAAGTCACTCAACTCCCAATTCTAGAGCAAGAAGCAAAGATGCTTGCTTTAGATCACCTTTATTTTATAGTGCTCATTTATAAACTGCCTATTGCTTGATTATTGTGCTAAAAAGATTGGTTTTGAGGATCTTTCTCATGGGTTTCTGGACAAATACCATGTTTTTTATTGGAGGTGGAGTTGGGTACAAAGGTGCACAATTTTTGATTGTTGAGCTATAAAGAATGGTTGCTAGGATCTTTCTCATGGGGTTTTGGACAAACACCACATTTCATATCAAAACTAGAGTTGGTACAAAGGCAAAGGATAGACAACTACAAAGACAATAAGAACTACAAAGGTCACCTTGAGATTTTTGAGCTCACTCAAATCTATGACTAAGTTGATTGACTTAAAGTAAAATTGATGAATATGCACTTGGTCTTATAACCTGATTTTTCAATAATTAAGTAGTTGGTGAGCCATCTCTCTGCATACATGCAAAAAATACCTTTGGGGAGAATTCCTCTTCCACACATGCAAAACTCTCATTGGATGCAAATAGTCTCCTTTGAATGCAAATGATCTTTGGCAATAGTTCTTTAACTAGGTGGCAATGAATTCAAAATGATGTACAATTTTTGGGTACAATGGGTTTGGGTCTAAAGGTCTTCGGGTATGAAGGTACTTGAACATAAGTTCTTTGCTTTTGAGTTCTTTGCCACTAACATTTGGAGTTGCCTAATTTGGCATTCTTTCTTCAAAGGCCCTTTGGATCCATACTTATTCATTCTATAATATGACATGCATATACAAAAATCTAAAGGAACCTCAACTAAGAAGTTTTCCTTCCTAAACAAGAGATTATTGTTCTATATCTTTACAAAAAAGAGTGAAATTGAGAAGAAGAACAAAATTTGCAAAAATAACTCCACCATCCTTCATCCTCTACACCATTGGTAGGGACATTTATTTCATTTAGAATTTATTGTTACACAATCAAAAAATATTTAAAATTTACAATTCACAAGAACTTAAAAGTGATGCATACCACAAAACTTGAAGAACACTCTATAGGATCCTAACACACCGCATTGGATCTTGAGCACCTTAAATGACCTCAAAATATAACCCAATCCACACAAGCAATAAAATCCTAAGCATACCTAGTGCACACTAAAGGAATTGAAATAAATCAATCCACAAACAAAAACAACTCCTACTACATATAAGCACAAAATTCTATTAGAAAAGTGATTTTTATTCATCTTGGAGAGAGAAATCTCTTGGGTTGCTTGTTGAATGCAAGAAAATTTTACATGACCTTTAGTCTAGTTTTTTTGTCTTGCTTGGCTTATCATTTGAAGATTTTTATCCAAATTTTCTATTAAAATCCCTCTTTTTTAACCAAATATCATATCTATTAATTAAAACATAGTGAAAAATAATGCACAAGCTCATCTATCATATGAGAAAATCATTGCTCTTATTAGTATTTAACTCCTTTAATGAATGCAACCTAGTTTTTAAATACCTATAAAGAAAATTGTTGAGTATATGGGCTTGAGCAATTGAAGTTTGTCTTATCTTGAGTGTATGCTTGTTTGAAAGAATGCACCACATGTCTCATCAGAACATATCAAGAGTCCCCAATAAAATCTTGCTTAATGTCAAAATAGTGGCATGCTCCTCTACAGTTCAACTTTGGCCAAATTGGATTTCTATTCAAACATATCATGTTGTAACATGATCTTGTCATTCTTACATATATGAATAACTCTCTTTAGGAAAACTGAGCTCCCAAAATTTACACATAAACATTTAAAGAAGTTCATAAACCCTTACCTTTAGCAAAATGATCTATCCTTTATGTATAGTAATCTTTCTTGTTAAAATAATTTTATTTATTTTATTATTGGTCTTTGTGCTAAAGGGTTATAGTGATCTATCCATTAATCCTATGCATCCAAGAAATTCTTTTTGGACTGCTCTTTTTTATCTAGCCATTTTATTTCTCTTTTGAAATTAGATAAAATTGCAATTATACCCTATTTATAAAATTCATAGTGGATTCCACTGTATTTACCCAAATATTCAAAACACTTTGCTACACATTCTATGTTTCCATTGTGAAAAATCTAATGAGAGCTAGTTGGATGCAAACCACAGACTTTTTTTTGAGTTCCTTCTAGACATTGGATACTATTTTATGAAATCCACTTATGTATGAAAGGAAGCAATGTCTATTTAGGTTAGTTGTCTAAAAGATATAGGATTAAGATCACTAAAATCTTTATTAATAAAGTATATACTACAAGAGATATCAATTCTCTTTTATATTAACAAAGGCATTTGGAGAGAGGAGACAATCTTTGGAGAGAAGAGCAGACAAGTTTTATGAGACTAAAGGCTAGAAATATGAAATTTGAGCAATTGATGATTGAGATATGATCATTAAAGCAAGGGGGTCTAATTTGCACCCAAGAAAACACATTGGAGAATTATTAGAGTTCTATGATAGCTTTTTATACTCTATCAATGGGGTTGGAGAGTATATAAATTTATGGTTGTCCTATGCCCAAGAAATTATACTTTTAAGTTGATTTTTAACCTTATAAGAACAACTGAAGTTGGAGTATATGAAATCAAGCTATTTGGGTGAATATTATGATTAGGTTTGGTGTTTAATTAAATCTCAATTTTTGGTTCAAATCAGCTTCTCAATTGTTGATTGTATTGTTCCATCTCCAATCATAATTGAATGTAAATTTTTCCATTTGAGTTGATGATTGAAAGAGTGGTAGCTTGCTGAAGTGTTTTTGATACTTACATGAACCCAAATATCAGACTTTGGCAAAATTTATGCAAGAACAAGGAATGGCACCTTGATTAGGGTTTTGGGCCATAAAAAGAAAACTAAGTTTAAGATATTGTTAAGTTAGCTATAGTCATCAGATTCAGATATGCTTTTTACCATTAAAAACTTATCTTGCAGGTTAACTTATGAGTCCTAGAATGTCTAATATGAAGCTGCAGTGAAAAGGTCATCTTATACCAAACCTTTAGATTATTTCCTTGATAAAACACCATGAGAAGAGGAATAGAATTACCTTATTTAGAGTATAAGTTGAATGTAACTCTTGGAGTACAAGTTGAAAACTAATTTTAGAAAAAAAACAAGGATGTTATGAGACACTTGTATACCAAAAAAATAGAGAGTTGTGGTCAATTGACCTATATTGGATACTCTAATTATACACCTGATTGATTTGATTTGTGTATAAGCACTATGCTTAGATTATTCATCAATAAGATTGTTGTGTATTTCTTTTTGGCAATGATGGAAGTGAGACCAAAAAACTAGGAGTTTATGTTGTAATGGCATGTAAGGTTGTGTTTTTTCCTACCAAGTAAATGAAAGATTGAGAATTGGATTAGAAGTTCCACATATTAGGCACAACCACTTGTGATATGTTTACCTACAACCTCCTATCCATAGGCTCTATAGCTAGGCACATCCTAGATTCTCAAAGTGAACTGGACATAGTACAACAATGGGCCATAGTAGTAACCACAAGGATTGTCTAGTTCTCACAATCCATGCTCTTCCTCCAAAGCAATTTTGTCTTTGTTGTTCCTTGATGGTAAGTGAAGTAGGTGAGTCTAGATGTGCAATCAAACATTATCATCCTCTTGGCCAATACCATTCTCCATAGATACTTCATCCACCTTATAGACTCTCTACCCACCTCCCATTGAGGATCTTCTTCTCTCCATGACTATAAGCCAAATGAGGAGCTAGAGCTTATGGAGTCCTTCTTTGCTGATGATTTACTCCATTCTATGTCTTTCTCTGCAAGTAGACCATAAGGATTGGCTTTTAAGCATCTACATAATTGTCTCTTTGTAGACACTCTAAAGTCTCCCTCTCTTTCCTTTTTGTCTACATCTGACCTTGGATCTTATGCTCTCTTATATTAGCTTGTTTGTTTGGTTCATCTTGCTTCCTTGGTCTGTCAAAGGAGACATCTAGTGGTTGCACCATTGCTATTGTGGATGCTTTCCTTCACTTACTCTCACATACTATTTTTTTAAGCTTTGACACTCCTTTTCAAATTTTTTATCTCCACATCAATTTGCTATGGCTATGAGATTGTTATGTTGGCATCATAACATCCTTGGAAATCCATCCCAATTGGGTGATTTTCAAAGTTTTTATCTCCCATGCTTTCAATACCATTTCTTTTCTAGTCTTGTTTTGTGATCTTTGCTCAACAAGGGATGAGATCTCCTCCTTGATCCTCTTTTTTTTGCAATTCTATGACAAAGAGATACCTTTGTTGTATAGCCAACATACTATCATGTTGGAGTTCATACAATTTCCAGCAGCCAAAGGCACATACTAGAGGGATCCTTGAGTGAGTCCTTTATTTACCATAGCTTTGTAAGAAATTGCTACTACTTGTCCTCATATTTCTTCTTATCTATCTCAAATAATACCCATATCTTGGGTCCATTAAAGGATATAGTTTGAGGCATATCTGCAATCACACTCTGCTTAGAGACCTTGATTTGCAACTCTAAACTAATAAATTAAAGGTATGTAGTCCATGAATGGGCCTCCTTGGACTTCCTACCCAAGTTCTAGTTCCCAATTGGAGGGTTGAGGGTTTTGTATTCTACTCTAGAGGAAGATAATCTTTGTTGCTCATCTTTGACACTTGTTTCATGCTACATATCATGCTTATATACTTACCATGCTTGTATTTTGGATGTTGTTACACTATGGCTATTCCTTTTTCTATTGGGACCTATCACATTGGTAAATTTGTGCACTTATGACCTCCAATCATCTATTTGATTGGCTTGTGACCCATTGCCAAGCCCTACACATAGCAATCCTTGTATTTATTGACTTCTAGTGCTACCAACACTCCACATGTACATATGGTTCTCCATATGACACAAAAAGACAACACATTTTATGATGGGCAGTGAGTGGAAGGTCCACTAGAGTTCATAATGTCATTTGCATTAAATTAGCACAAATCATACAAACTACATGATCTCAAGTATAGATTGAGCATTGGTTGGATTTGAAGGGACTACTTTCTTGTCAACTATCATTATATTCACAGATTTTCAATGTACCTTGCTTGATGTGGTGGTTGCAAACCCCCCACAAGTTTTGTCATAAGAACAATTAAACATTCAAGTGGGAGCAACAATGACAATCATCACAAGGAGAAATAAGGACCATTATGCACCAAGGCTATCTTTTGATACCTTTGTATGTTTGGCTTTTGAGATTTTTTCCACCTTCATCACCACTTTGAAAATCTCCTTAGAGAATTAGCACAAGGTTTCTTGTAAAGATGAGGTACTTTGACTATCTTTCTAGCCATGCTTACTTCCTACTTTAGGCAAGGAGTCTCCATCACTTTATAATACTCTCAAGTGTTGGTCCTCATAGATGGGCGACAACTAGAGGAGGGCATATCATGCTTAGGGTACTC
This sequence comes from Lunularia cruciata, assembly GCA_948567375.1. Classification (NCBI taxonomy): domain Eukaryota; kingdom Viridiplantae; phylum Streptophyta; class Marchantiopsida; order Lunulariales; family Lunulariaceae; genus Lunularia; species Lunularia cruciata. The sequence continues at coordinate 20,419,429 of OX419756.1, forward strand.
CTTCAACACTTACCAGATATACCATTGGATAACCTCTATCACAAAATTCAATAGTAGATTACTTTGTTGCTTTCTCCCTTGCTTAGCTTAGGAGCCATAGTTTTTCTTTGGTTTTTAGCCTCTTTTGTTGGTTGGACCTTGGTCTCTCTTTCCTCTTTTGCATATTTTGGTGCCTTTTTTTCCTTTTTATTTTATTTTGGGGTATAATATTAAGCATTTGGCTTGCATAAGAGATAGATTTCACATATGACATATCATGGTTATTTTTTACTTCAAACCAATGATTGTGTATCTTGGATATCTATCCTATAGTATTTGTCTAGCATCTTAGAATAATAGAAATCTTTTTCCCAAGAAATATAATATTCAAAATGAATATAATGCTTTTCAAAATTATTTAGGACTAGAATTGCCCATAAAATCAATTTGTTTGAAAATGAACATTTCTGTTGCATATGGAACCCAACATTGCATCAAAGTGATATTCCAAAGTAAAGATCTTTGGGTATTTAAAAGAATGAAAATAAGTTCAAAGAAGCATACAGAGCTTTCTAGGGTTATGTTGATCAATTTAACAAAACAAAGCTATATGCCTATTCAATAATATATCCAAATAAAATTTATATACTAATAAAAGAAATGACTAGGGAAATTTCCTTTGCGTTTAATTAAGGTTGTGTATATATAAGATAGTTGTGGATTAAGGAACTTGATATTTTGGTGACTTGATGAACTTACTATAATTGTGTAAGATTATCAATTTTAAACCCTAAACTTGTCAACTACCAAAAATTAGGGTTACATAAAACTAATATAGAATGTCCAGATTTAGACTATATATATGTAGTGTAGGTAAAATGGATCATTGAATTAATTTACATAGTTGATTATACTCTATTTATGAGTTAATGAATAGTATCATTTTATATAGTAATATTTGACGAATTATATGAGTCTTTCCTAAGATATCTAAAAAAAAAACCAGAATAGAAAACCTATGCTAAGAGCGGTAGTGGCATGCTCGTACTAGAGAGTGCGGCTGGATGCTCCAACTCGTTGCTAATGGTTTATGAAGACGGATGAAGAATACCCTTCGAGTCCTTTCCGGGATGAATTTCCTTGACCTCCACTAAGTAGCAGTAGCGGCGTGTTCAAACTAAAGAGGATGGCTAGATTTGCCAACTGATGGCTAATAACTTACAAAACATTTTAAGATTCGGTAATTATCAAAGTGTTGAGATTGGAAAGCGTGGCTAAATATGCTAATCTGTGGTTTATTTCTCATGAAAATATGAAAAATCACTTCTTTTGGAGTGATTACAAAAGTCAAGGAATTTGCTATGATAGATAAAATATATTAATATAAGCACATTATCTACTTATAATGTAATATAAATAATCCAAATAATTCACATGTATAGAAAATAGAATATAGAATGTTTATTTTCTGGGAAAATTTACGCAAAAGATTAGATAATACAGGACTATGAAAGGTGAACGAAGAGGGGTAAATACAATTTATGGCGTTGTTGATTAGATATTTTGGAGCCAATTTACATATCCAGCTTTACATTCCCTCAGTTTCAGTTTATATAGCAATTGATTGTGTGCCAAAGAAATCAACACCTCGCATATATTGCAGGTGGAGAGTAGAGTTGCAATACAAATTAGAAGTTTGTTTATGATTTCCAAAATCTGAGATGTACAATATAGTGAACATTGAAGTCGTGTACTTATAACCCAAAAATGAAATAAAAAGTAGAACTAAAAGAAACTGTTTTATAAGTCTATAAAGTACGAAAATTTACTCATAATCTGAACTCCTATAAATCGCAACTAAACTAACATAATGGTAGAAGTGTCACCATTTTTGCTCTTGTAGAGACACATAATAGTCATATTGCTTGTACCCATACAAAGGCTCATTCTAACACTCTAGACTCTAAGGATGCTGGATGAAGTTTGAAATGTCATCAAAGTGGTCAACATGATGCCCCATCTCATAGACTTCGTGGATGAGAAACTGCCTCAACAAGTTTTGTGCCTTATAATAAAGGTCAAATTGAGAAGTTGTCTTGAGACATTAGTGCATCATTAGCAAAATGAGAAAGGTGACCACGTAGGAGAACAATAAAGATGGGAAGATCACGTCAAGCCTTTAGCTAAAACAGTCAAAGCTGTTCAATAAGAGACTCTTTGAATATAGTAGGGGGTTTCAGGAGACTCTTTGAATATAGTAGGGGGTTTCAGAAATAGATTTGAGGATGTCTACAAGATAAATAACAAACTCTGTAATTAATTTTAATGAACTTTGTAACGAGATGAGATGGTAATAAATGAACGCGATGTGACTTTAGTTACTGGGTATTTTGTCCAAGTTGCGTTCAATTATAAAACTCAGGCGCCATGCTACGGAGATTTAGGAATGCCTTATTGAAATAAATGATTGTCAAAAGAAATGACGTGGTTTCTTGAGAGGATGGACACAAGGCTGGGTGAGTTGATCTTAGAGTGGGGTTTATGAATTTTTTGGCAGATTCAAAATGCATGCTCTTAACTATTCAAATTCTCAACTCATATTCACCATCCCAAGTGCAAATGCTCCTATTGAAAGTGAACTAAATGGTGGTTTTGTAGTTCATCTCCATAGATTAGTGCGGCAAAGCATAAGGCAAGTTATGGAAAATGAACTGCACCGCCTTGTGGCAGCCAAAAAATTGATTGGGTGTCAAGGAACTTTACTCCAAAAGTGCAGCAAAAATCAAGCAATGGGAGATCTATAACACCCATTTGTGCATATGTGTGGTATTGTGATATTTAGCTTGGTATTACAAGTACTTAAGAGATGTTATTTATAAAGAGATAAATGATGGTTCTATATTAGTCATGGTTAGCTAAATTTAGTCATAGCTAAGATAGAGTGGACCTTACTTTAGAGGAAATAGAAAAGATGAGCACCACTATTTTGGATTTAAGTGTGTTGACTTGGTATTATTCCTAGGTGTTTGGCTTTGAGGAAAGAGTTGAGAACTCTTTGGCCCGCAAGCCTTTTTGTTTTGGATTCTTCTTTAGTCCAAGGATAGCCCATGTGAAGGAATCCTTGACTTAGTGGTTGGGTCAAGATAAGACCACATGATTAGGGGAATATGCCCATGTGAATGGATATTCCTTTCTACTTTTTGACTTTACTTGACTTTTAGTCTAGTAACTTGAGTTACTGCGGTAATTAGTAACTTTGGTATGTAACTATTTCACAAGTAGATAAACAAGGGGTGAGGAGATACTCATCATCTTTCATTTGCAACTATCTCTCTCTCATTGAGTTCTCTAGTGAGCAATGTCTTGAGTCTTGGAGTGTTAGCCTTGGAGGAGTATGATGGAGTTAGGGTTCCTTGCCTTCTTAGTCCATGGTGCGCTACCATAATAGCCATCAGAGGTTCATTTTGAGTGAGAGACATGCCGGCTCACATTTTTGGTTCCCTTGCCGGGACCTCTCTAGAAGGCAAGATAATGTTCCGCGTTTGATTCTACATTAGGTAGAAGGAGGCTATGAGAGCTCACTTGGAGAGAACATTAGGAGAGGAGAGGGCTGAACTAATGTTAGAGAACCAAGATCCATTTGTATACCCTGTAGTTCATTATGATGTCTTTGAAGTGATTTTGTGCATCTTGTACACATGAGAAGATTTGGAGAGATTGTGTGAGGTGGATTGCAAATTTTGGGGATTAAGGTGATTTTGGGCAAATCTGAAGTTTGAGATCTGAACTTAAAATTTCTACAAATGATTGCTTGGGTTAGCTTTCAGTTATCACACTTGGAATTATTGTGAGAGCTATTATGCACATTGGGCTACAATTTTTGAAAGTTGATAGGGTAAATTGCTCCCGCAACTACATGCTCTTTGGAAAATTGTACATAGTCTGCTATTTCTTTAATTTTCAGTGGATTGTTGTGAAATTTGATTAAGAAAATTAAGTACATTATATCTTACCTTATGACACAAAAGTCAGAGAGAGATCATTCTTAAGCATAGAGTAATGAGTTTTTAAAGTGAGGGGGGTGGTTTTTAGACCAAATCTGAAATATGTGTGCTGAATAGAAAGGTGTTTAGGCCAAATGGCTTGATGAAAAGATCTGAAATTTTGCAAGGAGGGACACCCTGAAGTTGTGATCAAGTGTGAAAAATTTTAGTAGACTGTCACATAAAAGTTGAGAGGTCTGAGTGAAATTATGAGGAAGGGTCAATTTTGTAGAGTGGAGATCTCATGCATGAGGAGTTTGAGAGCAACAAAAAGCAAGTTTGAGTGTTTAGATTCATCTTGGGAACATGGAGGCTCACCAAGAGTGGAAATTGAGACTATGCAAGGTTCCCAAAGGGTTTGAGGTGATTGTAGGGGTGGATTTGAAGAAAAGAGAGTTTACAATAGAATTTGAAGAGAGTGTTGAGAGGATCCAAAAACCTACACCACTTGGAGGAAAGAGTGAGTCTAAGTGCTTTCTATGTGGAGAGAAGGGACAAAAGGCAAGTTCATGTCCATTGACCTTTGAGAGCAAGAGATTGAGGGAAAGGAGAGGCTTACTTGACTTGGGTTTGCATGTTGGACCTTCTTCACCAAGATTGGGAGGGAGAAGATCTAAGACCAAGGAGTTGTGTGAGGTTTGTGGAGTTGAAGGACTTCCAAAAGGACATGAGTGTCGTGGAGTAAAATCACTTTTGGAGACTTTGGTGAAGGATCTTGGAGAGAGTCTAAGTACAGCTACAGAAATACTACCACCTTCATCAGCTAGTTCTCAAGATTAGTGATGGAGATAATCTTTCAACTTATGGATAAACTATCCATGATTATGCAGTCTAGGATTTGATGTTGCTATAGAAATCTTGGAGCAACCTGAACCTTTTGTGTCCCCTAGGGTGGATTACTCTCAAATGGTGTTAGTCATGCACATACTCTATTAGTTATGGAGTGAGAGAAAAAAAAGGAAAAAAATTGAGAGAAAGAAAGATAGTGAGAGGTTAAGATGGGGAAACTTCCAGTTTTCTTTGGCAAGGATGGAGAAGATGTGGAGGCCTTTGTGAGAGACTTCAAGAGAGCTTGCATAGGAAACAATGAGAAGAGGAAGAATGAGTGGGCCTCATTATAACCAGATTTCTTTGAGGATGGAACACTTACATGGTATGAGTCAGAATACCAAAAAAAAAAGAGGAGAGATGGGGAAGAGGAGTCTTGGGAGACTTTGACTTCAGCACTCATTGAGAACTTTCTTCCTGATGAGAGTTATGAGAGATTGATGAGTGAGGTTACATTTCTCAAGCAAGGAGATGGAGACAAAGTGAGAGTCTATGTGGAAAGAGTAGAAAAGTTAGAATCCAAATTTTGCATAGTGTTGAGGAAGGGTGGAGATGATGTGGAGACTACTATGATTGGTATAGGGACCATGCTCACAAATAATTTTGTGGGAGGATTGAGACCACAAATTAGAAACAAGGTGAGATATGAGAAACCTTCTTCCAAGGTTGAAGCTATCAAGATCGCAATTTGTATGGAGGAGAGTTTGGAAGGGGATGAGAGTGATTTGGTGGTGAAGGAGGTTGCGCATCCTCCTCAAGGCTACAAGTATGGCGGAACTTCTGATACTTTGGTGGAAAGGGTTGCACCACAAGCAATAGTTGCTCTCGTTCTTGCACCTCCACCAAAAGATCCACTTCAAACCATCACAGAACAACTTGCGGATCTCAAGATCAATGTGGTGCAACTATGGGAGAAGAGAGAGGTGGATCAGAATGTAGGGAGAGGGCCTAGGAGTTATGGAAACTATCCATATAGTGCTTGGGACAACAATTTCAATGATAGAGATTGTTTTGGTTGTGGAGGAAGAGGCCATATCCAAAGGAATTGCCCAAATTCCACTTACCATGGAGGAAGGGGTTATGAGGGAGCCAATAGAGGGAAAGAGGGAGGTAGTGAAACCCAAGTGGCTCCTAATCCAAACAAAGGTAAGGAGATAGCATCCATAGATGTGGTTGAGAGCAAGTATGAGAAAGGAGAGTGCTCAAACTCCAAGGGTCTTAATTTAGAGCTTTTGGCACAAGAGAAGAAGAGAGCTCGTTTTGCAGAGGATGTTCATTCTTCTCAAGGATTTACTCCAAGCAAGGATACTCCTTTGTCTACTAGGAGCACTTGCACCTCAACACCATCAACAACAAAGACTCCAAGGAAGAAGTTGGGGATGGAGGATTTCTTGATTTCAAAGCAATAGTAGAACTACAATGTGTTGGAGGATGTTGGTAACCACAAGGCTAACATCAGAGTAGGCCAATTGATTGCTTTGAACCCTACCTTGAGAAAGAAGCTTAGAGGTGGTTTGAGTTCTACAAGGAGCAAGAAGAAGAAGAAGGAAAAAGCTCCAATATCAATGGGAGTGGTGGATGCCAAGCCAACACCATGGGAGGCTTGTGAATATGCCTCCAAGATTGATGTGAGAGTGAATGGTCACAACATCAAGGATGCACTTGTTGATGGAGGATCAACAGTGAATGCCATGTCAGAAAGGTTGATGAAGAAGTTGGGTATGATACCCTCAAGACCTTCAACATTTGTGGTGAGCATGGCAAACAAGCAACAAGTTCGACCAATAGGGGTGATGGATAAAGTGGTAGTTTCAGTTATGGGAGTTCAAAATCTCATGACTTTCCAAGTCTTGAAGGATTCAAGCTATGACTTACTTCTTGGGAGGCCATGGTTGAGAACAACATGCACAACGGATCGATGGCACAAAGGGTACTTGAGGATTGGGCCATCAAACCATAGAGTCACAGTTCATGTGACTAACACCACCAACACTTCACATTCAGATACACCATCTTTTGATTATTGGGAATCAGATTCTGAAGAAGGAGCTTCAGGTGTGGACACAAGCATGGAAGAGGAGAATTCCATGGAGGAGGATGAATCTAAATCTGATTCAGATGTGTATCCTTTGTGTGCTATGGATTTTGCACCTAAGCCAGAGGTTTTGAAGGACCTAGATAAATCATCATTGATACTTGAGGAGGTAGAGAGAAGATTTCTACCCCCAAGTATGGCCCAAATGTTACCAAGGAGGAGAAAGTGAGATTTGAAGAGATTTTTTGCAAGTTCATCCATGTGTTTGCTTTCAATTACAAGGATTTGACGGAAGTCACCTTGGAGGACCACAAGATAGAGGTGGAATCACATGCAAGACCAATCTACCAAAAACAACGTCGCATTAGCCCACCAATATCTTTGGTTGTGAAGGAGGAGACTGATAAGCTCAAGGAGGTTGGATTTATCTTTGAGGTGGAGAATTCAGAATGGGTGTCTCCAATTGTCATTGTGAAGAAAAAGAATGGAAAGCTTTGAGTATGTGTGGATTACAAGAAGCTCAATGCTCTTACAAAGAAGGACTACTAACCATTGCCATTCATTGATGAGATCTTGGAGAAGGTTGCAGGTCATGAGAGGTATAGTTTTGGAGATGGTTATAGTGGATATAACCAAATCAAGATTGCACCAGAGCATAAACAACTCACCATATTCACCACACCTTGGGAAACTTACGCTTTCAAGGTCATGCCTTTTGGGCTTTGCAATGCTCCAGCCACATTCCAACACCACCAACACTTCACATTCAAATACATCATCTTCTGATTATTGGGAATCAGATTTTGAAGAAGGAGCTTCAGATGTGGACACAAGCATGGAAGAGGAGACTTCTACCGAGGAGGATGAATCTGAATCAGATTCAGATGTGTATCCCTTGTGTGCTGTGGATTTTGCACCTAAGCCAGAGGTTTTGAAGGACCCAGATAAATCACCATTGACACTTGAGGAGATAGAGAGAAGGTTAGCTACCCTCAAGTATGTCCCAAATGTTACCAAGGAGGAGAAGGTGAGATTTGAGGAGATTTTCCGCAAATTCATCCATGTGTTTGCTTTTAGTTACAAGGATTTGAAGGAAATCACCTTAGAGGAGCACAATAGAGAGGTGGAGTCACATGCAAGACCAATCCGCCAAAAGCAACGTTGCATTAGCCCACAATATCTTTGGTTGTGAAGGAGGAGATTGATAAGCTCAAGGAGGCCAGATTTATCTTTTGAGGTGGAGAATTCAGAATGGGTGTCTCTAATTGTGATTGTGATGAAAAGGAATGGCAAGCTTTGAGTATGTGTGGATTACAAGAAGCTCAATGATGTAATCAAGAAGGACTACTACTCATTTCCATTCATTGATGAGATCTTGGAGGAGGTTGCAGGTCATGAGAGGTACAGTTTTGGAGATGGTCATAAGGGATATAAAAAAATCAAGATTGCACCACAGTATCAACAACTCACTACTTTCACCACACCTTGGGGAACTTACGCTTTCAAGGTCATGCCTTTTGGGCTTTGCAATGCTCCAGCCACATTCCAACGGTTCATGAACAAGGTATTTGAACCTTTCATTGGGAAATTTGTGAGAGACTTCATTGATGACTTTTGTGTCTATGGGAGCAAGGAGGAGCACTTTGAGCATCTAATCAAGGTCTTGCAATGCTTGGATGAGGCAAATGCATCACTCAACCCAAAGAAATGCATTTTTGGATGTGAAGAAGGTCTACTTTTGGGGCACATCAATTCCAAGGATGGAATAACAGTTGATCTTGAGAAGGTGAGGAAAATCTCACACCTTCCATTCTCTTCAAGCTTGACAAAGTTACGCCAATTCTTGGGGATGGTTGGATACTATAAGAGGTTCATCTTCTCATTTTCCAACAAGGCTTATGCATTGATTATCTACATGAATAAAGGTGTAGATTACATGGTGGTTTTGGAGGACAAGAAGGCTCTCAAAGCTTTTGAGGAGCTCAAGCAATCCCTTGTTGTAGCTCCAATTCTTGCTAAACCTGATTGGAGTAAGCCTTTCATCCTCTACACTGATTCTTCTAATGTAGCTATAGGATGCACTCTTAGTCAATTAGACCAAGATGGGCATGATCATCCAATAGCTATTGCTAGTAAGCAGATGGTTTCAGCAGAGAAGAACTACTCTATCACGGGGAGAGAAGGGTTGGCAGTGATCTTTGGTCTCAAGAAGTTTAGACATTACTTGATTGGAGGAAAAGCCACTATTGTCACGGATCACAAGAATTTGAAGTACATCTTCAACAAGCCTAATGTTGAAGTGAGACTAGCAAGGTGGATGATACTCTTGTCTGAATATGACTACACCATTGAGGATAGGCCAGGAAAGAAACATGCAAATGCTGATTTGTTATCTAGAGCCTATGATCATGATGGAGATGAGCCAGTGGATGATTCCTTCCCGGATGAAGAGCTCATAACAATCTCAGTCACTCAAGAGGTTCCAATGGAATACAAGGAGATTGTGGATTTTGTGACAAGAGGTAACTTTCTAGAAGGGATGTATGCTAGGGAGAGGAAGGCCCTTGCAGCAAGATCTAGACCTTACACAATGGTGGAGGATATTCTTTTTCACCAAGGAGCAGATGGTCTACTTCAAAGAGCAGTGGGTAAGGAAGAGTCTATCCTACTCATAAAGGAGTTTCATGAAGGTTTAGTGTGTGGAGGACACTTTGCAAGAAAGGTGACTACTTTCAAGATTCTAGATGAAGGTTACCATTGGAGAGGGATTTTCAAGGATTGTCTTGATTATTGCAAAACTTGTCATGTTTGTCAAGCTTTTGCTAGAAAGTCTACATCCACTCCACCACTTAGATTAATTCCATTGCTAAGACCTTTTGAGAAGTGGAGAATTGATTTTGTATGTCCTCTCAATAGAACCCCGAGGAACAATCGGTATATTGTGGTAGTTAGTGATTACCTTACCAAGTGGGTTGAGGCTAGACCATTGAGGGACAAAAATGAAGATGAAGTTGGTAGATTTCTTTATGAATGCATTATCACTAGATTTGGATGCCCTTTTGAGTTGGTTTTTGATAGAGGAGGAGAGTTTACAGGGAGCATTACTACAGCCATGCTACGACATATCTCTATCACACATAGAATAACTACATCATATAAGCCTAATTCCAATGGTTTGGCAGAGAGAACCAATCAGACCTTGTGCATGATGTTGGCCAAAGATGCAGAAATGGAAGGGGCTAAACATCATTGGGACAAGAGGATTCATGCAGTTTTGTGGGAGTATAGAACAACCATAAAGACTTCCACCAGATAAGATATTCTCCATTTCAATTGGTATATGGTATTGAGTCTACCCTACCTATTCACTTTGATCTTCATACCTTCCAAAGCATTCATAGGAGATTGAAGAAAGCACAAGGAGGTGATGCAGAGAAGTAAAGGAAGGATCAACTCATGGAGTTGGAAGAGGCAAGAGCAGTTGCTATGGTTCGAGTAGAGCAAGCCCAAAGGAAACAAAAGGAGAGCTATGACAAGAGGCAAGGCAAGAATAAGGTGGAGCCTTTCAAAGAAGGTGATTGGGTAATGTTGTTTGATTCCATTCGATTCAAGAGAGTGCAAAAGAAGTTTTTGCCTAAGTACTTTGGACCTTTCATAGTGGAGAAGGTGTGGGGCAATTACACCTATGATCTCAAGGAGTTGGGAGGAAGACACTTTGATAGGATTAACCATGCTAAATTGAAGATGTACCATAGAAGGTAGAGAGACCTTCACTTTGAGGACAAAGTGAAAACTTAGTCCGGGGGTAAATGTAACACCCATTTGTGCATGTGTGTGGTATTGTGATATTTAGCTTGGTATTACAAGTACTTAAGAGATATTATTTATAAAGAGATAAAGGATGGTTCTATATTAGTCATGGTTAGCTAAATTAAGTCATAGCTAAGATAGAGGGGACCTTACTTTAGAGGAAGTAGAAAGATGAGCACCTCTATTTTGGATTTTAGTGTGTTGACTTGGTATTATTCTTAGGTGTTTGACTTTGAGGAAAGAGTTGAGAACTCTTGGGCCCGCAAGCCTTTTTGTTTTGGATTCTTCTTTAGTCCAAGGATAGCCCATGTGAAGGAATCCTTGACTTAGTGGTTGGGTCAAGATAAGACCACATGATTAGGGGAATATGCCCATGTGAATGTATATTCCTTTCTACTTTTTGACTTTACTTGACTTTTAGTCTAGCAACTTGAGTTACTACGGTAATTAGTAACTTGGGTATGTAACTATTTCACAAGTATATAAACAAGGGGTGAGGAGAAACTCATCATCTTTCATTTGCAACTATCTCTCTCTCATTGAGTTCTCTAGTGAGCAATGTCTTGAGTCTTGGAGTGTTAGCCTTGGAGGAGTATGATGGAGTTGGGGTTCCTTGCCTTCTTAGTCCATGGTGCGCTACCATAATAGCCATCAGAGGTTCATCTTGAGTGAGAGATAGGCCGGCCCACAGATCAAGTACCTTGTTACAATGGAGGAGGCTCACCTTTGGATGCAGATCCAAGACCTATAGACTTACCTTTGGATTTGCAACCTCAACAATCATTAGGGAAATTTGGTGAACTATTGAGTATGGCTTCTTCCTTGTTGGGCAAAACAAAAGAGGATGAAAGGTTTTGCATGGCTATGCACCATTATGGCCAAATATTGGATAATTTGGAGGACCCTAAGCATTTTGCATAGATTCATGGTAATAATTGAAAAAAGCCCATTCAAAAATTGACAACTTTTAGTTTCATGGCAATATTTTTGATCCAGGAGGAGCAATGATTTCCTACTTCTATGATAGCAGGCCAACTTTACAATGGTTGAGGTACATGAAATAGTACAAAGAAATCAAGAGTTGAAGAAAAAGTCTACTAGAGAAGATCTCATAAAAGAGTATAGAAAATAGTAGAGAACTATAGAAGATAAATTGAATGGAATGTACCCGCATTTTGCTAAAATGGAAGCTTGTTTGAGAATAGAGCAAACATTAGTCCACCTACTATGGTAAGTTTGGGAGAGATTAATCCCAATTTGAGCAAGGTTGGCATGGAGGAGGTCCATGAAGGTGTAGAGGAGGGCACTCAATTCCCATCTCCCCCAAAGGTGATGCTCCTTGACTTGTGCCCCCAATTTGTCCTATAACGCCCCTTTGTGCATGTGTGTAGTATTGTGATATTTATCTTGGTATTACAAGTACTTGAGAGATATTATTTATATAGAGATAAATGATGGTTCTATATTAGTCATGATTAGCTAAAGTTAGTCACAACTAAGATAAAGGGGACCTTACTTTAGAGGAAATGGAAAAGATGAGCACCACTATTTTGAATTCTAGTGTGTTGACTTGGTATTATTCCTAGGTGTTTGGCTTTGAGGAAAGAGTTGAGAACTCTTGGGCCCGTAAGCCTTTTTGTTTTGGATTTTTCTATAGTCCAAGGATAGCCCATGTGATGGAATCCTTGACTTAATGGTTGGTTCAAGATAAGATCACATGCTAAGGGAATATGCCCATGTGAGTGGATATTCCTTCCTACTTTTTGACTTTATTTGACTTTTAGTCTAGTTACTTGAATTACTATGGTAATGAGTAACTTTGGTGTGTAACTATTTCACAAGTATATAAACAAGGGGTGAGGAGGTACTCATCATCCTTTTCATTTGCAACTATCTCTATCTCATTGAGCTATCTAGTGAGCAATGTCTTGAGTCATGGAGTGTTAGCCTTGGAGGAGTATAATGGAGTTAGGGTTCCTTGCTTTCTTAGTCCATGGTGCGCTACTATAATAGCCATCAGCGGTTCATCCTGAGTGAGAGACAGGCCGGCTCACAGTCCCAAATACTCAAGCGGTGGAAATTATACCTAGTGTTTACATGGAATCTGATCACCCAAGGACAAGTCACCATTTATTGCATTAGTAGAGAACTCACCTTTTGTTACACCACCTCCTTTAACTTCTACAAGGGATGGGTGAGAGTGCACTTTCCTCGACCAAGAAAGAGAATATGATCCAAAGAGAAGAAAAGGTGGAAATATCAACAAGTTAGGTAGCACAAATGTCACCTAGTATGTTAGTGTCTCAAGATTTAGCAAAAATTACCATGTCAAAGATAGACACTATAGAATCCAAGGAGAGGTTACGACTAGTTGAACTAGAAACCACCAACATGAGAAAAAGAGAGAAAAAATTGATGAAAATGGAAGCCCAACATGTTAGATTAGAGACAAAGAAGATGAAAGTTGAAACTGAGTGCAAATAAAAGGAAAGCTAGGGCAAATAAATAAAAATTCAAGGAGAAGACTTTAGAGTCAAAGTGCAATCATGAAATCAAAATGAGTCTCTTACTTGCAAGAAAATCTCCCAAGGAAATAAGCCAATGTTTCAAAGTGCTAACTCAAGTTCAAGCCAATCCTACTCCAAATTCATCATACTCTAGTGATAGAAAATAGCATACAACAATGTAACATGAGTATATTATAATAAAGATGAGTTTAATGGACTTGATAAAAACTCTATATTATCACTATTGGAAAATCTATTGCTTTTCAAGACTAGAAGCCGCTTTCTAATGATGCCCAATGCTGCCAATTGATGCTCCATGCCGCTAGGTATCACACCATTGAGTTTGCCTCATGGTAAGTAGCGGTGGTTGGGTTTTGGGTAATGCTCTATTGTGCACATTGACGCTCATTGCCGACGCCCAATGCCACCTTATGTCACACCCCAAATTTGTGCCATGGAAAAGTGAAACCGGTTGGGTTTTAGGCAATGCCCAAGGGTGCATGTAAGCATGGAGTGACGCAGGTGAATGAGTTTTCATGGATGCCCAATGTTGTGGGATGCCACCCAGTGCTGCTAGGGTGTAATACCAATAGCTAAACATATGATCTAGAGATGAAATTTGGTTTGGTAACATCTGGAAGGATGTTATACATGATGGAAAAATTAGATTAGACAAAAGTATCACCAAAAGAGTACTTCTCCTAATAGGCCAAAAACCAAAAACCATGCTTGGAAACTTTAGAATCAATAGCTAGGCATATGATCTAGAGGTGAAACTTGGGGTGGTGACATCTAGAAGGATGTTACACATGATGGAGAAGTGGATAAGATAGGGGTATTACCAAAAGAGCACTTCTACTAATAGGGCAAAAGCCAAACTAGGCCTGAAAACTTCAAAGGTAATTTTGGAGGCCTAAACGGAGGAATTAGGCCTAAAAAATGTGCAAATTACCCCTTCTCCTGCATATGGAAAGGCTAGACTTCCCTACCCCTTGGTTTGTCTCACCAAGATCTTTCCAATGGTACCTCACCCATGTGATTTTGAGATTCCTACATGAAGATTCTCTAAAATATTCCTTCTGGTCAAAGCATGTTTGACCAACCAGATGGGACCAAGACCGACAAGTCACCCATCCAAGCAAGTAATCTAAGGGTGGAGCTTGCTGAAAAATCACCTATCCATGTACCTAATCTTATGGTAGAGCTTCCTTGGAGGAGATCCTCTATGGCTATATAATAAAGAGAAGGTGCTCCTTTGGTGCATCGAAGGATTGAGTGTGAAACCTATGTTCTCTCTTGGAGAGTTCTCTTGTCCTTGGAGTATTACATAGGGTCCATCAAGTTAAGTCGGGTTGGTTAAGGGCAATGCGCGATGGTGCTCTTTGTTTGTGGGTGGCATGTGTAGGTGCCAAGGGTCATCGGGTTTGATGCACAATACACAAGTGATACAAAACACATCCAAATTGACATGACATGAGAGTTTGACAAGGAGAAATTGAGAACTGGTGAAAAAGTGTATAAATGTGTATACATGTAAATAATATGTATATAAATGTGGAGCCATAAAAACATGTTGCTATGCTACAAGAGAAAGAGGTGAAGAAGAAGAGGGAGATGCCACATGGTGTCTAAGTGCTGCTACTACGTCTTGGAGTCTACAATGGTGTACATGGTGTTGAATCTTAAATGGACTCAATGACCACCAAAGGGGCCACTTGCTCTCATCCAAGTCTCAATGATTGATATTGGTAGCAAGAAGAGAAAATAGGTCACTACTATAAGAACTCAGTCTATCGAATGTCCACTCCTCTTCAACCCAACTAATAGCAAGCCTATCATCATGGACAAATCTGTCTGAAGCACTCATCAAAGGGTCAATGACCAAGTGTATGATGTTTTCTCTACTCTATAAGGATGGAAGTGGGTAGGATGGATAGCACCATGTGGATGGTTCTTATAGTAAGAGAGTGCATAACTATCTAGGATCAAAAGATCATGAAGAGGTAAACCTAATGAATTGAGATGCTCATATGATTTAACTCTAAGTCCTCTAAATTCAACATCTCATTAGACATCTACAGAACACAAACAAGTCATGAGGTGGGACCTAGTGTGAACTTCATCTGGGAGTTCTGACCACTACCATATGCTCCATAGCAACCACTCCACTCCATGCGGAGTAAGATCTATCCACAAGATAACCTCAAAGCATAGCAAACAGACTGGATGAAATGGCTACATCAAGAAGTGCTACCTACCCTACAGGCCCTGATTGTATGTGAGTGCACCAACCATGCCTAGTCATCCAGCTTTCCCATGCAAAAAAACCGACGCTGCCACAAAGCCATAATGATGCCAAACAATAGCATCCACGACAATAATCTTCTTCCGCAAGAAGCATGGGAAGAGAATACATGGAATATACTCTCTTGATAGACAAAGCCTCTCTCTAAACTCAGTCTTAGTGCCCTTAGTATCCACACTATGAGGTAACACATGGGTGACATCTATCATAGGGATGGATGGCATGGGTCTAGGTCTACATCTCACTACGAGTATGAGTCTGGCGAGCAATAGTACATAGTCTCAATCTAAGATAAGCCACACAAGCCCTCATCTGAGCTAGACTATTCTCACTCTCGTCTACCTGAACATGTGCACTCTCACACCTCTCCATAGCAAATGCTAACTCTTGTGTCTGATTTTGTAATTAGATCTTATAACCCTACACCATGGCAGCGGCACTTGGGATGTCCAAGTCCAAGTCGGCTAATCTCTGGTCTCTCTCCATCTCAAAAGTAATCAATGTCAAATACCTCTCCTCCTTTGTAGCAAGAGTATCCTCTTGCTCACAAAGGAGTCTCTCTCTCTAATAACAATCTACCATGCTCCTCAAAGCTCTCCAATCTACTCTCGTGCTCAAGCACTAGTTTCTCTTGCTCCTCTACACTTTCTAATCTACTCTCATGGTCAAGCATTAGTCTTTCTTGCTCCTCTATACTCTTCAATCTACTCTCATGCTCAAGCACTAATCTCTCTTTCTCCTTGATACTCTCCAAGCACCTCTCCCACTCAAGGAGATGTCTCTCTCCCTCCTTAACCACTCAAACACAATCATCTAAAACATGTGTGATGTCAACAAAACAAGAAGAAGGTGGAGGCACTCTAAAGTGCTTGGGATAAGGTGCATTATCCATAGATAGAGAAAGGGAAGAAGGGGAACAAGAGAGAGAAGGAGCTATCTCAAAGGATGAAGATGGAGAAAGAACTTTCTTAATCCAACTATCATGACCTAACCTCACTAACTAGGAAGGACTGTGTCTCAAAATAAATCTGTTGAACACCTAATCACAAGTGGTACATTTAGTCATCCATGAAGTAAAAATCTATTTTTGAATCAAGAAAATGCACAAATTCATTAATTAAGGCATGTTAAATTAACTCATTCCTTAAATAAAGTAATAGTACATAAAATAGAACTTTGTATGTTTTCAAACATAAAAAATAAAAAAATTAAGATTTATTTATTTATTTATGCCAAAACTCAAATCTAATTAATCACTCACCATCCTTATCCTCTCCCTCATCCTCCTCCTCATAAGCAGCAATCTCGTCTCATTTGTGCTATCTGCATCTTCATAATCATCATCATCCTCTTCTCCATCACTCAAATACATCATGTCCTCCTTAGGAATGAAACCTCTCTCCACAAAGAGATGAGTGAGTATCTGCCCAAGGAAGGTGACTGAACTTACTCTCCTTAGGGCTCTTCAATTTACTTTGCAAACTTCCCATCTCAGCAATGGTAGCTCTAAATGCTAACTCTCCCCAATCATAATCCTCCACACCAAATCTCCTCAACTTCATCTTAGTGTTGAGTACCAAATGCTTTGGGCCTAATAGTTGGTGCAACAAATGCACCTATCAACTAGAAGAAAGCCCTAAACACAAGATACACATATTGTCTTGCAAGATACCTTTTTGCAACCTTGTCCCTTTGTAGAAACCAATCTGAAACAATTGTGTAAGGAATAATCCTCCATCTTGGTGTCCTCCCCCTTGGCATGGCAAGTGCATATGTAACTATATCCATTTTCAACTGAAGCTGCCTTCCTCATACCAAACTTGTGCAAGAATTCTTGTCCAAAGAACTCACTAACTCCATACATGGAAGGACTTGCCAAAACCTCCAAGGAAAAAAGCTTAAACCTCAATCCTTACACCCAAAGACATTGGATGCCGCTGGGAGACCCAATAGGATAAAAGGGAGGAGTGCCATTGGCCACCACTTGTTGCCACCACAAGATAGGATTTAAGGGTGGGAATGCCGTGGGCAATGCCCCCTAACATTAGCAGACAATCTCTATGGTGCCAAGCGCAAGATGACATGATGCATAGCGCAGAGTGACATGACATTGAGCGTGGAGTGACACCCAAGGCCATGTGTAAATGCCCGCCGGTGCTGCCAGTGAGGAGAAATTGCATTGGGCACCACTATGGAATAAGGTTTTACACCAAAAACAAGGTTCCAACGGTTCTAGGTGGCACTCGTGGGCACTACAAGATAAAAGGGTTTAGGGTTATTATTGTGGATGACACCGGGTGATACCCATGGATATGGGCTGGCACAAGGAGGTACTACAAGACATGCATAGGAAGGCATGGGGAGATATCCATTGATACGGGGTGGTGCAGGAAAGCACTACAAGACATATGCAATTAGCATGGGTGACATCCATAGGCTCTGAGAATCACGACACCTAAGGGGTAGAAATACAAAAATATAGAGGCTGAACTTTTTACAACTAGAGTGAAATGGAGAAAAAAAACACTTAAGAAGGCCAAAATAATACCTCAAGATGTGGGTACTAAAGGCCAAGAGTAATTTTGAGGCCAATTACATCTAGATTGACCTCCCAAATTCCAACTACATTAGTTCAAATCTGAT
Source organism: Lunularia cruciata (assembly GCA_948567375.1). Classification (NCBI taxonomy): domain Eukaryota; kingdom Viridiplantae; phylum Streptophyta; class Marchantiopsida; order Lunulariales; family Lunulariaceae; genus Lunularia; species Lunularia cruciata. Next base: position 20,437,579 of record OX419756.1, read on the forward strand.
GTTTGTCCAACCAACATCATTTGATGAAGTTCACTAGGTGTTGAATTTATGAAAAGTAATGAGCCAATCTCCTTCTTGAGTATTTCTCATGTTTGGACTGTCAACAATCTTCTCATATCCCCAAAGTTCTGCCATGGATATGTAAATGTAGAAGCTGTGAAGAAATTTGGTTCCTTGCTCTCTTCTCCCTTTTCACTTGTATTCAAAAACTACTCATGAATTCTCTCCTCTCATTCCCAATTTTGAATCCTCCTCTCCTTCCCAAATTTGAATTCTCCTCTCCTTCTCAGTTTTGAGTTTTGGTCCTCCTTCTTAGTTTTGAAGTCTGATCAAATGTAAAACACTCTCAAACCACACCACTAAATCTCTACCTAGAAACTCAATCAGCACTCAGTACTCAACACTTAGCTCTCAGCACTTGAAACACCTTTGAAACTCCACAATGCTCTAAATCAACCTAAACACTCTCCTCTTTTTAATACCCATGAAGCTCAAGTGCAAAGTGCAAATAGTTCTTGCCCAAATGACTTCCCAAAATGGTTCAATTCCAAAAAATGTTTAACATATGTGCAAGAGGAGGGTTTATATAGCTCCCATGCAAAAAAAATGTATATTCCTTATAAACTAAATTTGTATTTTAGGAGAAAGAATCTAAATTTGGGGAGAAATAATTTGAATCCTGAGTAGCAACCAATAGCAACATGTAGCATGCCACATTGCCAACCAGTGCACCCAACCATTACTAAGTGCTCATGGTGTTGAGTTGTGGTTTGCATAGCCATGGAAAAGTAAATTAGCAAATTTTATCTCCACATTAGTGGAGTAGGTTTTATGACAGATCCCATGTTTAAGCTATTGCCATGTGAGCAATCTATATATATGTATATGATTGGCCATAAGTCGATGATGGAAAACCCAGATCATATTCTCCTTCCTTTGCTTACTTATGAGCAAGTATAGGACTTGACAATCTATGTGCTCTTGTAGTTGGAGAATGACTCAAGTTTTCTCATGAGATTCAAGGTGGATTTGTGGGGTCCACTTGTCAAAAAGTGAAGAGGCTAAATGACAAAATTGCAAGAGATTGGATTCCAAGGAAAAATTCAAGAGTTTTTCAACCATTGGAGGAGTTTTTTGAAGGCAATTAAAGAGAGAGGACCATGGTTGGAGAGAAGAGCTGACAAGTTATAGTTTCAAGACTAGAATCAAGTGATTTGAGTCAGATGTTTGGGAGATATGATCAACTAAATCAAGGGGGGTAAAATTCATACCCCCTTGCTATTAGTCATAATCCTTCTTGATGCCTTGAGAAGTGATTGATAACCAAGTGTCTATATACATGCCATAATGTACGGTACTTCATGCAAAGGGAATCGGATGTATAATAATGACATCTTGATAATATTAATATGGTACTATGAGCCGGCCTGTCTCTCACTCAGGATGAACCTCTGATGGCTATTATGGTAGCGCACCATGGACTAAGAAGGCAAGGAACCCGAACTCCATCATACTCCTCCAAGGCTAACACTCCAAGGCTCAAGACATTGCTCACTAGAGAACTCAATGAGAGAGAGATAGTTGCAAATGAAAGGATCCTGAGTACCTCCTCACCCCTTGTTTATATACTTGTGAAATAGTTACGTACCAAAGTTACTAATTACCATAGTAACTCAAGTTACTAGACTAAAAGTCAAGTAAAGTCAAAAAGTAGAAAGGAATATCCATTCACATGGGCATATTCTCCTAAGCATGTGGTCTTATCTTGACCCAACCACTAAGTCAAGGATTCCTTCACATGGGCTATCCTTGGACTAAAGAAGAATCCAAAACAAAAAGGCTTGCGGGCCCAAGAGTTCTCAACTCTTTCCTCAAAGCCAAACACCTAGGAATAATACCAAGTCAACACACTAAAATCCAAAATAGTGGTGCTCATCTTTTCTATTTCCTCTAAAGTAAGGTCCCATCTATCTTAGCTATGACTAACTTTAGCTAACCATGACTAATATAGAACCATCCTTTATCTCTATATAAATAATATCTCTTAAGTACTTGTAATACCAAGCTAAATATCACAATACCACACACATGCACAAATGGGTGTTACATTTACCCCCGGACTAAGTTTTCACTTTGTCCTCAAAGTGAAGGTCTCTCTACCTTCTATGGTACATCTTCAACTTATCATGGTTAATCCTATCAAAGTGTCTTCCTCCCAACTCCTTGAGATGATAGGTGTAATTTCCCCACACCTTCTCCACTATGAAAGGTCCAAAGTATTTAGGCAAAAACTTATTTTGCACTCTCTTGAATCGAATGGAATCAAACAACATTACCCAATCACCTTCTTTGAAAGTCTCCACCTTCTTCTTGCATTGCCTCTTGTCATAGGTCTCCTTTTGTTTCCTTTGGGCTTGCTCCACTCGAACCATAGCAACTGCTCTTGCCTCTTCCAACTCCATGAGTTGATCCTTCCTTGACTTCTCTGCATCACCTCCTTGTGCTTTCTTCAATCTCCTATGAATGCTTTGGAAGGTAGGAAGATCAAAGTGAATAGGTAAGGTAGACTCAATACCATACACCAATTGAAATGGAGAATATCTGGTGGAAGTTTTCATGGTTGTCCTATACTCCCACAAAACTACATGAATCCTCTTGTCCCAATGATGTTTAGCCCCCTCCATTTCTGCATCTTTGGCCAACATCATGCACAAGGTCTGATTGGTTCTCTCTGCCAAGCCATTGGAATTTGGCTTATAGGATGTAGTTACTCTATGTGTGATAGAGAAATGTCGTAGCATGGCTGTAGTAATGCTTCCTGTAAACTCTCCTCCTCTATCAGAAACCAACTCCAAAGGGCATCCAAACCTAGTGATAATGCGTTCATAAAGAAATCTACCCACTTCATCTTCATTCTTGTCCCTCAATGGTCTAGCCTCAACCCACTTGGTAAGGTAATCAGTAACTACCACAATGTACCGATTGTTCCTTGGGGTTCTATTGAGAGGACCTACAAAATCAATTCCCCACTTCTCAAAAGGTCCTAGCAATGGAATTGATCTAAGTGGTGGAGTGGATGTAGACTTTCTAGCAAAAGCTTGACAAACATGACAAGTTTTGCAATAATCAAGACAATCCTTGAAAATCCCTCTCCAATGGTAGCCTGCATCTAGAATCTTGAAAGCAGTCACCTTTCCTGCAAAGTGTCCTCCACATACTAAACCTTCATGAAACTCCTTTATGAGTAGGAAAGACTCTTCCTTACCCACTGCTCTTTGAAGTAGACCATCTGCTCCTTGGTGAAAAAGAATATCCTCCACCATTGTGTAAGGTCTAGATCTTGCTGCAAGGGCCTTCCTCTCCCTAGCATGCATTCCTTCTGGATAGTTACCTCTTGTCACAAAATCCACAATCTCCTTGTACTCCATTGGAACCTCTTGAGTGACTGAGATTGTCATGAGCTCCTCATCCGGGAAGGAATCATCCACTGGCTCATCTCCATCATGATCATAGGCTCTAGATAATAAATCAGCATTTGCATGTTTCTTTCTTGGCCTATCTTCAATGGTGTAGTCATACTCAGACAAGAGTATCATCCAGCTTGCTAGTCTCCCTTCAACATTAGGCTTGTTGAAGATGTACTTCAAAGCCTTGTGATCCGTGACAATGGTGGCTTTCCTTCCAATCAAGTAGTGTCTAAAATTCTTGAGACCAAAGATCACTACCAACGCTTCTCTCTCCGTGACAGAGTAGTTCTTCTTTGCTGAAACCATCTGCCTACTAGCATAAGCTATTGGATGATCATGCCCATCTTGGTCTAATTGACTAAGTGTGCATCCTATAGCTACATTAGAAGCATCAGTGTAGAGGATGAAAGGTTTACTCCAATCAGGTTTAGCAAGAATTGGAGCTACAACAAGGGATTGCTTGAGCTCCTCAAAAGCTTTGAGAGCCTCCTTGTCTTCCAAAATCACCATGTAATCTACACCCTTCTTCATGTAGATGGTCAATGCATAAGCCTTGTTGGAAAATGAGAAGATGAACCTCCTATAGTACCCAACCATCCCCAAGAATTGGCGTAACTTTGTCAAGCTTGAAGGGAATGGAAGGTCTGAGATTTTCCTCACCTTCTCAAGATCAACTGCTATTCCATCCTTGGAGATGATGTGCCCCAAAAGTAGACCTTCTTCACATCCAAAAATGCACTTCTCCGGGTTGAGTGATGCATTTGCCTCATCCAAGCATTGCAAGACTTTGATTAGGTGCTCAAAGTGCTCCTCCTTGCTCCCATAGACACAAAAGTCATCAATGAAATCTCTCACAAATTTTCCAATGAAAGGTTCAAATACCTTGTTCATGAACCATTGGAATGTGGCTAGAGCATTGCAAAGCCCAAAAGGCATGACCTTGAAAGCGTAAGTTCCCCAAGGTGTGGTGAATGTGGTGAGTTGTTGATGCTCTGGTGCAATCTTGATTTGGTTATATCCACTATAACCATCTCCAAAACTGTACCTCTCATGACCTGCAACCTCCTCCAAGATCTCATCAATGAATGGCAATGGGTAGTAGTCCTTCTTGGTAACAGCATTGAGCTTCTTGTAATCCACACATACCCGAAGCTTGCCATTCTTTTTCTTCACAATGACAATTGGAGACACCCATTCTGAATTCTCCACCTCAAAGATAAATCCAGCATCCTTGAGCTTATCAATCTCCTCCTTCACAACCAAAGATATTGGTGGGCTAATGCGACGTTGCTTTTGGCGGATTGGTCTTGCATGTGACTCCACCTCTATCTTGTGCTCCTCCAAGGTGACTTCCTTCAAATCCTTGTAACTAAAAGCAAACACATGGATGAACTTGCGGAAAATCTCCTCAAATCTCACCTTCTCCTCCTTGGTAACATTTGGGCCATACTTTAGGGTAGATAACCTTCTCTCTACCTCCTCAAGTGTCAATGGTGATTTATCTGGGTCCTTCAAAACCTCTGGCTTAGGTGCAAAATCCATAGCACACAAAGGATACACATCTGAATCAGATTCAGATTCATCCTCCTCTGTGGAAGTCTCCTCTTCCATGCTTGTGTCCACACCTGAAGCTCCTTCTTCAGAATCTGATTCCCAATAATCAGAAGATGGGGTATCTGAATGTGAAGTGTTGGTGGTGTTAGTCACAGGAACAATGACTCTATGGTTTGATGGCCCAATCCTCAAGTACCCTTTGTGCCATAGATTAGTTGTGCATGCTGCTCTCAACCATGGCCTCCCAAGAAGTAAGTCATAGCTTGAATCCTTCAAGACTTGGAAAGTCATGAGATTTTGAACTCCCATAACTGAAACTACCACCTTATCCATCACCCCTATTGGTCAAACTTGTTGCTTGGTTGCCATGCTCACCACAAATGTTGAAGGTCTTGAGGGTATCATACCCAACTTCTTCATCAACCTTTCTGACATGGCATTCACTACTGATCCTCCATCAACCAATGCATCCTTGATGTTGTGACCATTCACTCTTACATCAATCTTGGAGGCATATTCACAAGCCTCCCATGGTGCTGACTTGGCATCCACCACCCCCATTGATACTGGAACTTTTGCCTTCTTCTTCCTCTTGCTCCTTGTAGAACTCAAACCACCTCTAAGCTCCTTTCTCAAGGTAGGGTTCAAAGCAATTAATTGGCCCACTGTGATGTTAGCCTTGTGACTACCAACATCCTCCAACACATTGTAGTTCCATTGTTGCTTTGAGATCAAGAAGTCCTCCATCCCCAACTTCTTCCTTGGATTCTTTGTTGTTGATGGTGTTGAGGTGCGAGTGCTCCTAGTAGATATAGGAGTATCCTTGCTTGAAGTAAATCCTTGAGAAGAGTGAACATCCTTTGCAAAACGAGCTCTCTTCTTCTCTTGTGCCAAAAGCTCCAAATTAAGACTCTTGGAGTTTGAGCACTCTCCCTTCTCATACTTGCTCTCCACCACATCTATGGATGCTATCCCCTTACCTTTGTTTGGATTAGGAGCCACTTGGGTTTCACTACCACCCTCTTTCCCTCTATTGGCTCCCTCATAACCCCTTCCTCCATGGTAAGTGGAATTTGGGCAATTCCTTTGGATATGGCCTCTTCCTCCACAACCAAAACAATTTCTATCATTGAAATTGTTGGTTGGTTGAGCTCCTCTATATGGATAGTTTCCATAACTCCTAGGCCCTCTCCCTACATTCTGATCCACCTCTCTCTTCTCCCATAGTTGCACCACATTGATCTTGAGATCCGCAAGTTGTTCTATGATGGTTTGAAGTGGATCTTTTGGTGGAGGTGCAAGAACTGGAGCAACCACTACTTGTGGTGCAACCCTTGCCACCAAAGTATCAGAAGTTCCACCATACTTGTAGCCTTGAGGAGGATGCACAACCTCCTTCACCACCAAATCACTCTCATCCCCTTCCAAACTCTCCTCCATACAAATTGCGATCTTGATAGCTTCAACCTTGGAAGAAGGTTTCTCATATCTCACCTTGCTTCTAATTTGTGGTCTCAACCCTCCCACAAAATTCTTGGTGAGCATGGCCCCTATGCCAATCATTGTAGTCTCCACATCATCCTCACCCTTCCTCAACACTATGCAAAATCTGGACTCTAACTTTTCTACTCTTTCCACATAGACTCTCACTTTCTCTCCTTCTCCTTGCTTGAGAAATGTAACTTCACTCATCAATCTCTCATAACTCTCATCAGGAAGAAAATTCTCAATGAGTGCTGAAGTCAAAGTCTCCCAAGACTCCTCTTCTCCATCTCTCCTCTCTCTCTTTTGGTATTCTGACTCATACCATGTAAGTGCTGCATCCTCAAAGAAATCTGGTAATAATGAGGCCCACTCATTCTTCCTCCTCTCATTGTTTCCTATGCAAGCTCTCTTGAAGTCTCTCACAAAGGCCTCCACATCTTTTCCATCCTTGCCAAAGAAAACTGGAAGTTTCACATCTTAACCCCTCACTATCTTTCTTTTCTCTCAAAATATTTTTTTTTCTCTTTTCTTGTCTCTCACTCTATTACTAATAGAGTGTATACATGACTAACACCATCTGAGAATAATCCACTCTAGGGAAAATAAAAGGTTTAGGTTGCTCCAAGATTTCTATAGCAACATCAAATCCTAGAGTGCATATTAATCTAACTCTCATGGATAGTTTATCCATAAGTTGAAAAATTATCTCCATCACTAATCTTGAGAACTAGCTGATGAAGGTGGTAGTATTTCTATAGCTATACTTAGACTCTCTCCAAGATCCTTCACCAAAGTTTCCAAAAGTGCTTTTACTTCACTATACTCATGTCTTTTTGGAAGTCCTTCAACTCCACAAACCTCACACAACTCCTTGGTCTTAGATCTTCTCCCTCCCAATCTTGGTGAAGAAGGCCCAACATGCAAACCCAAGTCAAGTAAGCCTCTCCTTTCCCTCAATCTCTTGCTCTCAAAAGTCAATGGACATGAACTTGCCTTATGTCCCTTCTCTCCACATAGAAAGCACTTAGACTCACTCTTTCCTCCAAGTGGTGTAGGTTTTTGGATCCTCTCAATACTCTCTTCAAATTCTATTGTAAACTCTCTTTTCCTCAAATCAACCCCTACAATCACCTCAAACCCTTGGGGAACCTTAAATAATCTCAATTTCCACTCTTGATGACCCTCCATGTTCCCAAGATGGATCTAAACACTCAAACATGCTTTTTGTTGATCTCAAACTTCTCATGAAAGAGATCTCCACTCTGCAGAATTGACACTTCCTCACAATGTCCCTCAAATCTCCCAACCAATATGTCACAGTCCTCTGAAATTTTGCATACTTGATTACAACTCCAGGGCGTCATTCCTTGTAAAATTTCAGATCTTTTCATCGAGCCATTTGGCCTAGACATCTTTCTATTCAGCACCCATATTTCAGATTTGGTTTGAAAACCACCCCCCTCACTTCAAAAACTCATTTCTCCCTGCGCAAGAACGATCTCTCTCTAATTTTTGTGGCAGCAAGTTGGATACAATGCACTGAAGTTTTTTGGAAATTTTCAAGACAATTAACTGAAAATTGAAGAAATGGCAGACTCTGTACAATTTTCCAAAGAGCATGCAGTTGCAGGAGCACTTTACCCTATCAACTTTCAAAAATTCTAGCCCAGTGCGCATAGAAGTTCTCACAATAATTTCAAGTGTGCTAACTGAAAGATAACCCAAGCTATCATATGTAGAAATCTCAAGTCCAGATCTCAAACTTGAGATTTTGCCCAAAATCACCTTAATCTCCAAAATCTGCAATCCACCTCACACAATCACTTCAATTCCTCTCATGTGTACAAGATATACAAAATCACCTCAAAGACATCATAATGAACTACAGGGTATACAAATGGATCTTGGTTCTCTAACATAAGTTCAGCCCTCTCCTCTCCTAATGTTCTCTCCAAGTGAGCTCTCATAGCCTCCTTCTGCCTAATGTAGAATTGGACGTGGAACATTATCTTGCCTTCTAGAGAGGTCCCGGCAACGGAACCAAAAATGTGAGCCGGCCTGTCTCTCACTCAAGATGAACCTCTGATGGCTATTATGGTAGCGCACCATGGACTAAGAAGGCAAGGAACCCGAACTCCATCATACTCCTCCAAGGCTAACACTCCAAGGCTCAAGACATTGCTCACTAGAGAACTCAATGAGAGAGAGATAGTTGCAAATGAAAGGATCCTGAGTACCTCCTCACCCCTTTTTTATATACTTGTGAAATAGTTACGTACCAAAGTTACTAATTACCATAGTAACTCAAGTTACTAGACTAAAAGTCAAATAAAGTCAAAAAGTAGAAAGGAATATCCATTCACATGGGCATATTCCCCTAAGCATCTGGTCTTATCTTGACCCAATCACTAAGTCAAGGATTCCTTCATATGGGCTATCCTTGGACTAAAGAAGAATCCAAAACAAAAAGACTTGCGGGCCCAAGAATTCTCAACTCTTTCCTCAAAGCCAAACACCTAGGAATAATACCAAGTCAACACACTAAAATCCAAAATAGTGGTGCTCATTTTTTCTATTTCCTCTAAAGTAAGGTCACATCTATCTTAACTATGACTAACTTTAGCTAACCATGACTAATATAGAACCATCCTTTATCTATATATAAATAATATCTCTTAAGTACTTGTAATATCAAGCTAAATATCATAATACCACACATATGCACAAATGTGTGTTACAGTACAGATTAGGAGCAACAGGTGTTTTCTCTTGATATACATATTTAAACTGACATAACTTACGGGAAAGAGCAATTCCGCAGATAAATTCTTACTAGCATTTTAAGTTTTGTTTGTCTCTATCAGAATGATTTGACCTCATCTAATACTAGTTTCATATGAAAAATCTACTATTGAGACGGGTTCACGAAGTGAATGGAGACAGGAAAGCAAGCATATAAATGACGACCCAAATCATATTTTGCACATTTCCACGTTTGGTGCTCTCTCTCTTTTGCACAAGATTATGATGATTAACTAACCCACAAATTTAGATACATCAGGTTCTGGCAACTAGGATTCATCTCCGGACCGATCTTCTGATTTATTCTCGAAGTATTTACCTTAACGGAATTACAGGAAGATATTTTCTCAAGGCCTATCATTTGACGAGGTAGAGTAGGTTACCGGCATAACCTAACAGTAATTCAGAACACAGAAGCAATACGGTCTTACGAAGTCGATCAGACAGCAGTTTGGAATTGAATTGCATATATGTTTTGGAATGAGAGGTTTTCTCATTCCAAAATATATATGCAATTCAATTCCAGCTGGTGAGCTATGGGCTTTCTTAAGACTATTTGCTCTGGAATTAGGTTCATAGAAAAGCAGGTATGGAACCAAAAGTCCTTGAATTGCGCAAAGGGTTTTTACATTCAGAGTTGGTTTCGGTACTCAAATTGGGTGCATCCGTTCCCATGTTCATGGGAACGGATGCAATAAAGACTCTACAGTCTGGCATCGAACAAAGGGTGTATTGGGAGGCTGATAAGTTATAACAAACAAGGTGGAATATATCATTTCCCAGGGATATAAAACATTTAGAATAGTTCAAGTCTCTCTCGCTCTGCAATCAGACCGTAGCAGTTGGTAGAGCGGGAGACTGCAGTGTGCCCACAGAGATATATAGGTCGCCGCTTCGAATCCGGCAGGGCGGAACAGTGTCAATTGCCTACCCATCAGTCAAGTGGAGATATTTCAACGAGATGCGAGATTTGGGTACCGTTATAAAGATGAAATAAACCGAGGTTTGCTTATATATCCCAGGATCTACCTATATAATATTTCGAATCTCTGATCCTAAAGGGGGCAGTGTTCTCTGGAATTCTCCTATTTGAGCCAGTTTTATGTTCCATGACCTTCGTTCAGTTGCGTTCATTCTAATTGAAAATGATCAGGTGCAGATTCTTGATTTTCTTTGACCTCCGCATTCCCTTGTCTCTCTATGTTAATCACTATCAGATGAAACTGCAATTTTCAGGTGAATGTACCTGGTCTTTGAGTCAACTCGCCAGGAGATTGATGTCTCCTAAAGTACATGATAGCTGCAAATCCCGCGACAGACCTTTTTTAATCTGCTGAAAAAAATAGCATCTCTCATTTTCATGGTAATACTGCTAATAAAATAACTAATTAACCATGCTGGGAATTGATAGGGTGGAGTATTCGTCTTACCATAACACCACTGGGAGTACAATCCTTACCGGAAATGAGAGGAACGCTATAATGCACATAGTCCATATTTCCGCCGATGAAAGTACGCTGACTAGCAATTGCAAGATAGGCATTATTATCAGTCGCCAATTAAAGATAATTGATGTGGCATGTGTTCTGTATGAATAGAATCACAGTGGATGAAATTGTAATCTGAATACTTCTTAAGAGGGTCACAGTGAACATGAGTTCCTGCTCTTACATAGTTTGTGGTATCCTAAGGCCACCAGAGGGTCGATTGGTGGCCGGTTCACCATCATTTAGCTTTGTCATTCCTTCAATGTCTAGGTCCTCGGACCTTCACGGAAATAACCATAAGCAAATTAGCAAATATGCAAGGTAGTACGTACAGCTGTTTGTTGATTAGCTTAACGAAACGCATTGCACTCCAATTATGGTATAGAAGAGCGAAAACACTACAAGTGGAAAAATCATGTCCGAATTTGTACCTACTCAGTCCAGCTTGAAGGACGAGATTGGTTTGAGAGGAGAACTCGAAAGCTACATGTTGAACATACACCTATTTAATTTGAATCTGTGAGGACTGAAAATGGTGCTACATGATCCTGAAAGTTTGTCTCGAAGATATTCTTGAACCCACATTCCTGAGGTCATTACAGATGACAGCCATGACCTTTTAATCAAATATGCAATATGAGGACCGTCCTCTTTTCCTAGGCTCTAAGCTCTAGGTCGAATTCCTGCATTGCTACTATTAGTTGATTTACAAAAGTCCGCCATATGGAGTCAACGGTCAAAAAGGCAACGCTCTGTCTCTCGATCCTAACTTCTATATGGAAGTTTCACATACCCTTTCTGATTCTCAAGGATGTCATTTCTCTTCCAGATCTATCATATCAAAAGAGTTGGGGGACTTTACCAATTGCTCTTTAACGAAACCCTTTCTAAGAAGGGTGCAGTGCCTCCACAGTGATCGGTGTGTCCGTTACCAGGGACAAGTGAAGACATGTCCTTATTTGCTAATGTCTGAACAACTTGCCGTATGGAAGGCCTTTTCTTCGGGTCTGGTGCCGCGCATATCAAACCAACTGAAAGTACAAGCAACATTTGTTCTGAATCAAAATTGCACTCCAAACGTTGGTCAGCTGCTTCAAGTAAGCGGTCTTCACGTTGCAGTCTCTTCACCCACTTGAGCAGGACCTGCTCTTCCTCTGGTACAAGGTAATCAATGGCTGCCCGGCCAGAACAAACTGCTAAAACCAACACTCCAAAACTGTAGACATCTCCACTAGTCGATACACGCATATTTGTAGACTCAGGTGGGATGTATCCCCAAGTTCCTGCGGAAGTCCAAAACTTAGATGTTATGAGGATGGGGATCTCAAGCATGCAACCCGCCTCGGTACAAATCTCTAGCTTCACATGTAGAAAGAGTTTAAGATTTCTGGCTCGTTGAAATCAATTTCTCCATCAAAACGTGGTCAATTGTACGGAAGAACAGGTAGAGATGGGTAGGTTTCCTTTGACATAGAGGACATACTAACTGCACTCCGCATATGTTTTGATCAGAGAGTAAAACATGAGCAAAAAATGAGTCTTGTTGCGAACTTGTGTATGACTAGGTGCCGACAATAACAAGGCACAAGAAATCAAGACTTCCGCGAAGTTCATTCAATTTTTTGGACTCAATATGGTTCACTGAATGCTTCAGTCCTTATAGTTCCTGGGCCACATACCTGCAACATTTGCTGTCGTTTCGGAGAATTGAGCATCTCGCTTGAGCAGGCGCGCCAAACCAAAGTCTGCCAGCTGAGCATTCATTTCGGTATCAAGTAGCACATTGCTGGGCTTGATGTCCCTATGCAACACAGCTTGTGACACCACAGGTCTATGTCTTAGAGATGGGGCTTTTCCTCTCCCAGTCCAAGTGGTTTCTATCCTTTGCCTTTGACTTTGTCCCCAGTCCTCATGTAGATAGAGGAGAGCAGCCGCTACACCCTGAATAATTTTAAGTCTCTGATCCCATGTTAGAAATGTGGGCATGATATTTTTTTCGATGTCAGCGTTTTCAGAAGTCGAGGCCCCCCTATCTCTCCTCTGCGGGATGTTGTCAAGATTGCCCCTCGCGTAATACTTATCAAGACTTCCATGGGGGACAAAATCGTAAACAAGTAGTAGCTCCTCAGTGCCTTTCTGACAGTAGCCCCTGAGACGTACAATATTTCGATGACGGAGACTGCTGATGATTGTAACCTGATCGAAGTTCGAAGAAAAAGCCAATCAGTAAGCTTTGAGCGAAGGTCCATAATAAATCTGGAATACATATAGCAGACTGTATAATGAATCAAGTGCACATATTCTTACCTCGGCACGAAACTCTTTCTCTCCACGTTCGGAGTATTGCTGTATGCGTTTCACTGCTACAGCAGTTAAATCTTGCAGAATACCCTTGTAAACTTTACCGCATCCCCCTTCTCCCAGTAGTGCCTCTTTACTGAAATTGTTGGTAGCTTGCTGCAGTTCTGCATATTCGAACACTCTCGGAGCATCTAAACCGTAAATGTCAACCAGTTTCGACTCAAGTGTTTGGCGATTTCGAGAACGACCATAAGCTCGTCTCCACAACAGTATTACGATAACTAGGATCGAGAGAATGAAAACTGAAACTCCTGCTATAGACACGCCGATAATTATCGCCTTGGACGAATTCCGGTCGACAGTTTCGAGTTTCCGCCTCCAACCACCACCGTTCCTATGGATGGTTACAGCAGGCGGTTCATTACCCGACCGGTTCAAATGGGAAGAAGAAGCTGGATCTGGTAGATCGGGCGATGACGATTCTGAAAAAGGTAGACCTTTCGTTTGTAACTGCATGTAAAAGATTTCATTATTCTCAACATCGTTTGAACCTTTACCAGCGGAGAAACCCACGAAGGAGGAACCATTTATCCAGTCTCTAAGGACAAAGTTAGAACACCTTAAGATCCTTTCCGCCTTTCCCTTCAACTCTCGGGCGGTTTCCCTGTTAAAGAAAGGGAGATCATCGGGCAAATAGAGCATGGTGACATCCAGACTGTTGGCCATTGGACTGTAATCCATCCACAATGCAAAAGTAGTCCCAAATGTATCGCTACCTAATGGCGTCTGGCCACAACTAGTAGTGACATTTTCGTACACCAACGCAAGAAAAGGAGCCATAAGATCTTCGTTAAGATCTTCATTCCTGTTCGTGTCAAACGCTAGTGCTAGGATCTTGGAGTTTCTCTCAAATACAGGGGCTCCGGCTTTGTTGACTTTCCCATAAGTGAAAGCACCCATCCCTGCTCCCATGGAATTTACAGGCGGCCTAATTTCAGGTGCTATGAGAAAGGTAAATCCATCACCAGGCACACCGCCACGGGGAGGAGTCACTTTAGCAACCAGAAAAAGTTCAAATGAAACAACGATGTTAGAGGTAGTATTGAAGAATTGCACAGGTTTCTCACGCATATATCGCATGGATGCCGCGGCATCCCGATTACCCGTCATTGGTAACAACTGCAATCTTTCCATCGAGACGTTCCATGCTTGAGAGTCAGTAGCATTGGTGCATGAGTCTGCAGTGCAAATTCCTGCTACTCCCACGTAATCTTTATCAGAGACTCCAGGATAGTACGTGAAGTCTACATTCTGGCCCTGCACTCCAGCACACAACAGCTTGCCTAATGTAGACCCTATTACAAGGAGAATGAGAACCTTCTCCATATCCTGTTTCGATCACGCACCGGAGTTCTGAGCTGTTCAACTCTCTCTTCGAATAGATAATCTAGGTCTTCCATTCTATGTTAGCATTGAAGTGTCATCTGTTTCAATATTTCAGTGGGTTATGACCTCTGTACTTGTAAATTGCGTGATGTGCTCGGCAAGATAACATTCACGCGGATTTTGGACTTTCTCGAGCTGGGTAACGACATGTTCATTCTATGAGAAATGATACTATATAGTTTGATGATTTTTTCTTCGGAATCAGGTGATGTACTTTGGTTTTTGTGGTTGTCACAACGTCGGCTTCATAGCGAACATTTGCTGAAACCGTCTAGTCGTTCTACCAAGCGAAGAGTATAGTGAATATATTCTAGTGGACTTGGTCTAAGCTAGTAGTGAGATTCTTCTCAAGTTATGTCCTACGTTATCGTCTCGGGCTCTGCACGTTTTCACATTGGTTAACTGAGTCAAACAGTACATAACTTTGAAACCACCAAACAATGGGCCCCAAGACTAATTCTAGCTGCACTTGATATGTGTGCGTCAGTTGATTACCGTAAATTTCATTTTTTATCAACTTGTAGTATAAATATAACCAATCTTACATCTGCTTTGTATGGGGCTATGTACTTTCTTGAAGTTGGTTAACAAAGTCAAACAAGAGATAACCTGAAGCCACCAAACAAATTATGTGTTCTTAGACTATTCCTAGCTCACAGGCTATGTTTGCGTCAATTAAATACAGTGTCAATTAAATACACTTGTAGTCAACTTGAAAGTGCAAATACCATCACATGCAACATCTTCTTCTGTAGAATGATTATGACTTTCGTTGTCGACCCCGCCTTGATTGGCCTCTACAAATGTTCAACAAAAATCAGCATTCTATGCACGAGAAGAGACATGCCCACCGATTCGCTATTATTCGGTGAACTACCGGGGAGTGATATCTTCAAATAAACAGATATTCATTTTTAAGATTCTATCCAGATTCCCCATACTCTAAATCTGCGTCGACAGTGTACCTCAAGATTTTGCTGGAAGTGACATTTCTCCGCACTTTTGAGTTTCCTATCTGTGTAGGTACGTCGTACATCTCGCCAGCTTCGATTATCGAAGCACTTGTGTCTTTGCCGCATTGAAAGGGAAAGGCGACCACGTAGAACACATGAAGGATGGGAAGACCCCATCAAGCATTGAAACAGTAGACAAGATTTCTAGGACTAGAATCACGGATACTGGCAGCGGATACTTCTCCTATGCTTTCCATGCTGTTATAGTCATAGCAGATCATGTTTCCGCCACGTGCAGGATGGTTTCAGATCTTACACTGCAACAACGGTTGGCAAAACTGGACGCAAGCTTTTGATGTTCATTGTGCACTAAAATGTGAGGGTGTTGATTTGCTGTGCTCCTTGCAATTGCCTCTAAGCCTGGAATGGAGGAAACTTGGATCCGGATGTTACTACAGTTTATTCTGGTTCTTATTAATCACATTACTCGGAATGCCCTACTGCAAAACGTCACTTCAGGTTCTTTATTATCCCATCTCTCAAAATGTTTTATTGACAATAGTTGATAAAAGGCAATTGAAGTTTCTATGGAAAAGACTTTGTATAGTGGGGAAATTTAATTTTCATTTTTATCATTGATGATGAAATTTTATACGAGATAAAAATTAGAATTTATATAATTTTTAAATTATCCTACAGGAGCAGATACTAAAATTAGATTGTGTCAATCTAATTTTAGAATAAAATCATCTCAAGATAAAGAAATTAGAAAAAAAATTTTGCAATAATGAGTATTCCAGGCATATACGTATATGAAAAAACTTTGAATTAAAAAAATTTATTTCTTCAATATGAATCTCATAAGAAATGAAGGAAACTAGTTCGAACTATATGTATTTATATATGTGAGAGTAAGCATTACTTCCACATTATCACGTAATGTCTATAATTTTCGGGTTCTTATCAAAATCACTTGTTCTCTTTAAGTTATAATTATCTTCTTAAGGTAGATATTCTGGTCAATTTAAGATCAAAAGATGATATTTTATGTCTATAAAAGTAATAAAAAAAGGTACTTAACCTATAAATTTGGGTTATAAAGTAGGGAAACTTACACAAATACCCGCAACAAGTAGTAAAATTGCAGAAGTACCTCTAACAAACTATTAATTACAAACATACCCTTAGTTGGTTTGGGGCCAAGGGTGGAGGTCTGGGCCATGTCTTGGTGGTTTTTGGTTGGAAATGCAAGGCCTTTCATATTTTTTGGAGTCAGACATAGTTGTCATTTGTAGTACAGTATTGCAGCCTCAGTTGGCTGGTTAGTAGGGGAAACATGTATATTTATTGCTTTCTTACTTGCCTCTTGGTCTATGTTGGAAAGTTGTATGCAGCAAGAAGGATGTGAGTTGAGAAAACTAGATTAACTGAGCTTGCATAGGACAACCCTTTGGTAGCGGGGGGCCGATTCTTTCCTGCCACATATTGGTCAGTCTTACCAATATGGTTTCAACTTCTTGTGAGGAAGTGACTCCTTGAGGGTATGTATAGATGTGGTGTGCCTAAAGAACAACCTGTAGGAGATGGGATAAAATGAGCCATGTTTAGGAATGCAAATGGTCTAGTCAAGTTTGGGTGTGATGTTAGTAGAGGTTATTCAGAGTTTATTCTAGTTTCCATCTCTGATTTGAAGTATCATTTAAGAGTTTCTAGAAATGAGGGTCATAAGAAAAGGTACACATGTCAGATCTACTTTAATGTTGAACATCATAGTGCTCACATTGTTGTGCTCTTCATATTCAAAGACTACTCTATGGTTGAGATTGACTAAAATTGGTGTTGAACATCACAGTGCTCACATTGTTGCGTTCTTCATTTTCAAAGACTACTCTATGGTTCAGCTTGACAAAAAAAATTGTAAGGAGTAGTCTTGACAAATTTTGAGTGCAACATTGCTAGTCTGGTTAGAATTCCTTTATTAGTTTAAATTGACCAGTCCTCCGGTGTCGCGGGGATCGGTTGGTCTCGGGAGTGTGCCAGGCACATGGCTGCTTGCACTCAGACTGCTAGGCTTGTCAACTGTTCAAAGCCCTTTGTAATCAGACGCTCTCTCTACTTGCCCGGCTGGCAGTCCTTCTTGCTAGAGCAGCTTGCTACCGATCTTTCTAAATGTAGGCTCATGGTTAATGGCTTCTTGGATTGGCTTCATTGGCGCAATCATATTCTTCAAGCTTCATTGCCAATGTTAAAGTTCTGTCCATGTTAAGTTGTGTTCAATGGGCTGTCATGTAATTCCTCTAACAAATCACTGTCTATGGGCCAGGTTCAGATAATCATGATCAGGTCAGTGACAAGTCTTGGAAATGCGGCTCGACTAAGACTGAGAGCTCCGAGACTGGAGTCCTCTCATTTATACTATACAAGGACTAAAGATTCACATTCATCAAGGAAGTATATATTTATCGTAATCCCAAGCCTTGCAATTTAAAATTTTCAAGGGGAACCTAAGCAACTTCAAACAATACAATGACCGACTAAAATCTTCAACATTGAAGCATGTACACGAAGGAGGAGAACTAAGCAAGTTCTTCACAACCTTTAGATCTCTAGCAAGGCATAACTTCTCTCAAGATCCTTCTCTAAAGCACACACTCTTCAGTCCTCACTTTCAGTTTCCTTCACCTCTGTCCAAGCATGCCTCTTCTCCTTCGGGAAAATCTCCTTTATCTTCCTTTTCACGTCCAAACTCCTCTTCAGGCCAGACACTGTCCTTCCATGTTTCTCCTATCACCTCGCTCTATCTTACTCATGCTCAAGCCAAACCTCTCAACCTTTTGTCGAGAATTCTCCCCGACCCTTTTCTTCCTATCGCAAGCCACATCCTCCTCCCTTGAATGTACTATCTCTTCAGGCCAAGCCCCTTATCGACGCCCTATACACTGCTCTGATCTGCTTAATCCCTTTGAAGAATTCCCTGCAGACCCTTTGATAATTCCCTTTCTCTATCCATCAAACCCTTCTCCTTCGAATCATCCCTGTCCTGTCACCACAATCCTTTTCTCAAAGCATCTCTGTCCTGTCACCAAAATCCTTTTCTCAAAGCATCTCTGTCCTGTCGCCAAAATCCTCTCTCAGCCCTCTGTTTCTCCTGAAACTCCTTCTGTCCACCCATCAACTCTTGGAAAACATTGCTGCTTCAAAAAACAACTCTTTGTTACTTCCCAAAATCCCACTGTCAACCCTCTATTTCTCTCGAAAACTCCTTTTGTCCACCCATCAACTCCTGGAAAACATTGCTGCTTCGAAAAAGAACTCTTTGTTACTTCTCAAAATCCCACTGTCAGCCCTCTATTTCTCTCAAAAACTCCTTCTGTCCACTCATCAACTCCTGGAAAACATTTTTGCTTTGAAAAACCCTCTTTGTCACTTCCCGAAACCCCACTGTCAGCCCTCTGTTTCTCTCAAAACTTCTTCTGTCCACCCATCAATTCTTGGAAAACATTGCTGCCCGAAAACTCTTTGTCACTTCCCAAAATCCCATTATCAGCCCTTCATCTTTCTCTCAAAACTCCTACAAACTTCTCCTTCGAAAAACTCCTCTGTCATTTCCTAAAAGAACTCTACTGTCATTTCTCGAAAGCCCTCTATTTCTCTCTAAACTACTGCTAACTTCTCCTTTGAAACACTCCTCTGTCATTTCCAGAAAAACCCTATTGTCAGCCCTTCATCTTTCTTTCTAAAACTCCTGCAAACTTCTCCTTCCAAAAACTCCTCTATCATTTCCTAAAAGAACCCTACTGTCCTTTCTCAAAAAGCCCTCTGTTTCTCTCTAAAACTCCTGCAAACTTCTCCTTCCAAAAACTCCTCTGTCATTTCCCAAAAAGCCCTACTGTCAGCCCTTCATCTTTCTCTCAAAAACTTCTGCAAACTTCTCTTTCAAAAAACTCCTCTGTCATTTCCTGAAAGAACCCTATTGTCATTTCCCAAAAGCCCTCTGTTTCTCTCAAAACTACTGCTAACTTCTCCTTTGAAAACTCCTCTGTCATTTCTTGAAAAACCCTACTGTAAGTCCTTCATCTTTCTCTCGAAACTCCTGCAAACTTCTCCTTCCAAAAACTCCTCTGTCATTTCCCGAAAGAACCCTACTGTCATTTTTTGAAAGCCCTCTGTTTCTGTCAAAAACTCATGCTAACTTCTCCTTCGAAAAACTCCTCTGTCATTTCCCAAAAATCCCTAATGTCAGCCCTTCATCTTTCTCTTGAAAACTTCTGCAAACTTTCCCTTTGAAAAACTCCTTTGTCATTTCCTGAAAGAACCCTACTGTCATTTCCCGAAAGCCCTTTGTTTCTCTTGAAAAGTCTTGCAAACTTCTCCTTCTAAAATTCCTCTGTCATTTCCCAAAAAACCCTGCTGTCAGCCCTTCATCTTTCTCTCAAAAACCCCTGCAAACTTCTCCTTCCAAAAACTCCTTTGTCATTTCCAGAAAGAACACTACTATACTTTCCCGAAAAGCCCTTTGTTTCTCTCAAAAACTCCTGCAAACTTCTCCTTCGAAAACTCCTCTGTCATTTCCCAAAAAGCCCTACTGTCAGCCCTTCATCTTTCTCTCGAAAACTTCTGCAAACTTCTCCTTTGAAAACTCCTTTGTCCACCCACCAACTCCTAGAAAACATTGCCCTCAAAAACTCTTTGTCACTTCCCGAAAATCTCACTATCAGCCCTATGTTTCTCCAGAAACTCTTTCTGTCCACCCATCAACTCCTGGAAAACATTGCCCTCAAAAACTCTTTGTCGCTTCCCGAAACCCAACTGTCAGCCCTCTGTTTCTCCTAGAACTCCTTCTGTCCACCCATCAACTCCTGGAAAACATTGCACTCAAAAACTCTTTGTCACTTCCCAAAACCCTAATGTCAGCCCTCTATTTCTCCCAAAACTCTTTCTGTCCACCCATCAACTCCTGGAAAACATTGCCCTCGAAAACTCTTTGTCACTTCCCGAAACCCCACTGTCAATTCCCGAAGAGCTTCTTGTCAACCCTACTATCTTTCTCAAAAAAAAACTGCTGTCCAAAAATCAAAAAACATTTCTATTCCTGCCAAGTCCTTCGAGACTTCTCTGTCTCTCTCTTCCCTGCAGAAACCCTTCAAGATTTTTCTCTTGACCAAAAACACTTTGAGATTTTTCTCCCTGCCAAATCTTCCATAATCCTCTCTTCTTCCCAAGCCCAAAAACTCCCGATAATTCTCTCCTTCTCCTCGCTTCTCTGTCCTGCCAAAAGACTTCCCTAATTTTTTGCCTGCCCCATCCCTTTGCTACAGCTCCTCTAAAATACTCTTGAGACCCCCCAATAACATAAACAAACTCCAACGCTTAAGTGGCATGCAAATAAACCCCCGAGCTTATGTAACATTAAAGAAAATCCACCACTCAATTTCCTCCTTCCCTTAATACAAGAGAAAATCCTTGAGCTTACATTAACACAAAACAACTACTAGTTTCAACATAACATAATCCCTTGCGTTCACTAACATGAAAAACTCACACCAAATGGCACCAATACTACATGTAGATTATTTTTCCGATGACACTGGCCTGGTCAATTGACCAGGCCGGAGGACTCACTTGATGGAAGATTTTGCTCTAATGGATATAGGGCTTCTGATATCAAAGAAATTCTTTTGTCTTTTGTCTTCTATTTCTATCACTTCTACTACTTTGACAGCAAACTATTCCTATGATCTGCCCATACTACATGCAAATTTTTCTTTAGTTTTTGGGCACAACCTTGAACTAAATCACTAAATTGTGCTGAATTTTTGGCTTGCAAGACTAAGAAGACTTGTTGTTGTCAAAGATGTGTGAATTTCATATATCCAAGAACCTATCTATTCCTCATCAATCACTTCAACAAAATATATTTTTGATGATCTACTCATACTACTTGGGACCATTTATTCAGTTTGTGTACATATATGTGGATTCTCCAAGCGAATTCAATTGCAAAAAACATTACTTTTGCCCTTTAATTGCCAAATTCAAGCTCACTTGAAACTAAACTTCTACCCTAGTTGGGTAGAAGTAACATGGAAAACCCACATATCAAAAGCCTTCATCTAGGATGCTAAACTCACAATGATAAAATGATGTGCATTTATGAGTGTGAAATCAGAACTCACAAATTTCAAATCTTCACTAAAAGAATCACTCATGGTACTAGGTTCAAAAGTTTGAAGAAATTCTAGCTTTGATCTTGACTTCAAACAATTGCATGGAGCTAGATATCTGAGTATTGAGCTCTAGCATGAGCACACACATGTATGTTGGGCTAGAAAATATGTACCACCAAGAGTGGGATAAGTAGTGCAAAAAAGATCATTAAACAAATTAGTTGTCACGCCATTTGTAGTGTAGCGTCTAGATTGTTTGGACATTGGAGTTGCAGTGATATTAGTTAGAGGTTTTTTAGCAGTCACTCATAGACTACTTTCCGATGGATAGATTTTATATTCAGGGTACTGATTTCAACGGTGATTGTAATCAATGCCCAATTGTTTGTAGTTTATAGAGTGACAAATCAAGTACTAATTTGACTTGAGTTGATTTGAGTGGTGTAAACGAACTGATTACATCAGAGAAGTGAGGTCAAAGGGAAAGTGTAGGCGCAAGAACTACAAGTGTTGGTGGTATCTCCAAGCTCAGTGGATTGTTGGTAGCTCAATCTAAGTCTAGGTTTTCCGTGGTGTGCAAAAGCTCATTGATTGATACAAATTTGGCAATGAGGTAGACAATGTGTGGAAGTGTTGGCTAAATTTTGAGCAAAGAGAAGCAATTTTTGAGCAGTGGTTGTGATTTTGAGCTCAGGAGGTGAAAGCAAGACCAATTTGTTGCGAGTTGGGCTCAAAAAGTGAAATTGGAGGTGGAGTTGAGAGCCTATCCTTGTGAATTTGTGATTTGGAGAAACTCATTTTTTCAATTTGGCTCAAGTGAAGAGTTAGCAAAGAATTTGGTGGTCAGCCAACTTTAGGGTTTATGACAGATTTTATGTCAGATTTTTGCTGGAGTTGATGTCAGATTTTGGCCAGATTTGGAGGAGTTTCACTTATTGGCCAAATTTGGAGGAGTTTTGCCAAACTTGGAGAGGCAAGTTTGAAGTGGCAAGAAGAAAGGCCTGATTTTGTGTTTAGAAGCTTTTGTGGCATAGGGTTGTAGGCTATGAGAAGGCTACAAAGGCCTAGAAGGGCCTGCGGGCATGAGGGTAGCTAGTTTAGAGTATATCTTAGTCATTGTTTGGCAAAATTTGCCCATTCTACTAGATTGCATGCAATAGGGTTTGACCCCTAGATCTTTGGTTCCTAGACTGGTGCCCTAGCCAACTGGTCCACCCTCACTTATTGTCCTAGTGGTTGGCCCACTATTATCTATACACTTATAGCTTTGGCTAGGAGAGGTAGTTTGATCCCATTCTTGGTGATCTTGGTAGCTTAGGACGTAGATAGAAACTCTTATTGTGTCAAATGCCAAATGGTGGCAAAGTCAATACCATGTTACTTTATGAGATGGAAGGTTTTTTTTAAGATTTTTTGTGACTGGACCCCCTCCATTCTCTATTTCCTATTTGTGCACCACATTTTTGTGAGGTGCCCTTAATTTAAAGTGTTGGTGCTCTAGTGTGCTCTTGGTAGTGAGGCTGGAGTGATGACCAGTCAGCCTACCTTTGTTTCTCTCTTCTGAGGCAAGAAGTGATGACTTGTAGACCGTGAGAGTGCGTGTTGTGATGGTCGGTTACAAGTCATCTTTTCCCCTGGTATAGTTATCTTAGTTAGAGTTAAATTAGTAGGTAGTGTTCCGTTGGTATTAGTACTTGGTGGTACTCAATTGGTGATAGTACTTGGTGGTGTTTGGTTGGTGGTGTTGGTTCTTGGTGGGGTACTTACGGTTACGGTTGCAGTTTTGATTGGCAGTTTGTGGTTACTTTATCATGATAGAGTTCTTTGGGGATTCTAGAGGAGATAACCCTACAATATGCAATGGGTTTACTTGGAGTGGTGGTCAACATCAGCGTGTATCTCAAGTCCCAATGAGGGAGGAGATTGACTTTGAGTTGGAGTTTGACATAGGAGCTAATTCAATTGAGAGTGCACTTGGCGTGTCTACACCATTCTTGTGGGATATGGACAAGATTTATGGGGCCTCCAAATGCCCTAAGCACTACTCTAGAACAATGGGTACCATTGAGTTGGATAACTTCATCTAGGAGTTTGATAGTTGGTGTAATCTACAGTAGATGTGGAACCCAACTCTGTTCACACCTTTCATGGCATGGAAGGGATTATTTCAACACTTGGAGTGTTTGTTGATAGACGACTACCATGAGTTTAGGAGAGCTCACTTGGAGGAGATTGAGTTATGAAGATAAATATTGGTCTTTGAACTATGTCTCTATCACTTTAGGCTAGGTTGCAAGGGGTAGATTGGCTGTACCCACAAGTTCTAGCTCAAGTAGCGTTGGTGGAGCTAGTGAAGGTGCACTAGCTAGAGATAGTGCTACTAGGAGTAGAGGTACCACTACAGGAGGTGGTGTAGTAACGGTGTTTAACCCCATGGTGGAGTTCTTCCAATGTTTGAGGTAGAACTACCAGGGAGTGCGGACTAACAAGTTGAGAAGCTTGTAGGAGTTCCAATGGAAGGCTAAAGAGAGCCTACACAAGGCATACACTTGCATAAGGCGGCTGGTCAATTTCACTCAGGGAGTTACTAAGGCCCAAGCAGTCCGATTTTGGTATGGGATATTGGACAAGGAGTTGTGACGTAGAGTTTATGATGTTATGTTGTTACAGGCTACTTTTCCTACTTTGGCGGCGGTCATTGGTTTGATTGAGCATATTGAGCTCAACATGGTGGAGGAGAGAGTGGTGATATTTGGATTTGGTAGGGAGGCCTCATCCACAATTGTGACTTCTTCTAGAGTAGAGCAAAGTGCACCATGCCTAATTGGTTTTCAAGGATAGGGTGGACAACCCAAATCCTATGGAGCAAGTGGAAGGCTTAGTGTTGCTAGACCCTTACCTCATTTTTGGGTCAGCAATAACTAGTGAGTAAAGGTGTTGCTTGTTGGACTTGTGGTGGACCTCACCACTAGACAGAGTGCCCTCAAGGCAGTGGACTTGATACCTTTAGTGCATCACAGCCAGCACACAAGTAGTGTGAGCATTGCCACAGATTTGGTCATACTAGTGACCGGTGGTGTAAAAGACCGAATCCAAGGAGAGAAATAGGAGAATGGAAACTCACATTGGGACACTTGAAGGAGGGAAAACTCCAAATGCCTAGCATGAGCTTTGGCTTTGGTATTTATAGGTAGTATACAAGGCCTTTGAGAAGCTTCTCAAGAAGCTTCCTCAAGCCGCTTTCTTGGAGTGCAAGCTAAGTTAACTAGGAAGCTTCTCAAGAAGCTTCCCTCTAGAAGCCGCCTACTTGGCGTGCAAGCTAAGCTAGTTGGAAGATTCTAGAAGTTTCCTTCTAGAAGCTACTTACTTGAGGTGCAAGCTAAGCTAGTCGGGAAGCTTCATAAGTACTTCCGGAATATTCTAGGCTAATTTGTCTTATGTGCTACTTTGTAAGCCCAACTAACTTCGTTGCTAAACTCCATATTGTTACATATTTCCCTGCCGCTAGTTAGTGACGTCCTTGTCACCAATGAAGCTTTGAATTCCAGGATGGCCGTCCGTGCATTTAGGAGGTGGGAAAGAGGTTCCCATGTGCCATCATGAAGGGGATACCTTTTCCAAAGGACCTTGTACTCCGTATGTTGGTGATGACCTCGTTGAATATGGCAACGCACAAGGACACGATCAACTTCATACTCCTCATGATCATTGATAAGGATAGGAAGAGGGGGAGGTTGGACTCAAGAGGAAAAGGAAGAGGGGTTTGGAACAAAGGGTTTCAACTTGGAAACATGAAAGACAGGATGGATACGCATGTGACAAGGCAAGGCAAGGCAAGTTGATAAGCAACAAGAGAGACAATTTGGGTGATATCAAAAGGTCCTATCCAATTAAAGGCAAGTTTACAAACTTGGGTATCAAGTAGGAGAGTGAGGTTACTAGAGGATAGTATGACTTTATCACCGACTTCAAAGCTGAGATCACGATGATGGTGGTCTACAAATTGTTTTTGGCGATTCTGAGCAACAAGGAGGTGAGACTTGGCTTGTTAGAGAGATTGGAATATAGTGGTCAAGAATGTGGAAGTATGAGGAACCTAAGATGGAGGGGGAGCAAGAGGAGAATCTAGAACAAGCGGATCTTTGCCAAAATTGAGAAAGAAAGGAGAAAATCCGGTGCTTGCCTATTTGGAATTATTATAGACAAATTTTGCAGCTGCAAGACATTCATCCCAATTGGTATGGTGGACATTGACAAAGGCACGCAATATATCCTCCAATGTACAATTTGCACGGTTGGTTTGTCCATCAGTTTGAGGATGATAGGCCGTGGACAAAGCAAGCTTGGTGTCGAGTATTTGGAAGAGTGCTTGCCAAAACTTCCCAATAAATTGAGGATCACGGTCGGAGATGAGTACACATGGCATCCCATGATGCTTGAAGACATTGTTGAAGTAAATTTGTGCTAAGGTTGGAGCATCCACGGTATCATAGGTTGGTGCCAAGTGGATTTGCTTACTAAGCTTATCCACAAATACCATGATTGCGGTGTGTCCTTGTTTTGTTTTTGGCAAGGATGTGATAAGATCCAAGCTCACATGCTCACCGCAAGCGAATGGAACGGAGAGTGGTTGAAGGAGTCTACTCGGCTTCTGGTTGTTGGCCTTGTTACGTTGGTAGCTCTCACACGATTGGACAAATTCTCAAACATCTTGTGGCATGTTGTGCCACCACCATTGACATTGGAGGGTACCCAAGTTCTTATCCATGCCCATGTGACCAGCAATGGGTAAATCATGGGCTTCTTGAAGGCGCACAAGTTGAAGATCACCTTTAGCTGGAACATAGATTTGGTCCTCATGGAATAAAAGGCCCTCCTTGATGGAGAAGGTGTTGTACTCCTTATTGCATGCCATAAGGTGACCATGTACCATTTGGAAGAAGAGATCTTGGTGTTGAGCTGACTGAAACTTGTTTTGGACCTAAGAGTCAACTGACACCATTGAAATTGCCGTTGTCATGAGAGGAAGAGACTTCAAATCAAGTTGTCATGATAAAGCATCAAGGATGACATGGAACCAACTTGGTCTGTACTCAAGTTTGATGTCATATAGTTGAAGTTGTTCCTCCCATCGATGATGTTGACTCTTCATGTGTTCCAAGTGTAAGGTCTTCAACAATGGTTTGTGATTAGTTTGCATGATCACTTGTTTCCCGGAGAGGTAATGCCTCCATACCTTTGGTGGCATATACCATTGCAAGTTGTTCTTGATCTTGAGCAGAGTAGTTTTGTTCAGCCGTATTGAGTCAGCATGACACAAAGGCAATGGGATGGAGTCCATCTGGGAATCTTGTTGCAGCATGGCTCCAATTGCAAAGTTAGAAGCATCAAAATCAACCATACAGAGTAGTTGAGGATCATATGGTTGAAGAATGGGTCTTGAAGACACCATATGCTTTAAATTTTTGAATGCTTCTTCATGCTTGGTGGTCAATTGGAAGCTCAAGTTCTTTCCCAGAAGGTCAGTCAATGGTGCAGCCACATGAGCATAATAATAGATGAACCGTTGGTAAAAATTGGCCAATCCATTGAATGCCCGTACTTCTCTAGCATCCTTTTGGGTAGGCTAATCAATAATGGCCTTGATTTTCTCTTCTTCCATCTTGATCCCCTCTGATGAGATCTTATGACCCAAGAAGGTAACCTCCTTCTGCTAAAAGGCACACTTTGACTTCTTGTAGTGTAGTAAAATTTCCATTGTTGTAGTCGTCTTAGGACTTCTTGCACATGATTCACATGTTTCGTCTCTGTCTTGCTATAGATTAAGATATCATCCAAGAACACCACCATGGACCGATCCAATAGTCCATCCAATACTTGATGCATCTGATCCATGAAGACTACTGGAGTATTAGTGAGTCCAAAAGGTAGAACTCTCCATTCAAAATGCCCATACCTGGTACAAAAGGCAGTCTTTTGCACATCTTTTCTATCAGTAGGAATTTGCCAATAGCCGTTACAAAGATCTAGCTTGGAAAAGTAGCGTGCTCCACTTAGTTGATCAAGCAAGTCATCAATCTGAGGCAAGGGATATGCATTCTTCATGGTTTGCTTATTGAGCCCACAATAATCAATACAAAATGAAGTCCTCCATCCTTCTTTGGAACAAATAGTACCAGTGCTCCCCAAGGAGAGGTACTATGTCGTATGAAGTCCTTCTCCAACAACTTTGTAAGTGTTGTTTGCAACTCCTCCAACTCCTTTGGTGAGAGCCAATATATTGGTCTACTCACTGGAGTACTCCCTGGCAATAGCTCGACCTTGAAGGGCATACCTTGATCGGAGGGTAATCCCTTTGGCAGATCATCCAAAAACACGTCCACAAAATCCTTAACTATCCAATCAACCATTGCTTGATGAGGCTCTTGGGCTTGCACAGATTATTCTTGTGCAATTAGCTTGATCCACACCGTGAATACAAACTTATCTTCTTGCAAAGCTTGCTCTATGGCTGCTTTACTTACAAACTCCCCTTCTCGAGACTCATCTCTCTTCCAAGCTTGCTCCTTGGTTTCCTTCTTGGCAAACTTCCCATCTTGGGACTCATCTCCCTGCTTGGTTCACTCTATGGCTACCTTCTCAACAAACTTCCCATCTTGGGATTGATGAATTCTTAGGTGTCTTACTAAGAGGTGCCAGACAACCTAATCAAAAATTTCTACCTTGGTGTTGTACTTGAATTTGGCATCGGGTCCAATCAAATTGAACCTGATGATATTCAAGTCAAGGTAGACTCAGAATGACATCATAGTGTAGAGGTGCCACTACAAACCTCATACACTCCAAATACTCCTTCCCAATCTTGAAGGTAACAAGATGTGAGGTGCAAAATGCAGAACCCTTTCTACCATCCGCCATCATCAAACTACTTCCAATAACTGGCTTGATAGGAATACCCAATTCCTTTGCGACTTGCATAGAGATGCAATTTTCTGAACTTCCAGAATCAACCAAAATCCTACAACCCCAATTAGATATTGTACCTTGCAAGTGAAGCAAACTTGCATAGGTCGAGCCTTCAATCCCATTGGAACCAATCAAGCTCCCAATAGGTGGCTTGAAATCTCTTATTGGGATTCTTTGTTTCCTTGATCATTTGCTCCACAACCTTCACCTGGGCAACTTGTTGAGGTGGTCCATTCTTGAGTGGACATTCAGCAATGTGATGCCCCAATTAGCGACAATAAAAACAACCACCATTTTGTCGCAGTTTCTCTCTATCTACCATGCCAAGTGGTCTTTGTTGAATGGCATCAATCTCCATTGGTGTTGGCTCCTCTACTTGTGTGTAGTGTATTGGTAGGCTCTGTGGAGGTCAAGGTCAAGACCAAGTTGTTGCCACCAAGGAATCGAAACGTTTGGCCAACCACATGGCTTCTTCCAAGTGTTGTGGCTCTTGCATGGTTACCTCTAATTTGGTTTTTTCCTTCAAGCCTCTTACAAATCAATACAGAGCTTCACCTTCCAATATATCTAGAATTTGCATGATGGTGTTTTGGAACTGCGTGATATAACTTCTTATAGAGCCAATCTATTTCAACTTTGCCAACTTATCCCGTGCAGCTTGTGTGGCATTTATAGCTTAGAACCGACTAATTATTGCGCTCTTGAATTCCACCTAGGTCAAGATTGGTGCAACCATTTGTCCTTCAGCTCACTCCACTCAAAATCTCCACCATAGCTTTGCTACTCCATCCAATTGACTAGAAGCCAAGAGAATCTGTTTTTGCTTGTCTTGTAGATTGGTAGCTTCAAAATAACA
Organism: Lunularia cruciata; assembly: GCA_948567375.1. Taxonomy (NCBI): domain Eukaryota; kingdom Viridiplantae; phylum Streptophyta; class Marchantiopsida; order Lunulariales; family Lunulariaceae; genus Lunularia; species Lunularia cruciata. The sequence goes on from OX419756.1 coordinate 20,467,063, forward strand.
TTCACAATCAAACACAAAATTCTCCACTACACCCGGAAGATGTTTGCCTTCAAATACCTTTGGTTTAGGGAATCTGATCCAATCTTCTCCTTCTCAAATTGGTATTCTCTCCACTTGCTCTTGTTGTCAAAGATCTCGTTCATCCAACAATTGAGTAAGGTGCTCGATTTGTTGTTGCATAGCAAGGATAACATTGGGTATTGCCACCATGGTTGCTACTCTATCACACCACCCCTAATCTATCTAATTTACTAACACATAGAAACAGCACGTCCACCATTTTCCATAAGTTACAACCGGAAGCATCAAGGGTTCCTCAGATATGGTGATCATATGCAGAAAATCTTGTCCAAAGTGCAAGGTGATGAATTGTGTGAAATGATGCTTGGGTAGTATTTGGATGAAAAAATCCCAATGGTTTGGTGGAAGTGGATTTGGTGGTCCCTAATTTCCATCCATCTCATTCCTGCTGTGATACCAATGTAAAAGACCAAATCCGAGGAGAGAAATAGGAGAATGGAAACTCACATTGGGACACTTGAATGAGGGAAAACTCCAAATGCCTAGCATGAGCTTTGGCTTTGGTATTTATAGGTAGTATACAAGGCCTTTGAGAAGCTTCTCAAGAAGTTTCCTCAAGCCACTTTCTTGGAGTGCAAGCCAAGTCAACTAGGAAGCTTCTCAAGAAGCTTCCTTCTAGAAGCCGCCTACTTGGCGTGCAAGCTAAGCTAGTTGGAAGCTTCTAGAAGCTTCTTTCTAGAAGCTACTTACTTGAAGTGCAAGTTAAGCTAGCCGAGAAGCTTCCCAAGAAGCTTCATAGGTACTTCTAGATATTCTAGGCTTATTTGTCATATGTGCTACTTTGTAAGCCTGACTAACTTAGTTGCTAAACTCCCTATTGTTACAGGTGGTTTGACCTACACCCAGAGTTATGGAGTGGTAAGGCTACTATGGTAGGTAGTAGAGGAGCTTTAGTTCATGGAGGACGAGGTGGTAGAGGTGGTGGTAGAGGATCTACACCTAGTAGGATGTAGTACCTACCCTTACTTCTAATATAGCTATGGCTACTTGGATTGAGCAATTGGAGCAGAGATTGGCTAGTATGGCCATTTCTTAGAGGAGATCAGATTCGAGTGTTGAGGCTTCCACCTCATATGCTGGTGAGAGATGTTTTGGACTTCATGTGTGGAACAACACAGGTGGATGCATCTACAGCAATGACTAGGAGTGCCGTATGTGCTCTAGAGCCTAAAGGAGCATCAATGGAGTTGGACCCACATAGAGGAGTGGTTGGGAGATAAGTCAGACTTCCCCAATCTTTCATGCTCTCTAAGGCCTTACAAATGTCATCCATGGCTCCTAGATGTCCTAGTGCAAGTGTGGTAGGTGGTGATGGGGTGCATGATGGACTACCTACTAGTCAGCCACCTATTACTACACAGACTGAGTCTAGCACAATGTTGGAGGCGGCTCAACTGATTATGTGCTATCCTTTTTCAGCTAGTGACATGTGTACACTAGGAGTTGACCCAACCTCAGTGTTCAAATTGGTTGCTATGCTTTCTGAGAGTAGGGATGATGTGGTTCTTTCTAGTAGAGGTGCTTGATAGTGGAGTTGACTTGGTTGAGGAGCATTGGATCCGCTCAGCAACTAGTGGTTTATGGCAGGTAGTAGTAGTTAGATTGGAGGAGTTGCCAACTAGACCGGCCTTTGAGAGAGCATGGTTCATACCTGGTGTTGTCCTATTGGATAACCAGAGGGGGATTTTATGTTTGGTGGGACCTTTAGGGAAGGTCTATATACCACAGAGAGTCTTATTAGACTTATGTGCAGCCCCTTATGTTGGAGAAGGCTGTAGTTGTCGATCTAGGGTTACAAAAGACCAATATGGAGAGGTGTCCATTTCAGATCCAGACATCTCTAGGAAGTGGTTTGACATAGTACATCACATGTGGAGAGCTAGTTGTTAAGATTCAGCCTGGTCATCCGATTGATAGCTTGGTGGTGAGAGCTCAAGCTATTGCAACAATAGTTGAGTCATATGATGTGCTAGTTGGTGGAGTAGTGTTATACTCCATGGGTTCCAGTATTGACTATTGGGAGGAGACAGCCTCCTATAGACCAGTTTGGTAGTTAGGTGAGGAACAAGTATGTTACCTACCAGTACGCTTCAGTAGTGGCAGTCTTGGCTCACTATAGTCTGGGACCATGGTAGCATAAGTTTCAACTTTCAATGGTACAATTACTTGGCCTGGTGGTTTATTGGAGGGGAATGCTCATGCAGAGGATACTCTAGTACCAAAGAAGATCTCTTGGATTTGGAGTATGAGTGGGATTGTTCCATCTACCTTGGATGTTCTATTGTGGAGTTCAGAGGAGGCATTGCAACAACATGAAAATTAGTTGGTGCAGTAGGCTTGGAGTGGAACCTTTGTATCACCAAGAGACCAGTGTGAGGATGAGCCTCCAGAGTCAATTACCTTGACACCTCTAGATACCACACTCATTGCTTGGTAATATTAAATAGAGGGAGTATGTCTATTGGAGTTGTTTGGTAGGATCAACATTGGACTAGTTGCGGTACTACATGCGGGTAGACGAGTACAGAGGTACTTGTATGTGGGGAGAGATGAAACTACTAGGTAAGTCTCTCTCCATCATGTGGCACACTTGGCCTATTGGTATCTTGAGTTATTATCAATGTAAGCAATCAAGAGTTACCAAAAGGCCCTACCAACAAACATTTCCTTATTAGGGGAGCATAATCTAGAGAGACATGGGCCTGTTCATTTAGTGATTTCTGGATGGCCATGTTAGGGACATACACGTGTTGACCGAGGTTTGGGTCTTCAAGATCCTTGTTCTGGTGTGTTTTGGGAGATGTTACCCATACTTTGACATCTCTAGGTCCATCAATCCACTTCTCTAGCTTACCTTTTGGAGAAGGTTCCTTTGATGGGTGATTCTTGCACTAAGGTGGTGGCAAGTACACATCAGGTCCATTCTTGGATGGGACTTGTTGTTAGATGCAGCTAAAGTGGGATCATGTGCTCATTATCTTTGTCTTTAGTGGACAAACCTCCTACCTAGAGAGGTTCTTTAGCACCCTTATGATGGGATTCAACAACTAGACCACATCATTGTTGATGATATCTTGGATGTTGGGGATTAGTCTCAAATGGTTGTAGTGGCTTATAACTCACCTATGCAGTGGTGAACCTAGTTGGACAGCCTAGAGCCAATTTTCTCACACTTATGAGTTTCCCAGGCTCCCATGCTTTTTGAGAGGTAGATCTTGGATTGGTTTGGGACTCATAGTTACAACAATTGGTGGAGCCCAATGCCAATGAGAGAGAGAGCGGGTGATGATTACCGTCCTGTAACCAACAAACTAGGGCTGATCGGTATGCCATGCCTACACCAGAGGAGATCTTTGATGCAATTGGGCATGCAAAGGTCTTCAATGCTTTGGATCTTCAAGAAGGATATCATTAATTACCAATCAGGATAAGTCCAAGACAACATTTTAGGCTATTGATCCTCACAATAAGGATGTGTTATATCACCGTAGGTTCTTACCATTTGGTTAAAGAATGTTCTTGTTGAGTTCCAAAGGGTCATGGACAAGATCCTAGTTAGATTGGATTTTTCTCGGTGCTATATTGATGACAGTTTGGTCTATAGCACTACTATGGAGGAGCATGAAAGACAATTGTTGGAGGTGTTTGAGAGGTTGATATATTTGTGACAACCCAACAAATGTCACTTTTGCGGTAATTATGTAGGTAAAGTTCATTCCCGTAGAGATACTAGTCAAAAATATCCAAATACAAAGAAAAGTAACCAAATTAGTTCTTCTTGGTTGCGTCTTTAATCTCTCAAGTAGAACCCACACCCAAAAGAGAGTAACAAGCATTGACTCACAGTCTTGTCACAAAAATTTGTCACACTTAATCACAACTCCATCAAATCTTTCCAAACATTCTTGATTGTGATGATTCAATCTCTTCCAAAAATGGCACTTCACTGCAAAACACTTCCGCCTCAGAATTGTGTTCCACCCTTCCACTAAAGGCACAACTTCTTCCAATCAAAATTGCTTCACATCAACACTGCGCTACACTCACAACTATAGAATACTACCAACAATACAATTCCTCTCAGATCTATTAATGCATTGCTTTGATTGCACTTCACTTAGGATCAAATACATAGAATGAAGATCAATGTTGTAGAATCCAACATCCAACAAATTTCTCCACACACTCACAAATACAAACGCAGCATTGATACTTGGAATTAAGCTCAAGCAACGAGCACTACTTCATAGCACTTTGCTTTATCTATTTTGAAAATAATGAGCATTGAACAATAGCACACTACAAATGCTTCCTTTAAATAGTAGAGCAATCGATAGTTGCTAACAACTATACCATTCTACAACAACTTCACCAACCTGCAGATTTACAATGACAATGCACCTCTCTGTATTTGCCTCTTCAAATCTCAATCTATTTCTAAGCCGATCTGATGTCAACTTACTTCGGCTTCCAAACCCAATGTTCCTTTGAGAATTTCTCCATCTTTGGGTCTACTTGATTCTACTCCTAATTCTTCTATTTCTATGATTTCTTCACTACAAACTACAATTGAGGTCATGGGTAATCTTCCTAACTCTTTAGCTCCTGACTCATTCTTCTCTAATGTTTCAGGGAGTGGGTCCAAAGACACTTGAACTCCTACCTCACTTACTTTGGATCTTCTAACTATGTGCACTTCATTACAAAGTTTATTCTACTCTGTCCTAACAATATCCAATCTGAGACACACATTGTCTCCTACTTTTAACATTTTCCTATCTGCTTGTTCTCATAGACAAATTAATAAACTATTTAGCTTTGTGCCCTTCACTTTCCTCTTTTCTGTCTCTTGCACCAACAACTTCAACTCGTGCAACCTGGCTTCTTCTAATTTCCCTTTGACCTTTATGCTGAGCATTGCTTTTATCTCATTTACCACTCCTACTATGATGTTGGCTTCTCCCACTATCTTGAGCTTCTCTATCTTTCTTTCTTCCTCCAATTCATTTCGATACATATGTAATTTGTCATCAAACTCAACCTTCATTGCATCCTTCTCTTGTTGATTAATGCAATTTGTTCTTCCACCACCCTCAACAATCCTCACAATCAATCATCTTTGCTACCACATTTGGCTAACTCCCGCTGCTAGGCTTGATCTTTCTCAATGGCCTTCTTCTTTAGACTCTCCAACTCTTGCTCCATTATTGCTACACTTGCCCTTGAATGTATTAATTCTACTTGCACATCAACAATTTCTCCCTTCAACACTTCTACCAACACCGTTGTCTCCTTGGCTTCCCCGCAACACTTCACCAAATCCTCCCTCATCGCTTTAGAATGCTTACTCAAAAGAATCTCCTCCACGCAAATTTCTTTGGCTTCCATCTCTACTCTTGTTAGCTTGCTTCTCAACAACAAAGTTTTTGCACTCCACTTCTCTACTACTGCTAACTCATCTTGCATGTCAAGTTTAGCACTTGCTATCGCTACTTTCTTATGCTGCAGAAACACCAATAGTGGACACACGACCTTTGATAGATACTCCACTCTGTTGTACTTCTTGTCATCAGACCAGACTTCATATTCCTCTACAAGCAACTCTCCTATTGACGCCTTACCCCAAAGTTGCAATCTTTGTACTGTAACACCCATTTGTGCATGTATGTAGTATTGTGATATTTATTTTGGTATTACTAGTACTTGAGAGATATTATTTATATAGAGATAAAGGATGGTTCTACATTAGTCATTATTAGCTAAATTGATTCATAGCTAAGATAGAGGGACCTTACTTTAGAAGAGGTAGAAAAGATGAGCACCACTATCTTGGATTCTAGTGTGTTGACTTGGTATTATTCCTAGGTGTTTGGCTTTGAGGAAAAAGTTGAGAACTTTTAGGCCCCCAAGCCTTTTTGTTTTGGATTCTTCTATAGTCCAAGGATAGTTCATGTGAAGGCATCCTTGACTTAGGAGTTGGGTCAAGATAAGATCACATGCTTAGTAGAATATGCCCATGTGGATGGATATATCTTTCTATTTTTAGACTTTACTTGACTTTTAGCCTAGTAACTTGAGTTACTCCAGTAATTAGTAACTTTGGTGCATAATTATTTCACAAATATATAAACTAGGGGTGAGGAGGTACGCATCATCCTTTCATTTACAACTATCTCTCTCGTTGAGTTCTCTAGTGAGCAATGTCTTGAGTCTTGGAGTGTTAGCCTTGGAGGAGTATGATAGAGTTGGGGTTCTTTGCTTTTTTAGTCCATGGTGCGCTACCATAATAGCTATCAGAGGTTCATCTTGAGTGGGAGACAAGACGGCTCATATTTTTGGTTTCATTGTTGGGACCTCTCTAGAAGGCAAGATAATGTTTCACATACAATCTTATATTAGATAGAAGTAGGCTATGAGATCTCACTTGGAGAGAACTTTAGGAGAAGAGAGGGCTGAACTTATGTTAGAGAACTTGGACCTATTTTTATACCCTATAGTTCATTACGATATCTTTGAGGTAATTTTGCACATCTTGTACACTGGAGAGGATTTGGAGAGATTGTGTGAGGTGGATAGTAGATTTTGGAGATTAAGGTGGGCAATACTCAAGTTTGAGATCTGGACTTGAAATTTCTACACATGATAGCTTGGGTTATCTTTCAATTAGCAAAATAAAAGTTAATATAAGAGTTACTATGCGCACTGGGCTAGAATTTTTGAAAGTTGATAGGGTAAACTGCTCCCGCAATTGCATGCTCTCTAGAAAATTATACAGAATCTACCATTTCTTCAATTTTCAGTGGATTGTCTTGAAAATTTCCAAGAAAATTAGTGCATTTTATTCTACCTATTGACACAAAAATTAGAGAGAGTTCATTCTTGAGCAGAGAGTTATGAGTTTTTAAAGTGAAGGGGTGGTTTTCAGACCAAATCTGAAATATGTGCGCTGAATAGAAAGGTCTCTAGGCCAAATGGCTCAATGAAAAGATCTTGCAAGGATTCCAAGGAGGGACATCCTGAAGTTGTGATCATGTATGAAATTTTTAGAGGATTGTGAAATACAAGTTGAGAGATTTAAGTGACATTGTGAGGAAGGGTCAATTTTGCAGAGTGGAGATCTCATGCATGAGGAGTTTGAGATCAACAAAAAGTATGTTTGAGTGTTTAGATTCATCTTGGGAACATGGAGGGTCATCAAGAGTGGAAATTGAGAATATGCAAGGTTCCTCAAGGGTTTGAGGTGATTGTAGAGGTGGATTTAAGGAAAAGAGAGTGTTGAGAGGATTCAAAAACCTACACCACTTGGAGGAAAGAGTGAGTCTAAGTGCTTTCTATTTAGAGAGAAGGGACATAAAGCAAGCTCATGTCCATTGACTTTTGAGAGCAAGAGATTGAGGGAAAGGAGAGGCTTACTTGACTTGGGTTTGCATGTTAGACTTTCTTCACCAAGATTGGGAGGAAGAAGATCTAAGACCAAGGAGTTGTGTGAGGTTTGTGGAGTAGAAGGACTTCCAAAAGGACATGAGTGTAGTGGAGTAAAAGCACTTTTGGAGACTTTGGTGAAGGATCTTGGAGAGAGTCTTAGTACAACTACAGAAATACTACCACCTTCATCAGCTAGTTCTCAAGATTAGTGATGGAGATAATCTTTCAACTTATGGATAAACTATCCATGAGAGTTTGATTAATATGCACTCTAGGATTTGATGTTGCTATAAAAATCTTGGAGCAACCTGAACCTTTTGTGTTCCCTAGGGTGGATTATTCTCAAATTGTGTTAGTCATGTACATACTCTATTAGTTATAGAGTGAGAGAAAAGAAAAAAATTAAGAGAAAAGAAAGATAGTGAGTGGTTAAGATGTGGAAACTTCTAGTTTTCTTTGGCAAGGATGGAGAAGATGTGGAGGCCTTTGTGTATAGACTTCAAGAGAGCTTTCATAGGAAACAATGAGAGGAGGAAGAATGAATGGGCCTCATTATTACCAGATCTCTTTGAGGATGCAGCACTTACATGGTATGAGTCAGAATACCAAAAAAGAGAGTGGAGAGATGGGGAAGAAGAGTCTTGAGAGAGTTTGACTTCAGCACTCATTGAGAACTTTCTTCCATATGAGAATTATGAGAGATTGATGAGTGAGGTTACCTTTCTCAAGCAAGGAGATGGAGAGAAAGTAAGAGTCTATGTGGAAAGAGTGGAAAAGTTAGAGTCCAGATTTTGCATAGTGTTAAGGAAAGATGGGAATGATGTAGAGACTACTATGATTAGCATAGGAGCTATGTTCACCAAGAATTTTGTGAGAGGATTGAGACCACAAATAAGAAGCAAGGTGAGATATGTGAAACCTTCTTCCAAGGTTGAAGCTATCAAGATCGCAATTCGTATGGAGGAGAGTTTGGAAGGGGATGAGAGTGATTTGGTGGTGAAGGAGGTTGTGCATCCTCCTCAAAGCTAAAAGTATGGTAGAACTTTTGATACTTTGGTGACAAGCATTGCACCACAAGTAGTAGTTGTTCTAGTTCTTGCACCTCCACCAAAAGATCCACTTCAAACCATCACAAAACAACTTATAGATCTCAAGATCAATGTGGTGCAATTATGGGAGAAGAGAGAGGTGGATCAGAATGTAGGGAGAGGGCCTAGGAGTTATGGAAACTATCCATATAGAGGAGGCCAACCAGCCAACACTTTCAATGATAGAAATTGTTTTGGTTGTGGAAGAAGAGGTCATATCCAAAGGAATTGCTCAAATTCCACTTACCATGGAGGAAGGAGTTATGACGGGGCCAATAGAGGGAAAGAGGGAGGTAATGAAACCCAAGTGGCTCCTAATCCAAACAAAGGTAAGGGGATAGCATCTATAGATGTGGTTGAGAGCAAGTATGAGAAAGGAGAGTGCTCAAACTCTAAATGACTTAATTTGGAGCTTTTGGCACAAGAGAAGAAGAGAGTTCATTTTGCAGAGGATGTGCACTCTTCTCAAGGATTTACTCCTATCAAGGATACTCCTATTTCTACTAGGAGCACTCCCACCTCAACACCATCAACAACAAAGACTCCAAGAAAGAAGTTGGGGATGGAAGACTTCCTGATATCAAAGCAACAATGGAACTACATTGTCTTGGATGATGTTGTTAGTCACAAAGCTAACATCACAATGGGCCAATTGATTGCTTTGAATCCTACTTTGAGAAAGGAACTTAGAGGTGGTTTGAGCTCTACAAGGAGCAAGAGGAAGAAGAAAGCAAAAGCTCCAGTATCAATGGGGGTGGTGGATGCTAAGCCAACACCATGGGAGGCTTGTGAATATTCCTCCAAGATTGATATGAGAGTGAATGGTCACAATATCAAGGATGCATTGGTTGATGGAGGTTCAATAGTGAATGCCATATCAAAAAGGTTGATAAAGAAGTTGGGTATGATACCCTCAAGACCTTCAATATTTGTGGTGAGCATGGCAAACAAGCAACAAGTTTGACCAATAGGGGTGATGGATAAAGTGTTAGTTTCAATTATAGGAGTTCCAAAATCTCATGACTTTCCAAGTCTTGAAGGATTCAAGCTATGACTTACTTCTTGGGAGGCCATGGTTGAGAGCAGCATGCAGAATTGATCGATGGCACAAAGAGTACTTGAGGTTTGGGCCATCAAACCATAGAGTCACAATTCTTGTGACTAACACCACCAACACTTCACATTCAGATACACCATCTTCTGATTATTAAGAATGATATTTTGAAGAAGGAGCTTAAGATGTGGACACAAGCATGGAAGAGGAGAATTCAATGGAGGAGGATGAATCTAAATCTTATTTAGATGTGTATCCCTTGTGTGCTATGAATTTTTCACCTAAGCTAGAGGTTTTGAAGGACCCAGATAAATCACCATTGACACTTGAGGAGATAAAGAGGAGGTTATCTACCCTCAAGTATGGCCCAAATGTTACCAAGGAGGAGAGGGTGAGATTTGAGGAGATTTTTTGCAAATCCATCCATGTATTTGCTTTTAGTTACAAGGATCTAAAGGAAGTCATCTTGGAGGAGCACACCATAGTGGTGGAGTCACATGCAATACCAATCCGCCAAAAGCAACATTGCATTAGCCCACCAATATCTTTGGTTGTGAAAGAGGAGATTAATAAGTTCAAGGAGGCAGGATTTATCTTTGAGGCGGAGAATTCAAAATGGGTGTCTCCAATTGTCATTGTGAAGAAAAATAATGGCAAGCTTTGGGTATGTATGGATTCCAAGAAGTTCAATGTTGTTACCAAGAAGGACTACTATCCATTGCCATTCATTGATGAAATCTTGGAGGAGGTTGTAGATCATGAGAGGTATTGTTTGGAGATGGTTATAGTGGATATAACCAAATCAAGATTGCACCAAAGCATCAACAACTCACCACATTCACCTCACCTTGGGGAACTTACGCTTTCAAAGTCATGCCTTTTGGGCTTTGCAATGCTCCAGCCACATTCCAACGGTTCATGAACAAGGTATTTGAATCTTTCATTGGGAAATTTGTGAGAGACTTCATTGATGACTTTTGAGTCTATGGGAGCAAGGAGGAGCACTTTGAGCAACTAATCAAGGTCTTGCAATGCTTGGATGAGGCAAATGCATCATTCAACCAAGAGAAGTGCATTTTTGGATGTGAAAAGGTCTAATTTTGGGGCACATCATCTTCAAGGATGGAATAGCAGTTGATCCTAAGAAGATGAGGAAAATCTCAGACCTTCCATTCCTTTCAAGCTTGACAAAGTTACAAGAATTCTTGGGGATGGTTAGGTACTATAGGAGGTTCATTTTCTCATTTTCCAACAAGGCTTATGCATTGACCATCTACATGAAGAAGGGTGTAGATTACATGGTGATTTTGGAGGACAAGCAAGCTCTCAAAGCTTTTGAGGAGCTCAAGCAATCCCTTGTTGTAGCTCTAATTCTTGCTAAACCTGATTGGAGTAAGCCTTTCATCCTCTACACTGATGCTTCCAATGTTTCTATAGGATTCACTCTTAGTCAATTAGACCAAGATAGGCATGATCATCCAATTGCTTCTGTTAGTAGGCAAATAGTTTCAGTAGAAATGAACTACTTTGTCATGGAGAGAGAAGGGTTGGCAATGATCTTTGGTCTCAAAAAGTTTTAAACACTACTTGATTAGAGGGAAAGCCACCACTGTCAGAGATCACAAGGCCTTGAAATACATCTTCAACAAGCCTAATGTTGAAGGGAAACTAGCAAGGTAGATGATACTCTTGTCTGAGTACGACTACACCATTAAGGAAAGGCCAAGAAAGAAACATGCAAATGTTGATTTGTTATGTAGGGCCTATGATTATGATGGAGATGAGCCAATGGATGATTCCTTCCCGGATGAGGAGCTCATGATAATCTCAATCACTCAAGAGGTTCCAATGGAGTACAAGGAGTTATGGATTTTGTGACAAGATGTAACTATCCAAAAGGGATGCATGCTAGGAAGAGGAAGGCCCTTGCATCAAGATCTAGACCTTACGCAATGGTAGAGGATATTCTTTTTCACCAAGGAGCAAATTGTCTACTTCAAATAGCAGTGGGTAAGGAAGAGTCTATCCTACTCATAAAGGAGTTTCATGAAGGTTTAGTGTGTGAAGGACACTTTGCAAAGAGGTGATTGCTTTCAAGATTCTAGATGCATGTTACCATTGGAGAGGGATTTTCAAGGATTGTCTTGATTATTGCAAAACTTGTCATGTTTGTCAAGATTTTGCTAGAAAATCCACTTCCACTCCACTACTTAGATCAATTCGATTACAAGGACCTTTTGAGAAGTGGAGAATTGATTTTACAGGTCCTCTCAATAGAACCCCAAGGAACAATTGGTACATTGTGGTAGTTACTGATTTCTTTACCAAGTAGACCATTGAGGGACAAGAATGAAAATGAAGTGGGTAGATTTCTTTATGAAAGCGTTATCACTAGTTTTGGATGTCCTTTGGAGTTGGTTTCTAATAGAGGAGGAGAGTTTACAATTAGCATCACTACAGCCATACTATGACATTTCTCTATCACACATAGAGTAACTATATCCTATAAGCCAAATTCCAATGGCTTGGCAAAGAGAACCAATCAGATCTTTTGCATGATGTTGACCAAATATGCAGATATGGAAGGGGCTAAACATCAATGAGACAAGAAGATTCATGCAGTTTTGTGGGAGTATAGGATAACCATGAAGACTTCCACCGGATATTCTCCATTTCAATTGGTATATGGTATTGATTCTACCTTACTCATTCACTTTGATCTCTACCATCCCAAGCATTGATAGGAGATTGAAGAAACCACAAGGAGGTGATGCAGAGAAGTCAAAGAAGGATCAACTCATGGAATTAGAAGAGGCAAGAACAATTGCTATGGTTCGAGTGGAGCAAGCCCAAAGGAAACAAAAGGGAGCTATGATAAGAGGCAAGGTAAGAAGAAGGTGGAGCCTTTCAAAGAAGGTGATTGGGTAATGTTGTTTAATTCCATTCAATTCAAGAGAGTGCAAAAGAAGTTTTTGCCTAAGTAATTTGGACCTTTCATAGTGGAGAAGGTGTGGGCCAATTACACCTATGATCTCAAGGAGTTGGGAGGAAGACACTTTGATAGGATTAACCATGATAAGTTGAAGATGTATCATAGATGGTAGAGAGACCTTCACTTTGAAGACAAAGTGAAAACTTAGTCCAAGGGGTAAATGTAACACCCATTTGTGCATGCATGTAGTATTGTGATATTTAGTTTGGTATTCTATTACTTGAGAGATATTATTTATATAGAGATAAAGGACAATTCTACATTAGTCATGATTAGCTTAATTCAGTCATAGCTAAGATAGAGAGGACCTTACTTTAGAAGAGGTAGAAAAGATGACCACTATTATTTTGGATTCTAGTGTGTTGACTTTGTATTATTCCTAGGTGTTTGACTTTGAGGAAAGAGTTGAGAACTCTTGGGTCCGCAAGCCTTTTTTTTGGATTCTTTTATAGTCCAAAGATAGCCTATGTGAAGGAATCCTTGACTTAGTGGTTGGGTCAAGATAAGATCACATGCTTAGTGGAATATGCCCATGTCGATAGATATTCCTTTATACTTTTTGACTTTACTTGACTTTTAGCCTAGTAACTTGAGTTACTCCAATAATTAGTAACTTTGGTATGTAACTATTTCATAAATATATAAACTAGGGCTGAGAAGGTACTCATCATCCTTTCATTTGCAACTATCTCTCTTGTTGAGTTCTCTAGCAAGAAATGTCTTGAGTCTTGGAGTATTAGCCTTGGAAGAGTATGATAGAGTTGGGGTTCTTTGCCTTCTTAGTCCATGGTGTGCTACTGTAATAGCCATCAGAGGTTCATCCTGAGTGGGAGATAGGCCGGCTCACATAACCTTCAAGGTTTCTCCACCCGGGCTCTCCTCCTCTTCTGTGGTGACTTTATTGGGCCCCACCTCAGCTGCGTGCATACTTCTCTTCTCCCTAGCAGTTCTTGGACAGGCCAAGACTCCTTCTTCCTCCTTCTTCTCACACCCCGTTAGATAGTGGAGACCTTTGGACTTGGCTTCCTTGTATCCACACTCCGTCTTTGGGTTTGGTGAACCTCCGTCTCACCTTCACTACTACTACTTGATTCTTCACTTTGCAGTGCAAACTCTTCTTCTCCTCCCAAAGCTTCTCTCTTCGACTAAGTTTTCCTTTGGACTCCTCTTCTTCTTCCGTAGTTGATTCCTCTGCTTTCACCACCATTGCCTTTGGGTTAAGCTTTTGTATCTTTTGAGGTTGTACTACTGCAAGGTGACTTTCAAGCTTAGTTCTCTTCCTTGCCCTTGGGATGTAAATTGCTACAATTCTCTCCTTCCCACTCTTCTTGTAGTACTCATCTCCTTCTTGCACTCTCTCCATATAGTATCTTTCCTCCGCATCTGCCTCCTTATGCAGATTTGGATAAAAGTTCAATCGCATTCAATTTTTCTCTTCCAAAGTCAATAAATTCAGCCCAAAATAAAAATGAGCTGAAAAGAGCACAAAGTAATGTGATTGCATGTTCATCCTCCAACCCAAAATCATCTACCCCACTTGCTGATGTAGACATTTTGCCCAGTCTACTACTTCTCCTGCAAACATGTGGTGAAAGAACATCGCCTGTTGCATCGTGGCATAGGTGGTTTGCTCCAGCTTGAACATTGCCATCATTGCGCTTACAATCCCTCTCTGCTCGGAGTCTCTATAGCTATCCACCTTATGCTCATTTTTTGTGTGAGGTCAATTGAAACAATTTCTCATCTTGGTAGTCTCTTCTGAGACATCACACTTCCAATAGAAGGTGGTACCTCTTATCTCTCCTGCTTCTCTCCCCATGACTATTCTCCAATCTGACTTGGTCCATCAAGCCAAATTTCCTCTCTTCCCTTTGTGCTTTGGCCCATCCTTGCAATCACTGGCTATGATTTTTGCCATGAAACCTGGAAAAATGAAATTCTAGTTCCAAGCCAAGAACATGATATGAAGCCTTGCTAAGACATTGATCCTCACCACTACATCTAATCTACACATTGCAAGTCCTCTCATTTCACTCTTCTTACTCACTTTTGGGGCCATCGTGTGTTTCCTCACTCTCTTCTTGTGGAAGATCATTCTCAAGATCCTAACTCACTTGTCTTCTTGTGAATTTGCAATTTGCATTGCTTTGGGTTGACTCTGAATAGGGACATGGTAGCATCTAGACATTACGCTGCTTCCTCATAGAAGTCTTGATTTTATAATCCTATGTTGCTTGACCATTCTTCAATTGCTTCTTTGCTCTAGTCACCGATTCTGTGAGGTTGTTTCTTGTCACTATCAAGAACTTCTTGATCTCAAGGTTGTCACTTTCTTCACGCGTACTTTCTTGATTGTCAAACCCCAAAGAAGTTTGTTACAGGTTCTTCAGATCAGGCTACACTACTTGATACAAAGTCCCCTTCTTCGTCTTTCTCTCTTGTCCATCCCAGGTCCTTCAAACTTGACCTGAGGTTGACTTTGGGTCTGGCCCAAACACACCCTTCTTCTTACTTTTTTTCCTTCCCGTTTAGCCCTCCTTTGGCTTTACTAACCAAAGGAGGGCTTTATAAAACCATCCAAAACTAAAAAATGTGGGTACCACAATCTCATGGACTCAAATTACATCGTGGGAAGTGTAGGTTCTTCCACAAGCAGGTTAAGTATTTGGGTCACACTATCTATCCTGAAGGACTTGATGTTCAACAGACCAAGGTGGAGGCTATTGCACGTATTCCTTGACCAATGGATGTGAGTAGAGTGCAAACATTCCTTGGGTTGGCAAACTTCTATCGCCGCTATGTTAGAGGATTTAGTGCCATTTCCAAGGCCTTGATGAAGCTGACCAAGCTTCATCAAGGCCTTGGCAATGGCACACATGAGTGGTGTTGGGGAGATGAGCAAGAGAGAGTTTTTGTAGAGCTCAAGGAGAGGTTGACATCTAATTCTTGCTCTGAGGAGACCAGTGTCAACTCCTGCTCATCACACTCCTGATTTTATAGGAGTATGATTTCACAGTTATTCTTAGACCTAGAGTGGTGAACCGTGATGCAAATGGGTTGAGTAGAAACCCATGTCCCAACCAACAAGATTATCAGACCAGAGCATGTTGGCATGGTGAGACAAATGAGGAGATAGTGCCATGTTGGCATGCATCTGCCTTTCTTTGTATATTTTTTGAGGCTTTGGTGGTATCACCCTCAGCGCATATAGGAGGAGTTATTGAGATCATAGATCCAAAGAGTGGAGATAGTGGTACATTCAATGAGACATTCATGATGATGTCTTAGTGGTAGACTATCTTTGCACTGGTGTTGTAGGTGGCATAATTGGGGCCAAGGAGAGAGACCATGTTCTTCAACAAGCCAAGCGGTTCAGATTGGAGGGCAAACACCTTTTTCATGTTTGGGAGGATGATAGAGTGAGAGTAGTACCACTTCCATCTCAAAGAATATAGTTGGTCCGTCATGTTGATGAGGAACTAGGACATTTTGGAGTAAAGCATACATATAGCTTACTCTAGAGTCATTATTGGTGGCATGGTATGCAAACCAATGTACAATAGTTTGTTGCCTGATGTGTGGTTTGTGACCAAGTTAGAGCATCATTTAATGCTCTTATGCCATAGTTGCACCTATTACCTATCATGGGATTGGAATACTACTGGAGTTAGGACTTTGATAGACCTTTATCATTGACTGTGAGACATCATTGGTATGTTTTGGTAATGGTGGAGCACTTCTCCAAGTGAATTGTGTTGGTGGCACTTCTTGACAAGTCCAATGAAGGGACGGCTTACTCGTTCCTAGATCAAGTTCTTAGTCATTTTGGTGCCCCAATTGAGGTTTTGACAGATCAGGGTATAGAGTTCTTTGGGGAGTTCAAGTCTTGTGTAACAAGGCTTTTATTGATCATTGTACTGCCTCTCAAGATCACCCTAAGGTAGATGGCTTAGTAGAGAGAGTAGTTCAGACAATGAAGAGAGGATTGCAAAAGTATGGTTTTCAAAGAGGCCACTTGGGAGATTGGGATCTCAAGTTACCTTGGTTGACCATGGGTTATTGGTTCAGTTAGAAAGTCTCCTTAGCATCATTCTCTCCTTACTTCCTACTCTATGGACAAGATCCAGATTTACTTGCAGCCATTTATCAAGATGTTACTATAGTCTTGGACTTGGATGATCCAGATGTATGGGTGAGTGCATGTTCTCCAAGGCAAAGATCTTTCAAAGAGTGATTTTGATGTCCTTTGAGAACTTGGCGATTGCTCAACATAGGGATACCTTAGGTTATGCTACTATTCAAGGAGGAGGTTTTAAACCATTGATATGTCAATTTCATCTAGGTGATTATGTATATCTACAATAGATAGCATCAACGGCACTTGATGTTTCTACAAGTCACACTATCTTGAGAGTGCACAAGGTTTTGCCATTTGGAGTCCTTGTGTTGGAAAGACGTGATGGAGTTGTTTGGAAGGATCATGTGCGCAATTGTGCGCCATGCCACCTCCCAAACATTGATGGTACTATGGACCCAAGCTTGGCACTTGTATGTGAAGGCTTGAATTGTATGTTATGTAGCTCTTTTAGTGGAGCTGCTACCAAGTTAGTGCGTGATAGTTGTGTGATAGAGGATGGCATATGGCATGTATGACTCCTTCCCTCATGGTGGTTCCTCAAGGACATTGGTTATGTCCTAGATGTACTTGACCTATAGCTAGTTCATCCTTTATATGGTATAGATTGCAGATAGGCAACTAACGATGGGGCTTGACAGTACTCGGCCTCCTGATCTTTGCCCATCATAGAGTATACCATATACTTGGAGAAATGGCTATTTGGAGTTAGAGGGACCTAACCACTAGCTAGTGGGGCGATTATGGCAATCTAGAGTCTATGTATGACTTATGTGTGAGTTATGTATCTATAGTGTATGATGTTGACAACTATGTATGTTGTGTAGCAATGTATATATGCACGACAACTATCACGCTATTTGTAATGTTGCATCTATATTGCTCAGACACTGAAGTTGTAGTGATAGTAGTTAGAGGTATTTTAGCAGTCACTCATAGACTACTTTCTGACAGTCAAATTTTGTGTTTAGGGTATTGACTTCATGGTGGGGCTCACCGTCACTTTGCACCATTTGTACCGTTATGTGTGCCATCAGCAGGACCATTAGGGTTTTAGACCTAATTGGAGTCTAGGAGTATACTTTTGAAGTGCAGCTCTAGCAAGCTCACTTCTCTGATATTAAGCCTTCAAGTTCATGGCTATGGTGGACAGAGGCCAGCAAGTGTCACTTGGATTCTCTTAGCTTGAGTGGGTGTGGCTTGATTGTAATTAGTGCCCAGTTGTTGGCAGTTTATAGAGTGACAGATCAACTATTGATTTGAGTTGAGTTGATTTGAGTGGTGTAAACAAACTGATTATTGTGGCACTTAAGAGTCTAAGTATGACTTATGTGTGAGTTATGTATCTATAGTGTATGATGTTAACAATGATGTATGTTGTGTAGCGATCTATATATGCATAACACAGTCACAAGGGCAAGAAACAAAAGTCTTTCTTGAATGAATTGGAGAATGGCAAAGAACCACTACGATATGCAAGAAGGAATTTTTTGCTTGCTAATCCTTGTGCAAAAATTGATGTAAAATCACAATTACAAGTTCCAAAGACAGTTGTCAAATTGATCTTGACTTGGAACAGAAATCATATCAAATTGATCTTGACTTGGAACAGAAATCATATGTGATAGCATGTGAGAACCAAAAAGTCCTCTTTGGTGGTGGGGTACGGAGTCCAGCATGGCCCATCCTCCACCCTTGACCCCAAACCAACCAAGGATATTTTGGTAATTAACTGTTTGTCATGGTAGATCTACAATTTTACAACTTGTTGGGGGTATTTGTGTAAATTTCCCTATAAATTATTGAGCAAAATTCCTAGGGTTTGCTTAACTTAGCTAGAAATTTAATGAATAAATTTCTTAGAAGCTAATATTTATCTTAAGTGTAGGTAACAAACCTTGGAAGTATGCAAAGTACCTTCTTTTCAATCCTTTATCTATCTCTTTTGGTATTTTATATTGGTATTGAATCAAGAATTGAATAGATGGAGTTCCTCAATAACTACCTTTAATCATTGGAAATGTTGTTTTTATTTTTGTGAAGCAAAGAGGATATAATTTTATGTGCAAGTACCAAACTAATGATCATGATAGTTATATGATTATATTATATGAAAGATATCGTTATAGGATAATTTTTCAAATATGATTAGTTTAGTTAGTCATGATTAAAGTGAGCTATAATAAGCCAGATTCACCAAGGTTAAATCTAAAGACTAACTAGGGAAGAGACTTAGAATATACTTATGGGTGAGAATCCTACTTTTTTAATACTTGAAGATCAAACTTTTGCATTCAATCTTGGATGCGTTGCTATTTTTTTGGATTTCAATACCTAGACTAGTAAATCATTTTATTGGTCCACTTAGTGAAATCCTAAATTTTACTTGAGGTAACCAAGAAAATATTTTGACTCTATATCCAGCATGTAATCTATAATATTCCTTTCCAAATTCTTTAACACACTTATTTAAGCTTCAAGAGCAAGAGAATATTCAAAAAGAATAGGAATCTCTTAAAAGCTTCTAAAACTTACCTAGTTTCTAAAATTATTTGATGCTACCATGGTGACCTCTGACTTACAAAAACAAGGATAGGGAAAGTGCTCCATGCTATATTTTTAAAACAGGTATTTTACATATTGGTTGTGTACAATTAAGTGATAAAGTAAGTTGAGATTTAATTTTGGTTTCTTAGAAAGAGTAAGAGTATTATAGGAGAGACTTGAGTGAAGCTTTCTTTTACCATAAAATTTGGGCAATAATAGATATGATGGATTGTTATTTGTGTTTTGAGTCCAAGAGTGAGAAGAATTTTGGGTAGTGGACTTAAGTTGAGTCTAGCAAAAATCTATTGACGTGTATATTTTTAACTAGATCTTGTGTGTTATCTAGTTTTCCTTAGAATTTTAAATGCTTGTATGGATAATATAAGCACTTCATCAATTCCTATACAATTAGGTTTTGAGTTATGAGCCATGAATTACTAGTCTTTGAGCAAAGGAGTGTAAACAATTGAAAGTGTCTTCCATGAAAGGAGATTTTTACAATTCTGAAATAGTATATTGAGGAAAGCGACCAATAGAAGAACTTATAAACCTCTTAACATTTCTTCCCAAAACTCATATAATGTTCAATTTAGACTTATGATTTTTTACTTCTAAATATCTTTCATTCCAATTTTCTACATGATTTTTGCTTAACAAGTTATAGACTTGTGTGTTGTTGTGTTCTTGTGAACATCTATGGATAATAACATGACATTGAAATCTAATTCTGATTTAAGAGTGCATTGTTAGCTACTTATCCATTTATAAGTCAATCTCTTATCATAGCCAAAAGACTTTCCTTTCTAAAAGGCCCTTCTTTTAACTTTAAGATTATCAACATTCAATAGGAATATGTCTCTTTTAATAATAAAATTAGGGAATTTCTATTGCTACTCATGATGTTGCAAGACAACATGGAGTACTTTGCATTATGTTTAATTGCACATTCACATGTGTTCAGATTTTGTTTCTTTTTGCCATCTTGCTCTTGAGGAAACTTTGACGATCTACCCATGGAGAAATGTGCTTGGTGTAATCTTTGCCATATTATTGGTGTCAAAAGCAAAAATCTGGATGACAATAATAATTCCTAAAATTTTATAAAATAAATTTTATTTAATTAAGATAATAATATATTAAATAATATAAATCCAGTCAAAATATTTATTATTGAAATTTTTGTCATATTATTCCAAAATATATTTATATTTATTAGAATATAAATAAATAAATAAAATTTATTTTAATTTATCTAATTACTTGAAATTATTCCAAAATTCAAGTCAAATCAAGAGAAAATTATAAATTGGTGAATTTTGAATAGTGATAATTCTAATGGTATTATTAAGTTTAACCTGATTCTGTATATTAGACTATGTAGTATGAACTCAAGTAGAGTACAGTTAAAGTCATAACAGGTTTAATTTTGACAAATTCATCATCAAATATAATTGATAAATTCAAAATTCTTATCAATCATGATGCAAATATAGAAAGTATAATATCAAATTTCCACTTTGCGGTCAACATTTGCAACAAAAACTTTATAGTGAATCAATAAAATTTTCATATTGCAAAGACTTCCATCTAGTAAGGTAAATTAATAATACTTATAAAAATAAATCATTTACTATATAATTACAGAAACATAGTCTAGAAAGACTACATTTTTATTCATCTTATCAATCCTTCCTTTAAATAAATCTAAAGTTGCTTGTTTTGCTACCAAACAATTTTTAGTGTGTTTAGGCTTACTCTCCATGGTATTTTAACCCAAAGATATAAAAGGATACATTCGTCCATTCATTAAAATAACCTATGCTTTATATACATGAGTTCTCTCTCCCATGTTTTCACTATATACTTTGTGTATCTTTGATCCTCAAAACCAATTTCACTTTTATCATTTGGAGACCGTCATTCTCCATAAAACTTGTTGTAGTTTTGAATACCAATGTCAAAGTTTACTTTACCAAGGACTCTTGGAAGCCACAACCAATCACATATTAGAAATCTTTCACTTGGATTGATGAGTCTCTATCAAATTCTCATCAATTCTATTAATTGCAAAAACTTGGGAGGCAATAGCTCATTGTTGAATCCAATGGAAATCTCATCTTGTTTTTTGTAACTGTCTAGGATGCACACTAGTTTCTAGTAGTATTTTGGTTGTACTAAGCTAGATACAACTAGCTAATTTACTAATAACTAAGCTAAAGATATCCCTAATTAAGTTAGTATGGCATAATGAGAGGAAAATTATAGTACTTGGTCTTTAGATACTCAATATGACACCTAATGAATTTAATTTAGTAATAAGATAATTTAGTAAAGTAAGGATTTTACCAAGTTACTAAGGTACTTAGTGTATTAGTGTATATACTAGTGAGTACATACAAAGAGGAAAGACATCCATTCCTTAGTGAGCTTGGAGTGTAGCATGAGGAAGTAGAAAGAAGCTTTGGAACTACCATCTATATTTGAGAAGTACAAAGTGAGATTCTCTAATTGAGAGTACTATTATTATGCTTGGTTGATCTTGGAGTGACATCTTACTCTAGAGAACCTTGAGTATGAAGTACATTGTATATATTTGTAGTCTTCTTATACAGGTCTTCTTTTAATAGCTTTGATATAAAAGAGTAAATAGTCATTTGGAGTTGAATGAGGGATTTAGAGATTTAGAGATTTGGAGATTTGGAGAGTGAGTGGGAGTTTTACTTTTGATTTTTTACACTTGATATGAACTTATTCTTCTTTCTAGTAAAAGGTGCACACAAAATTTGTATCCATTAATGAGAGATATACCTAAAATTATCCTTATTTTTAATTTCTCAAGTTTTTATATAATCGTTTGAGCAAACTCACTTGTGACTCCAAGACTTGTGCACCAATTGTGTTTCCCTCTAGTTTCACTTATGTTCTATTATTTGTTCTAAAACTCTTCCAACTTTTGTTTTGCTTTGACATCCAATTTTGGATATCCTCTATCCACTCACAACAATAAGGATACTTTCACTTAATATTTAATAGCATACTCTAGATCTCAGAATTATCTTTTAACTTTTTAACTTTATCACTATCAAGTCTCACTTTTTATAAACAAGTCAGGTAAGTTTGAGATATAGAAGTAACTTAGTAGATTTTGGATAGCATCACTCTTACCCTTACATTCTAGCTCACTAGCTTGCACCTCTATTGAAAAATAAAATGTCCTTTTCTCCAAATTGACCTACTATTTACTACTGAAAAGGAGCAAAGAATTATTGAAGTTCTATTTATATTGATAAACTAGAATGATATCTCTTCTTTATCATAAAATGCAATAAGTTTGGATTGATCTAACATCTTAGGTACAATACTAGCTAAATATGCTCTTTGTACTTATAACTTCTTAAATAAAAGAAGAAACAAAATTCATTGTATTTACATTGAAGATTTTAGCTATCATTTTCATTGCAATAGTGATATACTTATTCATTAGAGCTCTATGGATTTTTGAAAAAGAACATCAATCCTTTTGGCTTCCAACCCACCTAGATCAATGCTTATATGCTTGGACCTTGCCATTATCACCTACATGCTATAACACTATGCAATGTCTTTTAGTTGTTTGTTCTCAATATGTTAGGTAATCTACCCTTATATTTTACTAGCTTCACCAATTTTTATCATCTATAGGTCAAAGGTATAATTGTATCCTTTTTACACACATTCTTGTATGTGCAAGGCATGTACTTAGCTTAGCTATAGATAAGGTCTGCTTGATTTCATTTGTATTGCTAACCATGAAATATTCAATCTTTATGGTTTTGAAACTACCACTTGCTACATCTTATTGCATAATGCACTTATAATCTTATTTTCTAAATTTGAGTTGTCAAGTTTGATAAGAAAATTTTAAGAGAGAGAACTGAAGTAGTTATTCTTGAAGAAACTATGGCCTTATCTTTGTTTGCATATCATAAAACATAAAAGAATTTCAACCTCTAGCTCAATCTGCTCAACATGATCAATTTGCATACTTTTAAGGACTTCTAACAAGTTTCTTAATCCAAAAAGGCATAAAGGGGGTATGCGGTCTCTAACCAAGGTGAAATTCAAGGTCATCACACCAATCACTTTTGAAATCCTTTGAATCAGGGAAGTCATTCATCTTTGGGTTCATGATACAATTTTGATCACTTGGCCTCATGCATTCTATAGTCAAATGGGCAAAAAGTTTTATCAACATCTAACTCAAGTGGACACATGTTGGCAATTTTTCAAGAGAGATTTCAACTTGCTTGAAGTATGAGATATTGAAGTTTTATTTTAATCCATTTTATCATGGATTATTAAAAGACGCTTAGATGCATTTATTATACGTAATTTTTGGTTGGCATAGAATATGATCCATTTTGATATTTTTGCCTTCAAATGCTCCTCCTTTCTTAACTCTATTTTCTCTCTTGCTCATTGACTTCTCTTGTAGCTCAATAAAATTGCAAACTTTGTAAATGTAATGTGTCTAAAGAGTTGATAATTACCAGAACTTGTACTCCACAACTTGTTACAATTGATTTTGAAAATCTTTCCTTGTTGTTCATTCCTTTTTATGCACAAACTCATCTTTGGTATAATATGATTGCAACTTGTACACTTAATTATATATTCCATGGCTTGATATATTATATTATGTTAAACAAAGCATCACTTCATGCAATAACATGAGCACCCAACAATGCTCTAGCCACTTTTTTTCTCTTTAAAAAATTCATCAAGCCCTTTTTACCATGAAATTCTACCCTTACTCCACTCTGAAACTCAGTCTTTTATTTTTAGAATGCCTTCATGACGTGACCTTATATCCAGTACAGGTTTTGAAATCCAATGACACAAGCCACAAGTCTCCTTCATCATATCTAGACTAAATTTTTGCAATAATTATCTTGATAGAATGTTGTTGTGGTAATCGGGTTAAGAATTTCAGTTATTTGACACTTTTTTTTCCTTCCTTTCCTTTTCCTGTTACATTTTCTCCACTAGATTTGGGCTTTGTCTATTGTAATGTTGATTTTCATGCATAGCACACAAAATTTCCTTCTCAAACTTCATAAATCTCATTATGTTCCCTCAAGGTATAAAGTTTCAAGAGATATCATTGATTTGTACTCTGATTAAGAGTATAGGTCAAGTCATTAGGAGGGTTGAAACTTCAACCAAGTTTGGAAGATCTCTCCTTGCAACCTCTATGTTAACTCCCTTTTCCTATTGTAACATTAAGATACCAAAATCATAGTATCTACTAGTAGACCATTCACATAAAAATTTGCTATGGATAAAAGTATTGCTCCTACTTAAACCAATCTGAGCAAATTATCAACTTAAAATCCTACATCTTTAGGAACTTTACTTGATTCCGCAAGATTGTAGAGTGTAATATCTCCACTCATCTCAAAGTTACAATATTGGAAAGGAAAATATAAGGATTAGAAATACTGAAAAGAAGAAAGAATGAGAGTAATTGTGAAAAAGAGAAATATTAACTAGAATAGGACGAGTTAGAACCAATGAAATTGTAGTTTGCAACATAATGGTTTTATAATATGCTCAACAATATAAAGAGTGTGGAAATAAGGACTTGGCCCTATTTTACCTCTTTTGCCTCACTCGTACATGGCTTGATGGGGTCTTCCTGTCCTCTCTTTTTTCTACACAATTGTTTTTTCTTGATAATGAGTGCTAATGACACATGGAATTTCAAATAAGGGTCAAAATTTGGAATATCAGGAATTAAAGGTGTTAATAAAAAAAATTTTAAAGTATAGTTTATGAAATGGGCTTCCAAACAAGGACTGAAATTTTGGTTGAATGGGAGCTAAGTTTGCTCATCAAAAAAGTATTCAAAAAAGCATAGTAAAATAGTGCAAAGTAGTAAAAGTGAGTGAAATTATGAACAAATAAAAATATTAAATTCAAATGTGAAAAAGGAAACTTGAAATGAAATTACAATTGGAAGTGTGGTTTAAATATAATTACAATGTAGTGAATTCAAGATAATGAAGATCTAATATACTCAATGGTCTAAGAATATATTATCATATGTAAAAAATTATTGATTAATTAGTTAAGTCTTATTGAGTCTTTCTTTAAATAAAAGTGCTATAAGGATATGGAGAGATCATAGGGTGATTTCAAAATTGCAACTTTGCACTACTGTTTGGTTCTTATTTGCATAGATAAAGAGACATCATTAAAAAAAAATCATAATCATAATTTTGGCATACATTGTGTCATTATTTGTTCTAAAATAAAAACAAGATTCAAGCAAGAACTCACTTCTCAAAACTCAGAAAACATATTTTTCCAAAACAAATTCAAGTAAGATCTTTTAGATCTTTATACAATTTCAATTTTCAATATTCAATTTTAGGTATTCGATTTTAGGTAGATGTAGATATACCAAGATATATATTCTGATCCTCTACCTTTATAAAATTTAAATATCTATTGTATTTGAGAAATTTAAAAGAAGTAAAGATATTGAAATTTCAACTTGAGAAATTATTTCTATTTTAGATTTATTAAGTATATTATTTTCTTATTTCTTATAATATTCAAGTATACAACTTTTGGATCTTTCATTATATAAAAATATTATATAGATGTATTGGTACTTAGCTACAAATATCAAAATCATATTATAGAGATTTTGATGTTGCTTATATCAAATTATAGAATTTTAAACATATGATTCACCAAAAAATTTATCTTGTATGTTTTATTAATAGAAAATTCAATATCTTAAAGTGTTGTGGCTATTCATGTGATTTTAAGGTGGTATAGATATGATTATACCACAACCTCAATTATTTTGGTTAAATTTTTAAGCAAGTCATAGATTTTTCTAATTATTCCAATGAATTCCTCACCAACTCAACAATTTAACTGAAATACTATGTATTCATATATTTTTATTATTAAATAGTACAAAAAATTATCTAATTAAACTAATGAACTGGATAATCTTGCAAATCTCTACTTGATCAACAATTAACTAAACAATCTTTTTTTGATACTTATTTGAAAAAATGCTCTAGGTACTATAGGACTAACTTCTCATCTCAATATTATTAGGGCTTATCCCCAATAGTATTGAGATGAGAAATTTATCCTCTTATATTTTATACTTGTATGGCTTGATGGGGTACTCTCATGCTTCTTGTTATTTTATGCAGTTGCATTGTTTGCTTACCTAACATCCAAATTGGATAAAATCAACATGATTTTCTTGTAGGACTTGCTTGATAGTTTAGCCTTGAAGATTTCATAGATTTGTTAATTATTTTAATTACTTAGCTATTGAGTTAAATCTATGGCCTGATTAAAAAATTAGCTCTTTCTTTACTACTACTAGCTACTTAGCTATTTCTTTGTAGTTGCAATATCAACTACAACTTACATTGTATTCAATATTGCAACTACAAAGAAATAATTTTGAAGCATTTGAAAAATTAGATGAGTATGTTTGGGAAAAAATATCAAAGAAGAAGCTTGGAAGAAATTGAAATTATCATAGGTAAATGAAATTTATGTGATACAAGTAATAAATTATAATAAAATTTTATCATAAAAATATTTTATTTTCATTTTTATTTTTATTGAAACTTTAGTATCTCAAAGGACTAGACATTTTCATTTAAGCTTAGAGGCTTTTCCTCTAGAGTTTTGGACATCTAGAGTTTAGCATTAAGATATTTGAGTTCTCTTGGTTAGACATTTGAAATTATAATTTTAGTGCCAGTGAAGCCAAATTATTCACCAAGTTTAGAGATTTTTTGTGTGTAATAGAAAAATCTAATCTCAATAGTAGATATATCCAAAATAGCTTTTCATGTAAGGTATCTTTATTGTGAATGGATGGCCCTTCTCTTTGGAGTAATTGAATTCCCCATCTGAATATGGTGAGAGAAGCTTTACTCATTGACTCATGGATAAGATGCATTAAACATATTTATTCAAAAAATTTGAATAAATATATTGTAATGTTTATAGAAATATGTTATTTAAAATATGTAAGGAGAGTACCATAATATATGAAGGGAATAGACTAATCCTGATGGAGTAGTAATATTTGCTTATTGAGACCAATTTACCTACACTCAAGTATTCCTCGTTCTTAGCAAGAAATATCATAGATTCCAAGTTTGATACAAAGGTCAATGTTGATTCTAGGTTTCACTTATTGCACTATTTGTTGTATCTGGTGAGGAATTGCTTTATTTTCATTTTTAGCATCTTGATGCATATGGAAGTTCTTTTAAAAGAAGTCCACATACAAGTTTTACAAGAGAAGACCTACCTTTTGGTCATAAAGTTGCAAACAAAAGTATCACAATAGTGTAGAAAGATAAAGTTATCATAGATCAGGAAATTTTAAGTGATTTTAGTTACATTCAAGGCCTCAATGAGCTAACTAGCTTTTATTAACTACTAATCCTACACCTAACTAAGTACATGTTATGGCTCAAGGACTTGATATTATCTTATCTAATCCTAGAACTATAAGATCTTATTAAAGCTACCTTGTATGGTTGATTTTGTTGCTTCTAGTACTGAATTTAGACTAGGGATGCAAAAGTAGTTTGTAGATAGTCCTTACATAATTTTCTTGAAATAAAGTAGATTGAACTATTTTCAAGATATTATTTTACATGTAATTGGAGCAATCATCCAAAGTTCATGCTACCAAAATATACATACAATATATATATATATATATCCAATAAATAAATAAATGTTGCAAACCATTCTCTTACAGGATATGAAGGGAAAACATCATTCCTAAGAAAAACTCCAACTTTATAATATCAAGTAGGAAAAAAGCCTAGAAAATTCCATTGTGTTATTTGCATAATGTTATTCCATATCACAAATAATCTCTTTTGGTTGTTAAGCAATTGCTACATTTTCCAATTGTGTCCAACATCAATATGGTCAAACTAATTAATAAAAAAAAGTCAAAGTATCAACAAAAGCTACAAGTCACACTTTCTTATAGCTTATTCCAACCTTATGTATAATTAAGAATAATAATCATACATTTTCATCAAGAATAGATTGTTCTATAGAGGAAATCAAGTGTATGTTATAATTAATATTAAATTTTTTAGCTCAAATAAAAGAAGTGCATGATATTTCTATCTCATGTCATCTTGGATTATTTAAGATGACTCATCTTCTTCAACATTTATGGTGTTGACAAAATATGGCTCAAGATGTTTGTACATTTTTTTGTTCTTATGGAAGCAACAAAAAAAAAAGATTGAAATCTAAAACAAATATGCTTTTCCAATGTCAAAACATTTTGTGGTGTCAAAGTTAGATTGCTTGGATGCTGGAGTAGTAATGTTAGTAGTGTTGGTAGTCATAAGCATTCTTGTAGTTACTCATGGACTACTTGTTGATTGCCCAATTTCATGTTAGGACTACTAATCACATGGTGGGACCCACCATTACTTGCACCATTGGATGTGCTATTAGTGGTGCTGTTAGGGTTGGAGACCTAGGTTGACCAAAGGGGTATACCTTTCAAGTGCAGCTCTAGAGAACTCACTTCTTTGATGTTGAGCCTTTGAGTTCTTGACTATGGTGGAGAGAGTCCGGCAAACATCACATAGAGTCTCTTAGCTAGAGTGGGTGTGGCTTCAATGTAATCAGTGCCTTATTGTTGGCAAAGTGTTGAGTGAATGATCAAGTATTGATTGTTTGAGTGTGATTTGAGTTGAAGAAGAACTGATTACATGAGAGAAGTAAGTGTCAAGGGGAAATTGGGTGCATGAATAGAGGGTGTTAGTGGTATCTCTAACCATGGTGGATTGTTGGTACTTTGACCTGTGAGCCGGCCTGTCTCTCACTCAGGATGAACCTCTCATGGCTATTATGGTAGCGCACCATGGACAAAGAAGGCAAGGAACCCAAACTCCATCATACTCCTCCAAGGCTAACACTCCAAGACTCAAGACATTGCTCACTAGAGAACTCAATGAGAGAGAGATAGTTGCAAATGAAAGGATGATGAGTACCTCCTCACCCCTTGTTTATATACTTGTGAAATAGTTACGTACCAAAGTAACTAATTACCATAGTAACTCAAGTTACTAGACTAAAAGTCAAGTAAAGTAAAAAAGTAGAAAGGAATATCCATTCACATGGGCATATTCCTCTAAGCATGTGGTCTTATCTTGACCCAACCACTAAGTCAAGGATTCCTTCACATGGGCTATCCTTGGACTAAAGAAGAATCCAAAACAAAAAGGCTTGTGGGCCCAAGAGTTCTCAACTCTTTCCTCAAAGCCAAACACCTAAGAATAATACCAAGTCAACACACTAAAATCCAAAATAGTGGTGCTCATCTTTTCTACTTCCTCTAAAGTAAGGTCCCCTCTATCTTAGATTTGACTAACTTTAGCTAACCATGACTAATATAGAACCATCCTTTATCTCTATATAAATAATATCTTTTAAGTACTTGTAATACCAAGCTAAATATCACAATACCACACACATGCACAAATGGGTGTTACATTTACCCCTGGACTAAGTTTTCACTTTGTCCTCAAAGTGAAGGTCTCTCTACCTTCTATGGTACATCTTCAACTTATCATGGTTAATCCTATCAAAGTGTCTTCCTCCCAACTCCTTGAGATCATAGGTGTAATTGCCCCACACCTTCTCTACTATGAAAGGTCCAAAGCACTTAGGCAAAAACTTCTTTTGCACTCTCTTGAATCAAACGGAATCAAACAACATTACCCAATCACCTTCTTTGAAAGTCTCCACCTCCTTCTTGCCTTGCCTCTTGTCATAGCTCTCCTTTTGTTTCCTTTGGACTTGCTCCACTCAAACCATAGCAATTGCTCTTGCCTCTTCCAACTCCATGAGTTGATCCTTCCTTGACTTCTCTACATCACCTCCTTGTGCTTTCTTCAATCTCCTATGAATGCTTTGGAAGGTAGGAAGATCAAAGTGAATAGGTAAGGTAGACTCAATACCATACACCAATTGAAATGGAGAATATCCGGTGGAAGTCTTCATGGTTGTCCTATACTCCCACAAAACTGCATGAATCCTCTTGTCCCAATGATGTTTAGCCCCCTCCATTTCTGCATCTTTGGCCAACATCATGCACAAGGTCTGATTGGTTCTCTCTGCCAAGCCATTGGAATTTGGCTTTTAGGATGTAGTTACTCTATGTGTGATAGAAAAATGTCATAGCATGGCCGTAGTAATGCTTCTTGTAAACTCTCCTCCTCTATCAAAAACCAACTCCAAAGGGCATCCAAACCTAGTGATAATGCGTTCATAAAGAAATCTACCCACTTCATCTTCATTCTTATCCCTCAATGGTCTAGCCTCAACCCACTTGGTAAGGTAATCAATAACTACCACAATGTACCGATTGTTCCTTGGGGTTCTATTGAGAGGACCTACAAAATCAATTCCCCACTTCTCAAAAGGTCCTAGCAATGGAATTGATCTAAGTGGTGGAGTGGATGTAGACTTTCTAGCAAAAGCTTGACAAACATGACAAGTTTTGCAATAATCAAGACAATCCTTGAAAATCCCTCTCCAATGGTAACCTGCATCTAGAATCTTGAAAGTAGTCACCTTTCCTGCAAAGTGTCCTCCACATACTAAACCTTCATGAAACTCCTTTATGAGTAGAATAGACTCTTCCTTACCCACTGCTCTTCAAAGTAGACCATCTACTCCTTGGTGAAAAAGAATATCCTCCACCATTGTGTAAGGTCTAGATCTTGCTGCAAGGGCCTTCCTCTCCCTAGCATGCATCCCTTCTGGATAGTTACCTCTTGTCACAAAATCCACAATCTCCTTGTACTCCATTGGAACCTCTTGAGTGATTGAGATTGTCATGAGATCCTCATCCGGGAAGGAATCATTCACTGGCTCATCTCCATCATGATCATAGGCTCTAGATAACAAATCAACAATTGCATGTTTCTTTCCTGGCCTGTCCTCAATGATGTAGTCATACTTAGACAAGAGTATCATCCACCTTGCTAGTCTCCCTTCAACATTAGGCTTGTTGAAGATGTACTTCAAAGCCTTATGATCCATGACAATGGTAGCTTTCCCTCCAATCAAGTAGTGTCTAAACTTCTTGAGACCAAAGATCATTGCCAACCCTTCTCTCTCCGTGACAAAGTAGTTCTTCTTTGCTGAAACCATCTGCCTACTAGCATAAGCTATTGGATGATCATGCCCATCTTGGTCTAATTGACTAAGAGTGCATCCTATAGCTACATTAGAAGCATCAGTGTAGAGGATGAAAGGCTTACTCCAATCAGGTTTAGCAAGAATTGGAGCTACAACAAGGGATTGCTTGAGCTCCTCAAAAGCTTTGAGAGCCTCTTTGTCCTCCAAAATCACCATGTAATCTACAATCTTCTTCATGTAGATGGTCAATGCATAAGCCTTGTTGGAAAATGAGAAGATGAACCTCCTATAGTATCCAACCATCCACAAGAATTGGCGTAACTTTGTCAAGCTTGAAGGGAATAGAAGGTCTGAGATTTTCCTCACCTTCTTAGGATCAACTGCTATTCCATCCTTGGAGATGATGTGCCCCAAAAGTAGACCTTCTTCACGTCCAAAAATGCACTTCTCTGGGTTGAGTGATGCATTTGCCTCATCCAAGCGGTGCAAGACTTTGATTAGGTGCTCAAAGTGCTCCTCCTTGCTCCCATAGACACAAAAGTCATCAATGAAGTCTCTCACAAATTTCCCAATGAAAGGTTCAAATACCTTGTTCATGAACTATTGGAATGTGGCTAGAGCATTGCAAAGCCCAAAAGGCATAACCTTGAAAGCGTAAGTTCCCCAAGGTGTGGTGAATGTGGTGAGTTGTTGATGCTCTAGTGCAATCTTGATTTAGTTGTATCCACTATAACCATCTCCAAAACTGTACCTCTCATGACCTGCAACCTCCTCCAAGATCTCATCAATGAATGACAATGGTTAGTAGTCCTTCTTGGTAACAACATTGAGCTTCTTGTAATCCACACATACCCAAAGCTTGCCATTCTTTTTCTTCACAATGACAATTGGAGACACCAATTCTGAATTCTCCACCTCAAGGATAAATCTAGCCTGCTTGAGCTTATCAATCTCCTCCTTCACAACCAAAGATATTGGTGGGCTTATGCGACGTTGCTTTTGGCAGATTGGTCTTGCATGTGACTCCACCTCTATCTTGTGCTCATCCAAGGTGACTTCCTTCAAATCCTTGTAATTAAAAGCAAACACATGGATGAACTTGCGGAAAATCTCCTCAAATCTCACCTTCTCCTCCTTGGTAACATTTGGGCCATACTTGAGGGTAGATAACCTTCTCTCTACCTCCTCAAGTGTCAATGGTGATTTGTCAGGGTCCTTCAAAACCTCTGGCTTAGGTGCAAAATCCATAGCACACAAGGGATACACATCTGAATTAGATTCAGATTCATCCTCCTCCGTAGAAGTCTCTTCCTCCATGCTTGTGTCCACACCTGAAGCTCCTTCTTCAGAATCTGATTCCCAATAATCAGAAGATGGTGTATCTGAATGTGAAGTGTTGGTGGTGTTAGTCACAGGAATTGTGACTCTATGGTTTGATGGCCCAATTCTCAAGTACCCTTTGTGCCATTGATCAGTTGTGCATGCTACTCTCAACCATGGCCTCCCAAGAAGTAAGTCATAGCTTGAATCCTTCAAGACTTGGAAAGTCATGAGATTTTGAACTCCCATAACTGAAACTACCACTTTATCCATCACCCCTACTGGTCAAACTTGTTGCTTGTTTGCCATGCTCACCGCAAATGTTGAAGGTCTTGAGGGTATCATACCCAACTTCTTCATCAACCTTTCTGACATGACATTTACTGCTGATCCTCCATCAACCAATGCATCCTTGATGTTGTGACCATTCACTCTCACATCAATCTTGGAGGCATATTCACAAGCCTCCCATGGTGCTGGTTTGGCATCCACCACCCCCATTGATACTGGAAATTTTGCCTTCTTCTTCCTCTTGCTCCTTGTAGAACTCAAACCACCTCTAAGCTCCTTTCTCAAGGTAGGGTTCAAAGCAATCAATTGGCCTACTGTGATGTTAGCCTTGTGACTACCAACATCCTCCAACACATTGTAGTTCCATTGTTGCTTTGAAATCAAGAAATCCTCCATCCCCAACTTCTTCCTTGGAGTCTTTGTTGTTGATGGTGTTGAGGTGCGAGTGCTCCTAGTAGACATAGGAGTTTCCTTGCTTGGAGTAAATCCTTGAGAAGAGTGATTATCCTCTGCAAAATGAGCTTTGTTCTTCTCTTGTGCCAAAAGCTCCAAATTAAGACTCTTGGAGTTTGAGCACTCTCCCTTCTCATACTTGCTCTCCACCACATCTATGGATGCTATCTCCCTACCTTTGTTTGGATTAGGAGTCACTTGGGTTTCACTACCACCCTCTTTCCCTCTATTGGCTCCCTCATAACCCCTTCCTCCATGGTAAGTGGAATTTGGGCAATTTCTTTGGATATGGCCTCTTCCTCCACAACCAAAACAATTTCTATCATTGAAATTGTTGGCTAGTTGAACTCCTCTATATGGATAGTTTCCATAACTCCTAGGCCCTCTCCCTACATTTTGATCCACCTCTCTCTTCTCCCATAGTTGCACCACATTGATCTTGAGATCCGCAAGTTGTTCTGTGATGGTTTGAAGTGGATCCTTTGGTGGAGGTGCAAGAATTGGAGCAACTACTACTTGTGGTGCAACCCTTGTCACCAAAGTATCAGAAGTTCCACCATACTTGTAGCCTTGAAGAGGATGCACAACCTCCTTCACCACCAAATCACTCTCATCCCCTTCCAAACTCTCCTCCATACAAATTGCGATCTTGATAGCTTCAACCTTGGAAGAAGGTTTCTCATATCTCACCTTGCTTCTAATTTGTGGTCTCAACCCTCCCACAAAATTCTTGGTGAGGGGCCATGCTCAATTTTTTCCATGCTCAATTGCTCATAGGGGCCATGCCAATCATTGTAGCCTCCACATCATCCCCACCCTTCCTCAACACTATGCAAAATTTGGACTCTAACTTTTCCACTCTTTCCACATAGACTCTCACTTTCTCTCCATCTCCTTGCTTGAGAAATGTAACCTCACTCATTAATCTCTCATAACTCTCATCAGGAAGAAAGTTCTCAATGAGTGTTGAAGTCAAAGTCTCCCAAGACTCCTCTTCCCCATCTCTCCTCTCTCTCTTTTAGTATTCTGACTCATACCATGTAAGTGCTGCATCCTCAAAGAAATCTGGTAATAATGAGGCCCACTCATTGTTTCCTATGCAAGCTCTCTTGAAGTCTCTCACAAAGGCCTCCACATCTTCTCCATCCTTGCCAAAGCTGGAAGTTTCCCCATCTTAACCTCTCACTATCTTTCTTTTTCTTTTTCTCTTTTCTTTTCTCTTACTCTATAACTAATAGAGTATATACATGACTAACACCATTTGAGAGTAGTTCACCCTAGGGAACACAAAAGGTTCAGGTTGCTCCAAGATTTCTATAGAAACATCAAATCCTAGAGTGCATTAATTGAACACTCATGGATAGTTTATACATAAGTTGAAAGATTATCTCCATCACTAATCTTGAGAACTAGCTGGTGAAGGTGGTTGTATTTCTGCAGCTGTACTAAGACTCTCTCCAAGATCCTTCACCAAAGTCTCCAAAAGTGATTTTACTCCACTACACTCATGTCCTTTTGGAAGTCCTTCAACTCCATAAATCTCACATAACTCCTTGGTCTTAGATCTTCTCCCTCCCAATCTTGGTGAAGAAGGTCCAACATGCAAACCCAAGTCAAGTTAGCCTCTCCTTTCCCTCAATCTCTTGCTCTCAAAGGTCAATGGACATGAACTTGCCTTATGTCCCTTCTCTCCACATAGAAAGCACTTAGACTCACTCTTTCCTCCAAGTGGTGTAGGTTTTTGGATTCTCTCAACACTCTCTTCAAATTCTATTGTAAATTCTCTTTTCCTCAAATCCACCCCTACAATCAGCTCAAACCCTTGGGGAACCTTGCATAATCTCAATTTTCACTCTTGATGACCCTCCATGTTCCCAAGATAAATCTAAACACTCAAACATGCTTTTTGTTGATCTCAAACTCCTCATGCATGAGATCTCCACTCTGCAGAATTGACCCTTCCTCACAATGTCACTCAAATCTCCCAACCAGTATGTCACAGTCTTCTGAAATTTTTCACACTTGATCACAACTCTAGGGCGTCCCTTCTTGGAAAATTTCAGATCTTTTCATTAAGGTATTTGGTCTAGATACCTTTCTATTGAACACACATATTTCAGATTTGGTTTGAAAACCACCCCCTCACTTCAAAATCTTATAACTCCTTGCGCAAGAATGATCTCTCTCCAATTTCTGTAGCAGCAGGTAGGATACAATGCACTTAATTTTCTTGGGAATCATCATGACAATTCACTGAAAATTGAAGAAATGGCAGACTCTTTACAATTTTCCAAAGAGCATGTAGTTGTGGGAGCACTTTACCCTATCAACTTTCCAAAATTCTAGCCCAATGCGCATAGTATCTCTCACAATAATTTCAAGTGTGATAACTGAAAGATAACCCAAGCTATCATATGTAGAAATTTCAAGTCCAGATCTCAAACTTGAGATTTTGCCCAAAATCACCTTAATCCCCAAAATCTGCAATCCACCTCACACAATCTCTCCAATTCCTCTCATGTGTACTGTAACACCCATTTGTGCATGTGTGTGGTATTGTGATATTTAGCTTGGTATTACAAGTACTTAAGAGATATTATTTATATAGAGATAAAGGATGGTTCTATATTAGTCATGGTTAGCTAAAGTTAGTCATAGCTAAGATAGATGGGACCTTACTTTAGAGGAAGTAGGAAAGATGAGCACCACTATTTTGGATTTTAGTGTGTTGACTTGGTATTATTCCTAGGTGTTTGGCTTTGGGGAAAAATTTGAGAACTCTTGGGCCCGCAAGCCTTTTTGTTTTGGATTCTTCTTTAGTCCAAGGATAGCCCATGTGAAGGAATCCTTGACTTAGTGGTTGGGTCAAGATAAGACCACATGCTTAGAGGAATATGCCCATGTGAATGGATATTCCTTTCTACTTTTTGACTTTACTTGACTTTTAGTCTAGTAACTTGAGTTACTACGGTAATTAGTAACTTTGGTACGTAACTATTTCACAAGTATATAAACAAGGAGTGAGGAGGTACTCATCATCCTTTCATTTGCAACTATCTCTCTCTCATTGAGTTCTCTAGTGAGCAATGTCTTGAGTCTTGGAGTGTTAGCCTTGGAGGAGTATGATGGAGTTGGGGTTCCTTGCCTTCTTAGTCCATGGTGCGCTACCATAATAGCCATCAGAGGTTCATCCTGAGTGAGAGACAGGCCGGCTCACATTTTTGGTTCCGTTGCCGGGACCTCTCTAGAAGGCAAGATAATGTTCCGCGTCCAATTCTACATTAGGCAGAAGGAGGCTATGAGAGCTCACTTGGAGAGAACATTAGGAGAGGAGAGGGCTGAACTTATGTTAGAGAACCAAGATCCATTTGTATACCCTGTAGTTCATTATGATGTCTTTGAGGTGATTTTGTACATCTTGTACACATGAGAGGAATTGGAGAGATTGTGTGAGGTGGATTGCAGATTTTGGGGATTAAGGTGATTTTGGGCAAAATCTCAAGTTTGAGATCTAGACTTGAGATTTCTACACATGATAGCTTGGGTTATCTTCCAGTTAGCACACTTGAAATTATTGAGAGAGCTTCTATGCGCACTGGGCTAGAATTTTTGAAAGTTGATAGGGTAAAGTGCTCCCGCAGCTGCATGCTCTCTGGAAAATTGTACAGAGTCTGCCATTTCTTCAATTTTTAGTGAATTGTCCTGAAAATTTCCAAGAAAATTCAGTGCATTGTATCCTACCTGGTGCCATAAAAATTAGAGAGAGATAATTTTTGCGCAGTGCGTTATGAGTTTTTGAAGTGAGGGGGGTGGTTTTCAGACCAAATCTGAAATATGGGTGCTGAATAGAAAGGTGTCTAGGCCAAATGGCTCGATGAAAAGATCTAAAATTTTGCAGGGAGGGACGCCCTAGAGTTGTGATCAAGTGGGGAAAATTTCAGAGGACTGTGACATATTCGTTGGGAGATTTGAGTGACATTGTGAGAAAGGGTCAATTCTGTAGAGTGGAGATCTCATGCATGAGAAGTTTGAGATCAACAAAAAGCATGTTTGAGTGTTTAGATTCATCTTTGGGAACATGGAGGGTCATCAAGAGTGGAAATTGAGATTATGCAAGGTTCCCCAAGGGTTTGAGGTGATTGTAGGGGTGGATTTGAGGAAAAGAGAGTTTACAATAGAATTTGAAGAGAGTGTTGAGAGGATCCAAAAACCTACACTACTTGGAGGAAAGAGTGAGTCTAAGTGCTTTCTATGTGGAGAGAAGGGACATAAGGCAAGTTCATGTCCATTAACCTTTGAGAGCAAGAGATTGAGGGAAAGGAGAGGCTTACTTGACTTGGGTTTGCATGTTGGACCTTCTTCACCAAGATTGGGAGGGAGAAGATCTAAGACCAAGGAGTTGTGTGAGGTTTGTGGAGTTGAAGGACTTCCAAAAGGACATGAGTGTAGTGGAGTAAAAGCACTTTTGGAAACTTTGGTGAAGGATCTTGGAGAGAGTCTTAGTACAGCTACAGAAATACTACCACCTTCATCAGCTAGTTCTCAAGATTAGTGATGGAGATAATCTTTCAACTTATGGATAAACTATCCATGAGAGTTAGATTAATATGCACTCTAGGATTTGATGTTGCTATAGAAATCTTGGAGCAACCTGAACCTTTTGTGTTCCCTAGAGTGGATTATTCTCAGATGGTGTTAGTCATGTATATACTCTATTAGTAATAGAGTGAGAGAAAAGAAAAGAGAAAAAAAAAAAATTATGAGAAAAGAAAGATAGTGAGGGGTTAAGATGGGGAAACTTCCGGTTTTCTTTGGCAAGGATGGAGAAGATGTGGAGGCCTTTGTGAGAGACTTCAAGAGAGCTTGCATAGGAAACAATGAGAGGAGGAAGAATGAGTGGGCCTCATTATTACCAGATTTCTTTGAGGATGCAGCACTTACATGGTATGAGTCAGAATACCAAAAGAGAGAGAGGAGAGAGGGGGAAGAGGAGTCTTGGGAGACTTTGACTTCAGCACTCATTGAGAACTTTCTTCCTGATGAGAGTTATGAGAGATTGATGAGTGAGGTTACATTTCTCAAGCAAGGAGATGGAGAGAAAGTGAGGGTCTATGTGGAAAGAGTGGAAAAGTTGGAGTCCAGATTTCGCATAGTGTTGAGGAAGGGTGGGGATGATGTGGAGACTACAATGATTGGCATAGGGGCCATGCTCACCAAGAATTTTGTGGGAGGATTGAGACCACAAATTAGAAGCAAGGTGAGATATGAGAAACCTTCTTCCAAGGTTGAAGCTATCAAGATCGCAATTCGTATGGAGGAGAGTTTGGAAGGGGATGAGAGTGATTTGGTGGTGAAGGAGGTTGTGCATCCTCCTCAAGGCTACAAGTATGGTGGAACTTCTGATACTTTGGTGACAAGGGTTGCACCACAAGTAGTAGTTGCTCCAATTCTTGCACCTCCACCAAAAGATCCACTCCAAACCATCACAGAACAACTTGCGGATCTCAAGATCAATGTGGTTTAACTATGGGAGAAGAGAGAGGTGGATCAGAATGTAGGGAGAGGACCTAGGAGTTATGGAAACTATCCATATAGAGGAGGCCAACCAGCCAACAATTTCAATGATAGAAATTGTTTTGGTTGTGGAGGAAGAGGCCATATCCAAAGGAATTGCCCAAATTCCACTTACCATGGAGGAAGGGGTTATGAAGGAGCCAATAGAGGGAAAGAGGGAGGTAGTGAAACCCAAGTGGCTCCTAATCCCAACAAAGGTAAGGGGATAGCATCCATAGATGTGGTTGAGAGCAAGTATGAGAAGGGAAAGTGCTCAAACTCCAAGGGTCTTAATTTGGAGCTTTTGGCACAAGAGAAGAAGAGAGCTCGTTTTGCAGAGGATGTTCACTCTTCTCAAGGATTTACTTCAAGCAAGGATACTCCTATGTCTACTAGGATCACTCGCACCTCAACACCATCAACAACAAAGACTCCAAGGAAGAAGTTGGGGATGGAGGACTTCTTGATCTCAAAGCAACAATGGAACTACAATGTGTTGGAGGATGTTGGTAGTCACAAGGCTAACATCACAGTGGGCCAATTAATTGCTTTGAACCCTACCTTGAGAAAGGAGCTTAGAGGTGGTTTGAGTTCTACAAGGAGCAAAAAGAAGAAGAAGGCAAAAGTTCCAGTATCAATGGGGGTGGTGGATGCCAAGCCAGCACCATGGGAGGCTTGTGAATATGCCTCCAAGATTGATGTGAGAGTGAATGGTCACAACATCAAGGATGCATTGGTTGATGGAGGATCAGCAGTGAATGCCATGTCAGAAAGGTTGATGAAGAAGTTGGGTATGATACCCTCAAGACCTTCAACATTTGTGGTGAGCATGGCAAACAAGCAACAAGTTCGACCAGTAGGGGTGATGGATAAGGTGGTAGTTTCAGTTATGGGAGTTCAAAATCTCATGACTTTCCAAGTCTTGAAGGATTCAAGCTATGACTTACTTCTTGGGAGGCCATGGTTGAGAGCAGCACGCACAACTGATCAATGGCACAAAGGGTACTTGAGGATTGGGCCATCAAACCATAGAGTCACTGTTCCTGTGACTAACACCACCAACACTTCACATTCAGATACCCCATCTTCTGATTATTGGGAATCAGATTCTGAAGAAGGAGCTTCAGGTGTGGACACAAGCATGGAAGAGGAGACTTCCACGGAGGAGGATGAATCTGAATCTGATTCAGATGTGTATCCCTTGTGTGCTATGGATTTTGCACCTAAGCCAGAGGTTTTGAAGGACCCAGATAAATCACCATTGACACTTGAGGAGGTAGAGAGAAGGTTATCTACCCTCAAGTATGGCCCAAATGTTACCAAGGAGGAGAAGGTGAGATTTGAGGAGATTTTCCGCAAGTTCATCCATGTGTTTGCTTTTAGTTACAAGGATTTGAAGGAAGTCACCTTGGAGGAGCACAAGATAGAGGTGGAGTCACATGCAAGACCAATCCGCCAAAAGCAACGTCGCATTAGCCCACCAATATCTTTGGTTGTGAAGGAGGAGATTGATAAGCTCAAGGAGGCTGGATTTATCTTTGAGGTGGAGAATTCAGAATGGGTGTCTCCAATTGTCATTGTGAAGAAAAAGAATGGCAAGCTTCGGGTATGTGTGGATTACAAGAAGCTTAATGCTGTTACCAAGAAGGACTACTACCCATTGCCATTCATTGATGAGATCTTGGAGGAGGTTGCAGGTCATGAGAGGTACAGTTTTGGAGATGGTTATAGTGGATATAACCAAATAAAGATTGCACCAGAGCATCAACAACTCACCACATTCACCACACCTTGGGGAACTTACGCTTTCAAGGTCATGCCTTTTGGGCTTTGCAATGCTCCAGCCACATTCCAACGGTTCATGAACAACGTATTCGAACCTTTCATTGGGAAATTTGTGAGAGATTTCATTGATGACTTTTGTGTCTATGGGAGCAAGGAGGAGCACTTTGAGCACCTAATCAAAGTCTTGCAATGCTTGGATGAGGCAAATGCATCACTCAACCCAGAGAAGTGCATTTTTGGATGTGAAGAAGGTCTACTTTTGGGGCACATCATCTCCAAGGATGGAATAGCAGTTGATCCTGAGAAGGTGAGGAAAATCTCAGACCTTCCATTCCCTTCAAGCTTGACAAAGTTACGCCAATTCTTGGGAATGGTTGGGTACTATAGGAGGTTCATCTTCTCATTTTCCAACAAGGCTTATGCATTGACCATCTACATGAAGAAGGGTGTAGATTACATGGTGATTTTGGAAGACAAGGAGGCTCTCAAAGCTTTTGAGGAGCTCAAGCAATCCCTTGTTGTAGCTCCAATTCTTGCTAAACCTGATTGGAGTAAGCCTTTCATCCTCTACACTGATGCTTCTAATGTAGCTATAGGATGCACTCTTAGTCAATTAGACCAAGATGTGCATGATCATCCAATAGCTTATGCTAGTAGGCAGATGGTTTCAGCAGAGAAGAACTACTCTGTCACAGAGAGAGAAGGGTTGGCAGTGATCTTTGGTCTCAAGAAGTTTAGACACTACTTGATTGGAGGGAAAGCCACAATTGTCACGGATCACAAGGCTTTGAAGTACATCTTCAACAAGCCTAATGTTGAAGGGAGACTAGCAAGGTGGATGATACTCTTGTCTGAGTATGACTACACAATTGAGGATAGGCCAGGAAAGAAACATGCAAATGCTGATTTGTTATCTAGAGCCTATGATCATGATGGAGATGAGCCAGTAGATGATTCCTTCCCGGATGAGGAGCTCATGACAATCTCAGTCACTCAAGAGATTCCAATGGAGTACAAGGAGATTGTGGATTTTGTGACAAGAGGTAACTATCCAGAAGGGATGCATGCTAGGGAGAGGAAGGCCCTTGCAGCAAGATCTAGACCTTACACAATGGTGGAGGATATTCTTTTTCACCAAGGAGCAGATGGTCTACTTCGAAGAGCAGTGGGTAAGGAAGAGTCTATCCTACTCATAAAGGAGTTTCATGAAGGTTTAGTATGTGGAGGACACTTTGCAGGAAAGGTGACTGCTTTCAAGATTCTAGATGCAGGTTACCATTGGAGAGGGATTTTCAAGGATTGTCTTGATTATTGCAAAACTTGTCATGTTTGTCAAGCTTTTGCTAGAAAGTCTACATCCACTCCACCACTTAGATCAATTCCATTGCTAGGACCTTTTGAGAAGTGGGGAATTGATTTTGTAGGACCTCTCAAT
This sequence comes from Lunularia cruciata, assembly GCA_948567375.1. Lineage (NCBI taxonomy): Eukaryota > Viridiplantae > Streptophyta > Marchantiopsida > Lunulariales > Lunulariaceae > Lunularia > Lunularia cruciata. The sequence goes on from OX419756.1 coordinate 20,509,444, forward strand.
AGAACCCCAAGGAACAATCGGTACATTGTGGTAGTTACTGATTACCTTACCAAGTGGGTTGAGGCTAGACCATTGAGGGACAAGAATGAAGATGAAGTGGGTAGATTTCTTTATGAACGCATTATCACTAGGTTTGGATGCCCTTTGGAGTTGGTTTCTGATAGAGGAGGAGAGTTTACAGGAAGCATTACTACAGCCATGCTACGACATTTCTCTATCACACATAGAGTAACTACATCCTATAAGCCAAATTCCAATGGCTTGGCAGAGAGAACCAATCAGACCTTGTGCATGATGTTGGCCAAAGATGCAGAAATGGAGGGGGCTAAACATCATTGGGACAAGAGGATTCATGCAGTTTTTTGGGAGTATAGGACAACCATGAAGACTTCCACTGGATATTCTCCATTCCAATTGGTGTATGGTATTGAGTCTACCTTACCTATTCACTTTGATCTTCCTACCTTCCAAAGCATTCATAGGAGATTGAAGAAAGCACAAGGAAGTGATGCAGGGAAGTCAAGGAAGGATCAACTCATGGAGTTGGAAGAGGCAAGAGCAGTTGCTATGGTTCGAGTGGAGCAAGCCCAAAGGAAACAAAAGGAGAGCTATGACAAGAGGCAAGGCAAGAAGAAGGTGGAGCCTTTCAAAGAAGGTGATTGGGTAATGTTGTTTGATTCCATTCGATTCAAGAGAGTGCAAAAGAAGTTTTTGCCTAAGTACTTTGGACCTTTCATAGTAGAGAAGGTGTGGGGCAATTACACCTATGATCTCAAGGAGTTGGGAGGAAGACACTTTGATAGGATTAACCATGATAAGTTGAAGATGTACCATAGAAGGTAGAGAGACCTTCACTTTGAGGACAAAGTGAAAACTTAGTCCGGGGGTAAATGTAACACCCATTTGTGCATGTGTGTGGTATTGTGATATTTAGCTTGGTATTACAAGTACTTAAGAGATATTATTTATATAGAGATAAAGGATGGTTCTATATTAGTCATGGTTAGCTAAAGTTAGTCATAGCTAAGATAGATGGGACCTTACTTTAGAGGAAGTAGGAAAGATGAGCACCACTATTTTGGATTTTAGTGTGTTGACTTGGTATTATTCCTAGGTGTTTGGCTTTGGGGAAAGAGTTGAGAACTCTTGGGCCCGCAAGCCTTTTTGTTTTGGATTCTTCTTTAGTCCAAGGATAGCCCATGTGAAGGAATCCTTGACTTAGTGGTTGGGTCAAGATAAGACCACATGCTTAGAGGAATATGCCCATGTGAATGGATATTCCTTTCTACTTTTTGACTTTACTTGACTTTTAGTCTAGTAACTTGAGTTACTACGGTAATTAGTAACTTTGGTACGTAACTATTTCACAAGTATATAAACAAGGAGTGAGGAGGTACTCATCATCCTTTCATTTGCAACTATCTCTCTCTCATTGAGTTCTCTAGTGAGCAATGTCTTGAGTCTTGGAGTGTTAGCCTTGGAGGAGTATGATGGAGTTGGGGTTCCTTGCCTTCTTAGTCCATGGTGCGCTACCATAATAGCCATCAGAGGTTCATCCTGAGTGAGAGACAGGCCGGCTCACAGTACAAGATGTACAAAATCACCTCAGACATCATAATGAACTACAGGGTATAAAAATGGATCTTGGTTCTCTTACATAAGTTCAGCCCTCTCCTCTCCTAATGTTCTCTCCAAGTGAGCTCTCATAGCCTCCTTCTGCCTAATGTAGAATTGAACGCGAAATATTATCTTGCCTTCTAGAGAGGTCCCGGTAAGAAAACCAAAAATGTCAGCCGGCCTGTCTCTCACTTAGGATGAACCTCTGATGGCTATTATGGTAGCGCACTATGGACTAAGAAGGCAAGGAACCCCAACTCCATCATACTCCTCCAAGGCTAACACTCCAAGACTCAAGACATTGCTCACTAGAGAACTCAATGAGAGAGAGATGGTTGCAAATGAAAGGATGATGAGTACCTCCTCATCCCTTGTTTATATACTTGTGAAATAATTACGTACCAAAGTAACTTATTACCGTAGTAACTCAAGTTACTAGACTAAAAGTCAAGTAAAGTAAAAAAGTAGAAAGGAATATCCATTCACATGGGCATATTCCCCTAAGCATGTGGTCTTATCTTGACCCAACCACTAAGTCAAGGATACCTTCACATGGGCTATCCTTGGACTAAAGAAGAATCCAAAACAAAAAGGCTTGCGGGCCCAAGAGTTCTCAACTCTTTCCTCAAAGCCAAACACCTAGGAATAATACCAAGTCAACACACTAAAATCCAAAATAGTGGTGCTCATCTTTTCTACTTCCTCTAAAGTAAGGTCCCCTCTATCTTAGATTTGACTAACTTTAGCTAACCATGACTAATATAGAACCATCCTTTATCTCTATATAAATAATATCTTTTAAGTCCTTGTAATACCAAGCTAAATTTCACAATACCACACACATGCACAAATGGGTGTTACAGACCCAAAGTCACATTACCTTGGGTTACACCTCAAGGACACTTTTCTTTGCCTTTGTTGGCCATACAGGCACAACTTGACTTATCTGTACACTTCTTCTTCAAAATTGAGAGAAAAAACAAAAATGTGGGTACCACAACACAATATTAACAATGGTAGTTAGTGGGTTCCTTCACTTGCGGTGAGGAATTTTTCAATTTGGAGATAAGATGTAGTGGCGAGGATCAAAGTCTTGAGTAGATGTTGGATCATATTAATGGCATGTAACTAGAACCTAAGTTTTCCAAGATTCATGGTAGAAATAGCTGCCAATAATTGTGAAGATAGTCCCAAGACAAAAGTAAAGAGAGGAAATCCGGCTTGAGAGAGGGAGAGAAGAAAGGGATGTAGGAGGAGTCACTTTCTATTAGAAGTGTGATCCTTTGGAGGAGATTACAAGGGGTTGAGGAAGTCCTTTAGTGCTCCTTGTACTAAGAATGTGCACAAGGTGGATAGTAATAAAGACTCAATAAGGTGAGGTATAGTCAAGGCTATGATGGTGATGTTTAAGCCAAAGCAAACCACCTATTTAATTTCCTATCTTTGATCAATACCCATGCCTAACATGAAGCAGCAAGCGTTATTCTTCTACCAAATTTTTGCATGGGAAAAGGTGAATTGGGCAAAGTGCCTTCACCATAGAGTAGGACAGATTATTGGGAGTTGGAGAAGGGATATACCACCCCACTACTTTGCACCATTTGTAGCCCCTTTCTATTTGGGATTGAACAAACTAAGCTTGGACAAGAGGGGACAAATGGTGTAGCACTTTCACCCCAATCTACATCAAGATGTGGATGCAGAAAAACAATATTCCATAAGGAAAATCCATGGGGGAAATGAATACTTTCCCAGGATGCAACAAGAGAAGGTAGTGGCGGTGACCATCTTGAGGCCAAGGAAGTGGGGTAGAACCATAGAAGGGTATCACTAGTTCATCCACAAAAGACCAGAAGGCTGAACCTAAAGCAAGAAATGGCGGTGGTAGACTTGCTCTTGGGTGCAAAATCAAAAGGCAAGGCTAAGTCTAAGTATGAAGACTCAAAAGAAGAAGATGAGCTCACATTGTAGAGTCGTGAGTCAAGCAAGAGTGATGGAGAGTTTGAGGTCAATAGTTGGTGGATGAAGGGGCTGAAGAAGATGAAAAGGAGTTTTATGTGCAAATTGAACATATGGAAGGAAGAGTTGCCCAATATTTGAAGTTTCTTGAGGAGATTTTTTGGAGGAGAGAGAAGCGGAGCCAATATTGGTGTTTTTGTGAGGGGTCAGATCAAAGAGAGGTCTGCAATCTGCACTTGCATGACCGAGCCAAGTGAAAGAAGATGAAGACAGCTTGGAAGAAATCAGTTTGAAAGTGAGATAATCAAGACTGTGGAGTAAGGCACCAATAGAAGAATTGCCTACCGGAGCCAAGGACAAAGAAGACAAAGGTAAAGTGGAGGAGTAGGAAGGAGCGGAGTACGTGTCCAAGATTTTTTGTCCAATGCTTGTGGAGTTGCAAAAGAAGAGGAAAGAGGTGAAGCAAGAGCATCCCAAAGTAAGCGATGAAATGGATCTAGTGATGTACCTTAGCATAGAAGTCTCAAAGTTGGAAAAGAAGTTAACCCAAGAAGAAGAAAAAGCCAAAGTACTTCAGGTTGATGCAGTACTTTGGAAGCAGATTTTGAGAAGTTGCATGAGAGTTTGAGAAGTGGAGATGTATTATTGAGTGTCAAGAAGAAGAATTGAGGGAGCAAAGAATGGCATTTGAAAGATTGAAGGTAGAGTTCAATGATGCATGAATTGAAGTAGTACACTCTAAGCCAATCATATTAGTAATGGAGTAGGATCTGGAGAGCCTAAGATCAGTTGCAGTAGAGAAGGACCAGGCCTAGCAATGGGACCTTGTGAGCCAAAGTCCAAAAGAAGAAAGGTTGTGGGATCTGGTGAAGCAAAAGTGCAGATTGTCTACTATGCGGAGGAGAAGAAGACATTAAAGGTGGAATTTGAAAAGGAATTGAAGATGTATTGGATTGAGTTGGAAGCAAAAAGAGGTTGAGAGGATGGAAGTCTAGGGAAAACATCAAAGTCAATAGAAGAGGTCTTGAGTGAGTAAAGGTGATGTTGAGTATTGAGTCATAAGTGAAATTGGAGGAAGCAAGATTGCATGAGTTGAAGTTATTAGTGCAGGAGGTGAGGAAGAGAAAGATGAAGGACACATCTGAATAAATTGTTGATTTGCTTGAGAGAGATAGTAAACAAGAAGATGATTGAAGTAGGAGAAAATATTTGTCTCAAATTGGATTTTATTAGATTTGAGTTAAATGAACTTTGTAGAAGTTCACCTGGTTAGAAGGTAGAAGCCCAAAGCAAAGTAGTTGAAGTAGGGATGCAAGTGAATTTGGGTGAGTTTCTTGAGTTGTTTGAAGTAGTTAGAGAAGGAGGAAGTAATTAATAGACCCATGAATTCAGTTTCAATTCAGACTAAAGATAGGATAGAAATAAAAGAAGATATAGCAATAAAAGATGAACCCAAAGTTGAGGAGACAATTGTAGTTACATCAGGAATAAAAGCAGGTGTAGAAGTAGACATTGGCTCAAATTAGTAATAGTTTTGAGATGTAAAGAAGTAGATATGAAGAAGTGGAGTGACAATTCAGATCTACAGATTTGTAAAGTAGCAATTGAGGTGGTTTAGGTAGTTTATATAACTATTGAGTGCTCCACCTATTTAAAGGATGAATTTTTAGTGAGTTGTTGAGGCATTTTTTGTTCAATATTCATATTTTTTAAGTTGAGTAAAGTGAAGTGTTGTAACTCCGTGCTCGTCATTTCAACTTAATTCCAAGTATCAATCGTGTATGTGTGTTTGTGGGTGTTTAGAGAAATTCAAATTGCAAGTCTGAGTGAGTGTTAGATGTTGGATTCCACAGCTCTGATTTCATTCTATGTGTTTGATCCTAAGTGAAGTGCAATTGAAGCAATGCCTTGACAAATTTGTGAGGAGTCATAATGTTGATAGTATTTTGCATTTGTGAGTATAGTGTTGGATTGATGCAAAGCAATTTCAATTAAGGAAGTTGTGCCTTTAGTGGAGAGGTGGAACACAATTCCAAGGCAAAGTAGTTTCATGGTGAAGTAACCTTCTTTGGAAAAACTAAATCATCACAATCAATGTTAATTTGGAAATTATGTGAAATCTTTTGATTATATGTGCAGTTAATTTGTGACAAGACTGCAATTGAGCACTTTTTACTCTCTTTTGGATGTAGTTTCTATGCAAGAGGCTAGAGATGCAATCAAGAAGAACTATTTGTGATTTTTCAATTTTTATTTCACCATTTTTGACCAATATCTTTGTGGGAACAAATGATTACTATGAAAACCTAACAAGTATCACTTTTGCGGTAATCAGGTAAATAAAGTTCATTCCTACAAAGATATGAGTAAAAAATGGTCAAATACAAAGCAAAATAATCACAGCATAGTTCTTCTTGGTTGCATCTTTAATCTCTCAAGTAGAAACCACACCCAAAAGAGAGTAACAAGCACTGATTTGTAGTCTTGTCACAAATTAACACTCCATAATCATAACTCCATCAAATCTTTCCAAAAAATCTTGATTGTGATGACTCAAATTTTCTTGAAGAAGGCTACTCCACTATAAAATGACCTCACCTCAAAATTGCATTCCACCCCTCCACTAAAGGCACAACTTCCTCAATCAAAATTGCTTTGCATCAACCCCGCACTATGCTCACCAAAGTAGAATACTACCAACACTACAATTCCTCTCAGATTTGTCAAGGCATTGCTTTGATTACACTTCACTTAGGATCAAACATACAAAATGAAGATAGGCTGTGTGGAATCCAACATCCAACAACCATACTAACTTGCACTTTGAAATTCTCCAAACACTCACAAACACACACAAGATTGATACTCAAAATTAAGCTGAAATGACAAGCATTGAGTTATAGCACTTCACATTATGAACTTCAAAAATATAAGTATTGAACAACACAACACTAAAAATGATTTCTTTTCCTTCACACTTTGCTTGAGTTGCTCTTCCATTCCTTTGATCAACCCATGCAACCTCTCCTCCTCACGACTTTGCACAATTAATTCTCTTTGCCAAGCTCAATCTCTCTCCGCCACACTTGTCTTCAAGCTCTCCAACTATTGTCCCATGACTATTGCTATGGCTTTCAAATGAATAACTTCCACTTGTGCGTCATGCACTTCTTGCCGCAAGGTCTTAGTCTTCTGCTCCTTCCGATCTTCTTCTTGCTTTGTCATCGTTTCATGTCTCTTTACAAAATCTTTGGTCAGGCTCTCAATCTCCTTCCTCCTTAGCTCTACTTCAATCCAAAGTTCTTCTACTTCCCTCTCTCTATGGATTAAATTTCTTCTTAACCCCAAACTTTCTTCACTCATGTATTGTACTACTTTCAATTCATCTTTCAACGCTACCTGGCTGCCTCTCAACTCTTCTCTCTTCTTCTTGAGCTGCAACAACAATGGACAGACAATCTTCCCCAAGTACTCTACACCATCAAAGACTCATGTAGTCTTGGGTGCTTTAGGTTCTGCACTCCTCACTTCTTCTACTGGAGCTTTACTCCAAAGTCTCAATCTCCTCACTCTTAGATGCATCTCATCCAAGCTTCTTCCTTCTTCCCTACTAGGCTTGCTTTGCTCATTTCCGCACCAACATTAAGCATACTTCTCTTGATCTCCTACCTTTTTGGAACCCCAACTTTGGCTTGGCTTCTTGAGTTTCTTCTATCTCCATCTTTGGCAATTCCAGACACAAATATATCTCTTCCTCCCATGCAATCAATCACGGCATGGAACTCTCAATCTTCATCTTCAACATCACTCTCTCCCCGTTGCTGAACTTCCATCTCATCCTCTCTTCCACTGCTCAACTCTTCACTTCACAATGTAAGCTCTTGTTTTGCTTCTTCTCCCAAGCCTTCTGACTTATACTTGGCTTTGCCTTTTGATTCTTATGCTCTCAACGACTCATTGATTACCACAAACTTGTATGTCAGATTCACCTTTCTTGTCTTTTGGGACTGCAAGGGTGATGCCATCTCCGCATGATGACTTCTCTTCTTTGTCTTATGGATATTTATTGCTACCATCATATGTTGGCCCATCCTAGCATAGTGCTCATCATCACTTTGGATATGTTGGATGTATTGCTGCTCCTCCTCATTTGCTTCTTTTTGTAGATCAAATGAAAGTGAGACCACATCTTTCTTGGCTCTACCTCCTTCATCAGGTTCAACCCAAAGAAGAAATGTGCGGCAAATGGTGCTAAATAGTGGGAAGCGGTTTGATCTCTCCAACACTACACCATCTACCACATTCTTTGGTGAAAACACTTTGCCCAATTCACCAGTGCTACTACAAACATTTGCTAGAAATCAATCAGGCTTGAAGAGTGCTATCATCACCCCAACAATACTTCACCTTAGTGGGTCTTGATAGGTATTGATCCTATACCCATTCTTTGTTCACAGCACAGTGAAAGAATTGTGAATTTTGTCAGTCTCCTCCGTAGACTCTCCTTTCCCAAAGAATGTAGCCCCAGTTTCCTCACTAGCCTCTCTCCCAAAAATTAAACTCCAATCAGACTCTATCCATCAATCCGGATTGCCTCTCTTCCCTTTATTCTCAAGTCCTTCCTCACAATCACTTGAAGCTACTTCTACCATGAACCCTAGAAAACTCAAGTTCTAGTTTGAGGCCAGAAAATAATCCAAATTCTATTCAGATCCTAGCTATCATATCTAACCTCCAAATCATAGGATTTCTCACTACAAGTGAATGACTCTTTTTCTCTCCCTTCTTTGGCATAGTGTGATCTCTATCTTGTGGTAGCTGGAAGATAATTATATCATCTCCTTGTCTTGAGATCCTAACTTCTTCAGGATTGTTAAACATAAAACTATGGGATGGCTTCTCTATAGGCACTCCTTTGGGTTGACTATTCAATGGCTTAGGATACTTGTGTGACATTTCAAATTCCCTTTGAAAAAGTCTCAATTTTATAGTTCTTTGTTGTGCGGCCATTCCTCCATCACTCTTCATTGAAAATCACACATTTTGCATGAGTTCCTCTTGGCACTATCAAGTTTAGTCATTTGCGCCTTAGTTTTTTTCTTGCTTGTACTTTTTTGATTGACAAATCCAAAGGAAATTTTTTATGCCATCTTTGCATAAGGTTGATCACCAAGGCAAAGTTTCTTTACTTTGGTTTTCTTTGTGACCAATTCAATCTGAGTACTTCTGTCCTGATACAAAGTCACTTTGCTGTGGGTTCCAATCCAAAGATAGGATTCTCTTTCTTTTAATGCCATATGGGTTCAATAAAACTTCCTTTGTACACTTCTTCTTCAGAATAGAACAAAAACAAAAAATGTGGGTGCCACAATTTCTTACTGATTACCTCAAAAGTGATACTTGTTGGGTTATCACATCATCAAACACTAAGAGTGAAGCATGCCATCATCTTTAGAAGCAATCCTAGATAAAACTTAGAGTCAAAGTGATTTTGTTCCTTTTTGCTATAGTGCACCACAATGGGTGATACTACACTCTTTTGGGAGTGGTTCTTTCCTAAGAGGTTAAAAACATAATTTTAAAAAGATTGTGATATTATGATACTTTCCTTCATTCTTAGTCATTTCCAACTTGTATCCTTGTGGGAATAACTTGTTCTTATTCATTGTACTATAAGTATATCACCATTGGGTTGTCACAAGGGCCATGAAAGACTTACTTCTTGCCTACTAGTAGATAGACCTTGCAATTACGGATTATAGGAGGTTGATAGAGTACTTGTACTATCACATTTAGAGCACCATCTAGGCAAAGTTGGGAGCAGAGAAGGAGTTGGAAAAGGCATAGGCAAGTATTGCAAGGCTCAAGGCTCAACTCTCTATGGTTCAAGGACATTCTCAATACCATGAACAATGGTTGGACCAAGAAGATAATCAAGAGCTCATGCAACAGCTTGCACTAGTTGAGAAGAAGTGTCATCAATACAATTAGGCCCTAGAAAACCAAGATATAGGAGGAGTAGTAAAAAGATAGAAAATTCCAATAGATGCTACACCTAAGATCCATGAGTTGAGATATAACTTGTTAGCTAGGGAAGTAGAGTTGCAATGCAAGAGAGGAGAGTAAAATTCTCTTTCCAAAATCTACAAAGAATGGCAAAAAGATGGGTACAAAAGGTTGGAGAAGTACAAGGTAAAGTTATGCACTACCAAGGCCAAGGTCATGATATTGAGGATAGGCAAGTCCCAATGGGAGCAATGGTTTGTCAATTACAAGAAGGCACAAGAAGAGAAATTGAGCACCCATGGGACAAAAATTACCATAATGAAGGAAGAATTGGCTAGATCATAATAGTTGGTTTCCCAACTAGACACAAATTTTCTAACCATTAGAAGAAGGTCCAAGCATTGTGCCAAGGAGATGATGAAGAATTTTGAAGAATAGTTGAGTGCTTGGTACAAAGAGGTAGCATTATTGAAACAAGAATTGAAAGTTCTCCGCATCCAAGGTGATAAGAACAAACTTGTATGCATCATTAATAGCAAGAAGGCTTGGATTCACATCAAGGAATTGACCATGATTGTCAATAAACCATGAGAAAAAGGAGCAAATTTTTCAAGAGCAGGTCAAATAGGAAGTAGAAATGGAGCTATAATCCATTTGGGATCCATTGGATGAGGAGTGAATGAGGGTTTTCATGATTGTGGAGGATACCACAAATTGAGTAAGGACACAAGTGGAAATGTTGGTTATGACTTACCATCATGCATCATCATGTTGGGAGACCATCAGAGTCAAGCATCATTATGGTGGAAGGTAATCATCATTGGAGTGGTATCATTCATGAGTCATGATATTTGTATGGATTCCTTGTGCAATAGTATTGGTGTACAATTTGACAAATTTGTAGTACCATGTCATTAGGACTATTCTCTTGATACCTAACTAGAGTAATATGACTGGTAGAGTGTACAATAAACCATTCCTTGTAGGTGGCACTATCACAACATTCAATTTGAATGATTAAGTAGGTACATTAGGATTCACCTTAATTGGTTTAGAAATAAGTGGAAGGTTATGGCATCTCATAGCCATGGATGCGCTCCATCTTTTTTCAATAAGAGGTAAAAGGAGAATCACCCTAACAGAATATAGGTTCAGTCCCAAAATTCCAAATCACATCTTCTCATCCAATTTATTTATGCTCAATCTACTTGCATGCGTGTATGTTGAGGTTGATCTATGAGGACCTCCACCACTTGTAGTGCATCAATGTCAATGTTGTGTATCAAGTACTGGTAAGGAACTCAAAGTAGGAATGCAAGTGTTGGAATGCAAAAATGCATTTAGTCTTGATTGGGATGTTGGATGCTTGGGAGTTTTGAAGGATTGGAGAAACACATTGATTGGTCATGAGAATTGTGAGTATCATAAAGTACCACATATAACAAAAACTCTAATGTATCAAGAACCTACAATATAGCGATGGGAATGCTTTCTAGGAAGGGTAGAATGGTCTAACTAGCATTGTAGTATGCATAACATAAGTAACAACAAGGGATAGACCTTTGGGGCTGTTGACTATCAGAATAAAATGAACCATCACTTTAGGAGCACCAATAGTATCATATCTTTCATGGAAGTAATTTGATTATTTTAGCTTTTCTATAATGTTGCCATAGGTGACACTACCCTCTTTGGGGAATGATTCCTACCCAAGAAGTTAAACACATAATAATAGATGATTGTGATATGTGATACTTTCTTTTCAAATCTAACCATTTCCAAATGTATGATTGAAAGGGTTGTATCTTGTACCATTGGTTGAGGCTTGAACTCTTTCTTCTTTTGTTTTCTACCAAGTTTTGGCCTTTTCCAACAACTCTTCCAATTGTATCCTCAAGGAACAACCTATTCTTACAGATTATATTATTAGTTCATCAACATTGGGTTGTCATATTCATCTTCATTCCCAACCTTTTGCATCACTTTGTATTGAACCTGCTAAACTAACAAATAAATTTGTAAACTAACTAATAAATAAAATTTTCTCATTTGAGGCAAAGGTGGGTCACCACATCTACATATATCTAATGCTTTAAACAAACTATTTAATTTACAATCAAGGGGAAGAGTGGAGTATAGGATGTTATGATATGGACACATGAATACTATTTTCACAAGAATTTTTGTCTATGATGAATGTGACAGCCTAATGTTGATGTAATTACATTATAATTAGTAAGAATAGGTCATTCCCACAAGGATACAAGTTGGAAATGGCTAAGATTTAAGGAAAAAGGTCACAATGCAACAACTTGTTATTATTTCCTATTTAAATTTAACCTCTTGGGCAAGAACCACTGCCAAAAAAAGGTAGTGTCACCCACTATAGTGCACTATAGAAAAGAAAAAGAAAAAAAACACTAATCACTTTCACTAGAAATATTATCAGAGATTGCTCTTAAAGGTGATGGCTTTTTTTGCTTTGAGTGCCACTCCATTCCATATCATTACTTTTGCAAGCATGCTATATAACACCCATTTGTGCATGTGTGTGGTATTGTGATATCTAGTTTGGTATTACAAGTACTTGAGATATATCTTTTATATAGAGATAAAGGATGGTTCTACATTAGCCATGATTAGCTAAAGTTAGTCAAACTTAATTTAAAAGAGACCTTATTTTAGAGGAAGTAGAAAAGATGAGGCACTATTTTGGATTAAGTGTATTGACTTGGTATTATTCTTAGATATTTGGCTTTGAGGAAAGAGTTGAGAAATCTTGGACTCACAAGCCTTTTTGTTTTGGATTCTTCTATAGTCCAAGGATAACCCATGTGAAGGAATCCTTGACTTAGTGGGTTGGTCAAGATAAGGCCGTATGCTTAGGAGAATATTCCCATAAGTATAGATGTTCCTTTTGACTTTTGACTTTATTTGACTTTTAGCCTAGTAACTTGAGTTAATTTGGCAATTAGTAACATTAGAACATAATTATTTCACAACTATATAAATAAGGGTGAGGAGGTACTCATCATCCTTTCATTTGCAACTATCTCTCTCTCATTGAGTTCTTTAGTGAGCAATGGTTTGAGTCTTGGAGTGTTAAGCTTGGAGGAGTTGGGGTTGGGGTTCCTTGCCTTCTTAGTCCATGGTGCATTACAATAATAGCCATCAGAGGTCCATCTTGAGTGAAAGACTCAAGATGAACCTCAGCTCACAAGTCTACCCTTCCTAAAAGGTGCAACTTACAAAGTACACCTCATTCATGTTGGCTAAATGTCTTGACTTTTTTATTCCTAGATACTGCCTATGTGGTGAGCTTTCCAATCCACTCCTTGCATATGTTTCACTCCTTTGGATCCTTCAATGCACACCCGGATCATTGGTAAGTACCAACTCTATACCACACACTTGGGGATCTTACTATGAAATTGCTCACCTCTACTCTTACCTAGACATTTGACAACATATAAAATGGAGAGACAAAACTTGCAAAGAATGTATAATACTCTTTACTTGTAATTGTATGGAAATATTACTAGGTATGGAAAAAATAACATGATTGGCTTTGATCCTCAACCTTAAGAAGCTTTACGGATTCAAGCTAAAGGGATCAAGATCCCAAGTGGATTCATGAAAATCCTAAACTTCATTGTACATCCCTTGATTAAGGTCCTAAGCATATCTTATCCTAATCACCTACATAATGATTAGGCACCTAATGTGTTGGGGAAGCTATCAAGTCTTCCTTGCCTAATTCAATATTAAACTACAACCTTTGGACATACAAATCTAAAGCTGTATATAATTTTGAGTGCACTTGATGAATTATGGATAAATTTGATACAACTTTGAGTATCTAACTAGTGTACAACTTTAAGTTTTTGACTTTTTACTTAAAGAGCTTGTGTTTTTTAAGGACTTCCTCTTGGTGTAGTGCATTTGGCTAGAATTGTTGTGAGTGATAGACTATGTTTGCCTCTAAGGTATCTAATTAACTGATCAATCTATGGTTGGTATCTAAATATTTCTAACATATATGTAACAAGTTTCTATGAACTTCTGATCAGCATGCTCCCTTAATTGCAATGATGAGAATTTTCAATTCTCCTTGTAGGCTTTGCTCTATAGCCTTTGAATTTGGAACTTTAGCTTATGTCATTTTGTTTGTAGTGCTCAAAGTTGCCCTTTCCTCCTTTAATTTCTTGATGAGAAAACTCTTGGCCTCCACCAATTGATGACTCATTTGGCAATTGTCTTCCCCCATCTATTGGGTCTAAGTATCCCAATCTTTCTCTAATTCCTTAGCTATATGTTATAATTCTAATGTGTTGTGCATATATTCATTGCTACACAACATACATCATTGTCAACATCATACACTATAAAAGCACAACTCACACATAAATCATACATGAAATTAAAGTGCTACAATAATCAGTTCATTCTTCCACTCAAATCACACTTAAATCAAATTTGTATTGATCCCTTACTCAACTTCTGCCAAAAGTTGGGGCATTGATTACACTAAGCCATACCCACTCTAGCTAAGAGACTCTATGTGATGGTCATTGGCCTCTATCCACCATAGCCAAGAACTTGAAGGCACAACATCAAAGAAGTAAGCTCTTTAGAGCTGCACTTTGAAAGTATACCACTTTGCTTGACCTAGATCTCTAGTCCTAATAGTGCCACTAATGGCACATTTGATGATGCAAATGGTGCAAGTGACAATAGGTTCCACCATGTGAGTAGTAGCCCTAACATGAAATCTGACCACCAATAAGTAAATCATGAGTAACTACCAAAATAACTATGACTACCAACACTACCACTCCAACTAGCTTTGGCGCTACAAATTTTGTGATATCTATTGTACATATATACATTGCTACATAATACATCATTGTCAACATTATACATTATAGAAGCACAACTCACTCATAAGTTATACATGAATTCTAAAGTACGACACTCATCTTCCTAGTTGGCGATTAGGTTCCTCTAACTTGAGATAGCCATCTACTCCAAGTATGTGATATGCCCTATGGTGAGCAAAGATTAGGAAACTAGGTGCTATCAAGCCCCATTGTTAGTTGCCGCCTATCTGCAATCTATATCACATAAAGGGTGAACTAGCTATGAGTCAAGTACATCTAGGACATAACCATTTTCCTTGAGGAACCATTGTGAAGGGTGAAGTATGCATATGATCCTTCTAAACAACACCATCATATCCTTCCAACATGAGGACTCCAAAATGAAAATTCTCATACACTCTTGAGATAGTGAGGCCTATAGTAACATCAAGTGTTGTTGGTGCAGTCTTTTGTAGATATACATAGTCACTTGGATGAAATTGATGGATCAAGGGCATAATGTAAGGTATCCTTATGCTAATTAATTGCTTAGTTCTCAAAGGCCATCAGCATTGCTCTTTGAAAGATCTCTCCCATTGAGAACATGCACTCACCCATATGTCAGATCATCCAACTCCAAAACTACAATAGCATCACAACGATTTGCTACATATAAATTTGGATCTTGTTCATAGAGTAGAAAGTAAGGAAAGAAGGATGCTAAGGAGGCTTGTTGGCTGAACCAATAGCGCATGGCCAACCAAGGTAACTGAAGATTCCAATCTCTTTGGTGACCTCTCTACAAACCATACTTCTATGACCCTCTCCTCACTATCCGAAACAGTATTTGACCCACTCTCTTTGCTAAGACATCTACCTCAAGGTGCTTTCAAGAGGTAATATGATGATCAATTAAGGTCTTGTCACACAAGACCTGATACACTCCCAAGAACTATGTACCTTGATCCATCAAAACCTCAATTGGTGCACCAAAATGACTAAGAACCCAATCCAAGAACAAGTAAGTTGTCCATTCATTGGACTTGTCTAGAAGTACCACCAACTCAATCCACTTAAAGGAGTGCTCTATTATAACCAAAACATACCAATAAAGGTCCAATAAAGTCCAAATTCCAATAGTAACCCAATCCCAAATAGATAATGAGTGTAATTGTGGTGTAGGAGCATTAAATGATGCTCTAACTTGGTCATAAACCACACATCTAGAAACAAACCACTATACATTAGTCTACATACTGCACCACCAATAATGACTCTAGAGTAAGCTTTATGTGTGCTTTACTCCAAAATGTTGTAGCTCTTCATGACCATACATACCAACCCTAAAACTCTAAGATGGAAGTAATACTACTTGCATTCTTTCATCCTCCTATACACAAAGAAGGTTTCTTCCTTCCAATCTAAACTGCTTGGCTTGCTGAAGAACATGGTCTCTCTTTGTGGCCCCACTAATGCCACCCACAAAACTTGTGCAAAGATAATTCATCACTAAAATATCATCTTGAATGTCTTGTTGATCTATACCAATAATTCCACTCTTTGGATTTGTGATTTCAACAAAAAAGATATGCATAAAAAGGTATATGCATGCCAACTTGGCACTATCTCCTCATTTGTCTCACCCAACCAACATGCTCTAATTTGATCTTGTTGGCTAGGACATGGGATTCTACTCAACCCATCCACATCATGGTTCACTACTCTAGGTATGTGAATAATTATGAAATCATATTATTGTAAAATTAAAGCTTATTGTGCAAGCTTTCCTAAAAGCTTTTCAAACTCCATCAACCACTTTAGTAGTTGATGATAAGTGATGAGAGTGAAGGGATTAACAAATAGGTAATATTGGAAATGTGCTACTACATATTGCTGCCAAGCACTCTCTCTCATATGAACTATACTTTGCTTCCATTGAGTTGCTATAGTGACTAGCATAGACCACAACAAACTTCTTTACCTCATCATCCTATTGGGTGAGTACTACTCCAAGCTCCAATGTACTCCAATCAATATGAATATGAACTTGGAATGGTCATTCTCTAATCAGTCTCCTATGAATAACGGCAAATGTTAACCTCCCCTTGAGCTCCATAAAGCTCTATCATGCTCATCTCCCCAACGCCACTCTTGTGTGAGCTTCAATAGCTTTGTCAAAGCCTTGGCAATAGCACTAAATCCTCTAATATATTGGTGATAGAAGTTTGCCAACCCAAGGAACACTCACACTTTGCTCACATCAATAGGCCAAGGAATACATGCAATAGCCTCCACCTTGGTATATTGAACACCAAGTCCTTCAATGTAGATAGTGTGACCCAAATACTCAACTTGCTCATGGAAGAATTTACACTTTCCAAGATGTAATTTGAGTCCATGAGATCACAACCTCTCAAACACCTTTAACAAATATCTATGATGCTCTTCCATCAATAAAGCACCAAGCAAAATCCAATCCTATCAAGATCTTGTCCATAACCTATAACATCTATTTGTGCATGTCTGTGCTATTGTGATATTTAGTTTAGTATTACAAGTACTTGAGAGATATTATTTATACAAAGATAGAAGATAGTTCTACATTAGTCATGATTAGCAAAAGTTAGTCAAAGCTAAGATAGAGAGGAGCTTACTTTAGAGGAAGTGGAAAAAATGAGCACCACTATTTTAGATTCTAATGTATTGACTTGGTATTTTCCTAGGTGTTAGGCTTTCAAGAAAGAGTTGAGAACTCTTAGACCCATAAGTGATAGAACCCACAAGTATCACATCTGCGATAATCAAAAAATAATCATTTGTTCCCATAAGATACAAGTCAGAAATGGTCAAATAAAAAGTAAAAGTAATAAAATAGTTCTTTTTGACTTTTTCTTTAATCTCTTGGGTAGAAACCACACCCAAAAGAGAGTAACAAGCGCTCAATTCATAATCTTGTTACAAATAAACAACACTCATAATCACAATTCTTCAAATCCTTTCCAAATTGACATTGATTGTGAGTATTTAGTTCTCCCAAAGAAAACTACTTCACCATGAAACTACTTTGCCTCTAAATTGTGTTCCACCCTTCCACTAAAGGCACAACTCCCTCAATAGAAATTTCTTTGTATCAATCTAGTGTTATGATCAGAAATGCAAAATACTACAAACATTATGATTTTTCAAGGCATTCCCTTGTTTGCTATCCACTTAGGATCAAACATATAGAATGAACATCAGCACTATAGAATCCAACATCTAACTTTCAGTGATTGCAATTTGAACTTCTCTCAACACTCACAAACATAGACACAAGATTGAAACTTGGAATTAAGTTGAAACAATGAGCACTAAATTACAATACTTTGCTTTACTCAACTTCAAAACTATGAAGACTAAATACAATGAAACATTGCAAATAATGCCTTTAAATAGGCAGAGCACTCAACACTTACAAAATTGCCCAAACCACTTCAATTGCTACTTAGAAATCTACATACCTAAAGTGTCACTCCACTTCTTCATATCTACCTCTTCAAATCTCAAAACGATTACTCTTACTCCGATTTGATGTCAACTTCTACTTTGGCTTCTACATCCAAGTTACCTAAAAATGCCTCTTGCACTTCAGATTCATCTATGAATTCTATTTCTTCTTCTATTCCTATCCTATCTTAAGTTTGTACTGATATTGGAGTCAATGATATACTAACTACATTCTCCTTTCTCTACTCTAACTACTTCAATGGACTTAGGTAATTCACCTGAAGTCACATGCACTCCTACATCAACTACTTAATCTCTGGTTTTTACCTTCATAGTATTGCAAAGTTCATCTGATTTGGATCTAACTAAGTCTACATTGAGATAGACATTGTCTCCTACTTCTATCATCTTCCTATCTACTCTCTCTCTCAAGCAAATCAATAGATAATTCAATTTGGTGTCCTTTGCATTCCTCCTTCTTGTTTCCTAAACAAGCAACTTCAACTAATGCAATCTCAATTCCTCCAACTTCACCTTGGCTTTAGTACTTAGCATTGCCTTCATCTCCCCAATGGTCTTCCTTATTGATCTCGATGTCTTCTTTGGAACTAACTCTTCCCAAGTCCTCTTTGCTTCCAATTCATTCAGGTACATCTTCAACTCTTCTTCAAACTCTACCTTCAATGCTTCATTCTCTTTCACATAGTGAATAAGCTGAGCCTCTGTATTCCTGATCAGACCTCTCAACCTTTCTTCTTCCTGATCTTTAATCAATAATTCACATTCCTAGGCTCAATCCTTCTTTGCTACAACCAACCTCAATTTCTCCAACTCTTACTCCCTCACCACTTCAATAGCTTTTGAGTTCATTGCATTGAGTTGCACTTCATTGAATTCTCCCGTCAACTTCTTGAATGTTGCTTTTTGGTCCTTCAATTATTCATCTTATTGTTCAAAATCACCACCACGCTTCACAAAATTCTCCTATAAATTATTGAAGCTCTTTTTCAAAGTACCGTGTCTACTTGAAGTATTTTAGCTTCCTCTTCTTCTTGGGTTAACTTCTCCTTCAACTCTAGGACTTCCATGCTCAAGAACTTCACAGTATATGAAACTCATCCTTTACTTTGGAATGATCTTGTTGTATCTCCTTTCTCTTTTTCTGCAACTCCAACAAAAACAGATACATGATCTTTGATAGATAAATTACTCCTCTATACTCTTCCTAGTCCTCTTCTTTTTCTTTAGCTTAGGTAGGTAATTCTTTTGTTGGTGCCTTAACCCAAAGTCTCAATCTTCTTATCTTCAAATTGATTACCTCCAAGCTTTCTTCTTCCTCCTCAGCTCTACTTGTCCCTACAATTGCAAGTTGTAGACTTCTTGTTGATCTCATTCCTCTTGAAAACATATGGACTGGCTCCTCTTCTCTCTCCTTTGGGATATCCACCTCAGAAAACTCCAAGAATTGGCTGACTTCTCCTTCCATGCATTCAATCTGCACATGGAACTCCCAATCATTGTCCTCAGCTTTGTAACACCCATTTGTGCATGTGTGTGGTATTGTGATATTTAGCTTGGTATTACAAGTACTTAAGAGATATTATTTATATGGAGATAAAGGATGGTTCTATATTAGTTATGGTTAGCTAAAGTTAGTCATAGCTAAGATAGAGGGGACTTTACTTTAGAGGAAGTAGAAAAGATGAGCACCACTATTTTGGATTTTAGTGTGTTGACTTGGTATTATTCCTAGGTGTTTGGCTTTGAGGAAAGAGTTGAGAACTCTTGGGCCCGCAAGCCTTTTTGTTTTGGATTCTTCTTTAGTCCAAGGATAGCCCATGTGAAGGAATCCTTGACTTAGTGGTTGGGTCAAGATAAGACCACATGCTTAGGGGAATATGCCCATGTGAATGGATATTCCTTTTTACTTTTTGACTTTACTTGACTTTTAGTCTAGTAACTTGAGTTACTACGGTAATTAGTTACTTTGGTACGTAAATATTTCACAAGTATATAAACAAGGGGTGAGGAGGTACTCATCATCCTTTCATTTGCAACTATCTCTCTCTCATTGAGTTCTCTAGTGAGCAATGTCTTGAGCCTTGGAGTGTTAGCCTTGGAGGAGTATGATGGAGTTGGGGTTCCTTTCCTTCTTAGTCCATGGTGCGCTACCATAATAGCCATGAGAGGTTCATCTTGAGTGAGAGACAGGCCGGCTCACATTTTTGGTTCCGTTGCTAGGACCTCTCTAGAAGGCAAGATAATGTTCCGCATTCAATTCTACATTAGGCAGAAGGAGGCTATGAGAGCTCACTTGGAGAGGACATTAGGAGAGTAGAGTGCTGAACTTATGTTAGAGAACCAAGATCCATTTGTATACCCTGTAGTTCATTATGATGTATTTGAGGTGATTTTGTACATCTTGTACACATGAGAGGAATTGGGAGATTGTGTGAGGTGGATTGCAGATTTTGCAGATTAAGGTGATTTTGGGCAAATCCTCAAGTTTGAGATCTGGACTTGAAATTTCTACACATGATAGCTTGGGTTATCTTTCATTTATTACACTTGAAATTATTGTGAGAGCTACTATGCGCACTGGGCTAGAATTTTTGAAAGTTGATAGGGTAAAGTGCTCCCGCAACTGCATGCTCTCTGGAAAATTGTACAGATACTGCCATTTCTTCAATTTTCAGTGAATTGTCCTGAAAAGTACCAAGAAAATTAAGTGTATTGTATTCTACCTGCTGCCACAAAAATTAGAGAGAGATTGTTCTTGCGCAAGGAGTTATAAGTTTTTGAAGTGAGGGGGTGGTTTTCAAACCAAATCTGAAATATGTGTGCTCAAAAGAAAGATGTCTAGGCCAAATACCTTAATGAAAAGATCTGAAATTTTGCAAAGAGCAAAGCCCTAGAGTTGTGATCAAGTGTGCAAAATTTCAGAGGACTATGACATATTGGTAGGGAGATTTGAGTGATATTGTGAGGAAGGGTCAATTCTGCAGAGTGGAGATCTCATGCATGAGGAGTTTGAGATCAACAAAAAACATGTTTTAGTGTTTAGATTCATCTTGGGAACATGGAGGGTCATCAAGAGTGGAAATTGAAATTATGCAAGGTTCCCCAAGAGTTTGAGGTGATTGTAGGGGTGGATTTGAGGAAAGGAGAGTTTACAATAGAATTTGAAGAGAGTGTTGAGAGGATCCAAAAACCTACATCACTTGGAGGAAAGAGTGAGTCTAAGTGCTTTCTATGTGGAGAGAAGGGACATAGGGCAATTTCATGTCCATTGACCTTTGAGAGCAAGAGATTGAGGGAAAGGAGAGGCTTACTTGACTTGGGTTTGCATGTTGGACTTTCTTCACCAAGATTGGGAGGGAGAAGATCTAAGACCAAGGAGTTGTGTGAGGTTTGTGGAGTGGAAGGACTTCCAAAAGGACATGAGTGTAGTGGAGTAAAATCACTTTTGGAGACTATGGTGAAGGATCTTGGAGAGAGTCTTAGTACAGCTACAGAAATACTACCACCTTCATCAGCTAGCTCTCAAGATTAGTGATGGAGATAATCTTTCAACTTATGGATAAACTATCCATGATTATGCACTCTAGGATTTGATGTTGCTATAGAAATCTTGGAGCAACCTGAACCTTTTGTGTTCCCTAGGGTGGACTACTCTCAAATGGTGTTAGTCATGTATATACTCTATTAGTTATAGAGTGAGAGAAAAGAAAAGAGAAAAAGAAAAAGAAAGATAGTGAGAGGTTAAGATGGGGAAACTTCCAGTTTTCTTTAGCAAGGATGGAGAAGATGTGGGGGCCTTTGTGAGAGACTTCAAGAGAGCTTGCATAGGAAACAATGAGAGGAGGAAGAATGAGTGGGCCTCATTATTACCAGATTTCTTTGAGGATGCAGCACTTACATGGTATGAGTCAGAATACCAAAAGAGAGAGAGGAGAGATGGGGAAGAGGAGTCTTGGGAGACTTTGACTTCAGCACTCATTGGGAACTTTCTTCCTGATGAGAGTTATGAGAGATTGATGAGTGAGGTTACATTTCTCAAGCAAGGAGAAGGAGAGAAAGTGAGAGTCTATGTGGAAAGAGTGGAAAAGTTAGAGTCCTGATTTCACATAGTGTTGAGGAAGGGTGGGGATGATGTGGAGACTACAATGATTGGCATAGGGGCCATGCTCACCAAGAATTTTGTGGGAGGGTTGAGACCACAAATGAGAAGCAAGGTGAGATATGAGAAACCTTCTTCCAAGGTCAAAGATATCAAGATCGCAATTCGTATGGAGGAGAGTTTGGAAGGAGATGAGAGTGATTTGGTGGTGAAGGAGGTTGTGCATCCTCCTCAAGGCTACAAGTATGGTGGAACTTCTGATACTTTGGTGACAAGGGTTGCACCAAGAGTAGTAGTTGCTCCAATTCTGGCACCTCCACCAAAGGATCCACTTCAAACCATCACAGAACAACTTGCGGATCTCAAGATCAATGTGGTGCAACTATGGGAGAAGAGAGAGGTGGATCAGAATGTAGGGAGAGGGCCTAGGAGTTATGGAAACTATCCATATAGAGGAGTTCAACTAGCCAACAATTTCAATGATAGAAATTGTTTTGGTTGTGGAGGAAGAGGCCATATCCAAAGAAATTGCCCAAATTCCACTTACCATGGAGGAAGGAGTTATGAGGGAGCCAATAGAGGGAAAGGGGGAGGTAGTGAAACCCAAGTGGCTCCTAATCCCAAAAAAGGTAAGGGGATAGCATCCATAGATGTGGTTGAGAGCAAGTATGAGAAGGGAGAGTGCTCAAACTCTAAGGGTCTTAATTTGGAGCTTTTGGCACAAGAGAAGAAGAGAGCTCATTTTGCAGAGGATGTTCACTCTTCTCAAGGATTCACTCCAAGCAAGGATACTCTTATGTCTATTAGGAGCACTTGCACCTCAACACCATCAACAACAAAGACTCCAAGGAAGAAGTTGGGGATGGAGGACTTCTTGATCTCAAAGCAACAATGGAACTACAATGTGTTGGAGGATGTTGGTAGTCAGAAGGCTAACATCATAGTGGGCCAATTAATTGCTTTGAACCCTACCTTGAGAAAGGAGCTTAGAGGTGGTTTGAGCTCTACAAGGAGCAAGAGGAAGAAGAAGGCAAAAGTTCCAGTATCAATGGGGGTGGTGGATGCCAAGCCAGCACCATGGGAGGCTTGTGAATATGCCTCCAAGATTGATGTGAGAGTGAATGGTCACAACATCAAGGATGCATTGGTTGATGGAGGATCAGCAGTAAATGCCATGTCAGAAAGGTTGATGAAGAAGTTGGGTATGATACCCTCAAGACCTTCAACATTTGTGGTGAGCATGGCAAACAAGCAACAAGTTCAACCAGTAGGGGTGATGGATAAAGTGGTAGTTTTAGTTATGGGAGTTCAAAATCTCATGACTTTCCAAGTCTTGAAGGATTCAAGCTATGACTTACTTCTTGGGAGGCCATGGTTGAGAGCAGCACGCACAACTGATCGATGGCACAAAGGGTACTTGAGGATTGGGCCATCAAACCATAGAGTCACAGTTCCTGTGACTAACACCACCAACACTTCACATTCAGATAGACCATCTTCTGATTATTGGGAATCAGATTCTGAAGAAGGAGCTTCAGGTGTAGACACAAGCATGAAAGAGGAGACTTTCACGGAGAAGGATGAATCTGAATCTGATTCAGATGTGTTTCCTTTGTGTGCTATGGATTTTGCACCTAAGCCAAAGGTTTTGAAGGACCCACACAAATTACCATTGACACTTGAGGAGGTAGAGAGAAGGTTATCTACCCTCAAGTATGGCCCAAATGTTACCAAGGAGGAGAAGGTAAGATGTGAGGAGATTTTCCGCAAGTTCATCCATGTGTTTGCTTTTAGTTACAAGGATTTGAAGGAAGTCACCTTGGAGGAGCACAAGATAGAGGTGGAGTCACATGCAAGACCAATCCGCCAAAAACAACATCGCATTAGCCCACCAATATCTTTGGTTGTGAAGGAGGAGATTGATAAGCTCAAGGAGGCTGGATTTATCTTTGAGGTGGAGAATTCAGAATAGGTGTCTCGAATTGTCATTGTGAAGAAAAAGAATGGCAAGCTGTGGGTATGTGTGGATTACAAGAAGTTCAATGCTGTTACCAAGAAGGACTACTACGCATTGCCATTCATTGATGAGATCTTGGAGGAGGTTGCAGGTCATGAGAGGTACAATTTTGGAGATGGTTATAGTGGATATAACCAAATCAAGATTGCACCAGAGCATCAAGAACTCACCACGTTCACCACACCTTGGGGAACTTACGCTTTCAAGGTCATGCCTTTTGGGCTTTGCAATGCTCCAGCCACATTCTAACGGTTCATGAACAAGGTATTTGAACCTTTCATTGGGAAATTTGTGAGAGACTTCATTGATGACTTTTGTGTCTATGGGAGCAAGGAGGAGCACTTTGAGCACCTAATCAAAGTCTTGCAATGCTTGGATGAGGCAAATGCATCACTCAACCCAGAGAAGTGCATTTTTGGATGTGAAGAAGGTCTACTTTTGGGGCACATCATCTCCAAGGATGGAATAGAAGTTGATCCTAAGAAGGTGAGGAAAATCTCAAACCTTCCATTCCCTTCAAGCTTGACAAAGTTACGCCAATTCTTGGGGATGGTTGGATACTATAGGAGGTTCATCTTCTCATTTTCCAACAAGGCTTATGCATTGACCATCTATATGAAGAAGGGTGTAGATTACATGGTGATTTTGGAAGACAAGGAGGCTCTCAAAGCTTTTGAGGAGCTCAAGCAATCCCTTGTTGTAGCTCCAATTCTTGCTAAACCTGATTGGAGTAAGCCTTTCATCCTCTACACTGATGCTTCTAATGTAGCTATAGGATGCACTCTTAGTCAATTAGACCAAGATGGGCATGATCATCCAATAGCTTATGCTAGCAAGCAGATGGTTTCAGCAGAGAAGAACTACTCTATCATAGAGAGAGAAGGGTGGCAGTGATCTTTGGTCTCAAGAAGTTTAGACACTACTTGATGGGAGGGAAAGCCACCATTGTCACGGATCACAAGGCTTTGAAGTACATCTTCAACAAGCCTAATGTTGAAGGGAGACTAGCAAGGTGGATGATACTCTTGTCTGAGTATGACTACACCATTGAGGATAGGCCAGGAAAGAAACATGCAAATGCTAATTTGTTATCTAGAGCCTATGATCATGATGGTGATGAGCCAGTGGATGATTCCTTCCCGGATGAGGAGCTCATGACAATCTCAGTCACTCAAGAGGTTCCAATGGAGTACAAGGAGATTGTGGATTTTGTGACAAGAGGTAACTATCCAGAAGGGATGCATGCTAGGCAGAGGAAGACCCTTGCAACAAGATCTAGACCTTACACAATGGTGGAGGATATTCTTTTTCACCAAGGAGCAGATGGTCTACTTCGGAATGCAATGGGTAAGGAAGAGTCTATCCTACTCATAAAGGAGCTTCATGAAGGTTTAGTATGTGGAGGACACTTTGCAGGAAAGGTGATTGCTTCCAAGATTCTAGATGCAGGTTACCATTGGAGAGGGATTTTCAAGGATTGTCTTGATTATTGCAAAACTTGTTTGTGAAGCTTTTGCTAGAAAGTCTACATCCACTCCACCACTTAGATCAATTCCATTGCTAGGACCTTTTGAGAAGTGGAGAATTGATTTTGTAGGTCCTCTCAATAGAACCCCAAGGAACAATCGGTACATTGTGGTAGTTACTGATTACCTTACCAAGTGGGTTAAGGCTAGACCATTGAGGAACAAGAATGAAGATGAAGTGGGTAGATTTCTTTATGAACGCATTATCACTAGGTTTGGATGCCCTTTGAAGTTGGTTTCTGATAGAGGAGGAGAGTTGACATGAAGCATTACTACAGCCATGCTACGATATTTCTCTATCACACATAGAGTAACTACATCCTATAAGCCAAATTCCAATGGCTTGGCAGAGAGAACCAATCAGACCTTGTGCATGATGTTGGCCAAAGATGAAGAAATGGAGGGGGCTAAACATCATTGGGACAAGAGGATTCATGCAGTTTTGTGGGAGTATAGGACAACCATGAAGACTTCCACCGGATATTCTCCATTTCAATTGGTGTATGGTATTGAGTGTACCTTACCTATTCACTTTGATCGTCCTACCTTCCAAAGCATTCATAGTAGATTGAAGAAAGCACAAGGAGGTGATGTAGAGAAGTCAAGGAAGGATCAACTCATGGAGTTGGAAGAGGCAAGAGCAATTGCTATGGTTCGACTAGAGCAAGCCCAAAGGAAACAAAAGGAGAGCTATGACAAGAGGCAAGGCAAGAAGAAGGTGGAGCCTTTCAAAGAAGGTGATTGGGTAATGTTGTTTGATTCCATTTGATTCAAGATAGTGCAAAAGAAGTTTTTGCCTAAGTACTTTGGACCTTTCATAATAGAGAAGGTGTGGGGCAATTACACCTATGATCTCAAGGAGTTGGAAGGAAGACACTTTGATAGGATTAACCATGATAAGTTGAAGATGTACTATAGAAGGTAGAGAGGCCTTCACTTTGAGGACAAAGTGAAAACTTAGTCCGGGGGTAAATGTAACACCCATTTGTGCATGTGTGTGGTATTGTGATATTTAGCTTGGTATTACAAGTACTTAAGAGATATTATTTATAGAGATAAAGGATGGTTCTATATTAGTCATGGTTAGCTAAAGTTAGTCATAGCTAAGATAGAGGGGACTTTACTTTAGAGGAAGTAGAAAAGATGAGCACCACTATTTTGGAATTTAGTGTGTTGACTTGGTATTATTCCTAGGTGTTTGGCTTTGAGGAAAGAGTTGAGAACTCTTGGGCTCACAAGCCTTTTTTTTTGGATTTTTCTTTAATCCAAGGATAGCCAATGTGAAGGAATCCTTGACTTAGTGGTTGGGTCAAGATAAGACCATATGCTTAGGGGAATATGCCCATGTGAATGGATATTCCTTTCTTCTTTTTGACTTTACTTGACTTAAGTCTAGCAACTTGAGTTACTACGGTAATTAGTAACTTTGGTACGTAACTATTTCACAAGTATATAAACAAGGAGTGAGGAGGTACTCATCATCCTTTCATTTGCAACTATCTCTCTCTCATTGAGTTCTCTAGTGAGCAATGTCTTGAGCCTTGGAGTGTTAGCCTTGGAGGAGTATGATGGAGTTGGGGTTCCTTTCCTTCTTAGTCCATGGTGCACTACCATAATAGCCATGAGAGGTTCATCTTGAGTGAGAGACAGGCCGGCTCACAGCTCCTTCTTCAACCAATTGTTAAACTTTGGATTCTCCATCACTCTCACTACTCAATTCCTTACTTTGCAATGTGAGCTCTTTTTCTTTTGGGTTTGTAGACTTAAATTCAGCTTCTCCTTTAGATTTTGCACCTGATGTCAGTTACACTTCCACCATTTCTCACCTTGGGTTCAATCCGGTGGTCTTTTGTGGCTAAATTGGTGATACCACCTCCTTGGTTCTACCCCACTTCCTTGGCTTGGGATACTCACCACCACTACCATCTCTTGTCTTGTCTTGGCAAAGTATTCATTGCCTCCTCAGATTTGCCTTATGTTATATTGCTCATCCACATCTGCATCTTGACATAGATCTGGGTGAAAGTGTGACACCATCTTCTCCTCCTCCTCTGAGCTAAGTAGGTTTGATACCAAATAAAAATGAGTTGCAAATGGTACAAAGTAGTGGAGTGGTAGGTTCATCCTCCAATTCTCAATCATCTACCCCACTCTCTAATGAAAGCACTTCATCCAATTCACTTTTTCTCTTGCAAACATTTGATGGAAAAATACCACTTGCTACTTTGTTACATACGTGGTTTGTTGTGGCTTAAACATCACCATCAATGCCCCAAAAATACCTTGCCTTATTGGGTCTATGTAGAAGGTGATTCCTCCTACATCCCTAGCTTCTCTCCCCAAGACTAATCTCCAATCTGACTTAGCCCATCAAGCCAGATTTCCTCTCTCCCCCTCTATCTTGGGACCATCTTCATAGTTACGAGTAGTTATTTCTGCCATGAAACCTAAAAACTTAAGTTTCAATTCCAAGAAAGAAAATTGATCCAAAGTCTACTCAAGACTTCGATACTTACCACTACATCTAGTCTCCAAATTGCAGGATCCTCACCGCAAGTGTGGTAATCTGCCTATTGCTTTTTCTTGCTTTTTCTGTGTGTTTTCTAATCCTTGGTCTTTGAAAGATCAAGCCCTTGCCTAGGCCTGAGATTCTAACTCCTTCAGCACAACTATTAAGAGGCATATGATATCATCTTGACATTTCAGAACTTCCTTGACAAAGTCTTGATCTTATAATGTTTTACTGCACGGTCATTCTTTGGTTTATCTTCAATTGACAATTACAGATTTTGTGTGTCTTGTTCCTATCACTCTTAATTTTATCTTCATCCCAAAGTAGCTATTTTTCCTTGGATTTACCTTCTTGATTTGTTTGGCATTAAGGAAAGTGGTTATAGTTTCTTTGGATTGGGTTAATTCCTATAATGCAAAGTATTTTACTTTGGGTCTACCACCCTATAAGTCTGATCCAAGTACTTCTTTCTTTGACACAAAGTCAACTTCCTTGGGTTGGAAGAGAACACATGATTCTTCTCTTCTCTTCTCCATTTGGCTTCAAGTTGGCTTTAATAATACACTTCTTCTTTAGAACTTTTCAAAAAAAAAAATGGGTACCACAACAAGCCTCTTTGCTTTGGATTCTTCTATAGTCCAAGATAGCCCATATGAAGGAATCCTTGACATAATGGTTGGGTCAAGATAAGACCACATGCTTAGGAGAATATTTCCATGAGTATGGATATTTCTTTTGACTTTATTTGACTTTTAGCCTAGTAACTTGAGTTACTTTAGTAATTAGTAACTTTGGTGTGTAACTATTTCACAAGTATATAAACTAGGGGTGAGGAGGTACTCATCATCCATTCATTTGCAACTATCTCTCTCATTGAGTTCTCTTGTGAGCATTGGTTTGAGTCTTGGAGTGTTAGCCTTAGAGGAATATGATAGAGTTGGAGTTCCTTGCCTTTTTAGTCCATGGTGCATTACCATAATAGCCATTGGAGGTTCATCCAAAGTGAGAGACATGCCAGCTCTTAGAACCTTTGGAACTTGGCAGAAACATTCTTTAATCCAAATGGTAAGAACTTCCATTGATGAAATACATTCTTGCAATGAGGATCAATGGCCAAAAATGTTGTCTTGGACTTGTCTTCCTTCTTGATTGGCAATTGATGATGTCCTATTTGAATATCCAAAGTGCTAAAGATCTTTGCATGCTCGATCACATCAAAGATCTCCTCCACACATCTGCCTATGTATGTAGTTACCATACATATCCTTCTTACTTGGCATCACTATAGCTAAAGCATACTCTCTATGTGAAATCTCCACCAAACAAGCCTCCAAAAGGTCTCTACTCTAGCTCTAAATCAATGCTCTCTCCATATCACTATATTTATATGGACATCAAAAACTTGGTATATCACTAGTATCAATCTGAATACCAAGTCCTTTTAGAGCACCCAAATTCTCCATATTAGATGCAAAAAAACCCATGTAGCTCCTTAAAAATCTCCAAACTCTCCATCTTTCCCCTCTTGTAAGCTTGGGTCGAATGTCAAGCTCCCAAGTATTCTTTGTAATTGATGTAGGAGTGGAAGATGCATTAACTAGCTATTACACCAGGCCCTTGGGAGTAGTAATGTTATGCGCTTAACCACTAGAGTCCCCAAACTTAGTGCAAAAAACTCCCTCTACTTTGGTTGCAAGTTCTATATGTCCTCTAGTTGCATCCCAAGTAGACCAAGGGTGTAACCCAAATAGACCATGCTCACCTTGATGGACCCCAAGTAGATCATTCTCACTAGTAATCATTGAATGTGTCACAAGAATACCTTGCCCAACTTAGTCCATTGCCCCAACATGTGCTTGAATCATCTTCATAGGCACAAAGCTCACGAGTGCCCAAGTGGTGATGCCTATCAAGCACATCCTTTGTTGCTTTGCCAAGTCAAGGCTCACAATCTAGGTCAAACAATTCAGGTCCATAGCTTGACCTAACACCTAATATTTGGATGCCTTCAACACTACTATAACAATAGTCATACCAATATGAAAATCCATCACCCAATCCCTCTCATCGGTGTTAGATTTCACCAACTATTGTACTTATGAGTCCCAAACAAATCCAAGACCTCCCTTTTGATAAGCATGGAGCTTAGGAAGCTCATAAGTGTGGGTAAAGTGGCTTTGGGCTGTCCAACAAGGTTCACCATTGCTATAGGTGACCTATCAATTACTACCGCCATTTGAGACTAGCACCTAACATCCAAAATGTCATCAATAGTAAGGTGGTCTAGTCATTGAATCTCATCATAAGCACATTATAGAACCTTTCTAGGTAAGAGGTTAATCCACCAAAGACAAAAAAAAAAATTAGCCTGTAATCCCACTCTAGCTAATCCAACAACATGACAAGTCCTATTCAAGAATGGACCTGATATGTAGTCACCACTACCTGTCTATGAGAACACCCATCAAAGGGATATTCTCCAAAATCTAAGCTGGAGAAATAGATTGATGAAAATAGAGATATCATGATATACATAACATTTTGGTGTGTTTTACCCAAAACACACCAAAATGGGGATCTTGTAGACCTTGAACTCAACTAGCATGGGTATGTCCTTGACATGGCCATCCAAAAATCACCAAATGAATAGGACTATGTCTCTCCAAATCCTATGTTCCTAGCAAGGAAATGTCTGCGAGTAGGGTCTTCTTGTAACCTTTGATTGTTGATATTGGTAATAACTTAGAATATCAATAGACCAATTGTGCCAAATGATGTAAAGAGACTTGTCCATCAATCTCATTTCTCTCCACATACAAGTACCTTTGTACTCATATACCTACCTATAGTGTCATAGTTAGTCTAGTGCTAATCCAAGCAAAAAACTCCAATAGACATACTCCTTCTACTAGATGTTGCCAAGCAATGAGTGTGGTATCCAAAGGTGATAAAGTAATAGACTTTGGAGGCTCATTCTCACATTGGTCTCTTGGTGGTACAAAGGCTCCACTCCAAGCCTACTACACCAATTGATCCGTATGTTGCTGCAATGCCCCCTCAAAACTCCACAATGGAACATCCAAGGTGGATGGAATGATCTCACTTGTACTCCAAATCTGAGTGATCTCCTATGGCATTGGGTTATCTTCCACATTCTACTCCAATAAGTCACCAAGCTAAGTAACAGAACCATTAAAAGCTGAGATTGATGCTATGGTCCTTGACTATAGTGAGCCAAGAGTACCACTACTATAGCATATTGGTAGGCATTATACCCATCCCTCACTTGACTACCAACCTGGTCTAGAGGAGGCTGTCTCCCCCCAATAGTCAATACTAAAACCCATGGAGTATAACACTACTCCACCAAATAGCTCATCATATGACTCTATTACTATCATAATGGCTTGAGCTCTCATCACAAAGCTATCAATGACATGATCAGGCTGAATCTAGACAATGAGCTCTTTACATGTGATATATTATATAGAACCACCTCTTAGAGATGTTTGGATATAAAATGGACACCTCTCCACATCGGTCTTCCATAGCTCAAGACCAATAGCTGCAACCTTCTCCAACATAAGGAGCTACGTACCAGAGTCTAATAAGACCCTCTATGGGATATAGACATTCCTTGAAGGTCACACCAAAAGGAAAATCCCCCATTGGTTATCCTATAAGACAACTTTAGGTGTGAACAAAGCTCACTCAAAGGCAGCTCTAGTTGGTAACTCCTCCAACCTAGTTGTTGTTGCCTGCCATAAACCACTAGTCATTGAGCAAATCCCATGCTCCACAACTAAGTCAGCCCCAATATCAACCACCTCTACTCTAGAAGCAAGAACCACATCATCCCTACTCTCACAAAGTGTGGCAGCCAACCAAAACATTGGAGTTGGGTCAACTCTCAATGTAAACATGTCATTGGCTAAGAATAAAGGGAAGTGCATAATCAATTGAGTCTCTCCAACATCATGATAGAGTCCATCTATGTAGTAATAGATGGGTGAATAGAATCTAGTCTATCATGCACTCCATCACCATCTACCACACTTGCAATAGGATGTCTAGGAGTCATGGATGTCATCTATAGTGCCTCAAAAAGAGTGAAAGATTGGAAAAGTTTGACTTGTCTATCAGCCTCTCCTCTCTATGGATCTAGCTCTATTGATGCTCCTCTAGGCTTTAGAGCACATATTGCACTCCTAGTCACTACAATAGATGCATCTACTTGTACTGCTCCACACTTAAAGTCCAATATCTCTTTGTTACCAACATAAGAGGTGGAAGCTTCAACATCCAAATCTGATCTCCTCTAAGCTATGGCCATGCTAGCCAATCTTTGCTCCTATTGCTCAATCCAAGTAGCTATGGTTGTATCAAAAGCATGGGTAGGTATTGCAATCCTACCAAGTGTGCGTCCTTTACCACCACCTTGTTCTCCATTACCTAGAGCTCCCTTACCACTTGCCATAGTAGTCCTCCACTTTGTAACTCTGGGTGAAGGTCAAAGCATTGGTCACACTTTGTGGCAATGGTCACATTGTCTCTATGTTGTCTATGATTCACTAGAGGTATCATGTCCACTACCCTAAGGGCGCTCTCTCTTGTGGTGAGGTCCATCACAAGTCCAACAAGCAACACCACCACTCATTGGCTGCTTTTGACCCAAAAATGAAGGTAAGGGTCTAGTTGCAATATGCCTTCCACTTGCTCCATAAGATCTAGGTTGTCTAGCCTACCCTTGGAAGCCAATTGTAATACTCCAAGGACAAGAGAAGAGAGAAAACAAAGATTGCACATTCAAACATTTGATGCCCCAAAGGAGCACCTTCTCTTTATTATAAAGACAAAGCGGATCTCCTCCAAGGAAGCTCCACCATAGGATTAGGGACACATATAGGTGACATGTCAGCAAGCTCCACCCTTGGATTACTTACTTGGATGGGTGACATGTCTGGTCTAGGTCCTATTTGGTTGGTCAAACAAGCTTTGACCGGAGTGAATCTTTTAGGGAATCTTCCTGTAGGAATCTCAAAATCATGTAAGGTACCATTGGAAAGCTCTCGATGAGACAAAGCAAAGGGAAGGGAAGGCCAACATTTCCTCCATTGGGAGGGGGAGCTTGGCACATTTCCAAGGCCTAATTCATCCATTTAGGCCTCTGAAATTGCCTTCAAAGATTTCAGGCATATTTCAGTTCCTACTCTATTAGTAGAAGTCCACTTTTGGTGATACCTCTTTCTGATCTATTTAGTTCATCATGTATAACATCCTTCCAAATGTTACCAAACCAATTCTCACCATTAAATCATATGTCTAGCTATTGGTTCTAAGGTTCTCAAGTCTATTCCGGTTTCTACCCTATTAGTAGAAGTACTCTTTTGGTGATATTTCTATCTTATCTATTTTGACCATCATGTATAACATCATTCTAGATGTTATCAAACCGAATTTCACATCTAGATCATATGGCTAGCTCTTGGTATTATAGACCTCCCTCCTTTTAAGACGCAACGTCCTCGTTGTGCAATTGTTGCTCAAATGCTTGCACCAACACCGGTGCATGTGCCAAATTGGCACCGGGCTCCTAGGTTGCTTCATAGAGGGGGTAACATTTCCATTGTACTAGATAGTCCACCCGTGGATGGTGAGTACCATGCATGCATTTTTGGAGAATCCGCTCTACTTCATATTCCTTTGTGCGATCAATGAGTGTCGGACAAGGTCGAATGTCTTTTGAGGAATGACCCTGGCCAAATCAGGGAGCATATCTGCATAATAGGGAGACATGGAACACTGGATGGATCTTCATGTGTGGTGGTAGCTCAAGGTGATAGGCCACAGTGCCGATGCGACAAAGAATCAAGAAAGGCCCAATAAAACGAGGTCTAAGCTTACGAGGTCCAACTAATGTGAGGTTGGTTGTCGATAGCCACACTTGATCCCCAACATTGAACTCCATGTTCCTACAGTGTGCATCAGCATATTGCTTCTATTGATTTTGTGCAATCTATAATCTGTGCTTGGCGCTCTCCACACCTTGTTGGATTCTAGAGACAAATGTGTTGACTGCATTGACCTTGGTAGCCACTGGATGTATCTTCATCAAGCTAGAAGGTGTGAAGGGATGCTCACCATACATTAGGAAGAACGGAGTGACCTAGATGGATGCATTCACTAAATTGTTGTAAGTGAATTCCACCAACGGGAGTAGGGTGTCCCACCTCTCTTGCTCTTCTAAGGTGAAGCCGCATAACATGTCTTCAATTGTGAGATTAGCCTGCTCTATTTGGCCATCTGTTTGTGGGTGGTAAGCTATGGACATGGCCAACTTGGTTTTGAAGAAACCAAAGAGTGTTTGCCAAAACAAACAGGTGAATTAGGTGCCTCTATTGGTGATGAGTACTCTAAACAAGCCATGGTGAGCAAAGATTGCATCTAAGTATAATTGAGCTAGTTGTGGAGCGGTCACCTCCTTGGTGGTAGGGCGTATTGTAGCACCCATTTGTGCATGTGTGTGGTATTGTGATATTTAGCTTGGTATTACAAGTACTTAAGAGATATTATTTATAGAGATAAATGATGGTTCTATATTAGTCATGGTTAGCTAAAGTTAGTCATCGCTAAGATGGAAGGGACTTTACTTTAGAGGAAGTAGAAAAGATGAGCACCACTATTTTGGATTTTAGTGTGTTGACTTGGTATTATTCCTAGGTGTTTGGCTTTGAGGAAAGAGTTGAGAACTCTTGGGCCCGCAAGCCTTTTTGTTTTGGATTCTTCTTTAGTCCAAGGATAGCCCATGTGAAGGAATCCTTGACTTAGTGGTTGGGTCAAGATAAGACCATATGCTTAGGGGAATATGCTCATGTGAATGGATATTCCTTTCTCCTTTTTGACTTTACTTGACTTTTAGTCTAGTAACTTGAGTTACTATGGTAATTAGTGACTTTGGTACGTAACTATTTCACAAGTATATAAACAAGGGGTGAGGAGGTATTCATCATCCTTTCATTTGCAACTATCTCTCTCTCATTGATTTCTCTAGTGAGCAATGTCTTGAGTCTTGGAGTGTTAGCCTTGGAGGAGTATGATGGAGTTCGGGTTCCTTGCCTTCTTAGTCCATGGTGCGCTACCATAATAGCCATGAGAGGTTCATCCTAAGTGAGAGATAGGCCGGCTCACATTTTTGGTTCCGTTGCCGGGACCTCTCTAGAAGGCAAGATAATATTCCGCGTTCAATTCTACATTAGGCAGAAGGAGGCTATGAGAGCTCACTTGGAGAGAACATTAGGAGAGGAGAGGGCTGAACTTATGTTAGAGAACCAAGATCCATTTGTATACCATGTGGTTCATTATGATGTCTTTGAGATGATTTTGTACATCTTGTGCACATGGGAGGAATTGGAGAGATTGTGTGAGGTGGATTGCAGATTTTGGAGATCAAGGTGATTTTGGGCAAAATCTCAAGTTTGAGATCTGGACTTGAAATTTCTACACATGATAGCTTGGGTTATCTTTCAGTTAGCACACTTGAAATTATTGTGAGAGCTTCTATGCACACTGGGCTAGAATTTTTGAAAGTTGATGGGATAAAGTGCCCCTGCAACTGCATGCTCTCTGGAAAATTGTATAGATTCTTCCATTTCTTCAATTTTCAGTGAATTGTCTTGAAAAGTACCAAGAAAATTAAGTGCATTGTATCGTACGTGCTGCCACAAAAATTAGAGAAAGATTGTTTTTGCGCAGGGCGTTATGAGTTTTTGAAGTAAGGGGGGTGGTTTTCAGACCAAATCTGAAAATTATGTGTTGAATAGAAAGGTGTCTAGGCCAAATGGCTCAATGAAAAGATCTGAAATTTTGCAGGAAGAGATATCCTAGAGTTGTGATCAAGTGTGCACAATTTCAGAGGACTGTGACATAATGGTTCGGCGATTTGAGTGACAATGTGAGGAGGGGTCTTAGTACAGCAACAGAAATACTACCACCTTCATCAACTAGTTCTCAAGATTAGTGATGGAGATAATCTTTCAACTTATGGATAAACTATCCATGAGAGTTAGATTAATATGCACTCTAGGATTTGATGTTGCTATAGAAATCTTGGAGCAACTTGAACTTTTTGTGTTCCCTAGAGTGGATTATTCTCAGATGGTGTTAGTCATGTATATACTCTATTAGTAATAGAGTGAAGAAAAGAAAAGAGAAAAAAATTGAGAGAAAAAAAGATAGTGAGAGGTTTAGATAGGGAAACTTCCGGTTTTCTTTGGCAAGGATGGAGAAGACGTGGAGGCCTTTGTGAGAGACTTCAAGAGAGCTTGCATAGGAAACAATGAGAGGAGGAAGAATGAGTGGGCCTCATTATTACCAGATTTCTTTGAGGATGCAACACTTACATGGTACGAGTCAGAATACCAAAAGAGAGAGAGGAGAGATGGGGAAGAGGAGTCTTAGGAGACTTTGACTTCAGCACTCATTGAGAACTTTCTTCCTGATGAGCGTTATGAGAGATTGATGAGTGAGGTTACATTTCTCAAGCAAGGAGAAGGAGAGAAAGTGAGAGTCTATGTGGAAAGAGTGGAAAAGTTAGAGTCCTGATTTCGTATAGTGTTGAGGAAGGGTGGGGATGATGTGGAGACTACAATGATTGGCATAGGAGCCATGCTCACCAATAATTTTGTGGGAGGGTTGAGACCACAAATGAGAAGCAAGGTGAGATATGAGAAACCTTCTTCCAAGGTTGAAGCTATCAAGATCACAATTCGTATGGAGGAGAGTTTGGAAGGGGATGAGAGTGATTTGGTGGTGAAGGAGGTTGTGCATCCTCCTCAAGGCTACAAGTGTGGTGGAACTTCTGATACTTTGGTGACAAGGGTTGCACCACAAGTAGTGGTTGCTCCAGTTCTTGCATCTCCACCAAAAGATCCACTTCAAACCATCACAGAACAACTTGCGGATCTCAAGATCAATGTGGTGCAACTATGGGAGAAGAGAGAGGTGGATCAGAATGTAGGGAGAGGGCCTAGGAGTTATAGAAACTATCCATAAAGAGGAGGCCAACCAAACAACAATTTCAATGATAGAAATTGTTTTGGTTGTGGAGGAAGAGGCCATATCCAAAGAAATTACCCAAATTCCACTTACCATGGAGGAAGGAGTTATGAGGGAGCCAATAGAGGGAAAGAGGGAGGTAGTGAAACCCAAGTGGCTCCTAATCCAAACAAAGGTAAGGAGATAACATCCATAGATGTGGTGGAGAGCAAGTATGAGAAGGGAGAGTGCTCAAACTCCAAGAGTCTTAATTTGGAGCTTTTGGCACAAGAGAAGAAGAGAGTTCGTTTTGCAGAGGATTTTCACTCTTCTCAAGGATTCACTTCAAGCAATGATACTCATATGTCTACTAGGAGCACTCGCACCTCAACACCATCAACAACAAAGACTTCAAGGAAGAAGTTGGGGATGGAGGGCTTCTTGATCTCAAAGCAACAATGGAACTACAATGTGTTGGAGGATGTTGGTAGTCAAAAGGCTAACATCACAGTGGGCCAATTAATTGCTTTGAACCCTACCTTGAGAAAGGAGCTTAGAGGTGGTTTGAGCTCTACAAGGAGCAAGAGGAAGAAGAAGGCAAAAGTTCCAGTATCAATGGGGGTGGTGGATGCCAAGCCAGCACCATGGGAGGCTTGTGAATATGCCTCCAAGATTGATGTGAGAGTGAATGGTCACAACATCAAGGATGCATTGGTTGATGGAGGATCAGCAGTAAATGCCATGTCAGAAAGGTTGATGAAGAAGTTGGGTATGATACCCTCAAGACCTTCAACATTTGTGGTGAGCATGGAAAACAAGCAACAAGTTCGACCAGTAGGGGTGATGGATAAAGTGGTAGTTTCAGTTATGGGAGTTCAAAATCTCATGACTTTCCAAGTCTTGAAGGATTCAAGCTATGACTTACTTCTTGGGAGGCCATGGTTGAGAGCAGCACGCACAACTGATCGATGGCACAAAGGGTACTTGAGGATTGGGCCATCAAACCATAGAGTCACAGTTCCTGTGACTAACACCACCAACACTTCACATTCAGATACACCATCTTCTGATTATTGGGAATCAGATTCTGAAGAAGGAGCTTCAGGTGTGGACACAAGCATGAAAGAGGAGACTTCCACGGAGGAGGATGAATATGAATCTGATTCAGATGTGTTTCCTTTGTGTGCTATGGATTTTGCACCTAAGCCAAAGGTTTTGAAGGACCCACACAAATCACCATTGACACTTGATGAGGTAGAGAGAAGGTTAGCTACCCTCAAGTATGGTCCAAATGTTACCAAGGAAGAGAAGGTGAGATTTGAGGAGATTTTACACAAGTTCATCCATGTGTTTGCTTTCAGTTACAAGGATTTGAAGGAAGTCACCTTGGATGAGCACAAGATAGAAGTGGAGTCACATGCAATACCAATCCGCCAAAAGCAACGTCGCATTAGCCCACCAATATCTTTGGTTGTGAAGGAGGAGATTGATAAGCTCAAGGAGGTTGGATTTATATTTGAGGTAGAGAATTCTGAATGGGTGTCTCCAATTGTCATTGTGAAGAAAAAGAATGGCAAGCTTTGGGTATGTGTGGATTACAAGAAGCTCAATGTTGTTACCAAGAAGGACTACTACCCATTGCCATTCATTGATGAGAACTTG
Source organism: Lunularia cruciata (assembly GCA_948567375.1). Taxonomy (NCBI): domain Eukaryota; kingdom Viridiplantae; phylum Streptophyta; class Marchantiopsida; order Lunulariales; family Lunulariaceae; genus Lunularia; species Lunularia cruciata. The sequence continues at coordinate 20,548,241 of OX419756.1, forward strand.
GAGGAGGTTGCAAGTCATGAGAGGTACAATTTTGGAGATGGTTATAGTGGATATAACCAAATCAAGATTGCACCAGAGCATCAACAACTCACCACATTCACCACACCTTGGGGAACTTACGCTTTCAAGGTCATGCCTTTTGGGCTTTGCAATGCTCCAGCCACATTCCAACGGTTCATGAACAAGGTATTTGAACCTTTCACAGGAAAATTTGTGAGACTTCATTGATGACTTTTGTGTCTATGGGAGCAAGGAGGAGCACTTTGAACACCTAATCAAAGTCTTGCAACGCTTGGATGAAGCAAATGCATCACTCAACCCAGAGAAGTGCATTTTTGGATGTGAAGAAGGTCTACTCTTGGGGCACATCATCTCTAAGGATGGAATAGCAGTTGATCCTAAGAAGGTGAGGAAAATCTCAGACCTTCCATTCCCTTCAAGCTTGACAAAGTTACGCCAATTCTTGGGGATGGTTGGATACTATAGGAGGTTCATCCTTTCATTTTCCAACAAGGCTTATGCATTGACCATCTACATGAAGAAGGGTGTAGATTACATGGTGATTTTGGAAGACAAGGAGGCTCTCAAAGCTTTTGAGGAGCTCAGGCAATCCCTTGTTATAGCACTTATTCTTGCTAAACCTGATTGGAGTAAGCCTTTCATCCTTTACACTAATGCTTCTAATGTAGCTAAAGGATGCACTCTTAGTCAATTAGACCAAGATGGGCATGATCATCCAATAGCTTATGCTAGTAGGCAGATGGTTTCAGTAGAAAAGAACTACTCTATCACGGAGAGAGAAGGGTTGGCAGTGATCTTTGGTCTCAAGAAGTTTAGACACTACTTGATTGGAGGGAAAGCCACCATTGTCACGGATCACAAGGCTTTGAAGTACATCTTCAACAAGCCTAATGTTGAAGGGAGACTAGCAAGGTGGATGATACTCTTGTCTGCGTATGACTACACCATTGAGGATAGGCCAGGAAAGAAACATGCAAATGCTGATTTGTTATCAAGAGCCTATGATCATGATGGAGATGAGCCAGTGGATGATTCCTTCCCGGATGAGGAGCTCATGACAATCTCAGTCACTCAAGAGGTTCCAATGGAGTACAAGGAGATTGTGGATTTTGTGACAAGAGGTAACTATCTAGAAGGAATGCATGCTAGGGAGAGGAAGGCCCTTGCAGCAAGATCTAGACCTTACACAATGGTGGAGGATATTCTTTTTCACCAAGGAGCAGATGGTCTACTTTGAAGAGCAGTGGGTAAGGAAGAGTCTATCCTACTCATAAAGGAGTTTCATGAAGGTTTAGTATGTGGAGGACACTTTGCAGGAAAGGTGACTGCTTTCAAGATTCTAGATGCAGGTTACCATTGGAGAGGGATTTTCAAGGATTGTCTTGATTATTGCAAAACTTGTCATGTTTGTCAAGCTTTTGCTAGAAAGTCTACATCCACTCCACCACTTAGATCAATTCCATTGCTAGGACCTTTTGAGAAGTAGGGAATTGATTTTGTAGGTCCTCTCAATAGAACCCCAAGGAACAATCGGTACATTGTGGTAGTTACTGATTACCTTACCAAGTGGGTTGAGGCTAGACCATTGAGGGACAAGAATGAAGATGAAGTGGGTAGATTTCTTTATGAACGCATTATCACTAGGTTTGGATGCCCTTTGGAGTTAGTTTTTGATAGAGGAGGAGAGTTTACAAGAAGCATTACTACAGCCATGCTACGACATTTCTCTGTCACACATAGAGTAACTACATCCTATAAGCCAAATTCCAATGGCTTGGCAGAGAGAACCAACCAGACCTTGTGCATGATGTTGGCCAAAGATGAAGAAATGGAGGGGGCTAAACATCATTGGGACAAGAGGATTCATGCAATTTTGTGGGAGTATAGGACAACCATGAAGACTTCCACCGGATATTCTCCATTTCAATTGGTGTTTGGTATTGAGTCTACCTTACCTATTCACTTTGATCGTCCTACCTTCCAAAGCATTCATAGTAGATTGAAGAAAGCACAAGGAGGTGATGCAGAGAAGTCAAGGAAGGATCAACTCATGGAGTTGGAAGAGGCAAGAGCAATTGCTATGGTTCGACTGGAGCAAGCCCAAAGGAAACAAAAGGAGAGCTATGACAAGAGGCAAGGCAAGAAGAAGGTGGAGCCTTTCAAAGAAGGTGATTGGGTAATGTTGTTTGATTCCATTTGATTCAAGAGAGTGCAAAAGAAGTTTTTGCCTAAGTACTTTGGACCTTTCATAGTAGAGAAGGTGTGGGGCAATTACACCTATGATGTCAAGGAGTTGGGAGGAAGACACTTTGATAGGATTAACCATGATAAGTTGAAGATGTACCATAGAAGGTAGAGAGGCCTTCACTTTGAGGACAAAGTGAAAACTTAGTCCGGGGGTAAATGTAACACCCATTTGTGCATGTGTGTGGTATTGTGATATTTAGCTTGGTATTACAAGTACTTAAGAGATATTATTTATAGAGATAAAGGATGGTTCTATATTAGTCATGGTTAGCTAAAGTTAGTCATAGCTAAGATAGAAGGGACTTTACTTTAGAGGAAGTAGAAAAGATGAGCACCACTATTTTGGAATTTAGTGTGTTGACTTGGTATTATTCCTAGGTGTTTGGCTTTGAGGAAAGAGTTGAGAACTCTTGGGCCCGCAAGCCTTTTTGTTTTGGATTCTTCTTTAGTCCAAGGATAGCCCATGTGAAGGAATCCTTGACTTAGTGGTTGGGTCAAGATAAGACCACTTGCTTAGGGGAATATGCTCATGTGAATGGATATTCCTTTCTACTTTTTGACTTTACTTGACTTTTAGTCTAGTAACTTGAGTTACTACGGTAATTAGTAACTTTGGTACGTAACTATTTCACAAGTATATAAACAAGGGGTGAGGAGGTACTCATCATCCTTTCATTTGCAACTATCTCTCTCTCATTGAGTTCTCTAGTGAGCAATGTCTTGAGTCTTGGAGTGTTAGCCTTGGAGGAGTATGATGGAGTTCGGGTTCCTTGCCTTCTTAATCCATGGTGCGCTACCATAATAGCCATCAGAGGTTCATCCTGAGGAAGAGACAGGCCGGCTCACAATACATGAATCATTTTGCTGAGCCGGTCCACAAAGACCACAATGGAATCAAACCCTGAGGTGGTCTTGGGTAATTCACAGACGAGATCCATACTCACTTGTTCCCAACGTTGGGTAGGAGTGGGGAGAGGTTGAAGGAGCCTTGCAAGAGCTTGATTAGAAGCTTTGTTTTGTTGACAAATTAGACAGCTATGCACATAGTCCATCACGTTGTTGCTCATCTTGGGCCAATAGTAATGGCGCTTGACTGCATCCAAGGTCTTGTGCACTCCGACATGAGCTACAATGGCCAAATCATGACATTCCGCTAGAATGGTGGTACGTAAGTCAGGGACATTTGGGATCCATAATCTGCCATCCCAAAAGGTGAGTCCTTGGGTGCTGGTGACACCTTTGGATGATTGCGCTTCTACAATCTGTGGATCAGTTTTTGTAATAGCCAGAATCTCTTGCCAGAATTCAAGGTTAATCTTAACCTCTACCACCAAGTTGTTTGCCATTGGCATGTGGGTGAATGCATTTGCAAGTTGCTTCTTACCTTCCACATAGGTGATTGTCATGTTGAAGCGTTGTCGCCACTCTGCCCACAAAATTTGGCGACAAGATAGATCCTTTTGCGTCTCAAGGTAGACTAGAATTTGTGGTCTGTCTCTACTACAAATGCCTTCTCGCCCAAGTAGTGCTTCCAATGCTTGGTTGCTAGAACGATGGCCAGCTCTTTTCATTTTGTGGTGTGGTAGTTGCTCTCTGCTGGTAGTAACTTTTGAGAGAAATATGCAATTGGATGCCATCCGTCATGTCACTCTTGTTATAGGACTGCTCCTATTGCTACGCCTGATGCATCTATAGCCAACTTGATTGGACATTTTGGGTCATACCACTTCAAGATTGGTGCATGTAGCAAGGCTACCTTCAATTCTTGAAAGTCCAACTCTTGCGCAATTCCCATGTCCACTTCTTCCCCTTGCCAAGTAGTGCCGTTAAAGGTTGTGCAACCTTGGAGAAGTCCTTGACAAATCTACAATAGAATCCCGTCAACCCCAAGAAGCTCTTAAGTTGAGTCTGATCTTCTGGGGGCACTTCATTTTTGAATGAACTCTATTTTATTTGTCAATACTTGAATGCCCTCTGCACTTACTCTATGCCCCAAGTAGTCTACTTCAGACTTGCCAAACTCACACTTTGAGATTTTGGCATACAATTGATTGTGTCTTAGAATCTGGAGGACCTCTCGTAGATGTTGTTTGTGTTCTTTCATCGTGCTACTATATACTAAGATATCATCCAAGAAGACGATAACAGACTTATCCAAGTATGGATGAAATATGTCATTCATTAGACTCATGAAAGTGGTAGGTGCATTGGTGAGGCCAAAAGGCATCACAAGATACTCAAAGTGGCTATACCTGGTTTGAAAGGCAGTTTTGTGCACATCTTCCTCTACAATTTGGATTTGATTATAACCGCTCCGCAAGTCCAGTTTGGTGAAGTATCTCGCTCCATGGAGTTGATCAAATAGGTCATCCATGCAATGTAAGGGGTATTTGTTCTTCATTGTTTGCTGATTGAGACCTCGATAGTCAATGCACATGTGCATTGTACCATCCTTCTTCTTCACAAACAAGACATGAGCCCCATATGGTGATACGCTAGGTTGGATGAACCCTCTTTGCAACATCTCCTCAATTTGAGTCTTACACTCCTCCAACTCATGAGGTGATAAGCGATATGGGGCCTTACAAGGAGGTGTCTTCTCCGGGAGTGTCTCAATTTTGTGATCTACTTGCCTTTTTGGGGGTAATCCTGAGGGTAGATCATTGGGAAAGACATCTTGAAACTCATCAACCACATCCTTCAATTGCTCAAGAATTTTTCCATTGAGTTGTGCACTCTGGACTTCTCTTATTAGATCCATAAAACATCTATCGGTCTTATAGACAGTTGCCGTCCCTATGATATATAGAGGTAGTTTCTGCCTATGTGATTTTTCTTTAACCCCAATGATTGACCAATGGTGGGTTCTCACTACCTTCTTCCTCCAATGCACCATAGGGTTGTACTGCTCCATCCATGGCATGCCTAAAATTGCATCATAACGAGCTAATTGTATCACTTGCCACTCGATTGCTTCTTGATATTCTCCTATAGAGAGGGTTACCCGTCTAGGTAATGATTCAATCCTCTCTGTTTGTCCATTTGGTAACTCTACTTCTTCACTCCCATCTCTCTCTAGATCTATTCCCAATCTTATTGCAATAGAGCAAGACCAGAAATTCTCTATTGCTCCCGGATCTATTAATACTCTCACTTGCTTACCTTCTAGGATTCCATTCATGACAATCAATTATGAGGTTGCCTTTTGGGATCTTTGCGCATTATTCTTCTTACTTCCCTCGCTTCACTGCTTCCTTATTGAGCCAATAAGGCCACGAGGTACATTTATTGGTGATTTTTGTTTTTCAAAGTGGTTTCCACCTCCTCCTCTTCAATGTGCCTCTTCATGTTGTTCAAAGATTGCCTGTACAAAGGCCGAGGACCTCTAGGGAAACGAGTGTGACAGTTGGTAGATATGTGCCCAATACGGCTACAATTATAACAACGGCGCTGTTCTCCTTGAGTCCCTTCTCCTTGTGGACTCCATCTCTTTGTTCTTCTACCTATCTCCGCTCCCCTTGAAGCGGCCGTGCTCCTCGATCCTGGAATCAAAGGTTGCCCAATTCCATTGAAACTGGTCCACCCATGTGTGGCATTTCTGCCCAATAATGTTGAGGTGGAACTACTCCTTCACCTCTACCTAATGCTCCTGTTATTCTCTGCATACAAGCAATGGCTTCAAATACCGTGCGAGGATTTTGCACCATGACTTCTTGGCGAATCCGCTCTTTCAACCCTCATTTGAAATTGTTGAGAGCCTCTATTGGACTCATGTTGGTAATTGCAACTTGTAGATCCAGAAATGCCTCCACATACTCTTGTACGCTATTCTTCTATCTCAATTCCCATAGTCGGGTTCAAGCCATCTGCATAGAATCCACCGATTGGAAATTCTTCAGCAGTCCTTTTTGCATTGCTGTCCATGTGACCTCCCTTCTCTCTGCCATCATGGATTGTTCCCAAGCATCATACCATGTGAGGGCTTTATTGGTCAAGTACCCACATGCAAACACACCTGCAGCATGCTCTATGATCTCTGTTGAGAACAATCGGAAATATTGATTCATTCTTGAGATCCAATTTTCCACTACTCCCATCATATGTTGCCTCTTGTAAGGCTCAATGTTGCAAGTCTTCTTCATCCGGAGTAGCAATGTGGCTTCATCATTGATAGGGTTTGTAGGCACGAGTGCCTCTCCAAGTACTTCAGTCGTAGGTATTGGGTTTTGAGACGGCTCTTCTTCTTGCATGGCTTGATCATTCTTGAGGATCTGCACTTGACTTTGTAATATCTCCATGGTCATCTTAATCTCCCAAAATTCATTCAACATCCCTTGCATTCCTTGCACCAGCTCTTTCAATTGTGGATCTATGGTTCCTACAACACTCAATTGCTAATGTATACTTCAATACAGAGTCAATATAATCACTCTGGAAGGCGCACGAACTATTGGAACTACCATTGGGACCTCAGAAGCTATCACTCATTGATAATACTCCTCACCAAAATTCCTAACCACAAAATCTCTGAACATCACTTTCGGCCTCACTACATAACGGATTTCTACTTGAGTATTGAAAGGGAGAGGATGTGGGACATTCATATCCATATTATCATAATAGAATGTAGATTGTCAAATCCCACTCTCTGTCATATATCACCACAGGTAGAATCACCGGGTTTGGTGAGTTCATCACTCTGTCCATGAATTCTGCACCAAAGTGATAAACTAGCAATACCCTCATCTGCTCACGCTGGATGTACATAACTTTGATGTGGAATGGGTTTGAGAATGGAAAGCTAGGTGTGGGAAATTGTCCTCCCGGCGTATCCATCCCATCCGCTTTCTAAAGTCCTTCCTAAGTCTAGCAATTACTCTATGTTCTCCACCTCAAATTACTCAATTTCAGTAGTTCGTGCTATTCCAAGAGCGGTGATCCACTCTCTTGGCTAAAACACTCGCTCTGATACCATTGTAATACTCCGAGGACAAGAGAAGAGAGAAAACACAGATTGCACACTCAAACATTCGATGCCCCAAAGGAGCACCTTCTCTTTATTATATAGACAAAGAGGATCTCCTCCAAGGAAGCTCCACCATAGGATTAGGGACACAGATAGGTGACATGTCAGCAAGCTCCACCCTTGGATTACTTACTTGGATGGGTGACATGTCTGGTCTAGGTCCTATCTGGTTGGTCAAACAAGCTTTGACCGGAGTGAATCTTTTAGGGAATCTTTCTGTAGGAATCTCAAAATCACGTAAGGTACCATTGGAAAGCTCTTGACAAGACAAAGCAAGGGGGAGGGAAGGCTAAACTTTCCTTTAGTTTGGGGAGGGGGGGTGTGGTACACACATTTTTCATTTTGGACTAGTTTTGAAGAAGAAGTGCCTTGCTGAAACCAAATTGAAACCAAATGGAGAAGAAATGAGTGCAACCCTGTGATTTGATCAGACTCGAGGGAGTCTACATCGTGTAAGAGGAAGAAAGGATTGGTTTGGATCAGACCCAAAGAAGCTTACTTCGTGTCAGAGGAGGAAAAACTCGGATCAGACGTTAAGGAGTGCAAACCCGAAGGAGAAATAGAAGTTGCAGGTCAGGATTCTTGCGGGGGCCATATCTTAGTGACCACAACTCCAAATCAAGCGTGTTATATCTCGTTGGAAGTGTCTTGTTTAGGGCTTTCCGTTGCCACCAAAATCGCAAAGTTGGGAGTTTTGTAGAAGAAGTTACAAGCATTTGAAGTTTTGGGAGTAGATGTGAAGAGTAGTTTGGTGTCTTCGGGTCAATGTGACTTCGGCCTTCGTACTTTGGATTTCGGACTTTGGGTTTACATGACTTCGGGTTTGCATGACTTCGAGTCTAAAGACTTTGCCTCAAGATGAAGATGATTAAATCCGAGATAGTCGGACTTCAGAGTGCAGTGAAGGGTGACTTTGGGAGTTTTGCTAGAGGGATCAGAGGAAGTTAGAGTAAGGAACAAAAATAGTTAGGATACACATGACTTCAATTTCAATTCTGATTGAAGATATGATAGAAATTGAAGGAGAAGTAGCAGTAGTGAATAAACCCGAAGTGCAAGATCAGACATTCAGTGTCTTCGGGTCAGTAACATGAGTGATTAGGGGAAAGTGGGTTACAAATTGAAGGTGTAGATAGTGTATTCATGCTTTCAATTACAATTTTTGATGAGGATATAATAGAATTAGTAAAAGAATTGATAGTAGTTAGACCCGAAGTAAATAAAGTAGGAGTACAAATGTCTTCGGAGTTACCAATGGAGATATTAGAGAAGAGTGGGTCGGGAGATAAGGAGTTAGATAGATTACCCACTAGTGGAATTTCAGATCAGGAAAGAGAATTGTTGGAATTGGTAGAAGAATTAGAAGTTGTGAAACCCGAAGACAGAATATTAGGAAGTAAGATTACTTTGGGTTCAGGTTTGAAAGCCGAGGAAGAAGTAGACATCGGATCGGATTAGTAACAGATTTGAGATTTGAAGAGGCAGATATGAAGAGGTGCATTGTCATTTTGAATCTGCAGGTTAGAAGAGTTGTTGTAGAACGGTATAGTTGTTAGAACTGTCGATTGATTCACTATTTAAGAGTGGCATTCGCAGTCAAATGTTGTTCAGTGCTCATTATTTCTAAGAATAGATAAAGCGAAGTGATGTGAAGCAGTGCTCGTTGCTTGAGCTTGATTCCGAGTATCAACTTCGTGTCTATGTTTGTGATTGTGTAGAGAAATTCAAAGTGCAAGTCAGTGTGTTTGTTGGATGTTGGATTCCACAGCCTTGATCTTCATTCTGTGTGTTTGATCCTGAGTGAAGTGCAATCAAAGCAATGCCTTGATAGATCTGAGAAGAATTGTAGTGTTGGTAATATTTTGCATTTGTGAGTGCAGTGCGAGGTTGATGTGAAGCAATTTCGATTGAGGAAGTTGTGCCTTCAGTGGAAGGGTGGAACACAATTCTAAGGCAAAGTCGTTTTGCAGTGAAGTGCCATTTTTGGGAGAGCCTGAATCATCACAATCAAGATTGTTTGGAAAGATTTGATGGAGTTGTGATTAAGGAGTGTGAATTTGTGACAAGACTACGAGTCATTGCTTGTTACCCTCTTCTGGGTGTGGTTTCTACGTGAGAGATTAAAGATGCAACCAAGAAGAACTACATTGTTACTGTTTGACTTTGTATTTGACAAATTCTGACTTGTATCTCTGTGCGAACAAACTTTACTTACCCGATTACTGCAAAAGTGATATTTGCCGGGTTGTCAAAGGAGGAATTTGCACATTTCCGAGGCTTAATTCATCCGTTTAGGCCTCTGAAATTGCCTTCAAAGATTTCAGGCATATTTTGGTTCCTACTCTATTAGTAGAAGTCCCCTTTTGGTGATACCTCTTTCTGATCTGTTTAGTCCATCATGTGTAACATCCTTTCAAATGTTACCAAACCAATTCTCACCTTTAAATCATATGTCTAGCTATTGGTTCTAAGGTTCTTAAGTCTATTCCTATTTTTGCACTATTAGTAGAAGTACTCTTTTGGTGATACTTCTATCTTATCTATTTTGACCATCATGTATAACATCATTCTAGATGTTACCAAACCCAATTTCACATCTAGATCATATGGCTAGCTCTTGGTATTACACCAACATGATATGGTGCACCTTCTGCACTCTAGAAGAAGTAATAGCTATAGATGAAGTCTCTTAACCAGATTGACGTCACCACTCTCTCCTCTACCATGTTGAGCTTGGTGCGCTTAGCCAAACTAAAAATCACTACCAAAGTAGATGAGGTAGCCTGTAACAATGTAGCATTATGTACTCTAAGTCATAACTCATTGTCCAATATCCCATACTAAAAATGGACTACCTGGGCCTCAGTAACTCCCTAAGTGAAATTGATCAGCCATCTCATACAAGTGTTTATCATGTAGGCTCTCTCTAACCTTTGGCTAGAACTCTTACAAGCTCCTCAACTTGTCAGTCCATAATCCTTGGTAGTTTTGTCTCAAGCACTAGGAGAACTCCACCATGGGGTTAAACCCCAATATTTCACCACCTCTTGTAGCAATACCTCCCCCCTCCTCCCACTCATAATAGCACCATCTTCAACTAGTGCTCCTCCACTAGATACACTAATGTTACTAGAGCTAAAACTTGTACTACTATAGATCTACCCCTAGCAACCAAGCTTGAAGTGATGGATATGTAGTTCAAAAACCAAAATTGTCTCCAAAGCTTGATCTCCTCCAACTAAGCTCTCTTGAACTCATGATAGTCATCCATTACTAGACCCTCCAAGTGTTGAAACAACCTTTTCATGCCATGAAGGTGTGAAGAAAGTATGGTTCTCCATTCATGGTAGATCATACCAACTATCAAACCTCCTAGATGAAGTCATCGAACTCAATGGTACCCACTATACTATAGTAGCACTAGGAGCCCTTGCAGGTCCCATAAATCTTATCCATGGCTTACAACAATAGTGAAAACATACCAAGTGCACTCTCAACTAAATCAACTCCTATACCAAACTCCAAATTAGAATCAATCTCCTTCCTCATTGTGACCTAAGATATTGGTTGATACCAAGTGCCACTCCATGTACATCCAATGCGTATTGCAATGATATCTCCTCTAGAATCCCTAAAGAATTTTATTATGACAATGTTACTCAAATTGTAACTGTGACTACCACAAATACCCCACCAAAGATCACCACTAAGTGCCAACAGCAACTAAATACCACTAACTATTGTAGCTCTAATTGCAACAACTAGACTAGGAGAAAGGGTGACTTGTAACCTACCATCATAACACATACTTTGATGGTTCTATACCTCATCACTTCTTGCCTCACCAAATAGAAACATAGGTAGTCTGATTGGTCATCACTACTGAGAGCAAATCTAGAGCACCAATGCTCTAAAGTTAAGGCATCTCATACAAACATGGTGCATAAATAGGAAGTAGAGAATGGAGGAGGTCCATCACAAGGAATCTAAACAAAAGTGTCAATCTAAACTCACTTTGTGTAATACTCCAACAATAGGAGAACCTCCAAGAGAAACATAAAGCTTCACACTCAATACTCCAATGCCCCAAAGGAGCACCTTGTCTTTATTAAATAGCATAGTGGATCCCCTCAAAGGAAGCTCCACCCTTGCATCAAATACATGAATTGGTGACATGTCAAAAAGCTTCATCCTTAGATTAGTTGCATAGATGGGTGACATGTTGGTCCTTGTCTTATCTGGTTGGTCAAATAGGTTTGTCTAGAAGGAATCTTCTTGTAGGAAGCTCAAAATTGTATGGATGAAGTATTGTTTGAAAGCTCTTGATAAGACAAACAGTCCAAGAAACAAGCCATTTTTCCCAAAGGAGAGGGAATCTTTCTATTTTCAAATTCAAATTCATTTGTTCAAGCCTCTAAAATTAGCTTTGAAGTTTTCAAGGTGTTTTTGGCTCCTACCCTATTAGTGGAAGTACTTGGATCAAATTTCCTCTCCTAACCAAAGCTACATGTGTATAGGTATTAGTTGACCAATCACTATGACAACAAGTAAAGATGTACTAGTTGGCTTGGGCACTAGTCTAAGAACAAGAGATCTAGAATTCAAACCCCATTGTGCAAATCTTGAAGGATGGGTAGATTTTGCCAAACAATGACAAAAATTTCATCTAAATTGGCTAGCCTCATACTAGCTTGTTGCCTTAAAGCCTCTAGATGCCAAATGAAGCCTTTGTTCTTGCTAATTTGAACCCTCTCCAAATTTGGCCAAGCTTTGCCAAAATTTAGCCAAATGAGGCTTTTTTCCTTACAAATTTGAATCCTCTCCAAATCTGGCCAAGCTTTACCAACTCAAACATTAGCTAGTGCAATTTGAGCAACCTCCAACTTTGGCCAACCTCTACCAACTTGACCTCCAAAAATCTGGACAACCTCTGCCAATGTGATGCACCTTTTCTATAGTTGACTAATTGCCAAATACTTTGCTAATTATCAACTTGAGCCAAATTGAGAAGATGAGGATATCTAAATCCCTAAATGGGTTCCCAAATCCACCTCCAATTTTGCACTTTACGTTCAATTTGCACCAAATCAACCTTGATTTCACTTCCTTGTGCTCAAATTAAACACTCACTGTCTCAAATTGACTCAATTCTCAAAAATTTGGCTAGCATTTCCACACACCGTCAAACCCAATTGCCAAATCTACATCAACTCAAATTGATCTATTAATAACCAAGCACTAATTACAATCAAGCAACATCCACTCCAGCTAAGAGGCTCTAGGTGATGCTTACCTACCTCTATCCACCATAGCCAAGAACTTGAAGGCTCAACATCAACAAAGTGAGCTCTCTAGGGTTGCACTTCAAAAGTGTACTCCCCTACTTGACCTAAATCTCTAGCCCTAATAGTGTCATTTATGGCACATCCAACAATGCAAATGTTATAAGTGAAAGTGAGTCCCACCATGTGATCAATAGCCCTAACATGAAATCTGACCGCCAACAAGTAGTTCATGAGTAACTACCAAATTAACTATGACTACTAGTACTACCACTCCGGCATTCAAGCAAACTAGCTTTGGTGTTACAAATATTTTAACAAATGCTACCTCCTTCTTGTACTCTTGCATTTAAAGTTCTAAGGTGGCAATCTTATAATGGCCCACTTTAGTACATTCCAAGATAGGAGATAGTGATAGTATTGAGTGTATTTGTTTTCTCTCCAACTCATTGCCCTTGCCATAAAATTGCTCTTTGGCTTCTTTTTGGTGTTGGTTTTGCTCAAGTCAGAGTGTTGTCAACTCACTTGGCACCTTTTGGTTCTCTTTGGCATACTAAGTGTGATCAATCTCTAAAGTGGCATTATGCTTCTTGATTGTGTGGTTTTCTTCTACCAACATATTTACCCTGCTTGGCTCTTCCTTTGTACAAGTCTTTGGCCTTGGTTGCTTGTTCTTTCACTCTGAAAGAACAATCAACCAAGATCTTTTCTAGCCTTCCAAGTGTAGACTTGCTTGTGCATGTATTAGACAAGTGTGGTGTAATCCCAATTTCAAGGTATTCATCTTGGTACTAGGGTAGGAGGGTCTCTATTAGTTGCAATGTAGCTCCAACTTAATGTATGACAAAGTTTATGCTGTCTTGAACTATCACTAGCATTGAAGGACTTGATCCACCTCCTACATTAGTCTATGCTCCTAGTGTAGGATCTAGAATATTGGCCTCAATGTCAACGTTCTACTCCTCTACATGCATGGTGATTTGGTCATCTTCTTGTTGCAAGAATTTGGTATTGAAAGGAAATTCAGGCCAAAGTTCTATTGCACTAAAGCACTTGGTGTGATCTTTTGTGCTTGATTGGGGCTTCTTCTTCTTCTTCTTTGATGAGGCTCAATGACACCTAATCTGGTGTAGCATCCTCCTCAACTATGTCTTCCTAAGGTCTTGTAAGGCACTCCTCTACCTCTTGGTCCCTCAAGTTCAAGATAGACAATGCATCTTGTCAATGGTCCTCTTCTTCTTTGTCTCTTGAAATAGACGGAAATGCTTGTAGGATAAAAGATCCTTGATCATCTTCTTCCTTGTCTTTATCATCCTCTATGTCCTCTACATCTCCTTTTGATGAGGATACATTGATCACTTGAATATAGATGCATGACTTCTTAGGGAGATGGTGGTGGCTACTTCTTGGGAGTGCTCATTTCCTTTTTATTGTAGTCCTGGGTGTAGCCAATTTTTCATTCACCAGCATAAAGAGACTAGTTGTAGCATATTGAGCATCAATATCAATAAGATGGATCCTTTAGGTTGTTTATCAAAATAACCTATAGGATGGAAATGGGTGGGAAATATCTTGTTCTCCTCTTGGGTTAGGAGATTGGCTCCTATATAAAAATTATGGCAAGGTTTGTAGCACCTTCTTCCTCATCCAAATATTGATGTATGATCCTAGTCTATTGATTGAACATGTCAGCCCAATCAACTAGCTCACTTGAGTACATATAATCAAAGAAAATAGCCAACTATTGGTCAAGTGGGTAGTTTGTTTGTTGTTGGGCTTGAAGATCTTCATGATTGACTCTACTATGGTTCTTCTTGCAAGATCTTTGCAATTGACTACATTGATCTTTGATCTCTTATCATTGAAAGTAGCCTACTTTGGCAGTCAACTCCTTGTCTACAAATATTGAGTCAAGGATTATCGCTCCTACAACTCTTGCATCCGGGCCAAGTACCATGTGCCAGTGCTCCTTTGTCTAGTTGTTGGAATTCCCTCTCATTTGCCTTGGTGTCTTTTCTCTCTTTCCTTTCATCTCTTGTATCATGGCAAAGTTACTGAATTCCCAATTCTAGAGCAAGAACCCAATGTTTGCTCTGGATTACTCCAATCCTATAGAGTATTTCACATTTTTTCATGGGAACAAATGTAGAAGACCTAAGAATGGCCTTTGGGATCTTTCTATACATTCTAGGTGCAAACACCACGATTTTGGATGTTAGGAAGAAGGGAAAAGTCAAATTATGGTATACTTTAAGAACCAAGGGTCACTCCGAGTGCTAATTTTCTCTCCAAGTGCTACCTAAGTTGGAAGGTTGTGGACTCTCTCTTGGTTCTTGGTGACGTGCCAAATTCTTTTGATCAGCTTATGAAGCATGTGACTCTCCAAAAAGTACAGCTGCTGGCCAAACTCCTCAATTTATGTCCAGGTCCTTGGTCATTCTTCAGCCCTTTGGCAATTTAAGGAATAGGTAGGCACTTGCCATTTGTATATGCAAAGGCATCTGCATGTCTTTCTTGGTTAGATGTCATTATCCTGCCTGCAAATCTTTCTTGATCAGTCACTTTCCCACATGCCAAGCCTACCAAGTGCCAACAGTTACCTTTACTATAACAACCCTTGGCATCAATTCTTGGCAGCGCATTCAAATCACTATGGCATTTAAGTATGAGTGTCAAAGGGGTACTTGGCACTCGGGCCTACAAGCGCTTGAGATTATCCTACATCAGTGTTAGTGCTGCTCATCTTGGCATTTGTGAAACCACTGTGAGTGCCACCTTTTTTTGGGGAAATTCCCATAGTAACCACTAATTTCCATGGTCTTTCTCTAGCACTTAAGCATGATTTGATCAACAAAAGCAAATTTTGAAGAAATGGAGACACCACAATGAAGATGATATATTGCTGATCAAAATTTGCTATAATATTTCCCTACCTTTATTAAGATAAATCAACATACACCATAGAAATTTTTGTATTATAAAAATCGTTTATTTAGGAGAATTCTAGTTAGATCTTCAGTCTCAATCTTAGTTCATAGCTTTTTGGATGTAATTTTAACTTTCAAAGCTATATATTTCTGAATGTAAACATGGCTCTCTTAACTTGGTTATTTTACGGAAGAAGGAGATGGTAGCCTCATATATACCATGTGCTTTCACCTCAACTAAATAACTAGTTTGTTTACCTTGTGGTATTATTGGTCGTCTCAATACCACTTTCCATATATTTTGATAAATCCAATTTCACCTTGAAGTCTAAGTAGAAGCAAGGCTACGAGAAATTGAGGTCCAGATTTTTATTATGAAGTACTAGAATATGATTTAATAGAGCTAAATATGACTCTGAGTTCGGGTTTCTATTGAAATGTCTAATAAGCAAGGCTACGAGAAATTGAGATCCAGATTTTTATTATGAAGTACTAGAATATGATTTAATAAGAACTAAATATGACTCTGAACTCGGGTTTCTATTGAAATGTCTAATAACAGAACGAAAAAGAGGAGAATGGTTCCATAGTTGAGTTAGAACGGCTTACTCTCCAAACCTTACCTTTTTTGGTGAAGCGGTAGCTCATACAAAGATATGGTCGTACAATTCCAAGTCTAGAATGCAGGTTAGTTTTAGGAAAATAGTTTATCTTTTTGAGGAAAAGGGACCCGTGGACTACGTCCTGTCATTCTGTGGCCACAGTTTACGGAACAATTGCGAAAGAATCCTTAGAGTCTTATGATGTCCAAAGCTGGCCATTTTACAATTTGTGCTTTATGGCTATAAGTAAAGACACGCATTGGAGGGGACGACCACATTGACCTCTACAAGCAAGCCCTACAAGCAAAATCCAAAAATAGCAAAACCTTTGGGGTCGGACCTCTAGAGCGACGCAGTTATAAGTTATCTTCAAATATAGAAATGGTATAATTCGAACGAGCTATAAACCAGTGCAGTATTCAAAGGAATGTCATCTTGTATTCGTGTAATTTTATTTTTTATATCAAATAAACGACTTAACTACAGGTCCATATACAACAGACGAAATATCATCTAGTGTTAGTGTAATTGCCCTCTTCTATAAATTTAACTACTGAATTACATGCATATATATAAGAGGTATACATAAAAGAAAAGTAAAACTGTCTATAAATCAATGAAAAAAAGAAGGAAATTCTTCAGTGTGGTTTCTTTCCTAATTAGATTATAATATTATTTATTAATTTTTGTAAATCAAACGTGTATACAACCAATGAAATTTTCTTACAATGTATCACCTACATATATTACCTGAAATAATGCGATTACTCTCTTATGTAAATCAAAAGACTTAGATACCTTTCACATTAGATGAAACATTACTTAATGTGATTGGTCTTAAATCACCCGGCGAATGCTCTCTCTATTTCTGTTATATCTTAGGTACTATATGGTAGTTTCTCTTCCATATACAACTGGAACTTAGCCCTATTTTACCTCTACGTCTTTTCCTTGTATACTCGAACGGAGGTCTTCCTTCTTATTATCACACGCGGTCGCCTTCTGTTATGTACCTAAAGGTACAAGACTAGAGTCAATCTTAGTCATTTGACGGTTCCGAAGATCGGTGATATCATACCATACCCTGAGGTATAGATGTCACTTTCTGTGAAAGCTTGAATTGAACAACACCTGGTGATCATTGTTTTCACCTTTATGAATATCGGCAGGTGTTCCTTCGCATGTTCTGGATGGGGTTCCACCTGAAATGACTTTCTTCATTCTCATACTGAGGTGATGCTTGAAATACAATTCTCCTGTAAGCTACAGAGATATACAAATATGATCCTTTGAATTTTCGAGATGGCACTTGATATGAATCTATTTGGTGAGATTATAAGAAGTCAAAGTACAGAATACATTTTTACATACACATATAATATAACAGTCGCTATGGCTTAGTGGAGATCCATCCTTGTGCGACAACACCATTATGAAAAATGCCTTTTATAGCCTCTACGGTTCTCCACTCTCTCTAGCAGATACTTGGTATTCATGATTTCTCCATCGTTCCACCAGTGGGGGATGTCTTTCAGAACCTCCTCTTTCACATCTGCTAGTGGATACTTGGTAAACATGACTTCCCCATCGTGCCCCAGATTTTTGTAGCTTGCTAAGTCCGCTCCTCATATGGGTCAAATACCATTGGCAGCTGTGAGTCACTTGCTGGATACTGCAGGCACGCAAGCTAGTCCAGAACACGGAGTAGGCAAATGAACCTATATTTCTTGAGAATATGTTAATGCAAGTACTACCTCATGGGTTGGTTGATTCAGCAGATTCGACCTTGTAATAACGTACCATCCGGTGAATGACTGACGCACATTCAGCTTTATGAGATGCTTCTAATACAAAATTATACTGTAAATTGAATTGGTCCAGTATCTGAAGCCACTTAATATATTACAAAGGCTCTTTACACTTACATGCTCGAAAGCTCATAATCTGTTGACTGTCTGTGAACCTTCTCGTTGGAAAAGAAGCAAAGTGAATACCTGAAAAGAGAAAAAAAGAGTACAAAAGCACATAAAAGTGAGGATGGACCAACCAAGCCGGAGGCCCAAGCCCATAGTGTCCACAAGCCAAGGAGAAACAATAGCTAAAGTATTACATGGAAAAATAATCAAAGTAACACACAAAATAACCTACTCCCAATACTATATGATATAGGTCCTCCAAAGGTATATTTGGTAGATGGAAAGGGAGCGGCCTAGATGTGTCAAGAGCTCCTACTGCCACTGCACATTGGTGAAGGCCCAATGCTTGTGAATGCTGTAAGGTGACAGATAAACGCTACCAATAGTAAGAGGTGTGCATGGCTGATTAGATAGCTAGTGCTCCTTTCTGTTGTAGGAACCCAATGTTGATGGAGATGGTGATGGAGATGGAGATGGCCAAAGATCTCCATTGCAAATGGGACAAAGGTGTTGGAGGCGAGACATGGAAAGTAGTAGTCATCTTTCCCCCTAGTGGCAATAGTCACTACTGCTCTTGCTTGTGAACCTACTCTAACCAAGGACTTTGATTGGATAGGGTTAGCAACTACCACATCATATAAGGTACTTTGGTTGTTCATGAATATGACTATATTTACCCTCACCCTCCAAGGTGGAAGCCCCAGCAGGTCCAACCATTGCTCAATCTGAACCCGTGAACAAGTGGATCATAAGATTTGAGCTATTGTGTCTTCAAATGCATAGTGAACTCTAGTGTACTCTCTCTCTCTACAGTAGAGCACCAAAAATGGATGTCTTGTGAGTTGAAATGCAGCCCCACACATGCATTGGTCTGGTAGCACTAGAAGTGTTGGATAGTAATCCCAATCATAGGCAGAATGCCATGGTAAACACCTCCAAAGTGAACCAAAAGTTCCCTATCAAAGGAGAAGCATAAAGATTGTTTCCCTCCACGGGTGAGAATCCTAGCTCTATCAAGAACAAGCACCTCAGTGAGGATGGTAGCAAGGGTATGAGTGTGCATACAATCACTAAGATCTTCCTAGAGTCTAAGGGATACAAAGTCAAATAAATTGAGGTAATATTGTGTTTGCGGGTCTTGGCAATAGGTCACAAGCCAATCAAAGATATAGCTAAATGCATGGAGCTGGAGTTGATTGTTGTGATAGGTACCAATAGAAAAGGATGACCCTTCTAGGAAGGTGTACGACATACAACAAGCATGGAATGGCCATGTGCTAGGTGTGGACTAAGGTTTCTTCACCAAGAAATTTATTGTAAGTGTACTGCGTGGATGAGGCAAAGATTATATGCTCAACAAATAGCACAAGAACAAATGGTATGAATAGCTTTGGGATTATCTATTAAATATATCTTGATATTCTATCAAGAGATGAACATTAACTAGATTCAACAATAAATGATCTACATGATCTATGGAATACACATCATCTAGATGGCATTAGAGACAACTAGGATTTTGGGTTTAACTTAGGTCTTTGTGGGAAACTAAAATAGGACAATCAAGAAGAGACCCACAAGAAAAGCCTATGAAGAACTTATGAGAGTTCACTCCTTCATTTGAGGAGGTATCTTGAAGAACTTGATCAATGAGGAAATATCAATGAACTGATATAACAAGAGTGTAGACGCTTCAGTAAAGAAAGATTGAGACTATTTGGCCATGGATGTAGCTTCCAAGATAAGAAGTAAACCAATTATATGCTATGTTATCATAATGAATGTATATTCTTTGATGGGTGTGGATATTCTTGATTGAGAAAAGTGGATAACAAGTGGTATCAAAGCAAGGTTAGATTAATCACAGGCTTGTCGCTCAAGATATTCACAATGGCAAGAAAGATATCAATCTCAAATGCAAAGTTTGTTGTGGATAGGGTTTGATAGGAAGAACAATTTTGGGTTATGATAATGAGATGAAGGACGTGCTTTTCAACAAGGGCTGCCAAAAATGCTAGGTAAAAAACCAAAAAGAACAAGTGATGAAGAATGGGAGGATGTCAATTTGAGGGCTATTAGCACAATTTGACTGAATGTTACTATTGAAATCTTGTATAATCTAATGAACAAGGACTCAACACCAAAAATATGGTCCAATTTGGAGAGCTTGTATATGACAAAGTCCATGACAATTGACTTTATCTAAAACAAAAGCTCTATACATTGCGGATGAAGGAGGGCCAAAACATCATGAAGCATCTCAACACTTTCAACAAAATTAACCTTGAGGTGATGAGTATAGAGGTTACCTTAGAGGAGGAAGATAAAGAATTTTTTTTTGACTTCATTGCCTTCATCTTATGAGCATCTAGTCACAACATTGTTGTACAAGAAGGACGATATAGTCTTTGTGGAAGTCATATCAACTTTCTTGTCAAATGAAATGCATAAAAGACCTAATCAAGTGGATAGGAATCCTGATACTATATTTATTAGAGGTAGGACAATGGATAGAGGATAGATCAATGATAGATCTAGATCAAATTCTAGATCAAGCAGTATTAAAGCCAAGTGTTGGATGAGAAAATAGGGCATTTGAAGAAAGATTGTACCATTGAGAGAAATAGAGAGAAAAATATTTTCTCAGATTAGCAAGTGTAGTAGAGTCATCTAGCTCAAAGTTTTAAACTTGTGAGCATCCTAGGAGATTCCTTCTATGTTTATGGCACCAACCTATTAGTTGATGATTTTTTTTGTGTTAGCCAAGATAAAGACCAGTTTGAAGAGTCATGGATGCTTGATTCAGGTTGTTCTTACCACATTTGTCCCAAGAAAGATTGGTTTTATATGTACCAACCAATCAACACATCTATAGCATCTGCACTTGGGCCACATGAGCAAACAAGGCCTGAGTGAATTGTCCAAGAAAAAATTATTGAAGGGAATAAAAAGCTATAAGTTAAAATTTATGAGCATTGTGTGCTAGGAAAGTAGCATAGAGTAAGCTTTTCTACAGGAATTCATTGCACAAAAGGAATTCTAGATTACATTCATTTTGATCTTTGGGGACTAGCACCTATAGCTTCAAAATTAGAAGCACCATACTTTGTATCCTTGATACACAACTATTCTAGGAGAGTACATAATTATACCATGAAGCAGAAATCAGAAGTTTTCTTGATCTTTAAGCAATGGAAGGCGATGATGGAGAAACAGATCAAGAGAAGAGTTAAGGGCTTACAGACTTATAATAGCAAAGATTACACATCAAGTGATTTTGATCAGTTTTGCAAGACTGAAGGGATAGTGCACCACTTTACTATACTTATACTTTACTATACTTACAAAATGATGTAGCAGAATGGATAAATTTTATACTCTTAGAGAAGGCTCGGAGTATGCTGAGCAATGCTAGATTGAAAAAGAGCTTTTAGGCAAAAATTGTAAACAAAGCATGAACACAATGTTATTTGGTAGATGTTTCTCCTTCCATTATTCTTGAGTGTAAGAAGCCAATGGATAAATGGACAGGTCAGCCTGTAAATCATTCTTCATTGAGAACGTTTGAATGTAATGCTTATGTTCACATCTAACAAGAACAGAGGACAAAGTTAGATCCTAAATCTAAGAAATGCATATTCTTAGGGAAAAGAAAAAAGGATTTTGAGAGATAAATCAAAAATGATTTAGACAAATGAGACAAATCAAAATGAATTTAGATAGTGAGACCCTATCAAACACTATCTTATTGTGAGTAGAGATGTAATATTGGATGAGAGTAGTATGATGGAGAACAATGCTACATGTGAACTACATAAAGATTGGATTATGTTTGACATTGTTAAAGTGAAAGTTGAGGTAGAAAGGGACGATATCTTGTCTCCCATAGATTCTCAAAGTAATCCACACAAAGAGAGAAGACAGCAAGTTATAGCAGAACATAAGTATCTTGTTAGAGATCAAAGACTGCCATAGAGATATGAGCATTCGTTGGTAGCTTATGCTCTTATCATTGAAAATGGCGAGCCTACTACATATGAGGAGGCAATGCAAGATCCAAAGAGCCAAAGATGGCACATTGCAATGCAAGAGGAGATGAAGTCTCTTGTTCAAAACCAAACTTGGAGACTGAAGAGATTACCAATTGACAAGAAGGCAATTGGTTGGAGATTGATATATAAAAAGAAAGAAGTATTTTCAAAATAGATGGAGATAGATACAAAGCAAAGCTTATAGCAAAAAAGAAGGTATTGACTGCAATGAGATATTTTCTCTTCAACGATCTCTTCAAATCACGTATTGTTGGCAATAGTTTCTTTGCACAACCTAGAGTTAGACAAATTGGATGTTGCTACCACATTTCTACATGGAGACCTGGAAGAAGAGATTTACATGCATCAAGCAGAGGACCTTGTGGTATCAAGGAAGGAGAACCTAGTTTTTAGGTTCCAGAGATCATTATACATATTGAAACAAAGTCCAAGGTTATGGTATAAGAAGTTTGATGCTTTTATGTTAAAGCAAGACTATAACCACCTTGATTCATATAGCTGCATATACATCAAGAAGGTGTATCATACTAGTCATTTTGATTTGATTATCCTATTATTGTATGTGGATGATATGCTGATTGCTATGGAGGATATAACCAAGGAGGGGAAATTAAAAGTACAATTATAGAAGGAGTTTGAGATGAAGGATCTAGGCAATTCCAAGAGGGTACTTGGAATTGAAAGACAGAGGGATAGGAGCAAGGAAAAGCTTTTTATTTCACAAAGAAGGTACTTGGAAAAGCTACTTGCATGCTTTGGTATGCAGAGTGCCAAACTTGTGAGTGTTCACGTAGCAAATCATTTAAAGATATAAATGGAGTAATATCCCTTCCAAATAAGGAAGCGCTAAGATTGATGTCCAATATTACTTGTGAAAATAATATAGGGAGTTTAATGTATGCAATAGTCTGCACTAGACCTAATATATCATACATAGTGAGCATAGTGGGCAGATATATGTCAAATCCAAGGAACATTGGGAAGTAGTGAAGTGGATACTTTGCTACTTGAAAGGTAAAATAGATATTGGCATTATATTTGATATGGAGCAAGACCAAGGAGTGATTGCAGGGCATATAGACTCTGATTTAGAGATTTAGACAAGAGGAGGTTCACCTATGAATTGGAAGTCTACTCTTCAATCTACTATTGCTCTTTCAACTATAGAGGTGGAGTATATGGCAACAATAGAGGCAACTTAAGAAGTTGTATGGCTACAAAGGTTAGTCAAGGATGTGGGATTTCTAGAAATTATCTATTCACTTTGCCAAGAATCAAGTGTTTCATTCTCAAACCAAGCACATAGACGTGAGGCACCATTTTATCAAGAAGTGAAAAATAGATAAGTCAATCTGCAAAAGATTGGGATAGTGGTGAATGCAGCTGATATGTTGAAAAATCTTGTCCCAATTGAGACGTTCAAGCTATGTATTAACTTGCTCAATGTACAATGTTGCTGAGCACTCTTTGAAGTTTTAGAAGTTCTACCTTATTTCATTTCAGCACTCACTGATTAATGTATGCTGGTGAGTTGGCTGAGCATAATGGGTGATTGGCTGAACACTTTTAGAAGTTTTATTGGTTAGATAGAATAGAAGCAAACGTGGAGTTTGTTGAATATGTCTTGATATTCTATCAAGAAATGAATAGTAACTAGATTCAATGGTCAATTGATCTACATGATTTATGGGAGACATATCTTCTAGACTGTGGCTAAGGCAACTAGGAGTTTGAATTTAACTTAGGTCTTCATGGGAAACTACAATAGGAGAGACAAGCAACAAAAAAAACTATGAAGAACTTATAAGAGTTCACCCATTCATTGTAGAGAGTTTTCAAGAGATATCTTGAAGAACTTGATCACTGAGGGAATATCAGTGAAGTGATATGGCAAGAGTATAGAAGCTTCAATAAAGAAAGACCAAAAGTGTTTGGATGTGGATGTAGATTCCAAGACAAGAAGTGAACCAGGTATATCTTATGTTATCACGATGAATGGGTATTCTTTGATGAGTATGGATATTCCTGATTGTGTGAAGTTACAACACTATCTGGATAAAGGACAAGCGAAAGGATTTGATCCAAACATTAGCTTATTTACTAGGTGAGGCAAAAGATCAAATAGAGATGTGATTAAATGTTGATGTATGAAGTATATTTGATGAAAATGGAATTTCCTCGTTGCTTGCATTACTCCGTTTTTTAGTGGTTATAGCGAGCAGCAAAAATAAAAATGATTACATGAAGACTTGAAATTACTCACTCCTTTGCACCAAGACGAAACCGTGAATTCAAATCGATACATTTTGTCATGCATGATGGGTAATTGGCTGTGCCAACCATCAATTTTTCTACCTCATTTCATTTCACTATTCACTGACTAATGTACGCTGAAGAGGAAAACTGACTTTTATTCTTGAAAATCTCAAGTGGTTCAAATGGGGCACGTTCATACTCGCATGCTGTTATTTTTGGATTTGATAGTAGAATTCTGAAAAAAAAGTACTGTTTCACATTCTCGCATAAACCTTTCTCGGTGCGTATTCTTCATAACATTTAGTGTAAAAACTGGAAAATCTGGTGTCGTTGTCGCTATTTACAATAATCAGCTTCCCCCAAACAAGGAACTTGTTGAAATTAAATACCCCTATGCAATGGCAGAAAACATATGTCCTAATACAACGGGCGAAATCACTCAAAGTGCTCCAATAAAACATTCGAGATTTCTTGCATATGAAATGTATCAAGACTCCAGACGAAGAGCCCAACCAAATTCTCCAAACTTTGAAACAGAAGATGGTCTTCAACATTGTGAACAGATTCATAAATGGAAGAAGCGCGCGTCTTGTCCTGCCCAAATACGCGTCGTTTTCATTACTTTAGGTCAACAACGTAAACGTAAGAATCTAAGATCAGGGTCCTTTCCACCGTACAATCCTCTCTTTAGAGCATAGTCCGAAATCTTGCACTGACGTCCTTTGAGTTCCAGATCGTTTTTGCATGTTGAACTGGATTCGGATCTTTGCAGTTTGGCAAATCTTTGGACGAATAAGTCAACACAGAAAGATAGGTCAATCACACGAGATTCCCTGTCAGTTGAAAAAATATATTGTGAAAAGTGCGATAAATATAGATTATGGTTACAATTGGAGTTTAGTTCCATTTTACCCCTTAGGTCTTTTTCTAGTACGACTTGATGGGGTCTTCCCATCCTTCTTGGTATTCTACGTGGTCGCCTTTTTCGATTATGGAGAAGTAAGTCTTCCCGTGTACTTAGATTGAAGAGGTTGTGTTCAATATTGGTCAATACAAACTTTAGTCCGTTTATCAGCCTTAGCTTAACCGGGACAACCAAATGAATGATTATTATCCCAACATTTAACGGGATTAGTATCTGAGATGATTTTGGATTACCGCAATTGTGAAGTAATGCAACAGAGGGAGGTTGTAATTGCTTGTTAGGTATGATTACCGTTCTCCCGCCTTTCATTTCGTCTATATTTTCTTCTGTTGGTTCTATGACTATCACGTACACAGCAGCTCAAAATTTACTAGCACCTATGCTATAGGAGGTAGTGCGATATTTCAAAACATGATTTGACAAGTCAAGGACTATTAACTTGCTTGGTGGAGAATCGTGAAGAAATACTTAGAATCTTTGGACTTCTTGCAAGCTGTTAAGATAAGGTATCGTCAAAGACCGTGACATGCTATAGTATGCCATATCCACAAAACCACCTGCCCTTTACTAAACATCATTCAGTTTAGGTTGAATATTTCCCGTTGATGACGGTAACGAACATGAAAGGAATGGATAGAAATATCAATGACAATGAAGTCCAAGCAAACTCCATGTCTTTGACAATTGGTCTATTTTCTTTATAATCACATCTTTTCTATCATACTCATTGCCATGCTAGACAAGTGGCCCTTCGAATGTACTGAAGCATGTCCCAGTATTTCTAAATTATTATAAAACAATGTCCGTGAGCAAGCACAAATTAGTCATTAGATTTGTCGGGAGGAGCAGGTCAGAAAATGATGTCGTAAGATGCCGATATAGACTTGGGCAGACCTTCAAGTAAATGGTGACCGCTCAGGATAACAAGAAAGATGGGAAGATCACATCAAGCCGTACAAGAATAAAATGGATGAGCTAACATGGGACTAAACCTCAATAGTATTGGTATGAGAAATTTTTCATCCTACAACTAAGATATTTTAGTTATGCAAATCATTTGATCTATATATAGATCAAATTAAATTGAAGAAACATCACCTAGTGTAATTGATATCCTATGGACTACATCTTCTATTGTTCTTTGTAGTACAATGGACATATGATGTATAGCATTTGTTATAAATTAGGAACATGAGTGAGGTATTCCTTGACACTCCTGTGAAAAGCTCTTTTGTATTCTTTGACTAATGGGTTAAATATAATATCATTTGCTTTATATAACTCCAAGGTAGAGGAACAAAAAGGTTACACTATTGCATACCCTTAGACTTTGGCTATTATTGCTCTACTTGCCGCCCATCTAAGAAGATGGGTACTCACTCCTTTCAAAACTACATTACGTGTGGAATCCATAACCATAACATCTACTAATATTCCCTGATCATCTCGGACCAAATAAATTTTTTTGCTGACTCATGTTTTGTTGCAAAATATACCAATGCTCCCTCTAGGTGAACTATCCACTCATGTTTTGTTGCAAAATATACCAATGCTCCCTCTAGGTGAACTATCCACTCTCTCATGCTATGGTAAACACTATATCTTGTATTGCATCCAATGTTCCCTCTAAATGAGGTGCACACTCTTTTATGCCATGAAAGTTACTATATCTATGATAGTAGTGTGGGTAGCTATCCTCTATCTTTCAAAAAGATATCGTGTCATGTGGACCTTTGTTGTATCTAGTGTAGTATTACATCCACATGCAAGTAATGAAGATGGAGATGGACGGACCAAACTTGCACATAGAACTTATTGTTGAAAAAAGGTAGTTGGTATAAGCATGTCAATCTTGTGTTGCATTTAATTTCTCAAACATGAGAATCTAAACCAAAGGAACATTGGTTGCTATTAAGAACTCACTCTAGGTTAACTATCATTCACAGACCAGGGGACACGTGTCCTTTGAATACAATAAAAAGCTGGGGTTTATGTAGCTAACTAACTATAAGCTGTATAAAGCCCAGCTTCATACTACTTTTCTTTATATTATTAATAGACTAAAGTATTTCTATTACAATCACTTCCTTCTAGGTTTCTCAATTCCTTCTAGGTTTCTCACCAGATTTAGTCTATAAAGTTCTCAAATGAAAAATCTCAAACTCTAGATGACCAAATTGGTCTTATTTTTGTGATTGTTATATACTACCTCTTACTTATCCTCTACCTCTTACCCAATTTATCTTCTTATTTATAATATTCTACACCGAGCAGATATCCTAAACTGGCACATTAGTTAACCGGCAAGGCCACTTGCATCAATATCAGCTAGTAAGTTTTTATTGTCCTAGCAATGGTCGTCAAAACTTGTAGCAACATGAAACCAAGTTTTATAAGCCAAAATAACTACCAAAACCATAAACTAATTCTATTATAGATATATACCATGTCACTTATGACCACTAAAGTGACATTTGAGGGTTGAGTTAAATCTTTTTACTAGAGGTCAGTTAAATCGAAGTGCCAAATCTTGGGCTGGTCCGGTATAGTATATCTCTGCGTCAGCTGTGGGTGTAGAAGCCTAGAGCTTACTCATCAAAGGCTGCAATGAGAGAATTTGCTAGCATTCGATAACTTCCATGTCTCCATTTCAACGATAACGTGGAGATAAGTAGGTATAATATGCGGAGATATATATATTTAACCGCACCTCTCAATTGGCACTTCTACTCAATTACACTCTAATTTCAAAATCTAGCTGTCTGCATCCCTTATTTTTATTTTTTATTTCATCAACCAGTTAGGTCCGAAATTGAGGGACAAGTGTATCATGTTCTTTTATATACTCCTTGTAATGCAGAAAAGCAAAATCAAAAGAGAATTTCATTGCGATGTTCTCCTTTGATTTTGCTCTTTTACACTACAAGGATATTGAAAAGAACATGGTACACCTGTCCCTGAATTTGGGAGCTAATGGGCTATGTAATAAACAATAAAACATAGGATGGTGACAAGTAGAATCGAAAATTGGAACGTGAATCAACATTTGAAAAATGGTCGCCTTTCAGTCCACGTCACAAGTGACACATTCGAAAATACGCTTCGTTCCTCTTACATTCACAAAGGCCGTTTCCGCTCGATAGATGGAGTACTGGTCAGAGCTATGATAATATCGCTCCATCAGTATTATTTAAAGGGAGCCTGTTTGGGAGACATCCCCTCTTTGGTTCGGAAGACAACCCTTTATTACTTTTTTGATAGTTTTAATCCTTAATCTCAATCTCGGCAACTAAATCTTTTCTTTTACATTCTTTTTACAGTACCGAGCCTTAATATATTTCTTTTGGCTTTCAAGACTAACATCTTATATATATATATATATATATATATATATATATATATATATATATATGCCCGGTAACGAGGCTGCAATCATGGGCAAAAGAGTATATACATTATTTTCATAACATTATGTTTTTCTAAATACGGTCCGATGGGTATAATGCCTAGAGGGGTATCTCCCGACCGGCTCCCTATTTAAATTGATGCGTGCGAGAACATGTCCGATGTTGAGCAGAAGGGACAATGATCAAACTGGATCTCGCATGAATTCGTGCGAGTAGAGCAGTATTGGGGCTTAGCCCCATGTTACCTTTTTTGTCTCTCCCTTGTACGGCTTGATGGGGGTCTTCCCATCCTTCAGTTTTCCTACGCGGTCGCCTTTCTTAGTAGAGCAGATATGGATTCATGCGAGATTCTACTCAGATCTGCTCTACTCGCAAGAAATTTGAGTTGATTTGACTATTTCATTTGTCTAGATGATCTACATCGTGTCCAGTATGATGAAAATTCAGGGCGATCTACAACTCAAAATTTTGCGAGGTGAAAACTGAAAAGCATGCACAACACATGATGCACATATTACACTGTCAACGCTCTGTTTCCAAAACCTCCAAAGATTTAATTCTGTATAAATGCCAAAAACACCCCGGTAATTGCGGAAGGAAGTATGCATGTCTGTATGTTTGATTGATATGCATAAAAAATTTTGGTTCTCTGGCTTGGGATAGTCTGTCTCTTCATGACAGCCCATATGTCACCTGACCTCCTTGATTAAAATGACTTTTTAGAAGCTCTGAACGCAGGTGAGAGCGACTGGCAGCCTCGAACTTCGAAGCGAGCCCTGAAGAAACTTCGAGGCCTGTCCCTAGGACTTCGAGGCGAGCCCTGAAGAAAAGCACATATTCTCTGAATCTCGAAACGCGATGCGAGCCCCGAGACTGCGAGGCGAGCATCGAAATTAAATGCATTTATTCAAACCTAAACTTGGAAACTAGCCCTGAAATTGTGAGACTTGTCCCTGGAACTTCCGGGCAAACCCCCTAGTAAAACACAATTTCGAAGCTCGAAGCGAGCCCGACACTGCGGGCCTGTCCCTGGAACTAATGGGCGACTCTCGACATAAAAAACATTTAGAACTGCGTAGTTCAATTCATACAAGAACAAGTTCGTGCCGATTAAGAAAGTCAATTGTCACTTGAATCCACTTCAAGCAATGGGGCACAGGCTCTTAAGTCTAGAACTTTAGGTGCGGTTCAGTAAAGTGCCGGCTTAGGGGTGCTGTTGAGTAAATCTCTCTACAGTACGAGAATTTCACTCACCTGTCAAAGAGGTAGTGAGGTTCGATTCCCATGGTGAGAACTTTGTCTTTCGCGGTTTCGTGCATCCATGCTTTCGGCAGTCCGGGTTTACCTCCTTCCCAAATTCATTCAGAAGTGATGAACGAGAAACCAGCTAGTCCTCACCGGATTTTTATTATGGCAATACGACTAGAGTCAAACACGATAAAACGGAAGTCGCGTAAAAGTTAAATTTCCGATATCTTGTGATACTGTGAGTTGTAGACGTCCGGAAACGACTTCCACAAACTTGGATTGGGGCTTAGCCCCACTTTACGTCTTTACGGCTTGATGGGTCTTCCGATTCTTCTCGTTATCCTACGCGATCGCCCTAAAAAAGAAGAGCTTCCACAAACTGTAAGGACCTTGAACTTCAACTATCATAATGGCGGCTTTTGGATAAATCTTTGGATTATGGATATCGCTGATTGGATTTGAACTAGTATGATTCGAATTCGTGTACAAAATGCTCGGAAGACAAAATTGAAAGAAAACCATGTGCTTGAATCTCAAAGAGCTGGCAGTTTACAAATCGGCTCTTCACATTTTGCTCTCTCTTTCAGTTTCACATCCTCTCTATTCGAAACTCCACAACAAGAGTAGCAATGCTTTTATCATAAAACGGAACGTTTAGGGAGGAATAGAAAGAGAAGGATGAAAGTGCAAGATTAGAGTGATACAAAAGAAACTCAAATAAATGAAATATGAATGAAAAAAAGGAGATGAATTGGATCGTGACGTGAAATAACTTGTTAGAACAGGTCAATTAAACCTTACATGATTTCTGGTTTCAAAAGGTATACACCTTATAGTAGAAAAGATAGTGGTTATTGTATCTTATACGAGCAAGGTTGGTATGAAGAACAAAGCACTATGCACACAGTGCTTTTCTAACAAAGCACTATGTGCGATATAGATCTTTCCAAGGGTATACCAGACACATGCGAGGGGAGTGCAATCGAGGGAACGGAGAGCGTGGATGAAGGTTCAGAGCCTGTGGTATTTGCAAAGTGATTGGAGACCTTTTGCCGAAAACAAGAGGTCAGTATGGCATGTGAGAAAGCCACGGTACCTCTCCTTTTTAGTGAGACCCTGTGATCTCTGACGGAGACATTGTCAGTATGGCGGGTGAGAGTCAAGGTACCTCTTCTCTTTATTGAACAATGACTCCGCTTTATTGAACAATGTGCTCGAGACCAATTCTTGAGTGAGCCTCGTGTCCGAGCTCCACTGCTCCACTACTGCTAGAGGGACGAAAGTGTCGGGAAGCAAGCCGTGGTGCTTACAAATTCAGGACCTAAAAGTCATCCAGCGCACTAAAAGGTGTTTATTAGGGGGATATACAAAAGTAAAACGCGAGTTTGGGTTTACGACTTCCCTCTCGCTCAGTGAGCATGGGTATATGAGCATGATGATCTTGCTTCAGGGACGAGTGAGTTCATCGGTGGATGACCATTTCACGGGATGCTTAATTTCAAGTGTTCCTCGATGTCACGTTTGAATTCGTTAGTGTTGGTTTGCTCTTGCCTGATAGTGATAGCTCAAGGATTATCTCCTGACGGTCAGACATTACTCGACATCAAGGCCTCCATAGTTGATCCCTCGGGTGTTTTAAGCAGCTGGAACCCAACAGATTCATCACCCTGCAGCTGGTATGGCGTGTCTTGTCAAGATCTTCAGTCCGTCAGTTCTCTCAATCTCAGTTCTCATTTTGGAAATCTTTCAGGACCACTTTCACCAAGCCTTGGCATGCTGCTTAGTCTGGAGTATGTCGACTTGAATGACAACAACTTCAGTGGTCCCTTACCCAAAGAACTGCGGAACTGTACGCAGCTGCGCTACATGGATTTCCGTGCAAATAAATTCATCACAGGAAAAATTCCACCGGAATATGGTATGCTCTCCAAACTTGAGCATCTCAGTCTTGGGGAGCTGGACCTTACGGGGAACATACCAGATGAGCTCGGAGATCTGACCAGTCTGCAGTACATGTACCTCGCTGGAAACAACCTTTCGGGCCCGATTCCATCATCGTTCGGAGCTCTCCGGAACCTCTCTGTCTTGTGGTTGTGGGAGAACTCTCTTTCTGGGCGTCTGCCAACGTCATTGGGCAACTGCAGGAATCTATCAAGTTTGGTCGTGTTTGACAACGCCCTGGGTGGAGAAATTCCTTCAACATTTGGACATCTTGGCAAGTTAGAATACTTGGACCTGTCTAAAAATCAGATGACAGGAGAAATTCCTCGAGAGCTCGGGGATTGCGCAAGCCTTGTAAAAATTTACTTCGGCGATAATCTTCTGCATGGCGGTATACCAGAGGAGGTAGGAAGACTTCCAGCCTTGGAGGTTATGTACCTCTATGGTAATAGTCTTACTGGGACGATACCATCCTCTGTTGGTAACATTTCCAGTCTCATCAGGCTCGACCTTGGAGCAAATAAACTTACTGGAGAGATACCATCCTCACTGGGGTCCTCGAGGAACTTGATAGAATTACAATTGTTCAGCAACAATCTCACAGGGAATATCCCTCCCGAGATAGGGAACTGCTCGGAGATGATAGTAATGAGTTTGTCGTACAACAACCTCACCGGGAGCATACCGTCAGAATTTGGTAAGTTGCAGCAACTTAACGACCTAAGGTTACAGGTAAACAAATTATCCGGAGTAATCCCTCCTGAAATCGGAAATTGCTCCAGCCTTTTTCAGCTTGACTTTTCCGACAACCAGCTATCTGGCAAGATACCTCCGGAACTCGCGGATATGCCTCAGCTCCAACGCATTCTAATGTTTGACAACCAGCTCAACGGAACCATTCCATCGAAACTCGGGTATCACAGCAACCTCACCGTAATAGATTTGCACAACAACAAACTGACTGGGAACATCCCAGGTGGACTCTGTAAGGCCGGCAGGCTGCTGATTTTGATTCTGTACAACAATTTCTTAGACGGTGAAATTCCCGTGGAGCTGGCAATGTGCGCAGGGCTTGAGCGCATACGTTTCCAGTCAAATCGACTAACAGGTTCCATACCCAGAGAATTCGGCCGAAACAAAAATGTTTACTTCATTCAAATGAGTGGCAATAACTTGAGTGGTAATCTACCAGTCGAGCTTGGGTCGTGTACAAATCTCACAACTTTACAATTGTCACATAATAGACTGGATGGTAAAATACCGTCGAGTCTTGGCCAACTTCCACGCCTAGGCAACTTGGATCTATCATCAAATCAGTTGAGCAGTTCTGTACCTCCAGAGCTCGGGAACCTCTCTACACTCATCCACCTTAATTTGAGCAACAATCTGCTGAGTGGAGTTGTTTCACAAGCGTTGTCCAACCTAACAAACTTGGAGGTTCTGGATCTGGATGACAACGGGCTGACCGGGCTGTTCATCTCTTGGAGTGCTCTTGAAGCTCTTCTGGAAGTTCACCTGGCAGGCAACTTGTTGAGTGGAGCGATTCCCTCCGGCATTGGTGAGCTACAAAATCTGCAGGAAATGCTAGATCTGAGTAGAAACAGTTTTGCAGGTAACATCCCTTTTCAACTTGGAAACTTGCACATGCTACAGATTTTGGACCTGTCGCACAACAATCTATCCGGGAAGATACCTGCAACTTTAGGTACTGGCATGGAGTCCTTGCTTCACGTAGATATCTCGTACAACCATCTGGTGGGTTCACTTCCCACACAATGGCTCAAATTGGTGACGAGTGACTCATTCTCCAGCAATCCGGAGTTGTGTTCTCTCGGACAAGATTGTGATCAATCAACAGAAAGTTCGAGAGGTGAAAGCAAGGAAACACTGTCTCCAGGGCTTACTGGGGCGATAGCATCCAGTTTTGTTATTGCTCTTTCCTTGATTATTTTGGGGGTCGTAGTTTGCTGTCGCAGGAGTGCGGCCATGAACAACGAAAAACGAGAATTGAAAGTTGAGATTGAAAGTGAAG
Organism: Lunularia cruciata; assembly: GCA_948567375.1. Classification (NCBI taxonomy): domain Eukaryota; kingdom Viridiplantae; phylum Streptophyta; class Marchantiopsida; order Lunulariales; family Lunulariaceae; genus Lunularia; species Lunularia cruciata. The sequence goes on from OX419756.1 coordinate 20,582,123, forward strand.
GTGAATTGAAAATTTGGTCCAGAGATTTCAAATACAAAGATCTGACCTTCCAGGAAATTCGAGATGCTACAGTCAGTATGAACGGTGCCAACATTGTGAGCAAGGGAAGCAACAGCACGGTGTACAGGGCTTCATTTAAGTCGGGTCTGGTAATGGCAATCAAAGTGCTGAATGCAGAGATGGATGCACGCGTGGAGAAACTCTACAGAATGGAGATTGAAACACTTGCCAGGGTCAGGCACCGCAACCTTGTTAAATTAGTTGGATTCTGCAAGTGGAAGAATCTGAAATTCCTGGTACTCGAGTTCTTCTACAACGGTAGCTTAAACGATGTGCTGCACAAAAGTCAGGGAGAAGGGTTGAATAATTGGGATTCCAGGTACGAGGTAGCCCTAGGTACAGCTCAAGGGCTGGAGTATCTTCATCACGATTGCAGCCCTCCAATCCTCCATCGTGATATTAAATCGTCAAACATCCTACTTGATGACGATTTTGAGCCTCACATCGCGGACTTCGGCACCGCAAAGTTTCGGGATATGTCCAAGGCAAACGCTTCAGCTTCCGACGTTGTAGGCACGTACGGCTATATTGCTCCAGGTGAGTTTCTTCAACTCTGTCCAAGTGCGCCTAGCAGTAAGGCTCAAGCCGATCGGAATGCTTACGCTTCGGTCCGTATACATGTCGTCGTTAGTTCTCATGATGATTGGAACAGTGCCTGTCGACAGTGTTTGATACCTAACAATATTATCTAAACTGCAGAGTACGTATATACCATGAACGTGAGTGAGAAGGTTGACGTCTACGGATTTGGGGTGGTGCTGCTGGAACTTTTGACAGGAAAGCATCCTCTGGATCCTAAATTTTCCGAAGGGACCACAATTATGAGCTGGGTTGAGGCCAGCATCGAGAACAAGAATGCTTTGGATCGTGTACTGGATAAACAGCTCCTGGACACGGATGAGAGTCATGTGGTGGAAGAAATGCTTTTAGTACTAAAAGTGGCTGTCTTTTGTATCAACAAAGTTCCCGAAGAACGTCCCCGTATGAGAGATGTGGTGACAATGCTCAAGCAAGCAAGGGAGTTGAAGACATTGTCTGTAAATTAGAAAAGAACAGATCTGTGGATGAAGTCCTAGACTCTCTTCGTGACTTGTCTGATAACTGATTAACGTAAATTGGTCGACGGATAGTGGCAAAACCTGGGACCTTGAGTATGATTACTGAGGGCTTCACTTTAAAAGACAGGAAATGCACTCTAAGGTGATTTCTACTATCTCCATAGCTTTAGACACCGAGTTTTTTGCAGATAAATTTCTTCTCGAAAAGCGAACATAATTAACTCGCTTCATTTGTGACGCTTGATCATGTAATAGAAAGCCCTTGAAATTAAGCTTCAAGAGTGTTTCGGACCTCAGTATATGCCATTACTAAATCCACATACAAACTACAATGAAAGCATTGGATTCATTTTCCTCATTGGCTGATCCCAAGAGCTGTTAACCAATGTGCAGATTTCGCTCGTTCTCACCATTCCAGTCGGTTTTGTGTTCCCTAATTCTCGCCTTCAATTTCCGTGAGTACGTGTCAACAAACAAAAAACGACAAACGAACGAGTATCTGTCAAAACACAGATAGCTGCGACATTTCCTCTTCTGTCTTATCGGATTCTTCCAGGCTATTGTTTTCTTATGAGTACAACACGTAACCTGCAAATTTCAAAGTTTTCAGATTTACAGCAGATATCACTCCCCTGAAAGCGATCTGCTCCCTCCAGTGAATCACGGATATAGAATCACGAAAGGATTTTGAAGATTTACAACTTTGATTAAATCAGTGAATGATGGAGGAGCGCAAAACAGTTTCTTTGCATAAGATGCTAGCTGCGATACATTTCAGCGATGAGTTCTTGCTTGAGGCACAATTGTTCATTACATCGCAATCGTGGTAACTCTGCTTGAGGAATTTGATTTTGGTGGTACAGACAATGTCATGTACAGATTCTAGTCGATATCGGCTGAACTTTGTGTCGAGAAAATACATCGACATCATTTCTTGACAGATTGCGCTCTGCGTGATCTTCTGGTCAGTATATCTCATGCACTGATTTCTGGCTTTCAGCTCCGACCAAATTGTCGCAAGTGCTTTTGACCTCTGCTTTTGGAGCTTCAACACTTATCTGAATCCCAACTTCTCTTTTCTCTTTTCGATTGTTCTAGGGAGCTTCTACTCTCCTCTCTTCTCCACTGTAAAGAATCGAGGGATCCTCGCCGTTGAAGCATTAGCACCTCAACCGAGGAATTTCTTGCTCTTGACTAGTACTCAGTATCAAGTTCAGACGGAATTGACTTTGTCCATCTGAACACAGCAATGAGCATCGACACGCAGGACACTAAAACCTACACCAAGATGTGGAGAAATAGAACTTGAACGCTGCCTTGGAACCTAGGCATTTCAACGGTATGAGGATTGGTGGGGAAGAATTCATCTGGGGCACGAGGAATCAACAGCCTCGGCAAAATCACCTCTACCTAAGCGTACCTTTGTTATCGTGGGTTTCGCCACAATGCAGGATTGTCCTTACACGGCCAACGAGCTCATACTAATGCTAAGCCTTGTCGCAAATTAAGATTAGTCTCTATTAGAAGGTGATAAAATCAAATAAACTTGAAGTTTGTACAAAGTATCTTTGTAATGAATTAGTAAACCGATTCGATGGATCCTAAAAATATTAATTCGATGGTATCAAACAACACCAGAGGCATTCAATAAACAATCATGCAAGAAAAGCATGGTATTACTATACGCAAAACACACACCGTATTATTTGTATTCAATCCACTTTTGGTAATACAATTATTACTTTAACAGATTATAACGGTAATACAAAAGCTTGGTCCTCCTCAGGTTCAGTCCGGTTTAAGGGATCTCACCACTCAATCAATTATGCTGCTCAAGCAACTGCAAAAAAATGCTTCGCGAGCTGCCATTCAATTTGGATTTAAGTTTGTTGAAGTGAGAATAAAAGGATTAGTTATGGAAAGGAATCTTCGCTACGCTACGTGGTTTAAAACTAGAAAGTCTTATTATTACCAATATTTGCGATGCAACCCCAACGCCACATAATGGATGTTGACCCCCTAAACAACGTTGTGTTTAAATATCGCACACAGCACTATGTCAGCATAAAATGGTAAATTTGTTCAAGAGTAAAAGTAATAATTTTAGTGAAGGAGACTTCTTTGAGTTTACAAGGCTAAACCCTTCGTTCGTAAAGGCAAACAAGTACAAGGGCGATTGCGCAGAAACAGTGAAGGATTGGAAGACCACATCAAGCCGCACAAGGAGAGATGAAAAAGGTAAAATGGGGTTAAGCACCAATAGAGTCTATATGAGAAATCTGCACTATTGCCCCTAAGATATTTGAGGTATACAAGTCATGTGATCTACAAACAACTAGAACATCCGAAGAAGCATCATCTAGTGTGATTACTCATCTATGGATTGCACCAACCACCGTCTCCTATAGAGCAATGGACACACGCTGTCTAAAATATGCTACAAAGTATGGGAGTGAAAGTGGTACCACCGGCGCAAAACATGATAAGTTCTTGTTCACTCTTTGATAAATGTGTCAAAGGTTGTGTCCATCACTACATATAACTCCAAGGCTAGAGGAACAAAGACATGACCTCGCTGCATGCCCTTATACTTGGAGACCTTGTGACCTGCTGCTGCACTTGCAGCCCATCCAAGGTGATGGGTAATCACTCCCTTGGAAAATGTATCTCGTGTAATGTATATAACCATGACATCCTCTGCTATGACTTGATCATCTCAGACCAAAGTATAAGTCTACCCTGACATGTGTTGTCTGCAAAGCATACAAATGCTCACTCCAAGGCACATATCCACTCTCTTGTACCATAGCAAACATTATGTCCCTAATAGCATCATGGGTAACTATCCTCTATCCTCCAAAAGGACACAGTGTGATATGGAACACTATTGCATCTAGTGTAGAACCACACTCACAACTGAGTAATGAAGTTGCAGATGGGTGGACCAAACCTAGGCAAAACCTCATCGTTGTTGAGAAAGTAGCTAATGCGAGTCAGAATGCCTTAATGCACAGTTGAGCTAGGATCCAAGAGCTGGCACTCTTGTCGGAGCAAGAGCAAAGACATGCTCTAGTAGCCTCATGAATGGACAAGTCAACTAAGAGAGAATGTAGCGTATAATCACATTGTTGCTCCATCAAGGAAGACTATAAACCTCTAGTCCAATCTGACAATAGTGAAGCAAAAGATGTGAAGTCCTCTTGTGCTCGTGTGGATAGACTATCTCTCATTTGCCACAATAACATATGGAGAGAAAAGGATCCATTCTCCATGTCTGTCACATAAGTCTCCAAAACTGACCCATCAACAACCACAAAAGGAGAGGAAAGTAGGGGTGCCAAGAAAGCCCAACTACCCAAAAATGCCATAGGTGCAATCTCCTCCATAGATAGCACAACCAAGCCCTCCACACAAGAATAGCATAGCCGTCTATGTGCCAAATCCCCTATCACACACTCAAATGTCCATGGTCCAATAATATTGCCAAAGACTCCCATAATCCTCCTATCAAAGGCTCTCAGATCTTATAGGAATGACAAGGAGGAGGAACTATACAAATGAGGTAGGATGGTCGACGAGCAATACTAGAAGAGAGTATACCAAATGCCACCTACAGATCTTCTAATAACAGAAGGTCATCCACATGGAGAACATCCTCTACAAAGGCAATGTCTAAGAAGTGTGTGACAAAATCTTTGGATCATATTGACACTCCAAGAACAATTAGTTCCATCTGTAGATGTGATACACCCCTTTGGAAGCTCAAGGTGGGGAGGAATACCTAAAGGGGACCATGCTTTGCACTTTGACACCTTGACTCTCAAGCCTACTAGAAGTAGCTTAGTAGTCAAGTGGTCAAAGGCCTGCCTAATCTGATCTACAGGGCCCATGATGTGTGTATCATCTACCAAAGAGGGAAATATACAACCTGGCATGGCCAAAGTAATAGATAGGAGAGCTCTAAAGTGAACCATAGCAAATAAGGGTCCCCCTAAAGGATCTCCCTAATATGTACCCATAGTTGACTCCCAGACAATGACTCCCTACTATGAACCACCATGCTGGTAGTAAAGGGAAGCAAACGAGCCATAAAGAGACCACACAAAAGGATAAGACTCACTAAGGATCCACCAATCTCCCTAAGCTCTCTAAAGTGGATGCTCATGAGATGCTATTTAAAGCATTCTCAACATCCACCTATAGGACGACCCACTCGGGATAGATATCTAGGAGTGCCCTAATACCTCAAGATATAGCCTCACATCCTCCAAGTGGAGCAACTCCAAATTGATGTGGATTGAGGTGTTGTCAAAAGTGAGAACGATGTTGAAAGACAATGATATGAGTGACCAAATGCAAAAAGATCTCTCATATAGCAGTTGGTCTAATGCACCTCGTGTCCTTCTCCATTATGAGAAGTCTACTAGCACCTAACACTTGAGTAACAAACATATGAATGTCTCCTTTTGCTATTGTTGTAGCCACTTGAAACAACTCAATAAAACCACTAGAAGGATCATTTGCGTGAAACCAATCTCTAAGGTGCTCATAAACTATACTTGACAAGCCTCTTGAGGAAAGGCGAGGATCGATGCAAATGCTTGTGCAAAAAGTGACCTATCAAGACATAAAAGCTATTAAGGCTAATAATCTAAGACCTCTAGTGGTAGTCCTTCTATTGCTATAGGATGTAGTGAGCATAGGGAGAGATAGTCTCATCAGTAGGATTTGCCATAGACAAAGGATGTAGCGCTCATGCTGCTCTACTAAACTCTCTTGCCTAATGTCCTACATCATTGTAATCAAGTTGACTCTGTGGAATCCTGTGGTAAAATCTATCTCCTAAAATGTGTAACCCTAATAGACTCCTCTTGACAGCCGTCCAATACCCTGCTCGGAATTGATGAAATCTAGCGGTCACCTCTTTATGCCCTGCACATCCCCTTCTAGCATAATGAAGACACCATTGAGGGAGTAAGAGGAATAGGAACCATGCTAACTCGTCCAAGGGATCACGTGCCAAATAATCAAGTGGTAGGCAAAAAGCCTATCTAGGAGTGTGCGGGGTGGCCTATGGAATAGAGGTGGATATGAAAAACTAGTCTCAAATAACCCCAAAATGCAATACGCTTGAGAAGCTAACCACTTCCATGACTCGATTGGTATCCCTATAATGGTCAACAAAAAGATAGAAGAAGCATGCATAATCCCAAGTGTCATTGTTGTTGATGTGGTTGCTTGCCTCCCATGGGCATCCCAAGTGGTCCAATCATAGTCCTTGTGCATAATTCTTACATGGATCTTTACCCTTTGTGAGGTAAAGCATGGGTGATACACCGGACATGGTGTATCCTGAGTCACTCTAGGTGGCCCCACATGGAGAGGTGTAGCCATGGCTAGCACAAGAATAATGATATTAACACATGATCTTCCTCTCCATATCTCCCCATACTTGTAAAATCACAACTTCATATAAGATAATACAATATCTCTTAACCTTAAAAACTATAAACTTTCAATTTCCATCTCCAAAATTTTCAAACTAAATTCACATGGAACTTAATCATGGAAACCAAAAGATTAGAAATTAAAATTCATGACCCATCAGTCTTAATATGTAATGATCACTCTAAACACTCAAAAATCTAAAAATCTTTAGAAATTTCTACTCAATTCTTCTTAGTCTTCAATCTAGGTACCAATGCAACCAAGATTGAAAACCGAACAAAATCTACCATTCACTTGAGTGCTATATTCCGAAGAGCACTCAGAAAGTATAGATCTTTCCTCTCACAACTCTCTCTCTCCTCTCCCAACTCCACACTCTCCCGAACCCCTCTCCGCTTCATGGAAATCTACAACAACAATGAAGGAACAAGGAAATCTACACGCCATGTCTGGCCTCCGGACCCACAAAGTGTGTAGCACCTCTCCCCAAGCTAATCTTATTTATTTACCTTTAAGAGGTGATTGTCACCTGCTACTCGGGGATGGGGGACGAAAGTGGATGGAGACCGTGGACGGAATGGCCTCCGGAAATGAAGAAAGCAGGTGATATTACTAGAAGGATGGAGACAACGGACGAGGAGAGAGATGACGGACGGAATTGTTGGGTTGGGGACGGGATAACGTGTTGAAGGGAGGACGATATATATATTAACGAGGGTCTTTTTGCCTTGTGCATCATACAAGGGGGCTAATACTAGTTAGTTTTTATCAGCAATGAGTTAGTAGCTGAAGTGCCCTAGGTGCAGTTCTTCGTCATTATCCAAATCAGCAAACGTCTTTGTCTCAATCCGTCCCAGTTCTAATAAGTTAAGTTTAGAAAATGCGCAAAAGGGGGCTTAGCCCCACTTTACCTTTTTCATCTCTCCTTTGTACGGTTTGATGGGGTCTTCCCGTCCTTCATTTTATCTATGCGGTCGTCCTTGTCGTCGAAAATGAGCAAAATGGAAAAGCGCAAGGCTGGTTGACAACAAGGAACCATTCCAACCTCTCTACACGTTTTCGTCCTCTATCACATACACTAATAGTCAGTTACAAAGTCTTCATCCGTTGTGCTTCCCAAACTCTAGCAGGTTATCGGTTACAAACTTAATGGTTTTGGAAGTCCGTTACTTCGGAACATTTATCATTATGACGCTGAACAACACACTACCATTAAAGGTGTTCTTTCTACCACAGCTTAGTTGACCTAGTGGAGAATGCTTGACGAAAAGTAACTGCGGAAGGGTGGCAAAGGAGAGAAGCTCCCAACGCCAGGCTCCTTATTAGCTGGTTACATATTTTGCGCCAGTCTTATGTTTCTAGCCAGGCAGAGAGGGACTGGGAATATAGCCGTTGCATTATTAGTCTCTTCCGTCATGTTTGTGGAGTCAAAGTGAGAGAAATGTGAAATTCCCTTATCTAACGCTGCTCATTATCAGTGATGATACCTCTTGCGACAAATGATGAGACGAAGCGGCACTCAGGTAGCACGGTCTTGACGATCTCGTAAATTTCGTAAAAAGAAGTCCGTAAAGTTTACATGTCTGCCATTTGACGGGCACCAGATACTGCTACTTGGCACTCGTGCAGCAAGTAGGACATATTTCAATTAGATGCATCATTATTGACCTTTGCTTTGGAGAGAGGGGACAGCTCGTAATAACAAGAAGGATGGGAAGACCCCTTCAACCCTACCAGGAAAAGACATAAGGGGCAAAATGAGCCCCCTAGTGTTCCAATAGTGTCCGGAAGAGGAATATGCTTTATAGCACCTAAGATATCCTTTGCTTTTGGTAGACTTCCCCTTAGATGCGGAAATTTATGGGATCGATGGTCGAGGGAGGGTCAAAGCTTCATAGTCTAAAACTGAATAGTCATAAATTGTTCTTTCTTGGCACCAATTCTCATATGGCGTGTGCATATACGTTGCTGCCCTACAACTTCTTGGTACATGTTCTAATGTAGCTTGTTTATAGACATTGCTACCCAACATATATCATGGAAGATAACATACACTATGGAAGCAAGACTCGTATATAAAGTCACATATGAATTCTAAAGTGTCACAATAAGCAATCGAGCATAAACTCAACACTCAATGAGTTTTGATTCCATTGTCAAACCACATCCATTCAGATTAAGACACTCCAAATGATGTTGGCCGACCTCTATCCAACATAGCAAAGAGCTCAAAGGATCAACATCAGAGAAATGAGCTCTCTAAAATGGTACTTTGAATATATACTCCTAGAAAAAACTTAGAACTCTAACCCTAACGGTACTTCTTACAGTCCACTTGATGGTGCAAATGGTAGTTCTAACAGTTTTATCAATAGCCTTAACACTAAATTTGGCCGCTACTAAGTAGTCTTTGAGAAACTACTGGTATAACTTTGACGGTCAAGACTAACACTTGAATGTACGAGAAAACTAACACTTCATCATTACAAATGTTGTGACACATTCTTTACAATTTGGTTGGTAGTTTTGATTTGTCTCTTCTGGTTGATGTTGGAATTTTGCAATGTTTTGTAGAAGTTAGTTTTGATCTGTTAGTAATTATGCTTCATTTCAACCTAGACACTTCCATAATGCACCTTGGAATTCCTTAATGTGGATAATTTCAACATCATACAACTACATTTTCATGTGAACTCGTCAACCAATTTATCCTCCCACTTATAGAATAGTTTTAAGGTTAATCTAATCACAACTTTTTGTGATTAGGATCTTGATCGTCTAGTAACATGTTGATCTGTTTAAAGTTGAGTAATATTCCCACAATGCCAAGTCATGGAGTACATTCATGAGTTTTGCATGGTGAAAAAAGATCTAATTGTAATGAGATTATTTGAGATCTCATTACGTACTATGAAGTTTGGTATGGGTAAATTGTGCACAATGAATTTGCTACAATGAAAAGATTTTTCTTTGGATAATTTCACAACGTAACTATAAGAAGGGAATTGTCTCAAGACCACTTTACATCAACATCTCATATCCCTTTAAAACTCTTTAAAACGCTCTTTAAAACCCTTTAAAACTATTGTAAAGCACATGCCATGATTTATTTTCACTATGTAGATGCTTTGCTTAGGTCCAAGGACATCTGTTCCTAATGTAAATTAAGATAGTAAGTACATCTAGATTCCATGTCTCTCACTTAAGGCCATATTCTTTGATGGTATTATCCAAAAATTTAATACACAATGTTTGTATTCATCAACATGCTATATCTTTGTATCCATTCTAGATGCATATATTGTAGCTATCTCTCTTAACCCTCTTATCTAGCTTACCCATACCATCCTATAGAGGCATTTTTGCAACACTAAGCATTGTTTTACAATATTATACATCACATTTCTCCACTCTCTTAGGGCCATATATGCTTCCAAAGCTATTAAAGGAGTGGTGTAGATTATAGATAGCCTTAATCAAAGTGATAGGAGAATGTGGTCTCATACTATAGTAGATCATTGCACTAGTAGCCTTTAGAGGTGCATGAGCCCTAGAGGCTCCCCGCTTAGCCAATAGATTCTTACACCATGGTTATCCCTTTCTATTGGCACCTATTGCAACAATGGATTTCAAGTACCCATGACTTTCAAATATATCCTCGGTTGGCTTGTGATCTTTTCCCAAGCCTTGCATGCAAAGCATTTCTAATGTTTGTCAACTTTGTTTCACTAGATTCCAAGAAGATTAAGGCAAGCATGAATGAGCATATGCACACCCGCACCCTCACACTCACCGTTTTTAGGCCTCTCTCATTTGGCCCTACTAGGCCTTCCAAACCAACGCACAAGGCATACATCTACTATGGTGTGCTATAGGAGGAAAGCCCACCAGAGTTAATGATGGCATTCAAGACATAGTGGCTCAGCTCCTCCAATCTATACAATTCCAAGTGTAGATCAAGTGGTGGTTGGACTTACCAAGACCACCTCTATGCAAAGTCAGAGCAAATATCAGCACATTCACATACAGTACACATACTTTGTATAATGTGGTGGTTGCAAAACCCCTATGAGCAAAATCACTAGCACAAGCAAGCATTCAGAAAAGAGTAGTGACCACCATTGCAGCTTGAGGAAAGGAGGACCATTATGCATCATTGTTCACCTCCAATACCTTTGTTCCTCTAGCAGTGGAGATTTTTGGACACCTTCATCACCGTTTTGATGGGCCGCTTAGGGAGGCAACACAAGGTTCTTTGCAAAGAGAAGAGGGGCTCTAGCTATCTCCCAAGCCAAGCTTGCCACTTATTTTTGACTGAGAGTATCAATCACACTATAATGCTCTCAAGCCTAGGGTCTTCATAGATGAGTAACAGCAACATGAGTGCGCATCATGTCTAAGGCTCTCTTCCTTCACTTACTGGATATACCATTAGTGGACCTTTATCACACCATCTAGTAGTAGTTTCCTTATTAATTTTCAATTTTTTGTTTTATAGTCTCTTTGGGGCTTGGGTGTCTTGGTTTTGTTTTGGTTTTTTACCCTTGGGTTTAATTGTGCTCTATGTTTGGTTTTCTGATATATATATATATATATATATATCTCTCTCTCTCTCTCTTTTCTTTTCTTTTTTGTAGAAAAATCTCTTGGTTGTTTCTACACCTAATCAATACCAAAGATGCTACATTTGGAGGGCTAATTACACATAAGCCTTTCACAAACATGTTACGTTAATTAGATATGTCATGTCTTAAGAGGACTTCTATCACATAGTTCAATACATATAATTTGAATATGATAATTCGATTTTGTTTACTTCATTTGATTTTCGGTTGATTTTGGCCTTTTGTCAAGAATCGTGTGCTGTTTACTTCCATGCATTCTTCTGCGGCTTGCATTATCTCTTTTTCATCCATGGTAGTCTATTTGGCTCGGAGTTACTCTTGTGGTAAATTTAGTTAACCATAGATTCTGTTCGAACGCTCTTAATTCAGTATGGATCTCATCAGTTGTTGCGAACTTTCTGATGTTCCATAAACACTCTTTTGGAAGATATCTTTTCCGAAAGAAGACATGTAAGTTATATATCTTCTTTTATTTTGTGTCCTTGTTCTTCACTAGATGATCTTTCATAAATAGTACTCGTTGATATGCGATCTCCGCTCACTTCACTATCTCCATCCTTTCGGTTAGTTGTTGGAAGTGCCATGAAGACTTTTTGTTCCGATGAGTGGAGTAGAGTATATTGAAACATGTCTCGGAGCAATGTGTGACGTGTGATCACAAGTTTGTAGAGCTTTGCTTTCTATGACGGTTTTGCTTCTATTCATAACAATTGCTGATTGAGACAGATAAGAAGTCAAAATGGAAGGTGTCTGATCAAATGCCAAAATTTGCAAAGAAGTAAAGGGTTAGAAGAAACCTTCTGATGATCACCATGGCTTCAAGACCAAACATCCTATCCGGACTGTATGCTCATGGCATACAGATCAAGTTCCTCCCTTCAATTATATAATTAAGACTCCCTGGGTAGACTGAGATATCAGACTTTGAAGTGGGCTCGATTTGTCTCAACGTTTATACTGCACCATGTGAATTTAATTTTGCAGCAAAAGAGGTTTGATGTATGATTTACAATGGTCTCTTGATCTGCAAAGTGGACGATGCAGTTCCTAAGGAAGCAATCGAGTCACACAATGAGATCCTTAAAATGTGATACCTTTGATCTGATCCGAGAGAGGTCCACATCCGAGAGGGTTTGAAGTTGGCTCAAAGAATCGGGTGACAGTAGAGGGTTTCAGAAATAATGTTGACCGATGTCTATGAAATAAATAACAAACTTCATAATTCTTTTGAGTGAACTCTATAAGGAGATGAGGTGCTAATAAATGAATGCACCATAAATTTTGTTACGGTGTATCTAATGCAAGTTGCACTCATTTATAAAAATCAAGCGCTATATTATGGATGTTAAGGATTGCTGTATTCAAATAAATGATTGTCAGAAGAGGTGATGTGGCTTCTTGAGAGGTTTACCACGACTTTTTTGGTGAGTGATTCTTAGAGTGTGCTTTATGAAATTTTTTGGCAGATCCAAAATGCTGCTCTCAAGTATTAGAATTCTAATTCGCCATTTCTGTGCAAATGCTCCTCTTGGTAAACTAAACCAGCAGGTTTTGTAGTTTTTCATTGGTAAGGTGATTCATATCCATAGATTAGTGTGGCAAAGGAGATAGAGCGAGTTATGGAAAATGATCCGTGTTGGCCTATGACAACCAAGAAACTGATTGAAGGTCAAGGAATTTTACTCCAAAAGGGCAACACAAATTTAACAATGGGAGATAAGTACTTGATTGCAGTGCAGGCTCACATTTGGATTCAGAACCAATAGGTGCCAATAGGTACCATCAAATGGCTATGGGCAACTACAGGCAGCAATGGATGAAATCCCATTTAATCCTAAATTAACACATTACACCAAGTGGTAACCGACACCGACCAGATTCACCCAAAACCAAACACTTTATTAACCCTAAATTGTAATTAATGCTTTATGTTGTGCCAATGGAGAACTACATATCCCTTATTCCTACAAACCACCCATTATGGAGTTTGCTAATAATAAGGAACTTGGACAAAAGTCAGTAGAGGGTCCTTTTCTTCCTCTAGTCTACACCCCATATCAATTTAGTCAACGCTTTGTAAATATCTCTATCAAAATATACAAAACTTTGTAAAACTATTTCTGAAACCTCCTAGTGAATAAAGAAGTGAGTAGAGAATCGAGTATGGTGATACCAAGGACAGCCATAATAGATTAGAAACAAAATCTTCCACTTGAATTTCTAGCCAGACTAAAGTTCACTCAAAAGGATTTGGGCTTGGAGCAACACAATTGGGGCTGCTTGTGGACCCCATCAGTCAAACCATAATTCTAGGCAGATGCAGGAGTGCTTTTGGACATGGGTCCATACTAAGCCATTTGCAGACCTTTGGAGAGATTTTTGAAAGCAGATTGTGAATATTACGAGATCCTTAAAATGGCCATGGGATTTAGGGATTTGTGCATCTTGTGTTCTTGTATTGGCAGTTCTTTTTCCAAGGTGTTCTTGTATCATAAGGGTATATGTACTAATGACTTCTTGTACCAGCTTGTTCATGTCCACTGTAGAGCTTGCGGGATGAGGACTCTCCATTGGTAGTAGATAGGTTCTCTTCACTCTGGTTCTTCATTTTTACACCATCTGCTTTGTTTCTATATGTGTTTTTTCTTAGGTTTTCTTACATATTTTACTCCTTGTTTTGGATTATTAGTGTTCCAATTATGTCTTAAGTTGTATTTTTTAGGAGTTGTGGGACTCTTTAGTAGGTTTTTTCATGATGCCTCCACTTTGTTCTTTGGCATGGGTAGTTAGAGGGACTACCACATGTGCAGCTCCTCATCTAGCCCCCCATACCCCTTATAAGCATCCAAGGGATCAATCTAGGTGTTGCATATTCTAGCATACTCCTTTACGGGCTTAGAGTTCCCCATATGGAGCCACTTACATTCATGTGCCGCATCCTTTAATGTTCCTTAGCAATGACCTATTTTGGTTGATTCCCCAATGGTAGATTTCCCATCCACTATGGGCTTTCCCTTGCTGTCTACTACCTCTCATCCTTGGTCCCCAAATCCACCACCACCACCACCTTTGATCCTCCCGTCCCTCCAAACCCCCCTCAATCCACTAGTTGATATATCTTCCCCATTACCCTTTGCATCTCCTTACATCCCACCTCACAAGCATCCTATGTAGTTTTGTGTTGATTGTTCATGGATGAGAGCTGGTTCGGCACAACATCAGGGGCAAGTTAGGTGTTTACAGATGATCCCTACTTCATCTGATCCCTACATCTCATGCTCTACCTCTAGAGCATCATCGCTTATGTTGTTTATTGATGTTAGGACAAGTAGGGAAGTATCAAGTAGTTGAGGTACTATCATCCTCTAGTACCCTTCTCTACCATTTTCCACTTTACAAGATCTCCATCCATCAGCCCCATATGACCTTCCTTCTTTCGTTCATGACTACCACCCATATGAGGAGCTACAGTTTGTGGAGTCCTTCTTTGCCCATGCTTTACTCCATTCTCCTTGTTTCTTAGCAAGTGGTCCATCAGGACTAGTCCTTGAGCATTTATGGAATTGTCTTTCCTCTATCTACCAAACTCAGACTTACCCCTTCTTTTTCTTTTTGCTAGCATCTTGCCTCTAGTTTGGTGCCCTTGTGTGTTGCTTGTTTGTTTGATCCATCTCATCTCCTTGCTTTATCAAAGGAGACATCAAGTGTTTGCCTCATAATGATTGGGGATGTTTTCTTGCATTTAGTGTCATGCACCATCTGTCTTCAATTGCGCCACTCCTTTTCTTCTTTCTTGTCCCCTCATTGGTATGCAATTGCCATGCCAAATGGTTGTGAGATGGTTATTGCAAGCATTAGAGCTTCTTTGGACCTCCACCCAGATTGGGTGGTAGTCTTGGTGGATGTCTCAAATGCATTCAATACCATTTCTTATCTAGCCTTGTTTTGTGCACTTTGATTGGCAAGGGATCAGATTGCTTCCTTGATTCCATTTGTGTGTAATTTCTATGGCATTGAGATATTATTGTTGGATAACCACCATACTATCACCAAAGAGTTCACTCAGTTAGCATCTACAGGGGGTGCATGCCAAGGAGATCCTTTAGGAGGGCCATTATTTGCCATTGCACTCTATATAACATTGCATGAGATTGCAACCACCTTTCCCACATGTCTTTTTCCATCCCTATCGGATGATACCCACATTGTGGAGCCCTTGGAGGATGTAGTACGTGCATGGCACACTTAGTCTTCAAACCTTGGGTTTACGATTTCAGACTTGTAAATGCAATGTCTAGAGCCATAGACAATACTTACTCCCTCTAACTTCCCATTAGGATTCCAGTTCCCAATAGGTGGTTTGAGGGTATTGGGCTCCCCTCTTGAAGATGAGGATTTTTGTAGCTCCTATATCTCAAATACTCTAATTCAAGCTACAACTCATGCTCACCTTCTCCCTTGGTTGGAGAATGCACAGGTGGCATGCTCCCTCCTTTTGAGATGTTATGTCTCAAGAGCATCCTATTTAGCGTGCACATATCCTCCCATGTCTACTCTCCTTTGATAGTCATATATGCCAAACCTTCTCCATACACTTAGGGCATTTTATGCTACCAAAATTATCAAATGATCGGCACCATTTTCAAATACCTCTTCCCATAGCCATGGGAGGATGTGATATCACATAACAAGAGGCTATTTCACTAGCAGCTTACCTAAGAGCATGGGCCCTAGTGGCTCCCTTTTTGGAAAATAGGTTTTTATATGAGGGGTGCACATTTTCATTGCCACAAATCACAATAGTTGAATCAAGCACCCTTGCTTTCCAAATATCTCTTCAGTTGGCTTGGGATTTATTGCCAAGGCTGGAATATATATCACTTCCCCCTTTGTGGACTTTATATCCCTAGACTCTAGAAAGATTCAAATGGAGCTTAGTGAGCACATGCACACTCACACCCTTGCTAGCATCCTCACACATGACATGCCTTTACCAGATAAAGCTAGGATCCTCTTTTGTGGCGAGAAGGGTGCTAGAGCTTGACTTCATGCTTCCTCTTTGATTGAGGACTTTTTGTTCACATCAAAGGAGTTCACCATGGCCCTTTAGATTTGGCTAGATCTACCACTCTCAGCCACACTTGACCAATGCACGTATGGTTCTACGTTTGACATGAACGGCATCCACATCTTACGTTGTGCAATAGGAGGGTAGCCTACCAAAGTTCACCATGCAATTCAAGGCACGGTAGCCTAGATTCTAGGCTCTATTTGCTCAAAAGTTCAGATTGAGTGTTGGATGGTCCTTCTAGGCCCGCCTCACCAGAGGGTGCAGACAAATGTTGTCACTTTTAGAGATGGCCATCATACATTGATGTGGTTGTGGCAAACCCATGCAAGCAAGAGTCCTTGGCATGAGCTAGCATCCAAACAAGAGCTGCAATGATCATTGCTTCTATGTGGAAGGAGGACAACTATGTCCCACTGCTTGCCTCTGACACCTTCATTTCCCTAGCAATGGAGATTTTTGGCCACCTTCATCATCAGTTTGATGGTCTCCTTTGAGAGGCAGCAAGGGGTTCATTACAGAGGAGAGGTGCCTTGGCTTTCTCACTCACTAAGCTTACCTCTTATTTTCAGCAGAGGGTCTCTGTCACCCTACAAAGATTACAAGCTTTGAGTCTTCATTGGCAAGCATCAATAGTGGGTGCCCGTGTTCCATCGATGGCTCTTCCCTCATATTTGCTGGGCATCTCCTTGGAAGATCTCTATCACACAGTTCAATTATAGATTTCTACTTTGTTCATTTTACATCTTTTTAGAGTTCCTACAGTTGGTTTCTCTTCTTAGTGCTTTGTTCCTATTGTTTGTGTGCCTCTTTTTGTAGCGTCTTCATCTCTTCTTGTCTATTAGTGCATTTTGGTGCCTCTTTTTGTGTAGTCTTTGGCTCTTCTTGACTATTTGCTCATTTTTTCACACTTGTGTTCCAAGTATACTTTTCCTTCAGTGGTATTTTATTGGGCCTGTTGGCCAATTTACTACGTGATGACCAACTTTTTAAATAGAACCTGGAGACAATAATGCCCATCATAAGCAAAAGTGGGCAGGGCAAAATACCATGCCCACTAGGTGGTCGCTACATGGATGTATCTCGGGTGTACACTTTCATATATAATTAATACATTGGTTCTTGCTTGGTTCGAGAAATGGGTTGTCTATCGGAGAGGCGTAGAAAGGAATTTGAAAGTTGAATACAAAAGAGAGAGAAATGTGAACATGTCAAGACGACATCGAGACGAGAAAATATCACGAAACATCCTGCTGATTTGGTGTAGCTAGAGAATTTCAAGCGTCCTACATTGGCATTTTGGCTCTAAACTCACGTAGCTCGGACGCTTTAACTACCATGTACTGGAATCAAGCGAGAAGAGGCCTTGTAAGCTCTACTGGGGAAAAGTTTGTCGAGGAGGACAACTAGAACTAGGCATAAGTAAGAGAAGTTCTACCACAAAAGCTAGGACGCCACACCTTGAAGACAGGAGAGAATTTGCAGTGTTAGCTTGGAAGGCCTGAAAACTATCTGACTTAGAATTGGAGTTTGTGGAACTTTCTTCCAATATGCGGTGCACAAAACATCGACAGTTTGCATGCTCTTGCCATGGAACAATGTGCCTGGATGCCGTTGACTGTCAACGCACATTTGCGTTGAGAAGGTTCCCGCAGATGCTGAATCCACAACCATAACTTAACGGACGAGAGACTGACGGGATGAACACTCAAGAGGTACGATGCATATCTAAAGGTAAAATACTAATACCTGAGATCGATCAAATTTGATTGTAAAAGAAGTTGCTCCCTCTTTATAAAAATTCCATATTATTTACAAACTTGTTTGGAATTGTAATATTGTTTTCAGGAGTAAGATTGCTAATCTTTCCTGTCAAACATAGAATCTTTATACTAGAGGTTAGACATTTGAAGACAAACCCCCAATCAACCAGAAATCGACAAATCCTTATATATATTGTTACTGCAGTGTAATGCTAATGCAAATAGGGTTTCTCAACATTTGAATACATATTGAATAATAGAAGAAATGCAGAAATCAGCAAAACATGGAGGCGATAGACTTCCACTGTCTTTATACTTAACGTATGAGAATACAATTCACGGCTGCTTCTAGTCTACTTCCTGTCTTCAGTTGTTTCATAGTAAATCAGGAACAAGGAGAAAGGTGATCACGTAGAACACATGAAGGATGGGAAGACCCATCAAGCCTTATAAAAGTGCAAAAAGGTAACCACATAGTACACACGAAGGACGGGGAGTTCCCATCAAGCCCTTACAAGAGAGAGACAAAGAGGTAGAATAGGGCTAGGTCCCCACAACATCAATATCAGAAATACACAAAAAGGTGACCGCATAGTACATGGGAAGACCTCATCAAGTCCGAACAACAATATCAAGATGAGAAATACACAAAAAGGCGACCACATAGTACACAAGAAGGATGAAAACCCCGTCAAGCTTGTACAAGGGAGAGTCAAGAAAAAGGTAAAATGGAGCTAGATCCAACAATATGGATACTAGACAATTAGCCAACCGCACCTAAGATATCTTAGTTAAGCAAGCTGTAAAGTCTACAAAATTATTGGAGCAAACCATAAGAGATACATCAAGTTTCACAAGGGAATGACCAAAAAAAGGTAAAATGGAGCAAGACCCCAAATCAGAATCTAGAGTAAAAGCACTTTCGCTTTGCACTTTACGTTAAAGGTACAATTCCACAAAGGAGAACCAAATCTATCTGGATGTTGACTTATAGCGATACTTCATTGACCTTTCCTTCTTTCCAATGTAGGTCGGCTGGCTATTATTATTATTATTATTATTATGTAGGTCGGCTGGTTCGCTGTAAGGTATCCTCCCAACCGCTTCGAGATTCATTCCTTGACTAGATCTGCTACTATAACTTCAGGTCCCATGTAGGATCATGCCTTGATCCACCAAATGGGTGAAGATTCTCCAGAATTAATATTTTGAAATACTGTAGCACCTCTGACCATGTGCTAATTGAAATGTTAGCCAAGCAGTACATGACTAAACCTCGTATTCATTGCAATCAATTTCCCTTCGCTCCAGTAAAGAATATGATTACCTCCTCATGTAGTGCTTGTACTACATGAGGACGTAATCATAAGTCAGCATTCAGAGACATGGAAACGATATCCCTGAAGAATATCATCCCGTCTTTTTAATTAAGTGTGAAAGCAAGAAGTCTTCCCATCCTTCTTGCTTTCACACTTTCACACTCTTCTTCCTTTCACACGCGGTCGCGTTTTACTTCCTCGTCTTGAAACTTTAAAATCTAAAATTCTCAAATTGTGCTTACAATTGCAGTCAGGCCCGCATTTAGAAAACCTTGCAATTGAAAGTAATCGGTTCCATTAGACACCATGCAGAAAGACACCTAAGGCAGACCGTCATTTGGAGGTATTTTGTGTAAGATACCATTAAACCTAAGAAGACTTTGAACGGCAGTTTTGCTGAAAACCGCGGATACAAGGTGCTCATTTTCGTTCATTTCCGGAATGCGATCCTGATCATTCTTGCATCTGAACTCGACCATTCTTACATGGTGTAGACTTCACCTAATTTGTTCCAACAACTTTCACTTTATTAAATGATTGTTTTTCAGTGGGGTATGACATTGATCCCGACGTATATATTTCTTAGAAACCCGCTCAAATACTTTTGTAAAAATTACTGAAAAGTATTCAATTAAATCAGTTAGTTTAAACCAACGGACTCAAAAGTAATCTAAATGAACAATGTGAGCAATATTCACTTCACTTGTGTCACGAAAGAAGGCGACCGCATGTGATAACAAGAAGGATGGGAAGACCCCATGAAACAAACCGTGCAAGGAAAAGACACAGAGTAAAGCTGATATTTCTCTAACAAGATATATATAAAACTTGTAACGTCAAGACTCGGACGCCACTTTGTTCTGTGGTGTAATAGATACCGACACATGTTAAAGGACAGACTGTAGCTAGGAGATCACTGCTTTACCAGCATAGACAATTAATTGACTATGTTATCGAACTCGCTCCGGATTTTGCATGGACCGCGCGTGTGACATTGTTCCGTACTAGTCAAGAAATTATGGAACGTGCCTAAAGTCAAATTGCTTTGACCAGGTACCCACCTCCAACTCCAATTCGCCAGGTAAAAGCAACGTGCAACGTGTGGTCATAAGCAAGTCAAAACAGGTTTTTCTTTCAGTAGATTATGGTGTAAGGCTCACTGCATATTAAATCCGTCGTTTGAGAATCTCATGCGAGTTGCAGGTATTCCAAGGTTTTTAAGAGAAAGGCGACCGCGTAGGAAAAATGAAATGATGGGAAGACCCCATCAAGCCGTACAAGGGAGAGACAAAGGGGTAACATGGGGCTAAGCCCCAATAGAGTCTGTATGAGAAAAGGTTTTTAACAGGAGTTTTCCGATGGTTAGTGAAGAAAGTGCTTTATTGGTTAGTGAAGAAAGTGCTTTATGTGCAATTAAAACCAGAACTGCGGCTCTTAGTTTGCCACATATGTTTTAGGCTTTGGTTTAGATACATTTATGCTAATGTTGTGTGTTGTCATGCAGCAGATGTGGACAGTACAATTTACTTCGATCGCAAGCCTTGTGGGCGTGGGGATGCAGGACAGCACAATCCTCAAATGTTAGCGGGGAGTGATGCATCTTCCATTGTGTACATTGTCACACCATGTCTAGTATTGCATCTAGATCGATTGCAAAGTGGAGTAACAGTGATATTGATTAGAGGTATTTTGGCCGGTACTCACGGATGTTTTTTTGACAGTTCGGGTAATGACTACATGGTGGTGCACACCGTCACATGCACTATTTGCGCCGTGAGGTGTATGGTCAACGGGACCATTGGAGTGAGACCTGGATCAAAATCAAGAGTATACTCTAGAAATGCAGCTCCAAAGAGCTCATTTCTCTAATGTTGAGTCTTCGAGTTCCTATCTAGAGTGGATAGAAAGCCGGTGAATATCACCTAGAGTCTTTTAGCTAGAGTGGATGTGGCTTGACTATAATCAATACTCAATTGTTTGCATATTGTTGAATGACGCATCCAGTACTGATCTGATTGAGTGTGATTTGAGTTGTGTAAATAAATGGATTACATAAGAGAAATGAGAGTCAATGGGAAATCTGGTGTAAGAATTGATGGTGGTGGTGGTGGTGGTATCTCCAAGCCCGGTGGATCGTGGTACCTTGATCGTAGCTTTGATTTCCTTGGGAGTGATTGTATGCGGAAGTGTTGGCCAAAGTTCTAGCAAAGAGAAACAATTTGCAAGCAGTAGTTGTGATTTTGAGCTCAAGAGGTGAAAGAAGGACAAATTTGGTGCGAGTTGAGCTCAGAAAGTGAAATTGAAGGTGGAGTTGGGAACTTATTCCCGCGACTTAGAGATTTGAAGATCCTCATCTTTCCAATTTGGCTCGAGTGAAGAGTTAGTAACAGATAACGATCAGCAAACTTTAGGGATTTATGTCAAACTTACATAAAATTTTGGCAAGAAGAACTTTGATCCCATTCTTAATGATCCTCGTAGCTCAAGAAGTAGATAGGTACTCCAATTATGTCAAATGCCAAATGGTAGCACAATCAATCCGGTGTTGATTTATGAGATAAAGGGTTTTTGTTTAGCCTTCTTGTGATTGGAATTCCTCCATTCTCTACTTCTTGTTTGTGCACAATGTTTGTGTGAGGTGCCTTGACTCTAGAGTGTTGATGCTCTGGTGTGCTCTTGATAGTGAGGTTGGAGTGATGACCAGTCAGATTACTTGTGTTTCTCTCCAATAAGATAGGAAGTGATGATCTATAGACCGTGAGAGTGCGTGTTATGATGATAGGTTATAGGTTGCACTTCCTCCTATTGTAAGTGTTGTAGTTAGAGCTACATTAGTCGGTGATGCTTAGTTGGTTGTGTTTGCACTTGGCGATGATTTTTGGTAGGGTACTTGTGGTGGTTTTGGTTGCGGGTTGTAGTTCTTGGTTGCTTTGTCACGACGGAGTTCTTTGGGGATTTTGGAGGAGATAGCACTACAGTATGCAATGGGCATACTCAAAGTGGTGCTCAATATCAAGCTGTGTTTGAGGTCTCAGTGAAGGAGGAGATTGACTCTAAGTTGAATTTTGATACAATAGCTAACATAATTGAGAGTGCACTTGATGTGTCTGCACTGTTGTTGTGAGACATGTACAAGATTTATGGAGCCTCCAAAGGCCCTAAACATTAATTTTGGTATAGTGGGTACCATTGAGTTAGATGACTTCATCCAGGATTTTGATAGTTGATATGATCTGTAGTAGATGTGGAACCTTACTCTATTCACACCCTTCATGGTGTGAAAGAGGTTATTTTAGCACTTGGAGATTCCGACGATGGACGACTACCATGAGTTCAAGAGAGCTCACTTGGAGGAGATTGAGCTATGGAGATAGTATTGGTCTCCAAACTATATCTCTATCACTTCAAGCTCGGTTTCTAGGAGTAGATTTGTTGTAACCACAAGTTCTAACTCTAGTAGTGTTGGTGGATCTCTTGGAGATGGTGCTACTATGAGTAGAGGTACTACTGCATGAGGTGGTTTAGTACCAGGGTTTAACCCAATGGTGGAGTTCTTCTATTGTTTGAGGTAGAGCTACCAAGGAGTGCGGACTGACAAGTTGGGGAGCTTGTAGGAGTTCCAACGGAAGGCTGGAGAGAGCCTACACAAGGCATACACTCCCATGAGATGGTTGATCAGCTTTACTTAGGGAGTTATTGAGGCCCAAGCAGTTTTGGTATGGGATATTGGACAAGGAGTTGTGACATAGAGTCTGTGATACTAAGTTGTTACAAGCTACTTTGCCCACTTTGGTAGTGATCTTTGGTTTTGTTGAGCGTATTGAGCTCAACATGGTGGAGGAGAGTCTGGTGGTGACATCTAGATTTGGTAGGGAGATCTCATCCACAATTGTTACTTTTTCTTGAGTGCACCATGTCATGTTAGTTTTTGAGGACAATGTGGACAGCCCAGATCCTATGGAGCGAGTGGAGGGTCTGTAGCTACTGTAGCTAGACCCTTGCCTTTATTTTGGTTCAACAATAGCTGGTGAGTGTCGGTGTTGCTTGTTGGATTTGTGATGGACCTCACCATAGGAGAGAGTGCACTCAAGGTAACAAATCTGATACCTCTGGTGCATCATAGCCAACAATGTGAGCATTGCCACAGATAAACTAGGGATCAATGCTTTGACCTATACCAGAAGTTATTGAGTGGTAGGGTTGTTATGGCAGGTGGCAGAGGAGCTCCAAGTCATGGAGGACAAGATGATAGTAGAGGATACACACCTAGTAGGGGTGCAGTACCTGCCCTTACTTTTGATACAACCATGGCTACTCAAATTGAGCATTTGGAGCAGAGATTGGCTAGCAAGGCCATAACTTAAAGGAGATCAGATTCAGATGCTAAGGCTTCCACCTCATATGTTGGTGATAGAGACGCCTTAGACTTCATGTGCGGAGTAGTACAGGTGGATGCATTTTCCATAATGACTAGGAGTGCAGTACGTGCTCTAGACCTTAGAGGAGCATTAGTGGAGTTGGACCCACAGAGGGAGAGGTTGGTAGATAGGTCAGACTTCCCTAGTCTTTTACACTCTTTGAGGCACTACAAATGACATCCATGGCTCTTAGATTTCCTAGTGCATGTGTGGTAGGTGGTGAAGGGGTGCATGATGGGCTACCTACTTGTCAACCACCTACTATTACAAAAACTGAGTCTATCACAATGTTGCCAATGGCTCAGCTTATTATGTGCTTTCCATTATTCTTAGCCTGTGACATGTTTTATACTAGGAGTTGACCCAACCCCGGTGTTCTGGTTGGCTGCAACACTTTGTGAGACTAGGGATGATGTGTTCCCTACTACTAGAGCAAAGGTGGTTGATAGTGGAGTTGACTTGGTTGGGGAGCATGGGATCCACTCAACGACCAATGGTTTAATGGCATGCAACAACGAGTAGATTGGAAGAATTACAGACTAGACCGGCCTTTGAGCAAGTGCAGTTTACACCTGGAGTTGTCTTATTGGATAACCAAAGGGGGAACCTTTAGGGAAGGTCTATACACCACAAAGTGTCTTACTAGACTCTAGTGCACAACCTCTTATGTTGGAGAATGCTACAATTGTAAATTTGGAGTTACGGAAGAGTGATGTGGAGAGGTGTCCATTTCAAATCCAAACATCTCTAGGTGGTGGTTCTACATAATACATCACATGTGGAGAGCTTGTTTTTCAGATTCAATCTGGTCATCTAATTGATATCTCTATGGTGAGAGCTCAAGCCATTTTGACCGGTAGTTGAGTCGTATGATGTGTTAGTTGGGGGAGCAATGTCGTGCCCCATGGGTTTCAATATTGACTATTGGGAGGAGATAACCTCCTATAGACCAGGTTGGTAGTCAGGTGAGGGATAGATATGTTGCCTACCAATATGCTTAAGTAGTGGCAGTCTTGGCTCACTGTAGTCAAGGACCATGTCATCATCAATCTTTGCTTTTAGTGGTTGTGTTACTTGGAATGGTGATTTATTGGAGGGGAACGCTCATACAGAGGATACTCCACTACTAGAGTAGATCACTCAAATTTAGATTACAAGTGGGATTGTTCCATCCACCTTGGATGTTCCATTGTGGAGTTCAAAGGAGACATTGCAACATCATGCAAATTGGTTGGTGCAGCAAGCTTGGAGTGGAGCCTTTGTGCCAACAAGAGATCAATATGAGGATGAGCCTCCAAAGTCAATTACCTTGATACCTCTGGATACCACACTCATTGCTTGGTAGCATATAGTAGAGGGAGTATGTCTATTGGAGTTGTTTGGTGGGATTAGCACTAGACTAGTTGCGGTATTATAGCCGGGTATATGAGTATCGAGGTACTTGTTTGTAGAGAGAGATGAGACTACTAGGTAAGTCTCTCTACATCATGTGGCACACTTGGCTATGACAATCCGGAAAATATCACTTTTGTGGTAATCAAGTAAATAAAGTTCATTCCCGCAAAGATATGATTCAGAATTGGTCAAATACAAAGCAAAGTAACCAAATTTTTTCTTCTTGGGTTCTTCTTTAATATCTCAGGTAGAAATTACACCTAAAAGAGAGTAAAAAGCACTCATTCTTGACAACTTGTCACTAATTCCCACTCATAATCACAACATACAAATTCTGTCCAAACAAATCTTGATTGTGATGATTCAGATTCTTCCATGGATGACACTTCACTGCAAAA
The DNA here is from genome assembly GCA_948567375.1 of Lunularia cruciata. Taxonomy (NCBI): domain Eukaryota; kingdom Viridiplantae; phylum Streptophyta; class Marchantiopsida; order Lunulariales; family Lunulariaceae; genus Lunularia; species Lunularia cruciata. The sequence continues at coordinate 20,607,675 of OX419756.1, forward strand.
TGACTCCACCTTAGAATTGTATTCCACCCCTCCACTGAAGGCACAACTTCCTTGATCAAAATTGCTTCACATCAACTCAGCATAACACTCATAATTACACAATACTACCAACACTACAATTTTTTTCAGATCTATCAAGGCATTGCTCCGATTGCACTTCACTCAAGATCAAACATACAAAATGAAAATCAAGGCTGTGGAATCTAACATCCAAAAAACACATTGACTTGCACTTCAGAATTCTCCAAACACTCACAATTGCAAACACATAGTTGATACTTGGAATTAAGCTCAAGCAATGAGCATTGAAATCCCAGTAGTTTGCTTTATCTATATTCAGAAATTTGGAATACTGAATAACAATATATTGCAAATGCCACCTTTAAATAATAAAGCAATCTATAGTTACTAAAAAAATGCAATTCTACAACAACTCTTCCTACCCGTAGATCCAAAATGACAATACACTTTTTCATATCTCCCTCTTCAAATCTCAATTTGTTTCTACTCCAATCCAATGTCTACTTCTTCTTTGGCTTCCAAACCCAATGTTCTTTCAAGAATTTCCCAATCTTTGAGTCTACTCAATTTTACTCCTAACTCTTCTATTTCTACAATTTATTTACTACAAACTACAATTGCACTAGTGGGTACCTTATCTAATTCTTTATCTTCCACCCCACTCTCCTCTAATATCTCAGAGAACAATTCCAAACACACATGTACTCCTACTTCTACAACTTCAAACTTTTTCTCTTTTGCCACATTACTCCTAATTCTCTCTAACTTCAAATTCACTAAATCTAATTTGAGACTTACATTGTCTCCTACTTCCAACATCTTCCTATCTACACTCTCCCTTAAACAAATCAAAAGAGTGTTCATATCTACATCCTTTGCTCTCCTCTTCCAAGTTTCCCGCACAAGCAATTTCAATTTGTGCAGTCTTGCTTCCTCTAATTTTCCTTCAACCTCCATGCTCAACATGGCCCGTAATCTCCCAACAACTTCTCCTACTAATTCTAATACATACCCCCAAGATTTCTCTGCCCTCAACTCTTCCCCATACATCTTTAACTTGTCTTTGTACTCAGCAGCAAGCATCTTCTTCTCCTCCGCATACTGAGAACTCTATAGCTCAGCGCTTCTTACCAAGTCTCTCAATCTTTCCTCCTCTTGATGTCATATTGATAGTTCTTGCTGCCATGCTTGACCTTTCCTTGTTGTACTCTTCTTCAAGCACTCTAACTCCTGCTCCATCATTATTGCCATTGCCTTCACATGAATACTCTTGATGTGAGCTTCACTGACTTCCTCCTTCATCTTTGTCAGCAACATCATCTGCTCCCTCAACTCTTCGGCTTGACATTGCAAAATCTCTCTTCTCCTTTGCTCAAAACTCTTGCAAATTCTTTACAACCTTTTTCTTCAAGACTGTATCCACACAAAGCTCCTTAACTTCTTCTTTTCTTTGGGCTACATTTTCCTGCAATCCCTTCACTTTGTCCAGCAGATACTTCACCACCTGCAACTCATTCATCACCTTCACACGATCTTGGGGGATTACCTTCTGCTGCATCTTCAACAACTCCAACAATGGAGTTACAACCTACATTAAATACTGCACTCCTCTAACATTTTCTTTGTCTTCAGCTTTGTCTTCTTACTTTGCCTCTTCCGCCGGCTCCTTCTTCCAAAGTCTCAATCTTTGTACCTTCCACGATATTGCGTCCGGCCAGGCTTCCTTCTTCCTTGCCGGCTGAACTCGGTTGTGTAGGATCTTCCATGGTGGTTTTCTTGGCTTTGCCTCCCTTGCAAACTTCCTTCTTTAGCTCGGCCTCCATCTCCTCCATGACCAAGGCTACGTGGATTCCTATTGGGACCCTTATACGTGCATGCTTGCGGTGTATGTTATGCGGCTCTTTTGGTGGAGTTGTTACTATGTTAGTGTATGATAGTTATTTGAGAGGATGGCATATGGCATATTTGACTACTTCCCTCACTATGGTTCCTCAGGGATAATGGTTATACTCTAGATGTACTTGACTTTTAGCTAGTTCATCCTTTATATGTTATAGATTGCAGAGAGCGATTAACGATGGAGCTCGATAGCACCTGACATCCTGATCTTTTGCCCACCATAGGGTATACCATATATTTGGAGCAGATGGCTATTTGGAGTTAGTGAGACCTAACCGCCAACTAGGGGGCGATTGTGGCACTTTAGAGTTCATGTATGACGTATGTGTGAGTTGTGCTTTTATAATGTATGACATTGATCACAATATATATTGTATAGTGATGTGTATATGCAAGATAACTGTCACATCATTTGTAGAATTACATCTAGATTGCTCGGATACTAGAGTAGCAATGATAGTAATTAGAGATATATTGGTAATTATTCATAGACTATTTGTCGATGGTTAGATTTTGTAATCGGTGTACTATCTACATCGTGGGGCTCACCATCACTTGTACCGTTTGTACCATCAGATGTGCCGTCAACAGGACTATTGGGATGAAATCTAGATCAAAATCAAGAATATACCCTAGAAATGTAATTCCAAAAAGCTCATTGTTTCGATATTGAATTTTCAAGTTTTTTGTTAGAATAGATAAAAAGTAAATGAATATCACCTAGAATTTTTTAACTAGAGTGTGTATGATTGTATTGTAATTAATATTTAATTATGAATAGAATATTAAGTGATAAATTAAATATTGATATGATGTGATTCAAATTGTATAAATAAAATAATTATTTTAATATTTTAAATTTCAAAAATAAATTATATTTTTAATATATAATATTGATAATAATATTTAATTGTAGGACGATCTCGTCTAAAGCACCCGATGGATCCAGATAGGGACCTTGGCAATAGACATTTAAAATTTAAAAATAAATTATATTTCTATAGTGTATGATGTTAATAAGGACATATAATAAAGTGTATCCGCCCCGGGACACTCTCACGTGAAACACAAGGTGGATTTGGTTGGAGACCGTAACCCATAGAAATTTTGAGGATACAAGGGATTGCAAAGATATGGAAAAGAAAATTGTTACCCATTACTCGGTGTAATACGTACAATAATCTCCCGTATAAAAATCTCCAATATCTTTGCGAGTTGGAAGTGGGTACCTGGTCAAAGCAATTTGACTTCAGGAACAAGTCCATGATTTCTTGACTAGTACGGAAGAATCTCACGGGCGGTCCATGCAACATCCGGAGCGAGTACGATAACATATCCAATTAATTGTCTATGCAGGTAAAGCAGTGATCTCCTATCTACAGTCTGCCCTTTAACATCTGTCGGTATCCTACATCACAGAATAGAGGGGCGTCTGAATCTTGACGTTGAATTTTATGGTAAGAGTGTTTTCTTGGACATGGGGTGGTTGAACTGGGTTTCCTCTTTGCCATGCCGTTCATCAAGTTGACTTCTTGCTCAGTATCGTCGTTGACAACATCCCGAATGTTATCGTCGGGGCATGAACCTAGTTGTGTTCTCGGATTCAGTTGTGCCGCCTCTAATTTCGCTTTCCACAAGTGCTATCGGTGCACGATCATGGTGAGTGGATAAACGATGGATCAACGATAAATTAGTTCATAGACGGATAAGCTTTCCAGTTTCAAACGCTCCGCAATGTCGCGTTTAATATTGTTGGTGCTGGTTTGGGGTTGCTGGATAGTGACAGAACAGGTTCAAGGATTGTCTACTGACGGCCAGATATTGCTGGAGATCAAGGCGTCCATTATTGATCCTTTTGGGCTTCTGAGCAGTTGGAGACCTACAGATGAAACACCATGCAGCTGGTTTGGAGTGCGTTGTCAAGATGGCCAGTTCGTCAGCGCTCTCAATCTCAATCAATCTCAATCTACTGGTAATTATGAGAACCTGTCAGGAACACTTTCACCAAGCTTCGGCAAGCTGGCTAGCCTGGAGTACATCGACATCTCTTCCAACAACTTTAGTGGTCCTTTACCCAAAGAACTGGTGAATTGCTCGCAGCTGCGCTACATAGATTTCGGTTTCAACACGTTGATCTCAGGAGAAATTCCACGCGGATATGGTGATCTCAGGAAACTTGAGTATCTTAGTCTTGGCGTTATGGGGCTTACAGGAGCTATACCAGATGAACTCAGCAATCTCACTGGTCTGCAGGAGATGTATCTCCACTCAAACAGTCTTTCAGGCCCGATTCCAACATCACTAGGGGATCTGCGGAATCTCTCCGTGTTGTGGTTGTTTGACAATTCTCTTTCTGGTCCTCTACCGCCGTCATTGGGGAACTGCAGGAATCTGGCGCACGTGATCCTAAAGGACAACTTCCTGAATGGAAGCCTTCCTCCAACATTTGGACAACTTGACAAGCTCATCTACTTGGATTTATTTGGAAATCAGTTGACAGGAGAAATTCCTCCAGAGCTCGGGAACTGCACGAGCCTCCAATCATTGTACCTCGGTATTAACTATCTTAGTGGCAGCATACCAGAGGAGCTGGGAAGACTTCCATCCGTGCAGTTTATGAATCTAGTGAAAAATAGGCTCTCTGGGATGATACCGCCGCGTCTGGGACACTTGTCTACTCTCAGAGACTTGGACCTAGGAGCCAATTATCTCATTGGAACGATACCATCCACATTCGGGTACTTGAATGAATTGGAGGCACTAAATCTGTTCACCAACAATCTCATTGGGAATATCCCTCCCGAGATAGGAAACTGCTCAAAGCTCAAGGTATTTAGTACCTCAAGTAACAACCTTACGGGGCGAATACCGTCACAACTCGGAGATTTGCAGAAGCTTACCCACCTTTTGCTATGGGAAAACAATTTATCCGGCGAGATACCTCCTGAAATCAGTAACTGTTCCAGTCTTGTGGAACTTTACCTTCAAAGCAACAAGCTAACTGGCATGATTCCTCCGGAGCTCTCTGGCATTCTGCATCTCGAGAGGATACGTCTGTTTGACAACAAGCTCAGCGGAACAATTCCATCACAACTCGGCCTTCGCAGCAACCTCGAGATTTTGGATGTACACAACAACCAATTGACTGGGAGTATCCCAGATGGGCTTTGTAAATTCGGCAATCTGACGAATCTAATTCTGTTCAACAATCTCTTTACAGGTGAAATTCCCGCCGAGCTAGCAAAGTGCCCAAGTCTTCAGCGCCTACGCTTTCAATCAAATCAGCTGACGGGATCCATACCCAGAGAATTCGGTCAAAACAAAGCGGTTTACTTTTTCGAGATGAGTGACAACAGTTTGACTGGCAACTTACCCGCCGAGCTTGGGTCGTGTACAAACCTCACCACTTTGCTCCTGTCACATAATAGACTGAATGGTAAGATACCATCGAGCCTTGGTCAGCTTCCTCGACTAGGCAGCTTGGATCTGTCGTCAAATCGGTTGAGCGGTTCTATACCTGCTGGGTTGAGTAAGCTTTCTGCACTGATAAACTTAAATTTGAGTGGCAACGAGTTCAGTGGAAAGGTTCCACAAGCATTGTCCAATCTATCAGCTCTAACGGTTCTCGATCTGGATAACAATCGGCTATCAGGGTTGTTCAGCTCTTGGATTTCTCTCGGAAGTCTTCGGGAACTTCACCTGGCTGGCAACTTGTTCACGGCAGCAATTCCTTCCAACATTGGCCAGCTAAACAGACTCCAAACAGTTCTGGATCTGAGTAGAAATAACTTTTCCGGCCTCATACCATCCCAGCTTGGACACTTGGCCCTGCTAGAGATTCTAGACCTCTCGCACAACAATCTATCCGGAGAGATACCAGCAAGCTTAGGCAGTGGCATGGAGTCCCTCATTCGAGTAAATCTGTCGTACAACCATTTGGTAGGATCACTCCCGGAAGAATGGGTCACATTGGCGTCGAATAGCTCAGTCATGGGTAATCCGGGGTTATGTCCTCTCGACACGTTTTCAGCACGAAGTTCGGAGGGTGAGAGTGACGATACGCTGTCTGATCCGGGTGCTATTGGAGCAATAACGTCCACTTGTGTTGTTGCAGTATTCCTGATTATTGTCGGGATTGCACTATGGAGGAGGAGGAGTGCGGTCATTAGCAACAACAAACTAGAAGGTGAGCTAGAAATTTGGTCCAGAGATTTCAGGTACAAAGATCTGACATTCCGGGAAATCCGAGACCTTACTGTCAGTATGGGCAGTGCCAACATCGTGAGAAAAGGCAGAAACAGTACTGTGTACAAAGCTTCATTAAGTTCAGGTCTAGTACTGGCGATCAAGGTACTGAATGAGGAACTAGATCCCAGCGTGGAGAAACTCTACAATATGGAAATCGAGACTATTGGGAGGGTCAGGCACCGTAACGTGGTTAAGCTGGTTGGCTTCTGCCAGTGGAAGAGTCTCAAATTCCTGATCCTTGAGTTTTTCTACAACGGTAGCTTGAACGATGTGCTGCATAAAAGCCAGGGGAAAGGGTTGAGAGATTGGGATTCTAGGTGTAAGGTGGCCTTAGGCACAGCTCAAGGACTGGAGTATCTTCATCACGACTGCAGTCCTCCCATCCTCCATCGTGACATCAAGTCGTCAAACATCCTACTTGATGACGATTTTGAGCCTCACATCGCGGATTTCGGCACCGCAAAATTTCGGGATATGTCCAAAGCACATGCCTCAGCTTCCGACATTGTGGGCACATACGGCTATATTGCCCCAGGTGAGTGTCGTTAGCTCTAATTCACCACTTACAACTTCCGGCTAAATCCTTCAGCGGACAACGAAGACGCAGTTGGACAGGAAAGACTGCTAAACAGGGAAAGAAGCTTGTGCTCTAGTCCTTAAAGATGTTGTCACTGATTTTCTGCTGAAAGCCATGCTTATCCAAGCGTATAGTTCTCAACCGTGTTCTTTGGGTTGCAGAGTATGGATACACTATGAAGCTGAGTGACAAAGTTGACGTCTATGGCTTCGGGGTGGTGCTGCTGGAACTTCTGACTGGAAGGCACCCTCTGGACCCTGAATTTACTGAAGGAACCAATATCGTGACTTGGGTTGAATCATGTATTGAGGAGAAGAAAGTTTTGGATCGGGTACTGGATAAAGCGCTCATCGACTTTGATGAGAGCCATGTGGTGAAGGAAATGCTTTTAGTACTGAAAATAGCGTTATTTTGTATAAACAAAGTGCCCACAGAACGTCCGACCATGAGAGATGTAGTAATAATGCTCGGGCAGGTAAGGCATTCAAAGGGTCCTCTTTGAAGAAAAAAGTCGGATCTGTAGTTAACCACGTAGCTATAGGTACTGATTCTTCTGAGAAGGAATAGCTAGAACTTGTCCGCGATAGTCACAAAATCCAGGACCTCATGTCTGAGTACGAGGAGTTTCTCTGTTGCACTATGAAAGTCAATGAAATTAGTGTAAGCTGATTTCAAAGATTTCACAGCCTCTACACCTGTAATAGAAGATCGATTCTCGTGAACAAAAGCAGACGATTTGAGTTTCGTTATTGCTCAGCCTGCACTTGATCATGCTGTAGACTGCCGTTGTCAGTCAAGCGTGAAGAGGATGTGCGGCTCCAGTTGTTGTAAACGAGATTATTACATCTGGTGCAAGGTTGAAAGTCTTGATTTCATGGTTCCTCCTAGTCGGCTTCTAGAGCTGTATGCCACTGCGCATATTGTACAATTTCAGAATTTCAATTAGTTCCGGCATCAGTAGTCTAAAATAATGACCATGTGATGAGCGTGCCTCGTAATGCTCTTTTCGGTTCTTGATAAGTGGGGAGAAGCCCAAGCTCTTCATAATATCTGCTTCTCTACTTCTCCGGAGCTGTTAAAATCTTTAAGTGTTCAAGATATGAACCTGCTCAACAAGATCAGAGATAAATGGAATCTAGTTTGGCTACTCGGTTACACACCTTCACCTTTCGTGAGTGATGTGAGTTCATCGAACATCAAGCCAGCGTGAATTTGTTTCAATTGCACTGACTTTGTTCTCCTCTGACCTCCGGGTTCTGCCCATGTCACCTTTACAAGTGTCATAGAATTGGCGTCGCAACGTAAATCTGCAAGTTCAAGTTTGCACGTTTGAGCAAATTTTATGTCTTTGGAGGAGACGGGCGCCGACTGCTTATAATTGACACATAAGAGACCACGGAATATCAATTTTTCAACTCGAAAGCAGTTACCTGAAAGTTACGAGAAGCAGAGCCTAGTTCTCCGGGCACCAGGTGCTAGCGGGGAGTGACTTCAGAGATAGAGTGCTTGCTGTGGAACTAAGCAGGAAAAAATCTAAGCATGAATTTCCTTTGCTTGCTCCTTGAATTTGACGTTGATAGGGCCAGCAATTGACTTTGAATGATCTCAGTCGAAATTGGCTACAAGATGTGGACCCAGCAGCGTTGTTTACCAGTCGACCTTGAGATTCGCTCCTTCTGAAATCATGGAAAAACATAACTTGTAGGTCAAACTCAATTGGTGCACAAACCTCGATGCAAAGAGAGCGCAGTAATGTGTAACTCCAACAAATATGGAGAATAAACTCACCTGCTGTCTGATTATTTAAGTGCCAGGAAGTCCGTAATTTCCCTGGTCATAATGTCAACAGTTAGTTTGTTACTATTACGATAGCATTGTCTCCATCCTTATGTGGCAACCAGGAAAAACTCACTGAATGCCGTACTGGGCATTCGTGGAGGGTGGCAGGTGAAGTTTCCGACGAACAAACTTGTCCGAATTAACATTCTCCCGTGCGGCATACTCTGAGTGTGACTTGTGGCCAGAACTTGAATGGTAGTGATAATCAACAAGTGGCGAAAAGGATAGGCCTTTTGAGTCTACCCCGAGTAGTGGCTCAAATGTCGTCCGCCATTCTGGAGATGGGTAATGTCGGGATCGATTTGGCCCACTGCTTCCTCCATTCATTGTCGTCAATCCTGCATCTTGAGGTCCAAGTGACTTAACACTTAGAGCTTCTGCACTTGGCCACGGTTTCGACGTAGAATCTTGTAAGTTCGCTCCCTTGACAGGAGTTGTGAAATTACATGCGTTTCGAGAGGCAGCTTGTAACATACTGATAGTTTCTAATTGTTGTTGCATATCTTCTTCCCACTCTGCTCTTAAGCTTTGTTGCTCTTCCATTCTACATAGAAGCTGCACCTTATCTACAATTACCCCTTCCGATTCGGGGTACTCCATCTCGTAAGCTTTTCTCAGGTGGCTAGCTAGACCATCTTCGATTTGCTCCATCAAGCCTAGCCTTGACGAAAGAGCATTCAGAGCTTGCTGAACCTGAGAAGTAAAAGGAGATGATGGTGGAAATCCCAGCAAAGCGTTCTCTGTTCGTTGTAAACGGCTCCTGCTAGCTTGTCTTGCGTTTATAAGACTAGTCATCACATTTTCAAGCCTCTTCTTGCTGGGCGTGTTCTCGTCGTGCGCACGGTCGATATTGTCTACCCTCCTCTTTCTTAGGGCAGTCTCGTGGACCTTGACACCCACGCTGGAGCCTGGTGATGATAACAACATGCAACCGCCGACGGTCTCATCCCAGCTTGTATTAGTGGGGTTTGTGCCATCTTGATCCATTCTTTCAGGAGGGCTGGGTGTGAAGATAACCCGACTTGATGTCTGGCTATTTCCCAAAGATGGGCTTTCCACGGCTTCTCTGCAAGAAGGGATGGCGAAATCCTGCTGAGCTCCTCCATTTCCATCTCGATTTTGCGTGTCTAAGTGATTGTAGTAGTTGTGAACCTCGGGCAATTTGTTCTGACCTCTCCACTTGTTTACCCCATTCCATATCCTATTTTCAGCTTCCTTCTGTACAGCAGCCGTAACCCCTTGCTGGAATGCAATATGGGACTGTTCCTGCTTTCCTCTTTCCAGGACCTCGTGAAGCATCTTCAGTCTAGCTTTTTCATCCTGGAGGTTCAGTTTTTCCTTATGCAGAGCTTCAGCGTTTTTATTGAAGTCCTTTTCTCTCTCCGTATATTCATTACCTGAATTCTTCACCTTTTGCGTACTTTTGGTCTCAATTATTTTATCTCGTTCTTTGTCCACCACAAGAGCAGCCTTGTGAAGGAGCTCCATCGCTTGTGCCTTCTCCTGAAGCAAAGCGTTTCTCATATGTTCCAACTGCCTGGTCTCCTGGTGAAGCTTCGATACTTTGACCGACAAGGACGTTTGCGCTTCATTTTGGGCGCTTTCTAGTTTTCTTCGTTCCTCTTCTAGTGCTTCTCTTTCCCTGTCACAACATCAAAGCACTCAGTAGAAAGTGCACAGAAATTAAGAAAGCGTGGATAACTTCTAACTTCTGCGACTCCAACGACTGCATATAATTCTACCCACATGTTGACAGCAGCACCTGAATATGATGTGTACCTGGAAGCATTTCGAGCGGTAAGAGCTGCATCAGCCACCATCTGCTTCGTTGCTTTCAGTTGTGCTGTCAATGTCACTTTCACATCTTGTACAGCCTTTCTAGTTTCCTCCTGTTCATGTCATACAGATCTGTCAATCATTTCCGGCAATCGTCCTTTGGCTTTTGAACAGCCTCCTGTTTACAAAGATAGGAACTGGGATATAACACTGACAATACCGGACGCAGATATATAATAGTATCCCCAGAAAAGGTTTAAGAGGTTCGACCAAGAAGCAGCGAAGAGTAGTCTTGTAATTTCAGTCCATGATAGACTATGAACTCACTAATCCTATCCACGCCAGAGAATGAAAGCTGATCACACATTCAACTTCATGATTGCCCGTCGACTTCGCACAGAAGTAGTAAATGAGTCACTACTTTAATGCTAAAGCATCTGCTGGCTCTCGGATTCTACACAGCATCTTTACTTCAAATGCTTGGGAAAACTCATGCTGCTTATATTGTTAAGCTGGCAGCTAATTATCTCTTACCAGTTCTTTCTGCTGTAATTTTAGGTTTGATTTCTCCTGCATAATTTTGGAGGCCTCCTTACGCAACGCTTCCTCCATCTGTTTTAGCCGTTGAGTCGCTAACTCATCTTCTTGCGTCCTCAGACCATTTCGCTTTTCTTCGTCTATGGCTGGCAATTCCTTGGAACTCATATCTTGTAAAGACCCCATCAAGTCAAAGTTGGCCATGCGATACAAAGAATTATCCTGAAACTGCACAATTTGTCTCGTAGTCATGCAACTATCTTCATCCATGACGGAACCGAATGAGAAAGCTCGGCAAAAACGGCTTCGATATCAAGTGATTACTGAATCAACTGCGACTTTACATAAACGCTTTGCACAACTTACTGATAATCCTGCCTTATCGTCGCTGTTTCTCAGAGAATTGTGTCCATCTTGTTCTTCGTGCATTTTGAAAAATTCCAGAGTATGAATTTGAGAATCTTTGGCCAAGCATCTCAAGTCTTCTCTTTGCTCCGCACCAAATGAGATCAATTTTCCCTCCCTCTCTTGCAATGAAAGCTCGAGCATTTGTACTTCTTTTTCCCTAGCCTTCAGTTTTGCCTCTCTGTCCCCAATAGTTGCTGCAATTGCTTGTGCTGTTCTACGCTTCTCCTCGACATAGTGTCTTTGAGACTCCAACTCTGCACGAGCACCTGTTAACTGTTGCCTAAACTCCTGTGCATCTTTGTGGACTTGTTCCTTGCTCTGTCGCTCCAGTACTTGTACGTACGCTTCTTTCTCTGCTATTCTCGCTTCCCGTACTTGAAAGTTTGCTTCCCGATCGCGTAGCTTTGATAACATTTCTGTCTTCTGCCTATCGAGCTCCTCCCGTAGTCTCGCTTTCCTCTGTGCATCTTCACGAGCTTGACGATCCTGTTCAGCTTTCCAATTTTGAGACTCCTCTTTCTGCACAGCTGTTTTTTGTCGTTCCAACTCGAACGCAGCTTTTTCTTCTTTCAGCTTCTCCCAGTCTGTCAACCAGCAGAAACATAGTGTGAGTCCGAAACCCAGCATGTTTGGATCCAGACTCACCTTCCAATCAACAGAGCAGTCCTTTCTCATTGAATTATTTGGTGAACCTCATTACAGCTGCCTATTGCGAACGGTATGATTATAAATGAACCAGAACCAGAACCAGAACCAGAGCCAGAACTGGATTTTGCAGCCTTTGCATAATCATGGATGATGGTATCTATGTCGTATACAAGTGCATACTTACCTGGATATATAACTGAAGTACTAGACTGCACCTGAACTTGCATTACTACAATCAGCAAACACAGCAACTGAGAACTTTTACCTTTTCCTACATCTTGTGCTTTTTGTAGGCGTTCTTGCACTTGCAGATCCAGCTTGGCTATCATCTGGCTATGCTCCTCTAGACTTAGAGCTTTATTTTTCAACTCAGTTTCATAAGCAGCTAATTCTTTCTCCCTGGCCAAAATGTACTGTCTTTTCTCCTCAACCAAAAGCTCCTCCCGTGATCTATTACGCGAGCTCTCCTCAGCACAGGCAGTCTCCTCCTTCAAGGTTGCAGCATGCTGCTCAACCTCTGCGATCATCTTTTCTAGATCTTTCCTCTCATTTGCCAGTCTTGCCTCCAATTCCTTGACAGCATATGCAATATTTGACCCCATCTAAAAGTCAGCCCAAGCCACTTGAACCGACAAAATGGGAAGCAAAAAGAAAGTCTATGTATGGCAATGAAGTAAGACTCTCACCTTCAGATCATGCTCACTGTCAATGACTGCTTGTTCTCTGTATCTGAGGCACTTCTCTTTTGCAGCGATTTCAGCATCCATCCTTTTTATGTCAGATAAGGCAGAGGTGACGTTTTCTTCCTGAATAAGCAACTTAACACGTTAAACCATTTTCCTCCAATGCAAAGAAATGAAACTACCATATTTGCGTCACTGTTGGCTGTTTCTGCCGTGTCTTTTGAGCATCTCTGCGTCTGTTGTGGTTCGGCAATCATAAAAGAAATGTTGCAGCTACATAGGAACACTGTAGTGAGAGTTCCAAACTTGTGCTGATCAGCTCTTAATCGACTCACTACTGAGTGTACTGCCTGGTCACGGTCTCTTGCCTGAACATTTAGAGAACTTTCTCTGTCTTTTACTAGCTCCTGCTGCTGTGCAAGATTTTTTGCCAGGCCCGCCAGCTTTTTTTTTGATGATTCGACTCGGCTTCTTAGCACTTCCAGCTTTGATGATGCCTTGTCAAGTTCGGTAACACGGTCTATAATTTGCGCTCCAGCTTGTTCTATATCAAGCTGGAGTTTTTTCTGCAGCAGAAACTCCAAGCACGTTATAGTCGGTAAACCTAAAGCGATGTTTAAACGTTGCAACGTAAGTCACGCTGTACTTAACCTGAGAACCTGGTGAACCAGTACTCTTTGTCTTAGGAAGTTACAGATCCTGATCCTGATCCTGATCTTGAATTTTCCTGATCCTGACAAACTGGAAAGAACTGTAATGTCTGTTACCAAGGCCAACGGCGTGTAACTCTGACTTTTACTCAATCAGCCTCCCTTTGGTGGGATTTTTCAGTCCACAGCCTGTTAAGCGTGAAAACCATTCGACGCAAACAAGCAACGAGGGAACTTACTAATTCCTGGATCTGCATCTGAAGCTCCTCTTTGCCCTTTTTGAAACTATCGATTCTGGTCTGCAGTGTCTCTTCTGCTTCTCTCTGCCAAACTTGCAGTTCCTCTCTCCTAGTGTTAACCTCTTCAAACTCTCTTTCCACTTCCCGTCTGGCCACTTCGAGCTCCTCAATCTGCACCCGGTACTCCTTTGCATGCTTCCGAACCTACAACGTTGCAGTATGACTTAGTTGTAAAAGAAGCGTTAACTGGTAAAATATTTTTTTATGTTGGCAGTTATAATGCCGCTGTCTAGTGTTATCGTGTCCACTGGTAAACGTAGCTACAAAGATTTGCTTATTTTTCATACCAATTGCAAGTGCTCATCTTGCTTCGCTTGCAATTCTCTCTCTGCATTCCATTCTCGTGCCTCTATTTCTCCAAACCGCTTGATTTCGTTGATTGCAAGCCTTCTCTCTTCGGTAAGTTTTTCTAGATCACCCTTAATCTCGAGTTCTTTGTTTTCTAAGCTCTTTGTCTTCTTGGCAAGACTCTCTTGTTTAGCTTTGAGCTCTTCAGTCCAATTTTCCTGCTCTTGTGTTAGTTTAGCATGTAGCGATTGCGACCGATACTGCTCCTCTTGGATTCGGTTCTCTATCTCTCTCAAAGAGAGCTGCTGCTGTTGCAGCTCCTTTTCTTTACCTCGTAGTCTATCTTCCCATGCCTTAACTCTCTCTTCTACCGAGTTTAGATAATCGTCAGCTTCTCTACGCTCTCTTGCAACTCGTGCCCAAGCTTCGTCCGCGTTCCTTTTTGCTAATTGTGCTTCTCCAATAGCATCTTCAGATTCTTGCATTCTCTTCTTTTCTTTTTCAAGATCTGCTATCAGCTCCTTAGCTTTGAGTCTTTCATGCTCACAATGGTCGTGCATGGACTTCAGAATCTTTTCTCTTTCATTTAGCTGATTGGCCAAACTCTCTGCTGCCAGTGCCTTCTCTTCTAACTCCTTTTCAATATCTCTTAAGGTCATCTCCCTTAAATTGAGTTGGTCTTCCAAGTCCCGTTGAGCCAGTTGTACCTTCTCCCTTTTTCTCTCCTCACCCGTACGCTCCTTTTCAAATTTCTCTTTCTGTTCATCTAGTTCTTCTTTCAACTTCCTGACTAGCTGCAGTTGTGATTCAACATCACGCTCTCTTGATGATACTTGGCGAAATCTCTCTTGCACCTTCACTCGGTCTTTGTTTACGAGCTCTTGATCATCATGAAGCCTCTGAGAAGCAGCCCACAGTTCCTCTTGCAGAGACGAAAGTTCGAGGGCCTTACCATCAATGGTCGACTCGTGCACAAACAAATTTGCAGCCTTCTTATGGACCTCTGCTAAAGATGAAGCAGCTTCTCGTTCACATTCTGTTACCGCCTGTTTCCAACGGAGAGTCTGCATTATGTTAGAACGAGCTTGGTAAGTTATACACGCCAAGCATTTGACTAGATTACTAGGTTACTATATGGGATAGTACCGTAGCACGTGTATTTTCGTGTGTATTCTCGTGTTGTACGTGGAAGGAAGTAAAATTTCAAGCATGACTCAAAATTAGTCCAAAAGCTGGAAATTGTGACTACACTGATGACTAGAAAATAAACGCACCTTACGACGTTGCTAGAAAATAAACGTACCTTACGACGTTTCTGGAGGTGAGTAACCCACTGAACAAGACTGTCTCGTTCCTTGTTGAGAGTTGCTTTTCCTTCCTCTGCTACACGACATTGTTCTTCTGCGCATCGCATCATTTCTGCTGCTCTTTCAAAATGTTCTGAAGTGGCTTCCTTGGTGTTTACCATTTCGTCCTCCAGAATCTTTAGTCGGGCAGATTCTTTTTCCAGAACCATTGCCCACTTTTGCACATGACCTTCATGAGATAAGAAAGCAACAAGTCTCTCACAAACATTTATAACGATTTTGCACCACTCCTTGCAATCACCGCCGGCGGTCAGAAAAGTGATCCCTTCCAGATCTGTCCCTGTCAGTAATGCTCTAGACTGTTCTGGCTCAAAACCGAAACGATGAGACAAAGAACCTGATTCCGACTGAAACGAATGCTTGACTTCGGTCCACAGGTCACGTATTCCCTTGTCATTTTGTTCCATTTGCAACAGCACATCTCTCAAGGCTTCCACAAGTTTCTCAATAACAACTGAACCGGTTTCCACGGCTTCGCAAGCACTTTCTACATCGCGTATCTGTTGGACCACAGATCCCATGTAAAGTTCAACGGTGTTTCAAGTAGAGCTTAATGTCATCAACAAGCACGGACACTCTTATGTTACATTTAGTGTCGGCTCCGATTCAAAGTCCTCTAGCCTCTGAGGATCGGCCCATAGTGACAACAAGAACGAACCAAATATGCATCAGCAAGTGAGGAAATGTGGTTGTTAAAATGATCTCAATTACACGTCTGTCGTGACGCATTGTGGTTAGAAATCACATCTGTTTGATGATAAATTGCAATCCAGGCCTTTCTGCTCCTTAACTAACCTGTTCAAGCTGCTTCACAGCTTCCTCCCGCTGAGACAAAACGGCCTCACATACCGATAGCGCTAGACGTGCTTCAGACAGCTTCTGCTGCTCCTCAAGCAATGCCTCCTCGGCACTTCTAAGTTTCGCCTCTCTCTTCGACAATCTTAGTTCCCACTCCACCTGGAGAAACAACGAATAAGTTTCGAAACTACGACGAAGCTACTATCCTAGTGGCTGTTTTCTTTAGAAATGGAATGTATTGGCCCGTTCTCCTTATGGAGATAGTTGCGATATAGAACTCTTTCGTCTTTGTACTGGGCATCGAGAATCGAGAAGTACATTTGGTGGTACAAAAGGCCTATGAGCAGCAATCTGGTTCGTTCAAGAATCCAAGATTGTAGCTAGTACCTTGCTAACTGTATGATCGAGTTTCTTTTGCATCAGGGAACACATCTCTGTTCTGTCGTTCCAGTCCTCCTGAGTATCCACCCTTGATGTTTTCACACTAAGAGCAGGAACAATCTTCATGACATCGGAATTGACATTCGAATCCGGTGAAGACCTCTTTTCCTCCAAAGTCATCTGCAGCACCAAAAAGTCGGTGTAAGTATGGTCATGACTAAAGCATAACTGACTGCGACAGAAGAAACCTATGCTCGGCTGTAGGATTTAACTGACGCTATGAACGGAGAAAGAGGAGATAAGGCACTATACCAAAATGAGAATTAAATTTGGAAACTGTCATCTTGACAGCGTGGGCTGTTTTAAGTAAGGTACCAAAAGCTTGCCTTCTCAAAATGGCCACACAGAACGGAATAAAGAGGATGAAGTTGCTTAAATATTCTAGAGACCCAAAAACTCTAACCTGGCTGGAAAAGCTGTTCAAAATTGCAGTTCCATCTGAGGATAGAATTCTGCCTTCCACTGGTGTTTCCCAAGGTTGATATCTGAAAACATCAAAACAGATCACACTTGACACTAAGTACCACTTTATCAGCGATGATGATTCTTGCATTCGAGGTTTCTTGAGTGATAGGATTGCACTTTTGCCACAATAAGGCAGTTCAACGGATGGCAGGTGAAGCTTGGTTACCTTGGCTGCTTCCCTCGGACGTTCAAATGAGGTTCCATCGTAGAACAATCGGAGTGCAAATTTGCCTCTAGTGCTGATGATGCACTGGGCGTGACTGGCGGAGGGGACCTTGAGGATTGAGCAACTTCAATTGATCGAAGCTCCTGTGTTGCAGAAGTTATATGCAGACCTGGAGTTCCGTTATCATAAGAATAACTGGCTGGGCCAAGATCGGCGAGTTTGGAGTCCGTGCTGGTTTTGGGAAACCTTAATGGAGAAGACCATACCTTACCTGTATATTCACAAATTGGCAATTTCGCCTGACATGGTTGTTCAGAATCACCTTGATCAAAACGTCCACAAGAAGCTTCAAGAGAAGAGTCACGTGTCTGTCTATCAAGGTTGATCGATGAAACTGGAGATGAGGAAGAAGATGGCTTTGATAAAGATTCACAGTTCAGGCTTGATGAATAGGATCTGGTTTTATCAGAGGAGGAGGAAGATGTTGGAAGTGTGGGGTTCCCATTCACCTTGGAAGATTCAGTAAAACTATGAAATTTCTTGGTGTAAGATGTTGTCTCTTTAAAACATAAAGAGCTACTAGGAGAGCTACAGCTTGTTGTTTGATCGGCTGCAGGCAACGCCTTGTTCAAGAAACTACCCTCTTTTTTAATTGCACCTCGCTTTTCAGAGCTTGAAAGCAGAGGCTGTCTAGGTCTTGAGGCAAATATCCTATCGGGGGTAAAAGATGTGAGCAGAGAAAGAGCACTCCTGCCAGGTGTCAATGATGATAGCGGGGAGTTTGTAGCTTTCTTTTCTTCAGGTTTATTCGTGGTAAACAAAGGGTTCGAATAAGAAAATCCTGTAGACGGGACAATCTGACTTTGCAAACGATTTCTCAAGATGCCATCTGCTTTGGAACCTGACGAGTCGTCTACTTCCCATTTCGCAGATTTCTTCTGGAAGTGTTGCCACTGCAAAATTATCAGGTGCCAAGTTACGGTTTTTTCAGTAAGCATCAAAATTGACGTTTACTAAATAAGCACAAAGATATTGATAGGAGAAGATAAAATTATGAATATTCGAGTCCCATTATCGTCTCACGAACCATGTAAGCAGAAATTTAAGCTGATGGCAGACTTATGGCTAGCATTGTGGATGATAACACGGATAAAAGAATCGCAGGTACAGCCAAGCTGCGAATGATACATCTATCAAGGTTTCTACTCACCTGACTCTCAAGCTGTTCAAATCGCCTTGCAATATCCCGAGCCACTGGCATGTCGGCGGGAACATCATGTACAGAATTGACGCAGTCCACAGTGCTCTCCGCATACTCCCCCATGATTTCACAGGATCATATTCAATCCTATTTGAGAAAGTTTGTCTCAGTGTGGAAATGGAGGAGGTTGACTTGGTTTCACCAAAACAGGAGTAAGACATAAGAAGACCTGAGTTGGCTCGTCTACAGGAATAACACCTAATACGTTTGAATTCAGCACTGTCTCTCCTTGTGACATTCGAGCTTTCTATCGTATTCAGCCGTTATTTTGCTCGTACCCTAAAACTTTAACCTTTAGTAGTCGGAGCATTCATCGTGTGTTCATGGTTCGTTTCCTTAAATGTGCTCAAAGGACCTCATGCTTCATCTATGTACTGGGATTATAATGTAAAATGGGATTCGATTGTACCCTGAAAGACATTTGGCAGATAAAGATTCATACTTCCGGTTGATAGTTATTTCCAGTTACCCCAAGACTTAGGTAGGAAAGCTTATGCCGGCGCGATGGTGGGAGAGTCTAGAAGCGAGACTACACCTTGGTATCCAAAGTAGACGAATCGATGAGACATCCGACATTACAATTTTTGTTAGCTGGACATCTCTTGCAAACGCATGCACGATGATGTAACATTGCAACGACGATTGCGCGGGACTGGAACTTGCAACTTGCACTTAAGATCATGCATCTCTGAACTTCAAATCTCTCGCGTGGCCATCCTTGCACGAGTGTGCGGCGGCGGCAAAGACATCGCACTCTCCGGCCTTATTCTTCCTCCCGATGGTCGTCGAGTCAAATATCCGTCCTCATTGATCCAGTTTATACCTCGACCGTCAATTGATGCTCGGAACAGTTCAGAAGAATACGAAGAAGTCACACCAACACATGTATCGGAATCTTGGAAGGTAACAAGTGAAATGCCTGATTACAAAGCACCAGGGAGAAGGCAGAAATTTTTTATGACGATTACGCAAGAGCAACAATACCAAGACCAGAGATTCCACCAATAAATATTGGGCAGAATGACTCCCGATATCTGTTACTTGCCCGCAGGACTGAAACACTATGTACGCTGACTGCATTGAACACCAGAACGCTGATAATGAAAAGGAAAAAGAAGAAAGGACTACTGAGAAATGTTATCGTTTCAGTCTTGAACGGGAGGTATAAACGGCTCCGGAAGATCAAATTTATTTCGGGGAACTGCAGATGTTTCAGACTGTATCTTCAAGCACGAGACTTTCAAGCTTGATAGCTTCAAGTCTACCGAAAACGAATAATAAATAATTGAAACAACACGTACAGGATAGAAACTGAAACCATTCTTTTCCTAGTCTTGAAATGGATGTCGAGGAGAATCACGAGCTGTACCATAAAATGCGCTCTTGGGAAGCAGCATAGCTTCTTGCAGAGCTCCGCTCCTCCGGAGCGCAGCCAGGATGTCCAAGCGTGGCGGGAGCCATTCTCATTGGTCAAAAGCCGCAGAACCCGGAGCTACCTCCGTCTTCCGTGAACGCTACTAAACCAGCAGTTACGGAGCTTCCCGAGCCTTTTCTCTAACGGTATTCAATCTCGCGTGGAGCTCTACTCTCAGATGCCTACCTGGCGGAGCTTCTTGACCTGGTACCAAACCTGATCTACTGCACTGGCTTGTGTGCGAAGTCGCTTCGAGTTCCATTGCGTGACATTGTCTTAGGGGAGCTAGCCGGTTCTTTTTGTACTCACCGGCGCCTTTGTCCGAACTTCCATTTTAGTTCATGCTGGTTCGAATCCCAAATATGTGTTCTCGTGAAAGGCGACCGCGTAGTAAAAATGAAGGATGGGAAGACCCCATCAAGCCATACAAGGGAGAGACAAAAAAGTAACATGGGGCTAAGCCCCAATAGAGTAGGTATGAGAAATCTGCCTTACCGCACCTAAGATATCCGAGCTATGCAAGTCGTACGGTCTACACACAAATGGAGCATCCTAAGAAACATCACCTAATGTGATTGCTCTCTTATGGATTGCACCAGCCACTGCCCTCTGTAGAGCAATGGACACACTATGCCTAAAATATGCTACAAAGTATGAGAGTGAGAGTGGTACCCCTGACGCCTAACATGATAAGCTCTCGCGCACTCCTTGACAAATGTGTCAAATGCCGTGTCCATTGCTCCATATAACTCCAAGGCTAGAGGAACAAAGAGGTGACCTCGCTGCATGCCCCAATACTTGGAGACCTTGCGACCTGCTGCTGCTACACTTGCCGCCCATCCAGGGGGATGGGTAACCACTCCCTCCAAAACTATATCCTACGTAGGGTCTGTGACCACGACATCTGCTACTATCACCTGATCATCTCGGACCAAGTGTAAGTCTGCCCTGACACGTGTCGTCTGCAACGCATACGAACGCTCCCTCCAAGTCAAGTATCCACTCTCTCGTGCCATAGCAAACATTATGTCTCTAATGGCATCATGGGTAGCTATCCTCTGTCCTCCAAAAGGACACCGTGTCATGTGGACCGCCGCTGCATCTAGTGTAGAACCACACTCACAAGTGAGTAGTGAAGATGCAGATGGGTGGACCAAACCTAAGCGAAACCTCATCACTATAGAGAAAGTAGCCGATGCGAGTCAGAAAGCCCTAATGCATGGTCGAGCTAGGATCCACGAGCCTACACCCTTGCCGGAGCAAGAGCGTAGACGTGCTCTAGTAGCCTGAGGAATGGACGAGTCAACTAAGGGAGAATGTAGCGTATGCTCACACTGTAGTTCCATCAAGGAAGACTGTAGACCTCTAGTCCAATCTGACGATAGTGAAGCAAACGGTGGAAAACACTCTCGTGCTCGTGGGAATAGACTATCTCTAGTCTGCCACAATAACACCTGGAGAGAAAAGGATCCTCCCTCCACCACTGTCACATAAGTTTCCAAAACCGACCTATCAGCAACCACAATACAAGAGGAAAGTAGGGGTGCCGAGAGAGCCCAAAAGTTTATTTAGACTAATCGTAGGTGGCATATTTCAATGAAAGGTTCCTTACTTTATATTAGGTACACATCATCACCGAGGTTTCTGTAGGATTTCTGTTGTTCGTTCCTTCACCCTAATACCAAGTCCTTTTACTTAACAAGGACCATTCAATTATTGCATGTCATGTGAAAAAATGAAGTTCTGATCATACCTAGTCACCTGTTCTTTGTAGAGGTTATAATTTGATTGGTTCAATCATCTCTTAAATAGTAATATACCCTTTGTCTCAAATGGAATTTGTATTCTTATTTGAAATCAAATTTTTTATTTTTTTATCACTTGAATGAGATTTGGACAGAACTGAATTTTTTATTTGTCATGTTAATGTTCAATGTGATTCATCAATCAAATGATTTTTAATTAGTTGTATCAAATTATAAAAAAAAAACTAAATAGATGGTGAGAAACAATAGTAGTCATAATTTACATGTGGAAAAATAACAATGACTTAAATCAATTACTAATCAATTTCATAGTAAAACTTTTATTATTTTTGCAACAATATTTGATAAGTTTTTTGAGCAAGTCAAAGATAGCGTTGAACATTTTAAACATGGTATGGACGTTGTTGACTATTTCAACTAATATTTTAAGTCCTATATAAACTTTAGAAGATTTAGTCGAAATAGTCAAAGGCGTTCTGGTTAAAATATTTTCAGTTTTACTTAAAATTTCAGGGGATTTAGTTAGGAGTAGTCAATGATCTGATTTTAGTTTGGTGGCACGTTTGAAACGTCTTCAGAGCAACAATTATGCAAACGATCTTCGGAAACGATGCAGACGAATTATTTGGTGATGGATAGTGGATTGGTAAATATGGAATATGAACACTCAATGACATAACTACAACTATAAAAGTATAAAAAATTGTATTATTTAGTTCGATATTAGCTGTACTTTGGAAACAGACAACACTCTAACGAGCTTAACTTCCTTTTCCTTTATTCGGTTTTAAAGGGACTTGGTCGGGAGACACCCCTTTTCATAACTTATTGCGTATTTTAGCTTTGTAATCTATCAGGATGTTTTGTTTACAGATTTTATGTAAAAGCGATGGGAATTAGTTTACTTCTGTACAAGTTAAAAGAATAAATTTCAGTAGTGATCATCAGCTCCAGAAATGAACGAGGTTGCAAATAAATTACAGAAATTTATGAGAGATCGGGAAAAAGAATAATCAAAATAGAAACTTGAGTAACTACGAAAATGGAGTTAATACCTCCAAACGTTATAGATCACCTTGTTATCCACTGCGTAACATTTTATACAACCATCCACAAAAGAATATATGAAAGGGATGTCTCCCAACCGGGTCCTCTTTTAAATGGAAGATGATGTTTGAATAATTCTTTTTAAAATCTGTGAAGTCTTTAAAAATATACTTTTTATCTTTATATCTTGGGACTGTAGTTAACTACGTAATAAAATTTAACTAATATATAAGTAAAGAAAGTCAATCCAAGTCATTTAACGAAAAGATTCATAACTAAAACTAGTCATGATGAACTTTAGCAAGACATGTATTTTATGCACATAATATTGATCTAGAATTTATCATAATATTGAATTTACAGTGCAAGATATCATGTAAAATAATTAAAATATATAAACTCTACTCTATGCTACTACATATTATGTGAATAATTATTGAGTCCATTATTTTTTTTTTTATTTTTTATTTTTTTTTTTTGGTGGAGTTGTGACTTAAGGAAGATTACAATTACTCTTGAAAATTTCTTTCAATAAAAAATCATTAGTAGATTGACTAATGAACTACTCAAAAGTTCAGTATATCAACATTCTAAATCATGTGAGATAAATTATGTTTGAGTTTGTATGTTGTATCATAATTCTTGTAATCTTTACATATTCAATATTCATAAGAGATTTCCAATTAATCTCAATTTCAATCCAAAATTTTATGGTTTAGGAGAAGAAAGGATACCAATGTTAACTTGAATACTTTGTGCTCTTTTATAATTAAAATATATTTATTTGTATTAAAATTTTGGTGAAAAAAGTACAAGTTGTTCTGATGAAACGTCTATTTTCCACTGTACTCTCTCAAGAACAATACTAGCTTATTTTGTTGACTGAAGGAGCTATTTATATTCAATTGATCATAAAAGTTAAAGTTTGTTGGAAAGAAACCTCAAAAAACAATAAAATTTGGAGTTAGACACAATGTGCTTCTTGCTCTCTCCCTTGCCTCTAGTAAGTAATCTTATGATGTCATATAAGCAATATTTAGTCTTTTTCATTATCTCTATATACTATGATCTACACTAGATGATCAGCACTTTCTGCAACTTTATCCAACTTCAATGTGTTTGTATTTTATCTCTTTTTTATAATGATCTGAAATTTTGAGTAAAATATTAGGCTTTATCAAAAACTTTAAAACCATAGTAGGGTATTAATGAATCAATTTTTTCCAAATTAAATTAAATTACAGTTTTTTTCCAATCATAAACTAATAATTATATTTAAAATTCATATACGTTGAACTTTATAGATAAATTTTATAATAGATTAAATAAAATTAAGATATTATTTAGGATTAAAAAGATAAAAAAGTTTAGCTGAATAAAAATTGTTAATTTTACCATGTACGTAAATCATAGTAAAAGGTGACCTCATATTCTCTTCAAAGCTAAAGTAATATATAGAAACCCATAAACATAAAAGCTCCATCTTTTAGACATCTTTGTAAATAAGTAAAATCCATTTTTATTAATGAGAATTATTTAATAAATTTTAAAAATAATTCTAAATATTCACACTATCTTTCTAAATGTACAAAGCACAAAGGTCGAATCAATAAAGAAGTCTTCAAACTTTACTAGGGAAATAAGTACCAACCTACTTAGATAGGGAAGATCATTAATCACATAAGTATCAAATCATAAGATAATTTCAAAACCAAACTTATCTAGGTTGTCTTCTTAGTTCTTCCCTGTAATTATACTATCTATCACACGTATTAGCAACCTCTATGAGTAGCTATACTAAGAGCAAATGAAATCCACTGTTTTCGTAATCCCAATTATTTATGAGATGCTTGTAATAAACTTGAAATATGCTTGAAATGCGGGAGCAGTTAGGGTAAACAATTCTGGATAATCATAATAATCATATGCTCCATCATATGCTGACTGAAGAATGAATAATACCGTATGTATTGAAACGGTGGAGTCTGCATAAACTGACAAGCTGGAAATACACCAAAATGCATAATTCATAAGGAACAAGATATTTAGCATTCACAAGAATACTAATATCACGGAAACACTGGACTTAAAGTGAAAAACGCCTGATGGACTGAGATCCTGATGAACGTAAAGGTATTGCATTATTCAGCAAAGGCTACACAAACCAAAGCCCGTCCAGCGGGAACCACAGAGTCCCTTTCATGATTTGGGCAGTAACGGTTTTTAATAATGCAGACGCTAAGTTGTTTAGCTGTATTGCGAAGTGAGAGAAGTGTGTACCGAATTGGAAGTCGAGAAGTTGTACTCGAGAAGTTGGATGGACTATGTCCTCACTATCCAATAGTTATCCAACTCCCAGAGAGCGCTTTGCACAATCAGGCAGCAGCGCTAAGCAAATGTAAAGGCGGAGTTGTGAAATGCACGACGAGAGACAGACAAACGCAGATGGACATCAGGAGATTACATCATAAGTTCTTCAGAGAATACAACATAAAGAAACAGATGTTGTGCTGTACACCGCCCTATTGTCTCAAGGCTGCGACCGCGAGTGATGAGAAGAAGATCGGAGTTCTACGGATAAGGCACTGGAGGAAATGAAACTGTCTACAGGGATACTTATGGCTTGAGTAGTGGCTACGTAGCAGCTGATGATCCAGCCCAGCTGCTGCAATTCGATGCGTTGTCTCATTGATGGAGGTAAGAGTTCACTTCTTTGTTCTGTTCTTTGCTGGTGCTGTTCGAAGAATCTCTCTAATGCAGGGTCCATATGTTTGGTTCCCTGTCGCAAATTTCTAAATCAAACAGGTCTCGCATGTTTTGGAGGCGAAACACCTCGAGATTGCACACCTGGTTGTCTTGAAATTTCCTCTGATCTGACATGATTGAAGTTACCTTGTGTTGAGGCATTTCGTAGTACCATGGATTGTTAGCCATGATGAGGTCCTTGAGAACTTCTGAACTCCTCTGCATCAATGTAAATATAAATATGATTGTGCATCGATTAGGCATCCTCACCCAAGGGAACTCACAATTTGATAAGCGGTAGGTACATTTGGCGTTGTGCACCTCACCGATTTGCGCATTCCCGAAAGAAGCTTGAAACATACTGGATTTCCCAAAGTTTATTAGTATGAGTTTCAATTGCAGCCATTTAGCTTGTCTGCAAGCTGAATGACTAGTGGAATTGGAATCCCGACCGACCGTATGATCCGAGAGTATCCCTTCCAGAAACCTCTCAGAGTTTCAAATACTTCGTAGCCATCAACATTGACGCGAAGTGGTGCGATCGCGACGGCGACAAATGCTTACTTAACATATCCGAACGAGACTTTTCATCTATTCTGACATTGGCAACCTTGGAAGCTACAGCCAGGATGTCGGGGCATATTAGAAAGTCCGCTGCCTGCCAAGCACAGATGACAACGAAAAAGCGTCAGATTAAGTCTCAGGAAAAAGCCTCAGAATCGCTGAAGATTCTAAACGTAACTTCAAAGAGCTTGAGCAGAATCGCTTCCAAATGCTGATAACAATATGCCTGACAGCTCTTCCTATCTCCATACGATTGAGACAGTAGATCTGCTTAAGGCGATCTAAGCTCGCACTTAAGCTAGTCAATGCTGTTTACACTAAGTCTTGTCACTGTCCATGGATATTTTGGGAACTGACCGCGATTAGGTGTATCAAGACGCTCACATCAACGTCCAAAAGAAAAGCCTCGCAAAATTCAGGGTGTGAGTCCATTGCATTCGCTAATTCTATCAAAACCCGCAGAGTGTCGCTTCTCACGAGCGGAACTGGAATTGTAGGTTTTTCTTCAGCTTGAAGAGTTAGAGCACAGTCCTCTATAACGAATTGTAACAGAGCACAACGAGAGATAATCGCTCTGTCTACTTCAAGAAAAATGTCGTCCGCAGATTTGAGGTAGTATCGCCTCTCCATCACTCTCACAGGCAACGAACGCATACAAAGTATTTTAGAAAGCTGAATCTGATGAAAACCAAAATCCGTCACGACTTCAGACAATAAGGAACAGTGTCAGAAAAGTGCAGACAAATGAGTGGAGGAGCAACAGAGGGGATGCTGATGGGAAGCTACACAAACATATATCCTGAACGAATCTTGGTTGACAAAGTTCAACTGTCACTGAATTCAAAATGGCTGATGGTGTACCCATCTTCCCGTTGACTCCACACAAAGGAAAGGACTTTGGGCTACTGTAACTTGAAATTCAAATTGGGAGCGCTCTCCCGACACACTGCCGTTAAGCATACTTGGTTTAAATATGCGAGCAACAGCACACTCTGGTTTGTCTAAGCATTGCCCTTGCTGGCCAATTCTAGCACTGAGGAAAAAATTCGCACTGGATGAGCACTTAGAGAAGTGAAGTCTCGTACACAATGACCATTTCTCGTTCAGACCCTTGCATAAAATGCGACTTTCTTGCATCCTTAACTTGAGCACGCATACGATACGTTTCTGATGGTTAACCTGACCAGGGATATTGTGTTGCTGCTTACGAAGGATAAACCTTCCTCCTCAGATCCTTAGGATTGTACAGTACGTGGCCGTTGGCAAGACGAAGAACAGATACCAGAACTGTTTTGATCGTTGAACTCAAGTTCGAACCTGATGTAAATTCCAATCTACATAAGTAGTGAGTATCAGCAACTTCAACTGAAGAGGTGACTGTATTCTGGACCACGCGGATGCCATGGACAAGTAACCAAGCAAACAATCACTGTCGCGACCTTCAGGCGTGAGGTCAGGACCAGGGCCTAAAAATCTGCCATCATGGTAGTTTACGTCGGTCATGATTTCATGCCACCTGTTAAGGAATCCTACCAAATGCCCTCAGCACGAGGATATTGCTAATTCAAGTAAGAAAAATTATCACAGCTGAGTACGCACTCCCCGCAGTATTTCCTGACGTCTACTCCTTTTGAGTCACGGTGTGGATAATGCACTGATGAAATCTTGCCCTTTATACTTGTGAATCTGCAATAGTTCAAGTTTAAAGTCTCTCGTGAATGTTTGAGATAACACTATTTTGTTGCAGTTTTAATGGATGATCGCTCCTGAAGTCTTGGCCCAAGTAGTGAGGATTAATCACACATGGGGACTTCTCTTGTTTGTTCATTGGTAGAAGTATTGATTTTGATAAACAGTTTCTAACACGCCTTCTGAAATGTCCTGAATGTTCCCATCCCCGTTATCTCTATCAGCGCACATCCACCGTTGGTAAACTTACTTCGCACCTGGCAGCATCGAGCTACAGAAACAGGGTATGTAACTGTGTATCGGGAATGGACCATCTTTAATGGAGTTTACACCTGTAAGACCTACTCTGAATAATTGCAGAATATAGTTTGCTGTTCCGCATGTGATCTAATTCCCAAGGAGTCGAATTCGAAGATTTGTTCGAAAATTCGAAAATATTACTGATGTTCCATGTTCCAGAAGTCTATGTCCTGATTATTGTGATGCATGCTTCTCTTCCCCCCCCCCCCCCCCTTATTAGCTGAAGAATGTTGTCGTGTGATCATGAGTGCCAATACTGAAGACTTCCTTCCCCGTCAGAAAACTTCACGGTGTTTGCATGCGAGTAGAACTCAGGCTCCCCTTCACATAACGTGGTTTCATCACACCTAGCACGACTTCGCCGCGCTCCCCAACTTCCCTGTCACACAAGTTCACGCCAAATATACCCCCGCTCCGGTACAGTCGTGCAAACCCAGTCAAAGAGAACACAGATGTTTTTAGTGTTCCTTCGTCTAAGGGCAGTTCAGGCGTATAATCTGGATTTCCAGATATGTCGGTAAACATCTGTAATCCACTTTCATTTCACCTCATATCTGCAACATACAGACTAGCGAATGGAAATCCGTTGGAGAATCTATATCACAAAGGAATTCCGGTGGTACTCCCTACATGGCCCACCTGGGAAGAGTTGTAGAAGTAATCGACAAGGTTGCAATTTTCTTTGTTTATGAACGCCGAGGAAGACAATTCCTCAAGCAATCTCATGCATCCTACCCGGGTAATAGCCTAATTGTGATAGAGGATTTGTTTTAAGCTACGATTGTGTTGGGAAACTATATTCAGCAGGCTTTTCCACGCAACCGCACAACCGCACTGCTGCCAGCTCTAGTAGGAACTTACTCACTCATACTCCCTCCCGTGTACACTCATACTTCCTCGTCCCTCGCACTGTCATTTAGCTCCGTCATACTTGCCGCACAGGCAATCCCCGGGGTGGGGAGAAACTGTCAATACATCGGGACGATACTCGTGATTCTGTACCTAAGCTATCTGATAATACATCGGGACGATACTCGTGATTCTGTACCTAAGCACCTAAGCGTTCTGATAGAAGGAAGGAATGACACTAGGGGTTTCAGAAATAGTTATACAAAGTTTCATAACTTTTCATATAGATAATTACCAAGCGTTGACTAAATGTGAGCTTCGTGTGAACGGGAGATAGAAAAGGTATTGTTCCATACACCCCTCATACTCCATATGAGGTGGAGTATGAGGTGGTTAGTAGAAAATAAGGAATAAGGAATTGTTTGTTATCACTCCGCGGTGCATTGATTACATGTTAGGATATTAGGGTTAATAAAGTTTATTGTTTAGGGTTAGAGTGAAACCGGCATCACCAAAGAGAGCATGCATGAGGTTCGAGAACACCCATGGTAATCAAAAGTTGACAAATTTATGCACTAGATGACCGGGGCCACCAAAGGGAGCATCCATGATGTTTGAGAGTACCCATGGTAATCAAAAGTTGACAAATTTATGCACTAGACGAACGGGAATACGATTTCTTACCACATAGGAAGATTGGAGGGAGCATGAGTGGAAAGATTTGAGGGCATGTAAAAATTAACCGCGGATGAAGATTTGAGAGATCTATAGCCTGAGTTGGAAGGGGGAGTGAATTTGTTTGGAGTGGGGAGATTTGAGTGTGGGTTGTGGGAAGGTTAGAAGGAGGAGTGATTTTGTTTTTTGAAGTGATTTTGTTTTTTTCCCTATGCACAGAGAATAGAGATGCACCTTTGTTGAAATTTCACCGAAAAGAGAGATGCCCCTTTGCCCATAAGGAGTTATATGTGGTGATATAAAATCGAGTCAAGTCATGCCGAGAGGGAGCACTCATGTAGAACTAACTAGAAACATTAGAAAATGTATTCAATGGATGATTCGGTTATATTTGGAGATATTGCTACAAGGATTAGAAGATGAAGACAAAGAATTAGGAGGAGATTTATATATGCTAGAATTTTTTATTAGTGGATGTGAGTATGCCCATACTCATCAATACTTGGAACCCCATGTTACTTGGAACCCCATACTTGGAACCCCATGCCCTAGCCTTGGATAGATTTGGGCATCACGGCAATGGAGCTTGTACTGCACGGGGTTTAAATATTTGGGGCATTAGTGTTGGTTCAACAATTGCTTTTACTGATAGAGTGATGACAACCATGTGATGAGGAGTCAAGTTGCTTGACTTGAGCTCAAGGAGAGGAGAGGATATCCACTATTTTTGCACAGAAAGGTTTTCTTGGTTGTGTTGGTTTCGTAGATGGAACATTGTTTCCTCTTGCAGCTCGACCAACAATAGACGGGGAAATATATTTCAGACACAAGGGTTCATATTTTATAAACGGCCAAGTTATTTGTGATGATAAAAGGAGAATTATACATTTTCCGGAGGTATTTGTTATGTTATATGTTGTTTTGTTAGGTATTTTTTCAATGCATTTGTGATCCTTTTTGTATAGTTTACTAAAAGTATATTTTGATTTGTTTATTTGCAGGAATGCCAAGGTCATGTCATGACATGACTTGTTTGAAAAAATCCTCACTATGGAATGATTTGAACCAAAGAGGGAGTTGTCGCACTTTTGAGGCAAAGGAGTACCTTTTAGGTGATTCAGGTTATGTACCCATGCATCACCTAGTCCATGCTTTCAAGCAGGCTAGATCAGAGACAAGCAAGAGTTTGATAAATATTTTGCAAAGGCAAGAATGATAACTGAGCATTGTAAAGTAGCATTGAAAGCTAGATGGCATTCTCTTTGTGAGCTAAGAGTGCAACTTAAAGACAATAATAGAAATTTTTATTTGTTAAAGTGTGTATTATTTTACATAATTTTTTTATCAATAGGTCTGACCTTTGGTCAGATGATGATGGCGGATATACAAAGGAAACTCAAATAGATTCAGAAATGTCTTTTCATGATATAGAACTTGGTAGAGAAGAAAGTAGATCAAGGGCAATGCAACATTGCCTTGATTATCACAATGATGGCATACTCGATTAAGTGAGTTTCTATATAATAAAATATATATTTTTCAACTATTCATCTCATATCTCATAGTTTGGTAACTTAGACCATGAGTCTCTAACTTAGACCATGAGTGTATCTTGATGTAATATTGGGATAAGAATTCATAGGATGCAAAAAGAATTCTTTGGAGCTTAATCTGTACATTAGTAAGGCCGGAGCTTACACTTACATGGTGTACTGTTGGGCAAGTTTACCCTTCAAAGTTGCTAGACGGATGTTGTTGGAAAAAAGTTTAAGTGGGCCGATGACTATTCTAGAAGTTGTGCGATGGCGCTTGTACACGCTAGGGACTGCCCACCAACTTACCAAAAAATGGCTGCGCCCGTTGCCACCATGTGGTGCCATTAGGCTCCACTCAATGGCACTCGTAGATGCTAGAGCACATTGGGGACCTCACTCCAAGTTCAAAAAATAATAATTGCACCCGGTGGCACCAAGGAGCACTGGTAGGCGCTCTGCAAAATATGTAATGCTTGCTTGCGCTGGTTGGCGATGTGGAGTGCCGCATGTTGCCGCTCGGGATTTGAATTCTTTTGGCTGAAATATTGATTTTTTCACAGGATGTGTACATTTTGGGTGTTTGGTATTCAAATTTTATTTCCAACCGCCTGGGGTTATACAAACCTTACTCTTTTCAATTCATGTCATTCCCATGGGTGTGTGGGGTGTTAGAAAGACTCATTTTGCGAGTGTGTGGGGTGTTGGAAGAGAAAACCTCATTTTGCGAGTGTGTGGGTATGTGGGCTGTTCAAAGGAGAAAGAGTCATTTCACGAGTGAGGTGTTGGAAGGAAGCATACTCAAAGGAGGAAAACTCAAAGGAGGAAAACTTGTTGTTGAAGGAGGCAAACTCGTTGAAGCTGAAGGAGGCAAACTGTTAGGAGGCCAACTCGCTATGGTGCATGTTCGAGTTGGAATTTTGAGAGGAAGAGCTCCATTCAGAATTCCAATTGAAGCAGTGCTTTGGAGATTCAAGAGAAAAAACAGGATAGCATTTGAGAGATTGAGAAGAGAGATAAGGAGAGCATTCAAGAGATTGAGAAAAGAAACACAGAGGAAGAGCATACCTAATCATGGCAGAAATCTGGGGATATGAAAAGATAGTTGATGGGCCCGACATGAGAAATACTCAGGAAGGAGATGAGCTCATAGCTTTTCATACCATTTAGCACCTAGCAAATTTCATCAAGTGGTGTTGGCTAGACAAACGTCCTATTCAAATTGCTGTCTCTAGAATTTGGGAGATCAATCTAGACGTAATCGGGCTCAAAATTACTCTTGGACTTCACTATCCACGGCCAAAGGTATTGTTCAAACCTCCTTCATTGTTTGCTCTTCATTTCTCTCTACTTTCAAATGTTCCAGCACCTCAAGATTCTGATTTATGCATGTTTAGCCTTTCAGATCATCAATGCCTCCTAATGCCTCCCATCCTGTCCCCCAACGCCTCCCAACACCATCCTACGCCAACCCTAAACCCTAAACCCTTTGCACAAGTGCCTTCCAGCGTCTCTGCACGTCACCTAGCGTCTTTGCATCTCTCCCTTCCTGTCCCGCAGCAACTCCTAGTGCAACTACGCCTACGGGCAATGTCTTTGGGTGCCTACATGCAATGTCGGCTGTCCCCCCGGTGCTGCATGTGGGGCGCCAAGCTCGGGGGCGCTTTCAAGCGGCACTTCTTGCATTTCTACTGTCCAAGGGTACCTTCGAGCGGCTATGAGCGGGACTCCATGGCTTGAGTCCTTAGGATGGAAGTTTGAGCTAATTTTCTTGGTGGCTTTTGCAGGTCCTTCCATGTACACAGTTTGTAAGTTCATGGGACAAGGTCTCTTGCACAGGTTTGGTAAGAGGGAGGCAGTTTCAATTGATCGTAGATATAGTTAGAGATGCACTTGCCATGCCAAGGGAGAGAACACCAAAACGGAGGATAGTTCCTTACGCAACTATTTCAGACTGATTTCCACAAAGGGACAGGGTTACAAAAAGATATCTTGCAAGGCAATGTGTGTATCTTTCATTTGCTTTCTTCCAATTGATGGGTGCACTTGTTGCACCCACTATTAGGCCCAAGATTGTACATAAGCATTTGGTACTCAACACTAAGACCAAGTTAAGGAGATTTGGTGTAGAGAATTATAGTTTGGTGGGGAGAGTTAGCTTTTAGAGCTATCATTGCAGAGGTGGGGAGTTTGCAAAGCCAATTGAGTAGTCCTAAGGGGCGCAAGTTCAGGGTCACCTTCCTTGGATAGATACTCACTCATCTCTTTGTGGAGAGAGATTTCATTCCAGGGAAGACGTGATGTACCTAAGTGATGGAGAGGAAGAGATTATACACGAGGGAGAGCATGATGATGATCATGAGGATGTAGATAACTTGGATGAGGACAAGACTACTGATGATGGGGAGGATGAGGATGGTAAATGATTTACTGATTAGGTTTGAGTTTTGTCATATATATATTTATATTTATATTTTTTCATATATTTTTATGTTAGAAAATATACAAAGTTCTTTTGTATATACCATTACTGGATTTAATGAGTTTATTTAAGAAACTTGAATTAATGAACTTGTGAACTTGTATATTTTTTTAATTCAAATATGAATTTGTACTTGATGGATAATTAAATGTACCACTTGTGAACAGGTGTTCAATAGATTTGTGTTGAGCTAGATCCCTTTCACTCTTCTTCCCTTTCACCACTTTCTTGGTCTGTGGAGGGGGTTGGTGACCCCACACATTTCATAGTACCTTCACCTCCTTCTTGTTTTGTTGACATCGCTCACATTTTAGATGATTGTGTTCAAGTGCCTGAGTGTAGAGAGAAATCTCCTTGAGCGTGAGAGTAGATTGGAGAGTGTAGAGGAGAGAGAGAGATTAGTGCTAGAGCAAGAGAGACTCCTTTGTGAGCGAGAGGATTTGCTTGCTGCAAAGGAGGAGAGGCATCAAACCTTGCTTACTTTTGAGATGGAGAGTGAGCAAAGATTAGCTAACTTGGACTTGGACATACTAGGTGTTACTGCCATGGTGGAGGGTTATAGGATCTAGTTACAAAATCAGGCATGAGAGTTAGCATATGCTATAGAGAGGTGCAAGAGTGCACATGTTTAGGTAAAGGAGAGCAAGAATAGTCTAGCTCAATTGAGGGCTCATGCAGAGGAGAGTGAGAGTAGTCTAGCTTATTTCAGGGCTTGTGTGGCTTATCTTGGACCGAGACTACGTACTATTGCTTGCCAAACCCATACTTGTCATGAGATGCAGACCCAGACTGATGCCACCCATGTGTTACCTCATAGTGTGGAGACTCAAGGCTTTCAGACTGAGTTTAGAGAGAAGATTTGTCTATCAAGAGAGTACATTCCATGTATCATCTTCCCAGGCTTCTTACGGAAGAAGATTATTATTGTGGATGTTACTTGTTTGGCATCATTATGGATTTGTGGTGCTATTGGTTTCCATGCATGGGAGAGCGGGATGGCTAGGCATAGTTGGTGCTCTCACACACAGTCCGGGCCTATAGGGTGGGTAGTCCGTCCTGGTGTTAGCCATTTCATCCAGTTTTGTTTGCTACGCTTTGAGGTTATCTTGTGGATAGATCTTACTCCGGATGGAGTGGAGTGGTTGCTATGGAGCATGTGGCAATGGTCCAAAATCTCGGAGGGAGTTCATATCGGGTCTCGCCTCATGACCTGTTTGTGTTCTATAGATATCTAGCAAGATTTTGAGTTTAGAGGACTTAGAGTTAGATCATATGAGCATCTTACTTCATTAGGTTTACCTCTTTGTGATCTTTTGATCATTGACTTTTATGCACTCTCTTATTATAGTAACCATCTATATGGTGTTATCCACCCTACCAACTTCCATTCTTATAGGGTACAAAGAGCATCATACACTTGGTCATTTGACCCTTTGATGAGTGCTTTGGACAGATTTGTCCATGACGATAAGCCTACTATTAGTTGGGCAGAAGAGGAGTGGATATCAAGTAGACTAAGTTCTTATAGTTGTGACCCATATCCTCTTCTTGCTTGCGGTATCAGGCATCGAGACTTGGATGAGAGAGAGTGGCCCCTATGATGGTCATTGAGTCCATTTAGGATTCAACATCATGTATACCGTCATAGACTTGAGGACGCAGTAGTAGCACTTAGACACCATGGTTCATCTTCCTCTTCTTCTTCACCACCTCGACCTCCATAGTCATAGGCTTAGGTTTTATTGGCTCCCCATTTATATACATCTTTTGTTCATTTATCCCCATGTATACATTTATCTTTTAGTTTACACTTGTGAAACTCTCATATTTTTATTTAACTCTCATATTTTCATGTGCTATATACTCAATTGTGCAATGTGTATCAAACGGGTCATCACCTTGCACTTATGTGCGCCGTTCACATCAAGAGTCACCACACTTAACCCATGTAATACCAAGGGTTAGCCATATGATCTAGATGTGAAATTTGGTTTGGTAACATCTAGAATGATGTTATACATGATGGTCAAAATAGATCAGATAGAAATATCACCAAAAGAGTACTTCTACTAATAGGGCAGAAACCGAAATAGACTTGAGAACCTTAGAACCAATAACTAGACATATGATTTAAAGGTGAGAATTGGTTTGGTAACATCTGGAAAGATGTTACACATGATGGACTAAACAGATCAGAAAGAGGTATCACCAAAAGGGGACTTCTACTAATAGAGTAGGAACCAAAATATGCCTGAAATCTTTGAAGGCAATTTCAGAGGCCTAAACGGATGAATTAGCCTCAAAAATGTGCAGATTCCCCCCCCCCTCGGGGGAAAAGGCTGGCCTTCCCTCCCCCTAGTTTGTCTCGTCGAGAGCTTTCCAACGGTACCTTACTCATGTGATTCTGAGATTCCTACAGGAAGATTCCCTAAAAGATTCCCTCCGGTCAAAGCTCATTTGACCAACCAGATAGGACCTAGACCAGACAGGTCACCCATCCAAGTCAGTAATCCAAGGGTGGAGGTTGCTGACATGTCACCTATCTATGCCCCTAATCCTATGGTGGAGCTTCCTTGGAGGAGATCCTCTTTGTCTATATAATAAAGAGAAGGTGCTCCCTTGGGGCATCGAATGTTTGAGTGTGCAATCTGTGTTTTCTCTCTTCTCTTGTCCTCGGAGTATTACAATGGTATCAGAGCGAGTGTTCTAGTCCAAGAGAGTGGATCACCCCTCTTGGGATAGCACGAACTACTGAAACTGAGTAATTTGAGGTGGAGAACATAGAGTAATCGCTAGACTTAGGAAGGACTTTAGAGAGCGGATGGGATGGATGCGCCGGGGGGACAATTTCCCGCACCTAGCTTTCCATTCTCAAACCCATTCCACATCAAGGTTATGTACATCCAGCGTGAGCAGATGAGAGTATCGCTAGTTTATCACTTCGGTGCTAAATTCATGGACAGAGTGATGAACTCACCAAACCCGGTGATTCTACTTGCGGTGATATATGACAGAGAGTGGGATTTGACGATCTACATTCTATTATGATAATATGGATATGAATGTCCCAAATCCTCTCCCTTTCAACACTCAAGTAGAAATCCATTATGTAGTGAGTCCGAAATTGATGTTTAGAGATTTTGTGGTTAGGAATTTTGGTGAGGAGTATTATCAACAAGTGATAGCTTCTGAGGTCCCAATGGTAGTTCCGATAGTTCGTGCGCCTTCCAGAGTGATTATATTGACTCTGTATTGAAGTAGACGTTAGCAATTGGGTGTTGCAGGCACCATGGATCCGCAGTTGCAAGAGTTGGTGCAAGGAATGCAAGGGATGTTGAATGAATTTCGAGAGATTAAGATGACCATGGAGACATTGCAAAGTCAAGTGCAGATCCTCAGGAACGATCAAGCCATGCAAGAAGAAGAGCCATCTCAAAATCCAGTACCTGCGACTGAAGTACTTGGAGAGGCACCCGTGCCTACGAACCCTATCAACGATGAAGCCACATTGCTATTCCGGATGAAGAAGACTTGCAACATCGAGCCTTACAAGGGGCAGTGTACGCTGGGAGTAGTGGAGAATTGGATCTCGAGAATGAATTGATATTTTTGATTGTTCTCAACAGAGATCACAGAGCATGCTGTAGGGGTGTTTGCATGTGGGTACTTGACCAATAAAGCCCTCACATGGTATGATGCTTGGGAATGATCCATGCTGGCAGAGAGAAGGGAGGTCACATGGACAGCAATGCAAGAAGGACTGCTCAAGAATTTCCAATCGGTGGATTCTGTGCAGATGGCTTGAACCCGACTATGGGGATTGAGACAGAAGAATAGCGTACAAGAGTATGTAGAGGCATTTCTGGATCTACAAGTCACAATTACCGACATGAGTCCAACAGAGGCTCTCGACAATTTCAAACGAGGGTTGAAAGAGCGGATTCGCCAAGAAGTCATGGTGCAAAACCCTCGTACGGTATTTGAAGCCATTGCTTGTGCGCAGAGAATAGCCAGAGCATTAGGTGGAGGTGAAGGAGTAGTTCCACCTCAACATTATCGGGCAGAAATGCCACACATGGGTGGACCAGTACCGATGGAATTGGGCAACCTTTGATTCCGAGATCGAGGAGCACGGCCGCTTCAAGGAGAGCGAGGACGGGTAGAAGAACGAAGAGATGGAGTCCCACGAGGAGGAGGGACTCGAGGAGAACAACATCGTTGTTACAATTGTGGCCGTATTGGGCACATATCTACCAATTGTCGCACTCGTTTCCCTAGAGGCCCTCGGCCTTTGTACATGCGATCTTTGAACAACATGGAGAGGCACATTGAAGAGGAGGAGGTGGAAACTACTTTGGAAAACGAAGATCGCCAGTAAATGTACCTCGCGGCCTTAGTGGCTCAATAAGGAAGCAGAGAAGCGAGGGAAGGAAGAAGAATAATGCACAAAGATCCCGAAAGGCAACCTCACAATTGATTGTTGTGAATGGAATCCTAGAAGGTAATCAAGTGAGAGTATTAATAGATCCGGGAGCAACAGAGAATTTCTTGTCTCGCTCTGTTGCAATCAGATTGGGAATGGATCTAGAGAGAGATGGAAGTGAAGAAGTAGAGTTACCAAATGGGCAAATAGAGAGGATTGAATCATTACCTAGACGGGTAACCCTCTCTGTAGGAGAATATCAGGAAGCAATTGAGTGGCGAGTGATACAATTAGCCCGTTATGATGCAATTTTAGGCATGCCATGGATGGAGAAGTACAACCCAATGGTGGATTGGAGGAAGAAAGTAGTGAGAACCCACCAATGGTCAATCATTGGGGTAAAAGAAAAATCACACAGGCAGAAACTGCCTCTATATGTCGTAGGGACGACAACTGTCTATAAGACCGATAGATGTTTTCTGGGTCTAATAAGAGAAGTCCAGAGTGCACAACTCACTGGACAAATTCCTGAGAAATTGAAGGATGTGGTGGATGAGTTTCAAGATGTCTTTCCCGATGATCTACCCTCATGATTACCACCTAAAAGGCGAGTAGATCAAAAAATAGAGACACTCTCGGGGAAGACACCTCCTTGTAAGGCCCCATATCGCCTATCACCTCATGAGTTGGAGGAGTGTAAGACTCAAATTGAGGAGATGCTACAGAAAGGGTTCATCCAACCTAGCGTATCACCATATGGGGCCCCTGTCTTGTTTGTGAAGAAGAAGGATGGTACAATGCGCATGTGCATTGACTATCGGGGTCTCAATCAGCAAACAATGAAGAAAAAATACCCCTTACCTCGCATGGATGACCTGTTTGATCAACTCCATGGAGCGAGATACTTCACCAAACTGGACTTGCGGAGCGGTTACAATCAAATCCGAATTGCAGAGGAGGATGTGTACAAAACTGCCTTTCGAACCAGGTATGGCCACTTTGAGTATCTTGTGATGCCTTTTGGCCTCACCAATGCGCTTGCCACTTTCATGAGCCTAATGAATGACATATTTCGTCCATACTTGGATAAGTCTGTTATCGTCTTCTTGGATGATATCTTAGTATATAGTAGCACGATGACAGAACACAAACAACATCTACAAGAGGTCCTCCAGATTCTAAGACAAAATCAGTTGTACGCCAAAATCTCAAAGTGTGAGTTTGGCAAGTCTGAAGTAGACTATTTAGGGCATAGAGTAAGTGCAGAGGGCATTCAAGTATTGACAGATAAAATAGAGGTCATTCAAAAATGGAGTGCCCCAGAAGATCAAACTCAACTTAAGAGCTTCTTGGGGTTGACGGGATTCTATCATAGATTTGTCAAGGACTTCTCCAAGGTTGCACAGCCTTTAACGACACTACTTGGCAAGGGGAAGAAGTGGACATGGGGAACTGCACAAGAGTTGGCCTTTCAAGAATTGAAGGCCGCCTTGCTACATGCACCAATCTTGAAGTGGTATGACCCAAAACATCCAATCAAGTTGGCTACGGATGCATCAGGCATAGCAATAGGAGCAGTCCTACAACAAGAATGGCATGACGGATGGCATCCAATTGCATATTTCTCTTGAAAGTTGTTACCGGCAGAGCGCAAGTACCACACCACAGAACAAGAAGAGCTGGCCATTGTTCTAGCAACCAAGCATTGGAAGCACTACCTGGGCGAGAAGGCATTTGTAGTAGAGACAGACCACAAACCTCTAGTCTACCTCAAGACGCAGAAGGATCTATCTCGTTGCCAAATTCGGTGGGCAGAGTGGCGACAACGCTTCAACATGACAATCACCTACGTGGAAGGTAAGAAGCAACTTGCAGATGCATTCACCCGCATGCCAATGGCCAACAACTTGGTGGCAGAGGTTAAGATTATCCCTGAATTCTGGCAAGAGATTCTAGCTGCTACAAAAATTGACCCACAGATTGTAGAAGCGCAAGTGTCCAAAGGTGTCACCAGCACCCAAGGACTCACCTTTCGAGAGGGCCAATTGTGGATCCCAAATGTCCCAGAATTACGCACCACCATTCTAGCGGAATGTCATGATTCGGCCATTGCAGCTCATGTCGGAGTGGACAAGACCTTGGAGGCAGTCAAGCGCCATTACTATTGGCCCAAGATGAGCAACGACATGATGGACTATGTGCGTAGCTGCCTACTTTGTCAATAGAACAAAGCTTCTAATCAAGCTCCTGCAGGGCTCCTTCAACCTCTTCCCACTCCTACCCAACGTTGGGAACAAGTGAGTATGGATCTCGTCTGTGAATTACCCAAGACCACCTCAGGGTTTGACTCCATTGTGGTATTTGTGGACCGGCTCAGCAAAATGATTCATGTACGCCCTACCACCAAGGAGGTGACCGCTCCACAACTAGCTCAACTATACTTAGATGCAGTCTTTGCTCACCATGGCTTGTCTAGAGTACTCATCACCGATAGAGGCACCCAATTCACCAGTTTGTTTTGGCAAACACTCTTTGGTTTCTTCAAAACCAAGTTGGCCATGTCTACAGCTTACCACCCACAAACAGATGGCCAAATAGAGCGGGCTAATCGCACGATTGAAGATATGTTACGCGGCTTCACCTTAGAAGAGCAAGAGAGGTAGGACACCCTACTACCGTTGGTGGAATTCGCTTACAACAATTCAGTGAATGCCTCCACCCAGGTCACTCCGTTCTTCCTCATGTATGGTGAGCATCCCTTCACACCTTCTAGCTTGATGAAGATCCGTCCAGTGACTACCAAGGTTGATGCAGTCAACACATTTGTTTCTAGAATCCAACAAGGTGTGGAGAGCGCCAAGCACAGGTTACAGATTGTGCAAAATCGACAAAAGCAGTATGCTGATGCACACCGTAGGCATATGGAGTTCAATGTTGGGGATCAACTGTGGCTATCGACAACCAACCTCACATTAGTTGGATCTTGTAAGCTCGGACCTCGTTTTATTGGGCCTTTCTTGATTCTTTGTCAAATCGGTGCTGTGGCCTATCACCTTGAGCTACCACCACACATGAAGATCCATCCAATGTTCCATGTCTCCCTATTACGCAGATATGCTCCCTGATCAGGCCAAGGTACTTCCACATAGGACATTCGACCTTGTCCGACAGTCATTGATGGCACTGAGGAATATGAAGTAGAGCGGATTCTCCAAAAGCGCATGCGTGGTACTCGCCATCCACGGGTGGAATATCTAGTACAATGGAAAGGTTACCCTCTCTATGAAGCAACCTGGGAACCCGCTGCCAATTTGGCACATGCACCGGTGTTGGTGCAAGCATTTGAGCAACAATTGCACAACGAGGACGTTGCGTCTTAAAAGGAAGGAGGTCTGTAATACCAAGGGTTAGCCATATGATCTAGATGTGAAATTTGGTTTGGTAACATCTAGAATGATGTTATACATGATGGTCAAAATAGATCAGATAGAAGTATCACCAAAAGAGTACTTCTACTAATAGGGCAGAAACCGAAATAGACTTGAGAACCTTAGAACCAATAGCTAGACATATGATTTAAAGGTGAGAATTGGTTTGGTAACATCTGGAAGGATGTTACACATGAAGGACTAAACAGATCAGAAAGAGGTATCACCAAAAGGGGACTTCTACTAATAGAGTAGGAACCGAAATATGCTTGAAATCTTTGAAGGCAATTTCGGAGGCCTAAACGGATGAATTAGGCCTCGAAAATGTGCAAATTCCCCCCCCCCCCAACAGAGGAAAGGCTGGCCTTCTCTCCCCCCTGGTTTGTCTCGTCGAGAGCTTTCCAATGGTACCTTACTCATGTGATTCTGAGATTCCTACAGGAAGATTCCCTAAAAGATTCCCTCCGGTCAAAGCTCATTTGACCAACCAGATAGGACCTAGACCAGACAGGTCACCCATCCAAGTCAGTAATCCAAGGGTGGAGGTTGCTGACATGTCACCTATCTATGCCCCTAATCCTATGGTGGAGCTTCCTTGGAGGAGATCCTCTTTGTCTATATAATAAAGAGAAGGTGCTCCCTTGGGGCATCTAATGTTTGAGTGTGCAATCTGTGTTTTCTCTCTTCTCTTGTCCTCGGAGTATTACAACCCATCACGGGCATCCCTCAGCACCGACAAGCATCGACGCGCATCTATGAGAGCCAACAAGCCATGACTTGCACCAATGAGTACATACGAGCACCGACGAGCGCATACCACTATTTACAAGCGCTTGAGAGTGCTACCAAGCGTCTACGAGCGCTAGCTGGCCTTTATTCAACGATGTGTGACACTGAGCGGCAACTAGCGGCGGCAAAAAAGAGTTTATGGATGGCTATGAGCGGCAACTCGTGGTATCTTGGGCTGACTATGTGCGGCCAAGGAAAAACATGAGAGGAACTGAGTGGTAATGAGCGGCATTAGGCGGATATCAACAACATCAGGCGGATATCAACAACATAAGGCAAGTTTCCATCAACTCATCTTTATTATAATCATAATAAAGGTTACATGGTGGTATACTATTTTCTATCAATATAGTATGTGTAATACTCTAAGGACAAGAGAAAGAGAAAACACAGATTTCACACTCAATCATTTGATGCCCCAAAGGAGCACCTTCTCTTTATTATATAGACAAAGAGGATCTCCTCTTTGGAGATCCTCTTTGTCCTAATAAAGAAGCTACACCATAGGATTAGGCACATAGATAGGTAACATGTCAGCAAGATCCACCCTTGGATTACTTACTTGGATGGGTGACATGTCGGTCTAGGTCTTATCTGGTTGGTCAAACAAGCTTTGACCAGAAGGAATCTGTAAGGGAATATTCCTATAGGAATCTCATAATCATTCAGATAAGGTACCATTGGAAAGCTCCCGATAAGACAAACCGGGGGGAGAGAAGGCTAGACTTTCCTCCATTAAGAAGGGGTTTGTACATTTTTGAAGCCTAATTCATCTTTTTAGGCCTCCAAAATTGCCTTCAAAAATTTTAGGCATATTTTGGTTCATACTCTACTAGTAGAAGTCCCTTTTTGGTGATACCTCTTCTGATCTGTTTGGTCCATCATGTGTAAAATTATTCCAAATGTTACCAAACCAATTCTCACCTTTAAATCATATGTCTAGCTATTGGTTCTAAGGTTTTCAAGTCTATTTTAGTTTCTACCCTATTAATAGAAATACTCTTTTGGTGATACTTCTATCTGATCTATTTTGACCATCATGTATAACATCATTCTAGATGTTACCAAACCAAATCTAGATCATATGGCTAGCTCTTGGTATTATAGACCTCCCTCCTTTTAAGACGTAATGTCCTCGTTGTGCAGTTATTGCTCAAACATTTGCACAAACAC
This sequence comes from Lunularia cruciata, assembly GCA_948567375.1. Classification (NCBI taxonomy): domain Eukaryota; kingdom Viridiplantae; phylum Streptophyta; class Marchantiopsida; order Lunulariales; family Lunulariaceae; genus Lunularia; species Lunularia cruciata. The sequence continues at coordinate 20,650,922 of OX419756.1, forward strand.
CGGTGCATGTGTCAAATTGGCAACGGGCTCCCAGGTTGCTTCATATAGGAGGTAACTTTTCCACTATACTAGATAGTCCATCCGCGGACGGCGAGTACCATGTATGCATTTTTGGAGAATACGCTCCTCTTCATATTCCTCTATGCCATCAATGTATGTTGAACAAGGTCAAACGTCTTGTGTGGAATGACACTGCCTGATTGGGGAGCACATCTGCGTAGTAGGGAAACATGGAACACTTGATGGATCTTCATGTGTGGTGGTAGGTCAAGGTGATAGGCCACAGCACCGATTTGACAAAGAATCGAGAAAGGCCCAATAAAACAAGGTCTGAGCTTACAATGTCCAACTAATGTGAGGTTGGTTGTTGATAGCCACACTTAATCCCCAACATTGAACTCCATGTGCATATGGTGTGCATCAACATACTGCTTTTATCAATTTTGTGCAATCTGTAATATATGCTTGGCGCTTTCTACACCTTGTTGGATTCTAGAAACAAATGTATTGACTGCATTGACCTTGGTAGCCATTGGACGGATCTTCATCAAGCTAGAAGGTGTGAAGGGATGCTCACCATACATGAGGAAGAACAAAGTGACCTGGGTGGATGCATTCACTGAATTGTTGTAAGAAAATTCCACCAACAAGAGTAGGGTGTCCCACCTCTCTTGCTCTTCTAAGGTGAAGCCGCATAACATGTCTTCAATCATGCAATTACTTCGCTCTATTTGTCCATTTGTTTGTGGGTGGTAAGTTGTGGACATAGCCAACTTGGTTTTGAAGAAACCAAAGAGTGTTTGCCAAAACAAATTGGTGAATTGAGTACCTCTATTGGTGATGAAGACTCTAGATAAGCCATGGTGAGAGAAGACTGCATCTAAGTATAATTGAGCTAGTTGTGGAGCGGTCACATCCTTTGTGGTAAGGCGTACATGAATCATTTTGTTGAGCCGGTCTACAAAGATCACGATGGAGTCAAAACCTGAAGTGGTCTTGGGTAATTCACAAACGAGATCCATACTCACTTGTTCCCAACGTTGGGTAAGAGTGGAGAGAGGTTGAAGGAGCCATGTAGGAGCTTGATTAGAAGCTTTGTTCTGTTGACAAAGTAGGCAGTTGTGCACAAAGTCCATCACATCATTTCTCATCTTGGGCCAATAGTAATGGCGTTGGACTGCATCCAAGATCTTGTCCAATCCAACATGACCTACAATGCCTGAATCATGACATTCCACTAGAATGGTGGTACGCAATTCTGGGACATTTGGGATCCATAATCTTCCTCATAAAAGGTGAGTCCTTGGGTGTTGGTGATGCCTTTGGATGATTGCGCTTCTATAATCTATGGATCAGTTTTTGTAGTAGCCAAAATCTTTGGTCAGAATTTAGTGTTAATCTTAACCTCTACTACCAAGTTGTTTGCCATTGGCATGCGGAGGAATGTATCTGCAAGTTGCTTCTTACCTTCCATATTGGTGATTGTCATGTTGAAGCATTGTTGCCACTCTGCCCACCAAATTTAGCAATGAGATAGATCCTTCTATGTCTCAAGGTAGACTAGAGGTTTGTAATCTATCTCTACTACAAATGCCTTCTCGCCCAAATAGCGCTTCCAATGCTTGGTTACCAAAAAATGGCTAGCTCTTTGTGTTCTATGGTGTGATAGTTGCGCTTTGCCGGTAACAACTTTTGAGAGAAATATGCAATTGGATGTCATCCGTCATGCCACTCTTGTTGTAGGACTGCTCTTATTGCTACGCTTGATGCATCTATAGCCAACTTGATTGGATGTTTTGGGTTGTACCACTTCAAGATTGATGCATGTAGCAAGGCGGCTTTCAATTCTTGAATGGCCAACTCTTGTGCGGTTCTTCATGTCCACTTCTTCCCCTTGCCAAGTAGTGCTATTAAAGGTTGTGCCACCTTGGAGAAGTCCTTGACAAATCTACAATAGAATCCCGTCAACCCCAAGAAGCTCTTGACTTGAGTTTGATCTTCTGGGGCACTCCATTTTTGAATGACCTCTATTTTATCCGTCAATACTTGAATGCCCTCTACACTCACTCTATGCCCCAAGTAGTCTACTTCAGACTTGCCAAACTTGCACTTTGAGATTTTGGCGTACATTCAATTTTGTCTTAGAATCATGAGGACTTCTTGTAGATGTTGTTTGTGTTCCATCATCATGCTACTGCATACTAAGATGTTGTCCAAGAAGATGATAACAGAATTATCCAAGTATGGACAAAATATGTCATTCATTAGACTCATGAAAGTGGCAAGTGCATTGGTGAGGCCAAAAGGCATCACAAAATACTCAAAGTGGCCATACTTGGTTCAAAAGGCAATTTTGTACACATCCTTCTCTGCAATTTGGATTTGATTGTAACCGCTTAGCAAGTCCAATTTGGTGAAGTATCTTGCTCCATAGAGTTGATCAAACAGGTCATCCATGGGAGGTAAGGGGTATTTGTTCTTCATTGTTTGCTAATTGAGACCCCAATAGTCAATGCATATGTGCATTGTACCGTCCTTCTTCTTCACAAACAAGACATGAGCCCCATATGGTGACACGCTAGGTTGGATGAACCCTTTCTGCAGCATCTCCTCAATTTGAGTCTTACACTCCTCCAACTCATGAGGTGATAGGTGATATGGGGCCTTACAAGGAGGTGTCTTCCCCAGGAGTGTCTCAATTTTATGATCTACTCTCCTTTTTGGTGGTAATCCTAAGGGTAGATCATTGGGAAAGACATCTTGAAACTCATCTACCACATCTTTCAATTTCTCAAGAATTTTTCCATTGAGTTGTACACTCTAGATTTCTCTTATCAGACCCATGAAACATCTATCGGTCTTATAGATAGTTGTCGTCCCTATGACATATAGAGGCAGTTCCTACATGTGTGATTGTTCTTTAACCCCAATGATTGACCATTGGTGGGTTCTCACTACTTTTTTCCTCCAATATACCATAGGGTTGTAATGCTCCATCCATGGCATGCCTAAGATTACATCATAACAAGCTTATTGTATCACTCGCCACTCAATTGCTTCTTGATATTCTCCTACAAAGAGTGTTACCTATCTAGGTAATGATTCAATCTTCTCTGTTTGCCCATTAGGTAACTCTACATCTTCACTCCCATCTCTCTCTAGATCCATTCCCAATCTTATTACAACAAAGTGAGACAAGAAATTCTATGGTGCTCCCGGATCTATTAATACTCTCACTTGATTGCCTTCTAGGACTCCATTCACAACAATCAATTGTGAGGTTGCCCTTCAAGATCTTTGCGCGTTAGTCTTCATCCTTCCCTTGCTTCTCTGCTTCCTTATTGAGCCAGTAAGGCCGTGAGGTACATTTATTGGTGATCTTTGTTTTCCAAAGTGATTTCTACCTCTTCCTCTTCAATGCGCCTCTCCATGTTGTTCAAAGATTGCTTGTACAAAGGCCGAGGACCTCTAGGGAAACAAGTGCAATAGTTGGTTAATATGTGCCCAATACGGCCACAATTGTAACAACGGCGTTGTTCTCCTCAAGTTCCTTCTCCTCGTGGGACTCCATCTCTTTGTTCTTCTACCCATCCATGCTCTCCTTGAAGCAGTCGTGCTCCTCGATCTTGAAATTGAAGGTTGCACAATTCCATTGGTACTGGTCCACCCATGTGTGGCATTTTTGCCTAATAATGTTGAGGTGGAACTACTCCTTCACCTCCACTCAATGCTCATGCTATCCTTTGCGTACAAGCAATGGCTTCAAATACCATGCAAGGATTTTGCACCATGACTTCTTGGTGAATCCGCTCCTTCAACCCTCGTTTGAAATTGTTGAGAGTCTCTGTTGGACTCATGTTGGTTATTGTGACTTGTAGATCCAAAAATGCCTCCACATACTCTTGTACATTGTTCTTTTGTCTCAATCCTCATAGTCGGGTTGGGCCATCTGCACAAAATCCACCAATTGGAAATTCTTCAACAATCCTTCTTGCATTGTTGTCCATGTGACCTCCTTTCTCTCTGCCAACATGGATAGTTCCCAAGCATCATACCATGTGAGTGCTTTATCGGTCAAGTACCCACATGCAAACACGCATGTAGCATGCTCCGTGCTCTCTATTGAGAACAATCAGAGATATTGATTCATTCTCAAGATCCAATTTTCCAATACTCCAATCGTATGATGGCCCTTGTAAGGCTTGATGTTGCAGGTCCTCTTTGTCCGGAGTAGCAATGTGGCCTCATCATTGATAGGGTTCATAGGCACGGGTGCCTCTCCAAGTACTTCAGTCGCAGGTACTGGGTTTTGAGACGGCTCTTCTTGCATTGCTTGATTGTTCTTGAGGATCTGCACTTGACTTTGCAATGTCTCCATGGTCATCTTAATCTCTCAAAATTCATTCAACATCCCTTGAATTCCTAACACCAGCTCTTGCAATTGTGTATCCATGGTTCTTGCAACACTCAATTGCTAATGTCTATTTCAATATAGAGTCAATATGATCACTCTGGAAGGCGCACAAACTATTGGAACTACCATTGGACCTCAAAAGCTATCACTCGTTGATAATACTACTCACCAAAATTCATAACCACAAAATCTCTAAACATCACTTTCGGTCTTACTACATAATGGATTTCTACTTGAGTGTTGAAAGGGAGAAGATTTGGGACATTCATATCCATATCATCATAATAGAATGTAGATTGTCAAATCCCACTTTCTATCATATATCACCATAGGTAAAATCACCGGGTTTGGTGAGTTCATCACCCTATCCATGAATTTTGCACCAAAGTGATAAACTAGCTATACCCTCATTTGCTCACGCTGGATGTACATAGCCTTGATGTGAAATGGATTCAAGAATGGAAAGCTAGGTGTGGAAAATTGTCCTTCCGGTGCATCCATCCCATCTGCTCTTTAAAGTCCTTCCTAAGTTTAGCAATTACTCTACGTTCTCCACCTCAAATTACTCAGTTTCAGTAGTTCATGCTCTTCCAAGAGAGGTGATTCACTCTCTTGGAATAAAACACTTGCTCTAATACCATTGTAATAGTCCAAGGACAAGAGAAGAGAGAAAATATAGATTTCACACTCAATCATTTGATGCCCCAAAGGAGCATCTTCTCTTTATTATATAGACAAAGAGATCTCCTCCAAGGAAGCTCCACCATAGGATTAGGCACACAAATAGGTGACATGTCAGCAAGCTTCACCCTTGGATTACTTACTTGGATGGGTGACATGTTGGTCTAGATCCTCTCTGGTTGGTCAAATAAGCTTTGACCAAAGGGAATCTTTTAGAGAATCTTCCTATAGGAATCTCAAAATCACGTGGGTAAGGTACCGTTGGAAAGCTCTCGATGAGACAAACCAGGGGGGAGGGAAGGCCAACCTTTCTTCCAATAGGGGGGGAGGGGGGAGGGGGGGAATCTGCATATTTTTTAAGCATAATTCATCCATTAGGCCTCCAAAATTGCCTTCAAAGATTTCAGGCATATTTCGATTCCTACTCTATTAGTGGAAGTCCCCTTTTGGTGATACCTCTTTCTGATCTGTTTTGTCTATCATGTGTAATAATCTTCAAGATGTTACCAAACCAATTCTCACCTTTAAATCATATGTGTAGCTATTGGTTCTAAGGTTTTCAAGTCTATTTTGGTTTCTGCCCTATTAGTAGAAGTATTCTTTTAGTGATACTTCTATCTGATCTATTTTGAACATCATGTATAACATCATTCTAGATGTTACCAAACCAAATTTCACATCTAGATCATATGGCTAGCTCTTGGTATTATAGTATGATGGACATTAAACTTGAGTGAGCACTTTGAAATAGTTACTTATTTCCTCGGGAGTTTTTCTTGCTTGTATGAGACTCATTTTGATTTTTTGAGTGCGCTTTGATTCCAAAATCTTTTCCTTAAATTTGCCTTAGCTTTCCTTTTATCTGCGCTCAATGTTTTCTCCATTTCAATTTTTATCTTCTCTATCTCTAATTTAACACGCTCTGCTTCCATTCTCATCAATTTTTTCCTCTCTTTTCCTCATGTTTGTGGCTTCTAGTTCAGCTAGTCATAACCTCTCCCTAGATTCTATAGTATCTACCTTCAACATGGTAATTTTTGCTAAATCATGAGACAATGACATACTAGGTGACAACTTGGGGTACCTTACTTGCTGATGTTCCACCTTTCCTCCTCTTTGGATCACGTTCCCCTTCTTGGTCAGCAAAAGCACACTCAGATCCATTCCTTGTAGAAGTTAAAGGCGGTGGTGTAATGAAAGGTGAGTCCTTAATCGGTGGAAAAAATGGAGACTCATCCTCGGGTGATAGGATTCCATTGTCCATGGCACTCGGTATACTTTCCACCCCTTGGTTATTTGCAACCAACTGGGGCCCTGAGTTAGGGAGCACCACCTCTGGAGGAGATGAGAATTGTGAGCACTCTTGTGCACCTTCATGGACCTCCTCCTCGCAAGCCTTGCAAATCTCGCTTGAATTGGGATTAAAATCTCTTAAACTTACCATTGCAGGTAGACTTATGTTTGCTCTGGTCTCAAACATGGCTTCCATTCTTGCAAAATGCAGGCACATTCCATTCAATTTATCTTCTATCTTTCTTCACCCTTTGCCACATTCCTTCTTTGTGAGACCTTCTCCAGTAGACTTGTTCTTAAGATCCCGAGTTTCTTTGTATTATTTCATGTACCGCAACCATTTCTTGTAAAGTCTGTCATCTGTCATAGAAGTATGAAATCCTTGTCCCTCCCTAATCAATAAAGGTTTCCATGAAACTAAATGTTGTCAATTTCTGAATGGGTTTTTTGCAATTCCCACCATGAATCGGTGCAAAATGCTCGGAGTCCTCCAAATAATCCAATATTTGGCCATTATAGTGCGTTGCCATGCAAAATTGTTCATCTTCCTTGGTTTTGCCCGGCACGGATGAAGCCATCCTCGACAAGTCTCCAAATTTCCCTAATGGTTGTTGAGGTTACGAATCCAAAGATGACTCTATACGTCTTGGATCAACGTCAAAAAGTGAGTCTCATGCACTAAAACAAGGTACTTGATCTCCCATCGCAAAAATTTTGTTGCACCCCTAGCGTAAAATTTCTTGATCCCTAATCAATTTCTTGGTTGCCACACGGTGGCGTTGATCATTTCCCACACCAATGCAAAACTACAAAACTGCCGTTAGTTGCCTGACAACTCACACATTTGCTCGGGAGGGTGGTGAATTAGAGTTTAGAAATTTGAATTGTTGGGCGGGGGCGTTTTGGATCTTGAATACGTAAACCAAATCATAAATCATATGTGACTCAACTGAGCACGGGGCCACACTCTTGAGGAAACACATCACTCTGTTTTACAATCATTTATTTAATTCCAGCGTTCCGTAACATATGACTTGATTTTTATAAATAAATACAATTTGCATAAAATATCCCTTAACTGGATTTACATAGCGTTCAGTTATTATAATCTCGTTTCGTTACAGAGTTCACTATCAATTATTACTAAATTTGTTATTTATCCATAGACATCCTTCAAATCTATTTCTGAAACCCCCTACCGAGATTCTGGCAGAGATGGATTTAACAGTATCCTAACTTTGGCACTTCGACTTAAAGGCACCCCAAATTGTCAGAAAGACTTAACAGTACCCCAGGGTTTGACGTGGGCTTAGTCACTCCATGTTGGCACTGAAATTCACGGGCACAATTAAATTTTGCTCTCGTAAGTATTCCTTATAACGTCTCAATTCCTTTTCCTCCTATACGAGGAAATTCTCGAGTATCCATTTTCCTTAAATTGATGTTCAGAACAGAGAATTCTAAGGAGTTCAATCTAACTTACGAAGAGCTCACTTTAAAATTCCAACGAATTCATTCCAAAATTCATAGAATAGCCCCAGATATTCCTAGGAATGATCTCTTTGGAGAATTCATCCTCGAAAGGTGGTGAACTGACGGGGATTAGGCGAGTTTCAGTTCTTAGCAGTTTAGGATTGAGTTGCAAATTGGCTGGATCTGTAGCAGCTAGGAGTGTATGTTATGGTACGAACTCACCCCGGAGGATAGTTTGAAATATTACAAATCAGTTGACATGTCGGTTCGCAACTAAGACAATCAGCTGCCACGCTGGTCCACGTCAAGACCTAGACCTGGGGTATGGTCTTTCTGCCAACTTGGGGTGCCGTTTAGTCGAAGTGCCAAATCCGGGGTACTCTTAAGTCCATCTTTGGTGAACTTATTTTGTTTTTTTTCCTCTGGTGATTCTGGCAAAGTTCCAAGTTTTCAATTAGAACATACTCGTGATTGGTGACCGGGGTAAGGTGAAGGTCGCACAATCACGCTGAGTACGAGATAGAGAAAATCGCAGTGAATAGAATCAACGAGTACACCCAGAGGGGCATAAGCGAGTAGTCCTCCAGCTCTACTCTTCAGTAGTATAGTGGTCTCACGATAGAGGGCGTTTCCAGTGTTCCAACCTGCTTCGGCAACTTTGAGCGAGACAAGCCGTCAAGTAACCACGTCCATCCGTTCTGGTTATCTCCGTTGATGTAAACTCAACTGGTAACGCTTCATTTGTACCCCTTGAATCATCAATTCCATCACATGTGGGTCTTCATTACCATATCCGTTCAAAGTCCGGATCTATTTTAAGCATCTAGCTATACGAAACTTGAGGCCTGACAATTCACCAATGACGGGCTGTTTAAATTGGAACGTAATCTGAACGTCCTTCATTATACAGGTTAAGAGTCGCTAACTTCATTATTTTTGCAAATAATGACGAGGCCGTTAGGGGCAAGGCACAGTTATTAAAGTGCAATTTAGTCAGTTCGAACTTTGCCTTTATCAGACTTTAACTTCTCAATTATTGATGAATGAACTACCCAGAGATTATATTGAAGACAGGCACGCCGGTCCCGACAGGGTGATCTCCTTACTCCATGTGATCCGCTTGCTCACGTAATTGCTAATATATACGTCGATTTGCGATTATTGCAGACACACTCTTTTAATCCCACCATGATCGAAGACAATGGGTGAAAATACTAATCAGTGCTGCACAGTAATACAATTGCTAAGCGTTTGTTGTGTGTGGCAAACAAATTATGCAGCCTCTATAGATGTGATTACAATTGGCCCATAAAATTGAACGTATGCTGAAACAACATAGCTGGAAGTGAAACTATTCTAAACAACTACTATGAGCGTAATCGAGAGGTATTACAAATTATTACCATCGTATCCAATGGCTACTCGAATGGGGATTCTGTCACAAGGGACGTTTCCGAGACCTTGGGTCTAATATCCGATGCCAACTCGAAAAGTTGATTCTGTTGTTGTCTAGCACTGAAGTGAAACATAGTTGCAACTTTAAAAATGTCTTCATAAGTACGTGGAATCAGCAGTGACAGGAACGTCAATGAGAATAACGTCGGAAGTCAACATCTCGTTTTGAACCCAAAAAGAGCTCACATGAGGATGGCGGCTTGAGAGGTTTGGATAGATCATATACAACGGCATCAAACCACATTTGCCTCTCCCGATCGACCGACCACCGCTTGGATGTGAATCAAATCTTTGGCAAAGATTCCTTCTTCAATGGAATGCCTTGTAATGTGGGTCCCTATCACAAGGTCTTTCACTCAAGTCAAGCAGGACATAAGCTCGCAGGAACTCATGATCTCATGGATACTCCAAGGAACTTGTGAAGTTCCAAATAGCGTGCATTCAATCAGGGTATCCTTATTTCAGATACCAGTGGCCCCCCATTTAGAGAACACGAGTTTGGCAGTGATCAAAAGGCTGTTTATTTGTCTAAGGCTAAGCATCGTAAGCTTCACAGCTAATCATGAGATCTGTCGGATGCATTAGGTGCAACCTCATCAAGTTCGCCGCTATGAACCAGCAAGACGTGTCTAACGCGTGAACTATTCCCATTCGCAGTGCACAAGCCATTCGTTCCCCCCACATCTCTTCTCCTTCCTAGCTTTACCATTGATTGTCTTAAATCCTGCTCAGCTTATAAAATGAGAACATGGCAAATAGCCTAAAACGTGTGTGTGAGGAAAGATTTGTAGACATATTGACAAATAGCAAAATCTTCCAGTAACGTTCCATAGAATGACTATTTGGATATTAAGATGTTCGAGCAATACGATACTCACCAGGGAAGTTTCCGCTTATCCTATTCTCTCTAGTCAGAATTATACCATGTTCCCAATGTTAATTTTTGCTTTGGTTCAGGCTTTTAATATGCCATGTCCGTGGATCACAGAATAACGCGTCAAAAGTGCCATATAAAACGCATATGATGATCAAAAGATCTGATTAGAAATCTACTACGTAAGTTGATTTGAATTATGAAGCTTCTTTTGCAAATTTAAAAAACTCGTAGAAGTCAGGAAGTCCCATCCAGACAATTATTCAAGTATGTTCTTATCAGTACCTTTTTAGATCATTTGACGGTGAGGATTGATAGGGGGTTACGTTTGAACATATTTTCTTTATCTTAGAATGGTTTAGCGTTATAACCATTCTAAGATACGTATTCCGCAAAATTTTCTAAATTTCAAGCCCCATAAGAAGGTTCTCTTAGATGTGGAGCACGTTACTTACACTTGATGAGGTGTGATGATAGGTTGCCAATAAGTATGTGTAGAATCTGTATTCATGATAGAATATCGGCAATGCTATTCTGACTCAAGGCGAGCATATTTGGTTCTGCACTACAAAGAGGGCGCCAATGAGGTACAGGTAGTAGATTGAGCATTTGTAAGTGGTTAAAATTGTTTTCGGGTTTCTACAACTTGACGCCACGATGAGAACACATAATTTGCCTGTTTCCTGGAAAACTCGAACTTTCCAAGAAACCGGCAATTTGTGTTCGAAGTCTCTTCACTTAGAAGCAACCAAAAATTCAAGCCAACACGTCCACCAAATAGGTCATCTCTCGTGCCCAATGAGATTTGCGCCACGTCATTAAAAGGCTGCAAGCCTACGACTATCTTTGCTGAAGAAATCAGTTAGGCTTGACCACTCTTGAAAGTTTAGCCGGCAATCAAGACCATAACTTTCTTTATTATGCTCTTCATTCGTTGCCATCTTCACCATCCTGGTTTGAAATATGTTCTTTTTGTGTCAAGGAAAGTTATCCAAATACCTAGAACTACTGTAGCAACTAAGTAGGCACCACCAAGTGGTATATGGCGATGGGACAAAAAGGTACTATGGAAAATATCTCAATCTTAATACGTTGTAAGATATATACTTGTCGGGTTGGCTACATTTATGTTGCTGTAACTGGTGTTGATCGAATAAGGGTTTTCATTTGCAAATTTGTTCAACGATCACCTGCCAGCCAATGAATCTATACATGTCGAAAATGCAGTCCACAACTCTGAATTAACCAGCAGTTACATTTGGAGGGATATGATATCAACATCGTGTACTCACCCTGTACTATTTGCTTTGTACAGTTGATCGTCAATACGATACAATAAGAACTAGAAAGAATGATTCGTCATACAAAAGTTGTCGTTGGCCAGAAATTTTTTCCTTAATACAGCGCAGGAGTTCTTCTGAATTGACATCTCAACGCTAGTATCCCAACATTTCCTCGAGAAACGGCTACGCAGTTCCGTCTCTACTGTAAATGCCTTATCCTTCCATTCTTGGGCCTCACAATGTCTCCGCCGGGCATCATGCTTCATGTACAGAAAACGGTAGCCAACCAAGTTGATTTCCTCAGATCGAACAACATCGTAGTGAACCTGATACGATCATGCGGCCGATGGGATCATACTACAAGTTACAACTGGAGCCATGTTTCGTGGATTTGATTACGTGGTAGGCACGAGAGTTGTAGTATGGATCCCACTTTCAGTGCAATTACTTATCCCATAAAGTATTAACGGCACAGCTCAGGGTGTAAGATCCGTTGACTCTGGTCTCCACAGTCGTCCGGTCCACAGTGGTGTCTCTATTCCCTTCTTACACGGACGACCAATTCAGCGGCTTCTTCACTTGCTTTGTTGACTAATTGAAAGGTGTGGCGATTGGTAAGGACTCCTCAGTTCAATTGCAGATCAGGGATCAAAGCCCTCTGCTCTGCGGTAAGAGAGTTCTTACCGCATTGTGGGCTGAGGGGTTGATTCACTTTGCGGGGTGATTTGGGATCAGCGAGTTAGAACCCACCCACTATTACTACTAGATCCTCTGTAGGAAGATAGACAATTTCTCAGAGACTTCTAGTGTAGGTCCGGCCGAATTTGCAGAACATGAAACCTTCCATGGGGCGTGAACGCTGATGATTTGACAGATGACAGCGGAAGGGACGTCTTCTCTGAAAGACAATTGCGGATTTTGACAGCAGCACCGCTGATTTATCACTTTGACAATGCACAGGAAAATAAGCGCCACAAAATTTAGCTCCGCTTGATGGGAACTCAGACGAGAGAGGAGTAGGGGAATAAGAGGTAGATTCACTACTGTCGTACGGAGGATGTCCGTCTTGACAGGTGGAGTGGATAATAATCTTAAGAATCTCGTTCAGCTTCAACTGGAATAATTTAGAAAATAAACGGAGAAGGCTCTGGCTTGCTAGCGCTTCGTGATTTTGAGTTACAACCAGAAGTGGGACGCCTGGATGCCGGGTGTCAAACACACTAGCGAATTGAGCCAACGTCTCATCACTTACAGTTCTGTCTCCCTGATAATAGACATTGACCTGTGAGAGGGAGAGAGACGGGATTTAGCAGATTTTGTTAGACGGGGATTGCAGAAAGGCAGAAGCTGGCGGCGTAAGATCAAGTACTCGTGTAGATGGTATTTCAGATCATTGCGCTGCCAATATGTTCTCATGGTTGATTGCTGTATGAGAGTTGTAAGGGGCGGTGGACAGTTTCGTTCTCTGATCATCATCTCTGGTACTTTGGTGGATAACATCAATCTGAGCACATTTGGGAAACTTCCACTCGAGGATTAGGTAGAATGGCCACCATGAGACGTTCGGGATACGAGGTTCGGTCGGTGATATTGTGTGTTTTTGCTGGAGTGTTTGCTGTCGTGAACATGGTCCACAGCCTGTCTGATGAGGGCACTGCTCTGCTGGACTTCAAAGCTGGCGTGATCGATACTACTAATGTGCTCGCAAGCTGGAACGCTTCTGACTCGAACCCTTGTAGCTGGTTCGGAGTTTCGTGCGGTGAAGACGGAGTGACCGTTCAGTCGCTAAACATTACAAATCTTCAGACTAGTCTTCAGGGATCGATATCGCCCAGTGTAGGGAATCTGACAAAACTTGAAGTTCTGGATCTCTCGAACAACCAGCTCAAGGGACCTATACCTCCTTCACTGTCAAAGTGTTTGTCGCTGAAGGTTATTGACCTGAGTAGGAACAAGTTGACTGGAAGTATACCTTCTGAACTGCAAGTATTAGGGAATTTGACACACCTCATACTCTCATCAAATAGGTTGAAGAGCGCGATACCGTCGGGGATGGGGCAGCTATCGTCGTTGTTCAGGCTTGACCTCAACAACAACGATTTGGATGGAGTCATCCCACCTGATTTGGGACAGTGCACCAATCTTGATTACATTGACTTCTCATACAATGGCCTTGGCAATAGCATCCCGAAGGAGTTTGGCAACTTGAAAAAGTTGTCGGTGTTGCTCGTTTTCGCAGGAGGCCTGGCGGGAGTTATTCCACCAGCTTTGAGCCAATGCACAAATCTTCAAGTTTTGTCTTTAGGTGGCAACACGTTTACTGGTCCCATTCCGGCTGATTTGGGGCAACTTACTCGACTTCGAATACTGTCATTTCGAGAGAACAGGATGACTGGAAAGATTCCTCATGATTTGGGAGACTGCAGTGAGCTTGAGTTTGTTGATCTCTCCGGCAACTTTTTCGAAGGATCGATCCCCGTAGAGTTCGGAAGGTTGCAGAAGCTCACCACATTATGGTTTGCCGACAATTTGTTGAATGGTCCCATACCTAGAGAAATCAAGAATTGTAGTAGTTTAGCAGATATAGATTTTTCTCGGAATAATCTGACAGGCACATTGCCAGTCGAGTTGTCTGAGATGCCGGCGCTCGTCAACATATCAGTTGGGAACAATCTTTTGGAGGGAGGAATTCCCAAGAATATGGGGCTACTCAATGTTCTCACGATCCTGGATCTTGTTCACAACAAGCTCAATGGTACCATCCCTTTGCATCTTTGCAGTTTTCGTGCGCTTCGATTTCTCGCTTTGTCGGACAACTCCATCGAGGGCAAGATCCCGTCGCAATTGGCGACATGTACGACACTGGAGCGCTTAAGGATGTCTTCAAATCGGCTCTCAGGTTTTATTCCCATAGGCTTCGGAAGGCTTGAAAAGCTCCGTCTCCTGGATCTGAGCTACAACAATTTCACGGGCATCATTCCTATTGAGCTAGGAAGCAGCGCGTCGCTAACGGGCGTGATCTTGTCCAGCAACTCTCTGCAGGGAACCATTCCTCCAAGTTTTGGCCGACGTGCACCTCTGTTAAAACTGGACCTGTCATCAAACCTTCTGACTGGCTCAATTCCGCCTGGGATCGTGAATTCCTCTACATTAGTCAGCCTGGATTTGAGCATGAACTTATTGACTGGATTGATCCTGCCAGAAGATGCTACCGTCGGCACCGTGCCCCTTGAAACTCTCAGATTGCAAAATAATAATCTCTCGGGGCACATTCCTGCCGTACTTGGCTCCTTCGAGTCACTCAGCGAGCTGAACCTTGGTAACAATAACCTGGATGGGCCGATTCCATCCGATCTAGGGAAGTTGATCTATCTGAGAACTGGGCTTAATCTCAATCAGAACAATTTGTCGGGATCGATTCCAGCACGTTTGGGCAACTTGATACTCCTCCAGGTACTGGACTTCTCGCATAATAATCTGTCGGGCCCAATTCCCTCCACGTTCAACAACATGCTGTCCCTGACGAGAGTGAACGTTTCCCACAACAATCTGTCAGGGGTTCTGCCATCGAGATGGATGTCATTTTTGGAGACGTCACCATCCTCTTTCGTCGGCAATCCGGAATTGTGCATGACTGCCGATTTGGACTGCATCGATCCTGCGCACTCCCATGATAATGATGATAAGCTAAGCGGTGGAGCCGTGGCAGGTATAGTTGTTACCTGTGTGGTCGCGGTTGTTCTTATGGGATTTCTGTTGATAATTGGCCGGGGTTACCAACACCGCAGAAGGACGCAGTTGGAGAAGATAGAAGAGTACAAGGATGAGTTTACCATCTTCGAAGGCGAAAGCTTCTCGCTTAGTGATATAATGAAAGCCACCCAAAACTTGGACGACTCGTTCGTGATCAGTAAGACTAGGAATAGTATCGTACACAGGGCTGCTCTGGCTTCGGGTAAGGTCTTGGCGGTGAAGAAGCTGACGTTCAGGAGGGAAGATTTGGCTGAAAAGGTTCTGAAAATGGAGACTGAAACGGCAGGGAAGATCAAGCATCCAAATTTGGTCCAATTGGTGGGGTATTGTCGATGGCAAGGGCTAAGGTTGCTGATGTACGAGCACCTTCCTATCGGGACTTTGAGTGATGTCCTGGATAGACATAATCGAGAAGCACCAGAGTTCTTCTTCGACTGGAAAGCGAGATTCAAAGTTGCCATGGGCATGGCGAAAGCACTGGCTTACCTCCATCACGATTGCGTTCCTAGTATAATTCACCGCGATATAAGAGCTTCCAATGTTTTGCTGGATGCCGAATATGAGCCTCAGATTTCGGACTTCGGACTCTCCAAGCTGATCGATCAAAGCCGGAAGGCAAACAACAGTTCAGCGAAGGTCGTTGGTACATATGGTTACATAGCTCCAGGTAAATCTAGTCTTGACTTCTTTTTCCGTCGGATTGTAATTTGCTGGTTTGTTGGCTCACTAAACTGTCTTTCTTAATTTGATTGTCTCGGCTTTCCTCAGCCATGTAATATGGTTTGGAGTTCTTTTTCTGAAATTTGTGCTTCGGTCTTGCAGAATTCGCTTACACTTTGAACGTCACAGAGAAAATTGATGTGTACAGCTACGGAGTAGTACTGTTAGAGCTTTTGACCGGAAGACGACCTTTAGATCCGAGTTTCTCCGAGGATGTGGGCATTGTAAAGTGGACGCGTTCTTACATCAGCAGTTCTCCTAATCCAGAACTCATAATTGCAAGCGATCTGTATGATACCAGCGACGCATTCTCGAGGAGTCAAATGCTCATGGTGCTGAAGCTAGCTTCTTACTGTACTAATCAGCAGGATGCGAACAGACCCACAATGAAAGATGTTGTGAGAAACTTGGAACAATTCGACAGAGTGAGCAGCGACATGAGTACAATGACGTACATTTCATCACCAGTCAGAGAAGATGGAGCAGCACGGGGGGTTGCAGCAGAGCGCGCGACTGGAACAGAACGCTCACGTAGGGCAGGACGGTCGCTATCGAGGGCTTCGAATTCGATGTTGTCGAGGGCTTCAAATTCGATGTCGGCAGCAACTGGTGCAGATTCGGACTCCGAGAGTGAATCGTTGTTCATGGATATAGAGCAGAATTATACAGACACTGATGGTTATGCCACTGCCGATGACAGGAGCATGGGTTCTCTGCACTCTAGATCGGGATCACTTTTCTAAAGTGAGAGTGATCCATACACCGGGAGATTGTGACTCCGATATGCAACTGTGCGAATCATCACCTTCTCAAGATCTGAACTTTTGCTGCATGGAGGGCATCTCTCCGACAACTATGATGAGTCTGTACACAAAATTTTAGTAGCTAGGATATCGATGCGTCGCAATTGTGCGGGTGCCGAGAGTTTGCTACTTCGTCATGGTTGAAAACTTGTACATACAATTAGGACCTAGTCAGTGTCAACATAGGTGTAAAACTGCCCAAACCTTTTAAAAATCATGTATTGTAGCTATTGTGTTTTAGTATGATGGAATTCTTGTACAGTCGCTCATTAGCCTACTCAATTGCTGAACGTTGATCTGAAAACATTCTTTTGAAGGTACTTGGAGAATGCAAATTAGTACTATTTGCTCATTATAGCGGAAGTCTTAGTCTACAACAGTTAGATCAAGTAGTTACCTTACCACCATCCCCTCACTTGGAATAAAGTTTGATGAGAATAGTCTATCTGGATTGTGAAGGGTGTTGACAGAAAGCTCAGTAGAGACAAAACGAAAAACCCACCTACATAGCATAAGAAGAGGATGGGAAGACCCCATCAAGCCGAACAACACCTGAGAGGTTAGATGAGGCTAAGCCCCAATTGGATCGTAAAGTCCAATACAACTGTAATATACTGGACCTTTGCATCCTTCAAGCACAAGAATATGGTATCTGGTACCACAGATGGATTGAATGGATGTCACCACTCGCTCTTTCCTTCTACTTCATACGGATCGTCTCTAAGATGGACTTTCTTGTGAAAGCCTGAGCTTGATTTAAGGTTCACTGCAGTCGTAACTCCACACTCATTTAAATACTGGCTAGTCAAAGCAGACCGTGTCGAGATTCTATTTGGGAGGTTTCCAGTGACCTATTCATGAGGCTCTCTCTAGATCGGCTCACATGCGCAACTTGACTTGTCTCTTTCAACTCCTAGTGAATGACCTACGAATTTGTCTTGATTGAACGAGTGCACAAAATCACAAGCGCGTCAAAACCGGGTTGGAGAAAAGGCAGACATAATTCCAAGTGCATCAGATGAGTTGACCGAGGTTGGGAGAGAAGAACTTCACAAGTTGCAAAGCTAATCTAAGGCTTTGTAAGGGGGACACGAGCACCGTATCTACATGCCCGTTAAAGCGACTAAAGAGAAAGCGCCAAAAGCGGATTGTCTGGTCTCGTCAAGTCCACCTTCCTGAATGTCAGAAACACATGAGGACTATGGATTCTTTGACTTCTGCGTGCGTATAAGGGCTGATGACTTGTTAGATGTATCATGAACTTATGAGACTGAGATGCATAACCTGTAAAAATATGGCTGAACGAGGTAGTTCTATTTTGTATCCCTGATGTCCTCGGTGGAAAGGATTTTCAACTTAGTGGTCACGACTTGAATTTACGTAAAAAAGAATTGTAAGGCGGGTCTGCCACGCGCATAGGATAGCAAAAAGGATGGGAAGATTGAGTTTTGTGAGGTACAAATGACTATCGACCTGACCTCTACGGGAATTTTGTCTTAAAGGGTTGAAATCATTCAAATAGCTTGAACTTCAAATAGTAAAAGAGAGAAAAGGAAAAGAAAGTTTGCTCACGAAGAGGGTTCACACAGTACAGCAGTCCCGATCGCCTCATCTAAAGTGAACAATTTGGTTGCTAACGTCGAGTACAGTATGAAGAAGATTCTCTCTGCATTTTAAAATCGACTCATTGAATCAGAGAACATCGTTTTAAAATCAAGACCATTGACAGTGGCAGTTTCTTGTCCACTGTTTGAGGTGTAGACCAATAATATGCTCATGCAACAAAAGAGGCACTGGCACAGGTTGATTCTCAGCGTCACGCTGCACTCCTCATTGCTTGAAGGTTTCATGCAAGTTGGCGCGCAGATTCTGATCATTTGACACTGGGGCTGTTGTTGGTTTCAGTATTGAATGCTTATTGCCCGAGAAAATACTACGATGTGTCATCTCCTAAGTGCATTATTTGTGACTAAAAGTGATCAACTTTGGATCTTTACTCAGAGAGGCGACCGCGTAGGATAACAAGAAAGAAGGGACAACTCCATCAAGCCATATAAGGATGAAACACAAGCAGTAAAACGAGGCTAAGCCCCCATAGTATCTGCATGAGAAATCTGTTTTACTATACCTAAAATATCTGAGTTATGCATATCGTAAGGTAATCTAGACCTCTACTGTGGTAAGTAGTTTTTGCCGTTCCTGATGCTAACGTCTGTCTTTGTGGCGTCAGAAACGCCTTTGACTAAACATTACTGCAAACACTTGGAAGATTTTTGTTGTGTAGGTGTTACGCAGTGGTTCTGTTTCACCGGTTATCGTGTAGAACAAAAACATCTTTTCTATGTCGTCTCGATTTCTACGTTAGATTATGCTATCATGTGTGAACACAAAGCCTAACAAACAAGAAACTGTCCAGAAACTCATTCCAACAGCAATACCACCGAGGTTACTCCACGCAAGTTAGACACGCCGGAGTGTGATAGATATTGCATTCAATAGAGTCTAGTTAA
Organism: Lunularia cruciata; assembly: GCA_948567375.1. Lineage (NCBI taxonomy): Eukaryota > Viridiplantae > Streptophyta > Marchantiopsida > Lunulariales > Lunulariaceae > Lunularia > Lunularia cruciata. The sequence goes on from OX419756.1 coordinate 20,670,181, forward strand.
AAACCTTTTTCTTGCGCGAATCCCTATCGTGTTAAGTATGATGACATTATGTTGAAAGGAAGAGTCTACCGTGGGACCTTTTATAAATGATCAAGATCAGGATCAGGATCAGGATCAGGATTTCTTTTTTCTTGTTGCCTGTTCCAATAGTACGGGCACTGTAGCCTTATTGCGGAGAGTCAAGACCGGTGGCTATATTCCGACGGCGAGTCCATTGCACACTGTTCAGGAGTAAGCTACTCGCTCCTTGGTCTCTTAGGCGTGGGTCTTTAGCGTACTTTTTCTCTTTGGTGCTTTTGGGCCTTATTTCTTTTGGTCTTTCTCGACCACTTGGGACTGTTTAACCTTGCATTCTTATTTCCTTCCGCACTTGTTTGTGCTTTGTACTCCATTCTCGGATTAAAATCAAATACCTTCAATGCTATGAGAATAAATGTGCCGTCTCCGATCTACAGTACTCTGCGAGTCGAAAGAAGTCAAAATAAGTGCGTATTGCAAACGTCAACTTTCTTTGCGTCCTACAACAACGAGGAGTGACTGACTCATAATGTAGATTGACTTGGTTTCGGTAGTCCAATTCGAGTCATTGCGCAAAAGTGTTCCATATCCCAAAGAGTTGTTAGCAGACTTCGCGACATCACCCAAGTTGCAACTACCAGTAAACTTGGAGACGAATTTTCAGCGCAATGAACACTTCCATGTTCTGTAAGTGGCTTCTTTCTATATTTTTTGAGAATTGGCACACTGCCGATCATTATTGAGCAATTCTTAAGGTTGGCACCCATACCTTCTGTGAGCCTTCAATCCACTGAGAGACACTATCAACCGCCACCGATCCAACCATCCAATCTCGAAATGCCTGAAGTTTTATCTTGGTGAACCAGACCCATGGAAATTATCAATCAGTAGAGAGCTCGGGAACTGCTCTTAAGCGTACCACACCATTGGGCGGAGACATCATCCCGGTGCTTCTCACTTCTTACAGAAATTACGATAGAACTATAATGTAGCTGGATTCTGCTCCTCAGCAGAAAGATGCGTCTGTTTGGGAAGACGTCTATTTGCCTGATGAAATCTAATACTCGCAGTCAATGGAGTTATCGTATTTCTTGCGAGATTCAGTGCTGAAATCGGTGGCGAAGGAGGGGGAAGATTTTAAGCCGCTTATGTTATATATTATATCTCCTCAAGGCGTGCCAGAAAGCGTTTGTAGTCCAACGGTTAGGATAATTGCCTTCCAAGCAATAGACCCGGGTTCGACTCCCGGCAGACGCATGATGAAGACGAAGCTGGGCGTCTTGGGAGCTTCCTGACCACCTCAGATCTATGTTTTGGAGTGATGTTACCCAACGAGCGTTGGGCAATATGACTTGTGTGCTCTTTTGTACTTCCAAGGACCAGCTGTATCTCAAGCAATTAACTGAAGCACCAAGGAATGCATCAGGGAAAGTGAGCAAGATGCCCGATGAAACCCATGGGTCACAAACTGAACCAACAAACCTAGGACCCCAAGCCGAACCCAGGGGGAGGCAGCAAAGCAACCAGCTGAAAAGTAACTAGAAATCTATTTTTGTATAGTGTAATAGAGGTACTCTAGTGGTATATTTGGTAAGTGAGAGGAGTGCCTTAGTTAGACTCAATGTGCACTCCTATTGCTACCGTCCTCCCAAGAGCATTGTAATGAAACTGAGACTCTCTATCAATAATAGGAAATGAGCATGGCTTGGAAGTTAACCATAGCTCCTCTCCTCTATGCAGAATCTAGTGTTGTGTCTCTAAGCAGTCTGTCAAAATGTTGATGGGATGCCTACAAATCTCCATAGCTAGAGGAACGAAGGTATAAGCCATAGTGCATAATGATACTCCTTTCTTCAAGTTGCTATGGTCACCATTGCTCTAGCCTTAATACTTACTTGTGCTAAAGTCTATGTGCGTAAAAAGTGAGTAGACTATTTGTGAATGTGGCAATATCTGCTCTCACCCGGCTTGGGAATGGTCTTGGTAAGTCTAACTACCGCTCAATCTCCAGTGGGACCATGTAGATTAGAGGAGATGGGAGATTATATCTCTAATAATATCATGAACTCTAATGGGCTCTCTTCCTACAACACACCATGATAGATGTACGCCTTGTGTGTCATATGTGGAACTACATACACATTGATTTGGGAGCCCTAGTAGTGCAAGATGAGAGAGACCCAAACATAGGCAAAGTGCAATAGAGAACTCCTCAATGTGAACTCCTCCTCTTGGATAGAAGATTTTAGAAAACAAAAATCTTCTATCCAAGAGGAGATATGGAGCCAAGCTTCGAAGCCTTTCCTTCCATAGGAAAGAATCCTAGCTCTATCAAATAATGATGCATCAATGAGGATGTTGGTGAGGGTATAGATGTGCATATGCTCATTGATGTCTAGTTGAATCTTCCTCAAGTCTAGTGAAACAAAGTCAATGAATGGCAAAAGTGTTGTGCATCCAATGCTTAGTAAAAGGTCATGAGCCAACCGGAGATGAATTTGAGAATCATGGCAATCTAAGTCTATTATCGTGATAGGTGGCAATAAAAAAGAATAAACATGATGTAAGGACCTATCGACTAAGCAAGGGACCATTCAAGCCCATGCACCTATGAAGGCCTGTGAGCCGGCATGTCTCTCACTCAAGATGAACCTATGATGGCTATTATGGTAGCACACCATGGACTAAGAAGACAAAGAACCCTAACTCCATCATACTCCTCCAAGGCTAACACTCCAAGACTCAAGACATTGTTCACTAAAGAACTCAATGAGAGAGAGATAGTTGCAAATGAAAGGATGATGAGTACCTCCTCACCCCTTGTTTATATACTTGTGAAATAGTTACGTACCAAAGTTACTAATTACTGGAGTAACTCAAGTTACTAGGCTAAAAGTCAAGTAAAGTCAAAAAGTAGAAAGGAATATCCATACACATGGGCTTATTCACCTAAGCATGTGATCTTATCTTGACCCAACCACTAAGTCAAGGATTCCTTCACATGGGCTATCCTTGGACTATAGAAGAATCCAAAACAAAAAGGCTTGCAGGCCCAAGAGTTCTCAACTCTTTCCTCAAAGCCAAACACCTCGGAATAATACCAAGTCAACATAGTAGAATCCAAAATAGTGGTGCTCATCTTTTCCACTTCCTCTAAAGTAAGGTCCCTTCTATCTTAGCTATGACTAACTTTAGCTAATCATGACTAATGTAGAACCATCCTTTATCTCTATATAAATGATATCTCTCAAGTACTTGTAATACCAAGCTAAATATCACAATACCACACACATGCACAAATGGGTGTTCCATTTACCCATAGACTAAGTTTTCACTTTGTCCTCAAAGTGAAGGTCTCTCTACCTTCTATAATACATCTTCAACTTATCATGGTTAATCCTATCAAAGTGTCTTCCTCCCAACTCCCTGAGATCATAGGTGTAATTGCCCCACACCTTCTCCACTATGAAAGGTCCAAAGTACTTAAGCAAAAACTTCTTTTGCACTCTCTTGAATCAAATGGAATCAAACAACATTACCCAATCACCTTCTTTGAAAGACTCCATCTTCTTCTTGCCTTTCCTCTTGTCATAGCTCTCCTTTTTTTCCTTTGGGTTTGCTCCACTTGAACCATAGCAATTGCTCTTGCCTCTTCCAATTCCATGAGTTGATCTTTCCTTGACTTCTCTGCATCACCTCCTTGTGCTTTTTTCAATCTCCTATGAATGCTTTGGAAGGTAGGAAGATCACAATGACTAGGTAGGGTAGACTCAATACCATATACCAATTGAAATGGAGAATATCTGATGGAAGTCTCCATGGTTGTCCTATACTCCCACAAAACTGCATGAATCCTCTTGTCCCAATGATGTTTAGCCTCCTCCATTTCTGCATCTTTGGCCAACATCATGCACAAGGTCTGATTGGTTTTCTCTGCCAAGCCATTGGAATTTGACTTATAGGATGTAGTTACTCTATGTGTGATAGAGAAATGTCGTAGCATGGCTGTAGTAATGCTTCATGTAAACTCTCCTCCTCTATCAAAAACCAATTCCAAAGGGCATCTAAATCTAGTGATAATGCGTTCATAAAGAAATCTACCAACTTCATCTTCATTCTTGTCCCTCAATGGTCTAGCCTCAACCCACTTGGTAAGATAATCAGTAACTATCACAATATACCAATTGTTCCTTGGGGTTCTATTGAGAGGACCTACAAAATCAATTTCCCAATGGATGTAGACTTTCTAGCAAAAGCTTGACAAACATGACAAGTTTTGCAATAATCAAGACAATCCTTGAAAATTCCTCTCCAATAGTAACTTGCATCTAGAATCTTGAAAACAGTCACCTTTCTTGCAAAGTGTCCTCCACACACTAAACCTTCATGAAACTCCTTTATGAGTAAGATAGACTCTTCTTTACCCACTGCTCTTTGAAGTAGACTATTTGCTCCTTGGTGAAAAAGAATATTTATACCATTGTGTAAGGTCTAGATCTTGCTACAAGGGCCTTCTTCTCCCAAGCATGCATCCCTTCTGGATAGTTACCTCTTGTCACAAAGTCCACAATCTCCTTGTACTCCATTGGAACCTCTTGAGTGATTGAGATTATCATGAGCTCCTCATCCAAGAAGGAATCATCCACTGGCTCATCTCCATCATGATCATAGGCCCTAGATAACAAATCAACATTTGCATGTTTCTTTCTTGGCCTATCCTCAATGGTGTAGTCATAATCAGACAAGAGTATCATCCACTTTGCTAGTCTCCCTTCAACATAAGGCTTGTTGAAGATGTACTTTGAAGCCTTATGATCTGTGATAATGGTGGCTTTCACTCCAATCAAGTAGTGTCTAAACTTCTTGAGACCAAAGATCATTGCCAACCCTTCTCTCTCTGTGACAGAGTAGCTCTTCTCTGCTGAAACCATCTGCCTACTAGCATAAGCTATTGGATGATCATGCCCATCTTGGTCTAATTGACTAAGAGTGCATCCTATAGCTCCATTAGAAGCATCAGTGTAGAGGATGAAAGGTTTACTCCAATTAGGTTTAGCAAGAATTGGAGCTACAACAAGGGATTGCTTGAGCTCCTCAAAAGCTTTAAGAGCCTCCTTGTCCTCCAAAATCACCATGTAATCTACACCCTTCTTCATGTAGATGGTCAATGCATAAGCCTTGTTAGAAAATGAGAAGATGAATTTCCTATAGTATCCAACCATCCCCAAGTTGGCATAACTTGGTCAAGCTTGAAGGGAATGGAAGGTCTGAGATTTTCCTCACCTTCTCAGGATCAACTCATATTTCATCTTTGGAGATGATGTGCCCCAAAAGTAGACCTTCTTCACATCCAAAAATGCACTTCTTTGGTTTGAGTGATGCATTTGCCTCATCCAAGCGTTGCAAGACCTTCATTAGATGCTCAAAGCGCTCCTTCTTGCTCCCATAGACACAAAAGTCATCAATAAAGTCTCTCACAAATTTCCCAATGAAAGGTTCAAATACCTTGTTCATGAACCGTTGGAATGTGGCTGGAGCATTGCAAAGCCCAAAAGGTATGACCTTGAAAGCGTAAGTTCCCCAAGGTGTGGTGAATGTGGTGAGTTGTTGATGTTTAGGTGCAATCTTGATTTGGTTATATCCACTATAACCATCTCCAAAATTATACCTCTCATGACCTGCAACCTCCTCCAAGATCTCATCAATGAGTGGCAATGGGTAGTAGTCTTTCTTGGTAACAACATTGAGCTTCTTGTAATCCACACATACCCAAAGCTTGCCATTCTTTTTCTTCACAATGACAATTGGAGACACCCATTCTGAATTCTCCACCTCAAAGATAAATATGGCTTCCTTGAGCTTATTTATCTCCTCCTTCACAACCAAATATATTGGTGGGCTAATGCGACGTTGCTTTTGGCGGATTGGTCTTCCATGTAACTCCACCTCTATCTTGTGCTCCTCCAAGGTGACTTCCTTCAAATCCTTGTAATTGAAAGCAAAAACATGGATGAACTTGCAGAAAATCTCCTCAAATCTCACCTTCTTCTCCTTGGTAACATTTGGGCCATACTTGAGGGTAGCTAACCTTCTCTCTACCTCCTCAAGTGTCAATGGTGATTTATCTGGGTCCTTCAAAATCTCTGGCTTAAATGCAGAATCCATAGCACACAAAGGATACACATCTGAATCAGATTCAGATTCATCCTCCTCCGTGGAAGTCTACTCTTCCATGCTTGTGTCCAGACTCGAAGCTCCTTCTTCAAAATCTGATTCCCAATAATCAAAAGATGGTATATCTGAATGTGAAGTGTTGGTGGTGTTAGTCACAGGAACTGTGACTCTATGGTTTGATGGCCCAATCCTCAAGTACCCTTTGTGCCATCGATCAATTGTGTGTGCTGCTCTCAACCATGTCCTCCCAAGAAGTAAGTCATAACTTGAATCTTCAAGACTTGGAAAGTCATGAGATTTTGAACTCCCATAACTGAAACTACCACTTTATCCATCACCCATATTGGTCAAACTTGTTGCTTGTTTGCCATGCTCACCATAAATGTTGAAGGTCTTGAGGGTATCATACCCAACTTCTTTATCAACCTTTCTGACATGGCATTCACTGTTGATCCTCCATCAACAAGTGCATCCTTGATGTTGTGACCATTCACTCTCACATCAATTTTGGAGGCATATTCACAAGCCTCCCATGGTGCTGGCTTGGCATCCACCAACCCCATTGATACTTGAGCTTTTGCCTTCTTCTTCCTCTTGCTCCTTGTAGAACTCAAACCACCTCTAAACTCCTTTCTCAAGGTAGGGTTCAAAGCAATCAATTTGCACACTATGATGTTAGCCTTGTGACTACTAACATCCTTTAACACATTGTAGTTACATTGTTGCTTTGAAATCAAGAAATCCTCCATCCCCAACTTCTTCCTTGGAGTCTTTGTTGTCAATGGTGTTGAGGTGCAAGTGCTCCTAGTAGACATAGGAGTATCCTTGATTGGAGTAAATCCTTGAGAAGAGTGAACATCCTCTACAAAATGAGCTCTCTTCTTCTCTTGTGCCAAAAGCTCCAAATTAAGACCCTTGGAGTTTGAGCACTCTCCCTTCTCATACTTGCTCTCAACCACATCTATGGATGCTATCTCCTTACCTTTGTTTGGATTAGGAGCCACTTGGGTTTCACTACCTCCCTCTTTCCCTCTATTGGCTCCCTCATAACCTCTTCCTCCATGGTAAGTGGAATTTGGGCAATTCCTTTGGATATGGCCTCTTCTTCCACAACCAAAACAATTTCTATCATTGAAATTGTTGGCTGGTTTGACTCCTCTATATGGATATTTTCCATAACTCCTAGGCCCTCTCCATACTTTCTGATCCACCTCTCTCTTCTCCCATAGTTGCACCACATTGATCTTGAGATTTGCAAGTTGTTCTATGATGGTTTGAAGTGGATCTTTTGGTGGAGGTGCAAGAACTGGAGAAACTACTCCTTGTGGTGCAACCCTTGCCACCAAAGTATCAGAAGTTCCACCATCCTTGTAGCCTTGAGGAGGATGCCTTATTTGTAGCCTTGAGGAGGAGCCTTATATCCAATCTCATCCCCTTCCAAACTCTCCTCCATACGAATTGTGATTTTGATAGCTTCAACCTTGGAAGAAGGTTTCTCATATCTCACCTTGCTTCTAATTTGTGGTCTCAACCCTCCCACAAAATTCTTGGTGAGCATGGCCCCCTATGCTTATCATATTAGTCTCCACATCATCTCTACCCTTCTTCAACACTATGCAAAATCTGGACTCTAACTTTTCCACTCTTTCCACATAAATTCTCACTTTCTCTCCATCTCCTTGCTTCAGAAATGTAACCTCACTCATCAATCTCTCATAACTCTCATCAGGAAGAAAGTTCTCAATGAGTGTTGAAGTCAAAGTCTCCCAAGACTCCTCTTCCCCATCTCTCCTCTCTCTCTTTTGGTATTCTGACTCATACCATGTAAGTGTTGCATCCTCAAAGAAATCTGGTAATAATGAGGCCCACTCATTCTTCCTCCTCTCATTGTTTCCTATGCAAGCTCTCTTGAAGTCTCCCACAAAGGCCTCCACATCTCCTCCATCCTTGCCAAAAAAAACCGGAAGTTTCCCCATCTTAACCTCTCATTTTCTTTCTTTCTCTCAATATTTTTTCTCTTTTCTTTTCTCTCACTCTATAACTAATAGAGTATGTATATGACTAGCACCATTTGAGAGTAATCCACCCTAGGGTATACAAAATTCTCTGGTTGCTCCAAGATTTCTATAGCAACATCAAATCCTAGAGTGCATATTAATCGAACCCTCATGGATAGTTTATCCATAAGTTGAAAGATTATCTCCATCACTAATCTTGAGAACTAGCTGATGAAGGTGGTAGTATTTCTGTAGCTATACTAAGACTCTATCCAAGATCTTTCACCAAAGTCTCCAAACTTGATTTTACTCCACTACACTCATGTCCTTTTGGAAGTCCTTCAACTTCACAAACCTCACACAACTCCTTGGTCTTAGATCTTCTCCCTCCCAATCTTGGTGAAGAAGGTCTAACATGCAAACCCAAGTCAAGTAAGCCTCTCCTTTCCCTCAATATCTTGCTCTCAAAGGTCAATAGACATGAACTTGCCTTATGTCCCCTCTCTCCACATAGAAAGCACTTAGACTCACTCTTTCCTCCAAGTGCCGTAGGTTTTGGATCCTCTCGACACTCTCTTCAAATTCTATTGTAAAATCTCTTTTCCTCAAATCCACCCCTACAATCACTTCAAACCCTTGAGGAACCTTGCAAAGTCTCAATTTCCACTCTTGGTGACCCTCTATGTTCCCAAGATGAATCTAAACACTCAAACATGCTTTTAGTTGCTCTCAAACTCCCCATGAATGAGATATCCACTCTGTAGAATTGACCCTTCCTCAGAATGTCAATCAAATCACTCAACTTGTATGTGAAAGTCCTCTGAAATTTTGCGAACTTGATAACAACTCCAAGGAGCCACTCCCTGAAAAATTTCAGATCTTTTTATCAAGCCATTTGGCCTAGATACCTTTCTATTCAGCACACATATTTCAGATTTGGTTTGAAAACCACCCCCCTCACTTCAAAAACTCATAACTCTCTCCGCAAGACTGATCTCTCTCTAACTTTTGAGGCAGCACGTAGGATACAATGCACTCAATTGTCTTGGAAATTCTCAAAAAAATTCACTGAAAATTGAAGAAATGGAAGACTCTATACAATTTTCCAGAGAGCATGCAATTGTGGGAGCAGTTTACCCTATCAACTTTCAAAAATTCTTGCCCAATGTGCATAGTTTCTCTCACAATAACTTCAAGTGTGCTAACTGAAGGATAACCCAAGCTATCATGTATAGAAATTTCAAGTCCAGATCTCAAACTTGATATTTTGCCCAAAATCACCTTAATCGCCAAAATCTGCAATCCACCTCACACAATCTCTCCAAATCCTCTCATGTGTACAAGATGTACAAAATCACTTCAAAGACATCATAATGAACTACAGATAGATACAAATAGATCTTGGTTCTCTAACAACTCTCTCCTCTCCCAATGTTCTCTCCAAGTGAGCTCTCATAGCTTCCTTCTGCCTAATGTAGAATTGAACGCAGAACATTATCTTGCCTTCAAGAGAGGTCCTGGCAACGGAACCAGAAATGTGAGCCGGCCTATCTCTCACTCAAGATGAACCTCTGATAGCTATTATGGTAGCGCACCATGGACTAAGAAGGCAAGGAACCCCAACTCCATCATACTCCTCCAAGGCTAACACTCCAAGACTCAAGACATTGCTCACTAGAGAACTCAATGAGAGAGATATAGTTGCAAATGAAAGGATGATGAGTACTTCCTCACCCCTTGTTTATATACTTGTGAAATAGTTATGTACTAAAGTTACTAATTATTGGAGTAACTCAAGTTACTAGGCTAAAAATCAAGTAAAGTCAAAAAATAAAAAGGAATATCCATTCACATGGGCTTATTCGCCTAAGCATGTGATCTTATCTTGACCCAACCACTAAGTCAAGGATTCCTTCACATGGGCTATCCTTGGACTATAGAAGAATCCAAAACAAAATGGCTTGCGGGCCCAAGAGTTCTCAACTCTTTCCTCAAAGCCAAACACCTAGAAATACCAAGTCAACACACTAAAATCCAAAATAGTGGTGCTCATCTTTTCCACTTCCTCTAAAGTAAGGTCCCTTCTATCTTAGCTATGACTAACTTTAGCTAATCATGACTAATGTAGAACCATCTTTTATCTCTATATAAATAATATCTCTCAAGTACTTGTAATACCAAGCTAAATATCACAATATCACACACATGTACAAATGGGTGTTACAGGCCACAAGTGTAATGGTCTCCTAAAGTATGAGACCACATTCTCCCATGGCTATGGATAGAGTCATCTGTAGTCTACACCACTCCTTTGAAAGTGGTGGGAGTTGTACATGGCATTAACAAAGTGGAGATGGTATGACGTATGGTGTTGTCAAGAGTGTGTAATTGTGGCAAAAGTTCCTCTATTGGAGGGTATGTGCAAGCAAAGCTCAAGGGAGATAACTATGTGCTAATATGGAGTAAGTGACCTTTGCATTATCTAACCTAGGGAGTAAGTGAACATGGGTTGTGGCCTACACCAATGTGTCAAAGATGAATGTGCTACAATAATCCTCCTTCCCCAATGGTGATCTAATGGCAATGAGAAAATCAGGTACTCGACAACATCATGTCTACCTTAGTTCCATAAATTGGAGTGAAAACACCCAATGAGCCATCAATTTTTTCCGTATGGCTGGTTCTAGAGAACTAGCTTAATCTGATTTGCTATTTGGTAAGCCTATTGTGTCTTTTTGCAGCCAAGGGAACCCTTTTGCAGTATATATAGCTTTATAGCATTTGCTATTTGTAAGCATCTTCCAAGTCATTTTTGCATAGTGATAACATTCTGCATAGGGTTGCTATCTGTAAAAGACCTAAGACCAAGGAGAGAAATAGGAGAATGGAAGCTCACATTGTGACACTTGAGTATAAGAAACTTCAAATGCCTAACATGAGCTTTGATTTTGGTATTTATAAGGAGCATACAAGGCTCTTGGGAAGCTTCTCAAGAAGCTTCTTTGAACCACTTTCCTAGAGTGCAAGCCAAGTTAACTGAGAAGCTTCTCAAGAAGCTTCCTTCTAGAAACCGCCTACTTGGCTTGCAAGCTAAGCTAGTTAAAAGCTTCTAGAAGCTTCTTGCTAGAAGCTACTTACTTGGGATGCAAGTTGAGCTAGCCAAAAAGCTTCCCAAGAAGCTTTCTAGATACTTCTAGAATATTCTAGGCTAATTTGTCTTATTTTCTACTTTGTTAGCCCTAACTAACTTTGTTGCTAAACTCCATATTGATTTATCATTCCTCCACCTCTAGTTGGTGACGTCCTTGTTGCCATTGAAGCTTCAAACTCCTAGATGGCCATTTGTGCATTCCAGAGATGGGAAAGAGGTTCCCATGTGGCATCATGAAGGGGATACCCTTTCCAAAGGACCTTGTATTTTCTATGTTGCCGGTGGCCTTGTTGAATGTGGCAACATGTATGATATGATCAACTTTGTACTCCTCATAATCATTGTAATGGATGGGAGGAGGAGGAAGTTGGACACAAGAGGAAAAAGAAGATTAGCTCAGAACAATGGGTTTCAACTTGGAAATATGAAAGACAAGGTGAATACGTATATGACAAGGTAAGGCAAGTTATAATCAATAGAGAGATCATTTGGGTGACATCAAAGGGTCCTATCTAATTAGGGTGAGTTTATGAACTTGGGTATCAAGTGGGAGGGGTAGGTTACTTGAGGAAAGCATGACTTTATCAAGTGGCCTTTTTTTGTTGGCAGCTCTCACATGATTGGACAAAGCCTTGGACATCTTGTGTCATGTTAGGCCACCATCATTGGTGTTGGAGAGTACCCAAGGTCTTGTCCACACCCATGTGACCAACGATTGGTAAGTCATAGGCTTCTTGGAGGCGCCTAAGTTGGTGATCACCATTGTCTAGAATATATATTTGGTCCTCATGGAATAGAAGGCCTTCCTTGAAGGAGAAGGTGTTGTACTCCTTGTCGCATGTTGCAAGATAACCATGTACCATCTGGAAGAAGGGATCTTGTTGAAGAGTTGAGCTAAACTCATTTTTGACCTTGGAGTCAATTGCCCCATTATAATGGCTGCCATGATGGGAGGGAGAGACTTCAGATCAGGCCATCATGATAGGGCTTCGGGGATGACATAGAACCAACCTATTTTGTATGTCAAACAATTGAAGTTGCTCCTCCCATCAATGATGTCAACTCTTCATATGTTCCAAGTGTATTGTCTATAATACTAGTTTGTGATCAATTTGCATGATCACTTGTTTCACCAAGAGATAATGTCTTTATATCTTGGTGGCATATACCATTGCTAGTTGTTCTTGATCTTGAGCAGATTAATTCCTTTTAGATTTATTTAGTGAGCAAGACACAAAGGCAATGAGATGTAATCCATCTGGGAATTCTTGTTGCAACACGGCTCCAATCCAAGCTAGAAGCATCAAAATCAACCACACAAGGTAGTTGAGGATCACATGGTTGAAGAATGGGTCTTGAAGACACCATATTTTTCAACTGTTGGAATGTTTATTCATGTTTGGTGGTCCATTGAAAGCTTGAGTTCTTCTCTAAGAGATCAGTCAATGGTGCAGCCACATTGGCATAATAGTGGATGAACAATTGCTAAATATTGGCCAATCCATTAAATGCCCATACTTTTGTAACATCCTTTGGAGTAGGCCAATAAGTAATAGCCTTGATTTTCTCCTCTTCTATCTTGACCCCGTCTAGTGAGATCTTGTGACCCAAGAAGATAAATTCCTTCTACCAAAAGGTACACTTCGGCTTCTTGCAATAAAATTTCCACTATCATAGTTATCTTATGACTCCTTGCACATGTTCACGTGTTCTACCTCTATCTTGCTATAGATTAAGATATCATCCAAGAACACCGCCACATATTGATCCAATAGTCTATCCAACACCCAATGCATCTGATCCATGAAGATTGCTAGAGCATTAGTGAGTCCAAAAGGTAGAACTCTCCACTCAAAATACCCATACCTTGTGCAAAAGGCAATCTTTTGCACATCCTCCCTATCAATGGGGATTTGCTAATAGTCGCTACAAAGATCCAACTTAGAGAAGTATTGAGCTCCGCTCAATACTTCAAGAAATTCATCAATTTGAAGCAAGGGATATGCATTCTTCACCGTTTGTTTATTGAGCCCACTGTAGTCAATATAGAAACAAAGTCCTCCATCCTTCTTTGGAACAAATAGTGTTGGCGCTCCCCAAGGAGATATACTATGTCATATGAAATCCTTCTTCAACAACTTCATAAGTGTTGTTCGCAACTCCTCCAACTCCTTTGATGAGAGCCACTAGATTGGTCTACTCACTAGAGTACTCCGTGGCAATAACTCAATCTTGAAGTGCATACCCCAATCAGAAGGGTAATCCCTTTGGCAAATCATCCAGAAACACATCAAAAAACTCTTAAACTATTTGATCAACCATTGCTTGATGAGGCTCTTGCTTTTCCTCCAATTTTCCTTGTGCAATTGGCTTGATTCACATTGCAAAAATAGACTTATCTTCCTTGAAAGCTTGCTCTATGGTTGCTTCATTGACAAACTTCCCATGTTGGGACTTATCATCCTTCAAAGCTTGCTCTATGGCTGCTTTCCAAAGAAAATTCTCATTTTGGGACTAACTATTCTTATGTGTCTTACTTAGAGGTGCACGACAACCTAATCAAAAATTCTTATCTTGATATTGTACTTGAATTTGTTGTCAATTCCAATCAAATTAAACATTATGACATTCAAGCCATGACAAACTTAGAATGATAACATAGTGTAGAGGTGTCACTATAAAACTCATACACTCCAAATACTCCTTTCCAGTCCTCAATGTAATAGGATGTAATATATGGAATGCAGAACCCTTTCTACCATTTTCCAACATTATTTGTTTCCAATTACTAGCTTGATATGAATTTCCTCTGCTAATTGCATGGACATGTAATTCTCTAAACTTCCAAAATCAACCAAAATCCTACAACCCCAATCAGATATCATACCTTGTAAGTGAAGCAAACTTGCATAGGTCGAGCCTTTGATCCCATTGGAACTAATCAATTTCCCAACAAGTGGCTCAAAATCTCCTATTGGGATTTGTTGTTTCCTTGATCAATATGCTCCATATACTCCATTTGGGCAATTTGTCAAGGTTGCCCATTCTTAAGTGGATATTTAGTAATGCAATGTCCAACTTGGCAATAATGAAAACAACCAGCATTTTGTTGCAATCTTTCTCTATCCGTGGTACCAAGTGATCTCAATTGGATAACATCAATCTCCATTGGTGTTGGTTCCTCCATTTTTATGTAGTGTATTGGTAGGTTCTATGTAGGTTGAGGTCTGTAATACCCATTTGTGCATGTGTGTGGTATTGTGATATTCAGCTTGGTATTACAAGCACTTGAGAGATATTATTTATATAGAGATAAAGGATGGTTCTACATTAGTCATGATAAGCTAAAGTTATTCATAGCTAAGATAGAGTTGACCTTACTTTAGAGGAAGTGGAAAAGATAAGCGCTAGTATTTTGGATTCTATTGTGTTGACTTGGTATTATTCCTAGGTGTTTGGCTTTGAGGAAAGAGTTGAGAACTCTTGGGCCTGCAAGCCTTTTTGTTTTGGATTCTTCTTTAGTCCAAGGATAGCCCATGTGAAGGAATCCTTGACTAAGTGGTTAGGTCAAGATAAGATCACATGCTTAGTGGAATATGCCCATGTAGATGGATATTCCTTTATACTTTTTGACTTTACTTGACTTTTAGCCTAGTAACTTGAGTTACTTTGGTAAATAGTAACTTTAGTGTGTAACTATTTCACAAGTATATAAACAAGGGGTGAGGAGGTACTCATCATCCTTTCATTTGCAATTATCTCTCAATCATTGAGATTTCTAGTGAGCAATGTCTTGAGTCTTGGAGTGTTAGCCTTGGACGAGTATGATGGAGTTGGGGTTCTTTGCCTTCTTAGTCCATGGTGCACTACCATGATAGTCATTGGAGGTTCATCTTGAGTAAGAGATATTTCGTCTCACATTTTTGGTTCCGTTGTCGGGACCTCTCTAGGAAGCAAGCTAATGATTTGTATATTGCATTTATATATTACACAGAAGGAAGCTATGAGAGTTCACTTGGAGAGAACATTAAGGGAGGAGAGAGCTGAATTTATGTTAGAGAACCAAGACCTATTTTTATACCCTATAGTTCATTATTATGTCTTTGAGCTGATTTTGTACATGAGAAGATTTGGAGTGATTGTGTGAGGTGGATTACAGATTTTGGGGATTATGGTGATTTTGGGCAAAATCTCAAGTTTGAGATCTGAACTTCAAATTTCTACACATGATAGCTTGGGTTATCCTTTAGTTAGCACAATTGGAATTATTGTGAGATTTATTACGCGCATTGGGCTAGAATTTTTGAAAGTTGATAGGGTAAACTGTTCCTACAACTACATGCTCTCTAGAAAATTGTACAGTCTTCCATTTCTTCAATTTTTAGTGAATTGTTCTGAAAATTTCCAAGACAATTGAGTGCATTGTATCCTACGTGCTGCCACAAAAGTTAGAGAGAGATTTGTCTTGCGGAGAGAATTATGAGTTTTTGAAGTGAGGGGGGTGGTTTTCAGACCAAATCTGAAATATGTGTGCTGAATAGAAAGGTGTCTAAGCCAAATGGCTTGATAAAAAGATTTGAAATTTCTTAGGGAGTGACTCCTTGGAGTTGTTATCAATTTTGCAAATTTTCAGGGGACTGTCACATACACATTAAGAGATTTGATTGACATTGTGAGGAAGCGTCAATTCTGCAGAGTAGAGATCTCATTCATGAGGAGTTTGAGAGCAACAAAAAGCATGTTTGAGTGTTTAGATTCATCTTGGGAACATAGAGGGTCACCAAGAGTGGAAATTGAGACATTGCAAGGTTCCTGAAGGGTTTGAAGTGATTGTAGGGGTGGATTTGAGGAAAAGAGATTTTACAATAAAATTTGAAGAGAGTGTCGAGAGTATCCAAAAACCTACGGCACTTGGAGGAAAGAGTGAGTCTAAGTTCTTTCTATGTGGAGAGAGGGGACATAAGGCAAGTTCATGTCCATTGACCTTTGAGAGCAAGAGATTGAGGGAAAGGAGAGGCTTACTTGACTTGGGTTTGCATGTTGGACCTTCTTCACCAAGATTGGGAGGGAGAAGATCTAAGACCAAGGAGTTGTGTGAGGTTTGTGAAGTTGAAGGACTTCCAAAAGGACATGAGTGTAGTGGAGTAAAATCATTTTTGGAGACTTTGGTGAAGGATCTTGGAGAGAGTCTTGGTACAGCTACAGAAATACTACTACATTCATCAACTAGTTCTCAAGATTAGTGATGGAGATAATCTTTCAACTTATGGATAAACTATCCATGAGGGTTCGATTAATATGCACTCTAGGATTTGATGTTGCTATAGAAATCTTGGAGCAACCTGAGCCTTCTTTTTCCCCTAGGATGGATTACTCTCAAATGGTGTTAGTCATGTACATACTCTATTAGTTATGGAGTGAGAGAAAAAAAATTGAGCGGAAGAAAGATAGTGAAAGGTTAAGATGGGGAAACTTTCGGTTTTCTTTGGCAAGGATGGAGAAGATGTGGAGGCCTTTGTGAGAGACTTCAAGAAAGATTGCATAGGAAAAAATGAGAGGAGGAAGAATGAGTGGGCCTCATTATAACCAGATTTCTTTGAGGATGCAACACTTACATGGTATGAGTCAGAATATCAAAAAAGAGAGAGGAGAGATGGGGAAGAGGAGTCTTGGGAGACTTTGACTTCAACACTCATTGAGAACTTTCTTCCTGATGAGAGTTATGAGAGATTGATGAGTGAGGTTACATTTCTGAAGCAAGGAGATGGGGAGAAAGTGAGAGTCTATGTGGAAAGAGTGGAAAAGTTAGAGTCCAGATTTTGCATAGTGTTGAAGAAGGGTAGAGATGATGTGGAGACTACTATGATTGTCATAGAGGCCATGCTCACCAAGAATTTTGTGGGAGGGTTGAGACCACAAATTAGAAGCAAGGTGAGATATGAGAAACCTTCTTCCAAGGTTGAAGCTATCAAAATTGCAATTTGTATGGAGGAGAGTTTGGAAGGGGATGAGAGTGATTTGGTGGTGAAGGAGGTTTTACATCTTCCTCAAGGCTACAAGTATGGTGGAACTTCTGATACTTTTTTGGCAAGGGTTGCACCACAAGTAGTAGTTGCTCCAGTTTGTGCATCTCCACCAAAAGATCCACTTCAAACCATCACAAAATAACTTGCGGATCTCAAGATCAATGTGGTCCAACTATGGGAGAAGAGAGAGGTGGATCAGAATGTAGGGAGAGGGCCTAGGAGTTATGAAAACTATCCATATAGAGGAGTCAAAGCAGCCAACAATTTCAATTATAGAAATTGTTTTGGTTGTGGAGGAAGTGGCCATATCCCTTTGGATATGGCCACTTCCTCCATGGTAAGTGGAATTGCCCAAATTCCACTTACCATGGAGGAAGGAGTTATGAGGGAGCCAATAGAAGGAAAGAGGGAGGTAGTGAAACCCAAGTGGCTCCTAATCCAAACAAAGGTAAGGAGATAGCATCCATAGATGTGGTTCAGAGAAAGTATGAGAAGGGAGAGTGCTCAAACTCCAAGGGTCTTAATTTGGAGCTTTTGGCACAAGAGAAGAAGAGAGCTCGTTTTGTAGAGGATGTTCACTCTTCTCAAGGATTTACTCCAAGCAAGGATACTCCTATGTCTACTAGGAGCACTTGCACCTCAACACCATCAACAACAAAGACCTTCAACATTTGTGGTGAGCATGGAAAACAAGCAACAAGTTCAACCAGTAAGGGTGATGGATAAAGTGGTAGTTTCAGTTATGGGAGTTCAAAATCTCATGACTTTCCAAGTCTTGAAGGATTCAAGCTATGACTTACTTCTTGGGAGGCCATGGTTGAGAGCAGCATGCACAATTGATCAATGGCACAAAGGGTACTTGAGGATTGGGTCATCAAACCATAGAGGCACAGTTCCTGTGACTAACACCACCAACACTTCACATTCAGATACACCATCTTCTGATTATTGGGAATCAGATTCTGAAGAAGGAGCTTCAGGTGTGGACACAAGCATGGAAGAGGAGACTCCCATGGAGGAGGATAAATCTGAATCTGATTCAAATGTGTATCTTTTGTGTGCTATGGATTTTGCACCTAAGCTTGAGGTTTTGAAAGACCCAGATAAATCACCATTGACACTTGAGGAGGTAGAGAGAAGGTTAGCTACCCTCAAGTATGTTCCAAATGTTACCAAGGAGAAGAAGGTGAGATTTGAGGAGATTTTCCGCAAGTTCATCCATGTTTTTGCTTTCAATTACAAGGATTTGAAGGAAATCACCTTGGAGGAGCACAAGATAGAGGTGGAGTCACATGCAAGACCAAGCCACCAAAAACAATGTCGCATTAGCCCACCAATATCTTTGGTTGTGAAGGAGAAGATTGATAAGCTCAAGGAGGCTAGATTTATCTTTGAGGTAGAGAATTCATAATGGGTGTCTCCAATTGTCATTGTGAAGAAAAAGAATGGCAAGCTTTGGGTATGTGTGGATTACAAGAAGCTCAATGTTGTTACCAAGAAGTACTACTACCCATTGCTATTCATTGATGCGATCTTGGAGGAGGATTGCTTTTCATTGATGAGATCTTGGAAGAGGTTGTAAGTATTGAGAGGTATAGTTTTGGAGATGGTTATAGTGGATATAACCAAATCAAGATTGCACCTAAGCATCAACAACTCACCACATTCACCACACCTTGAGGAACTTACGCTTTCAAGGTCATGCCTTTTGGGCTTTGCAATGCTCCAGCCACATTCCAACGGTTCATGAACAAGGTATTTGAACCTTTCATTGGGAAATTTGTGAGAGACTTCATTGATGACTTTTGTGTCTATGGAAGTAAGGAGGAGCACTTTGAGCACCTAATCAAGGTCTTGCAACGCTTGGATGAGGCAAATGCATCACTCAACTTAGAGAAATGTATTTTTGGATGTGAAGAAGGTCTACTTTTGTGGCACATCATCTCCAAGGATGGAATAGCAGTTGATCTTGAGAAGGTGAGGAAAATCTCAGACCTTCCATTCCCTTCAAGCTTGACAAAGTTACGCCAATTCTTGGGAATGGTTGGATACTATAGGAGGTTCATCTTCTCATTTTCCAACAAGGCTTATGTCATGCCATTTGTAGTTTCGCATCTAGATGCTCAAACACTAGAGTTCTAGTGATAGTAGTTAGAGGTATTTTGGCCATTACTCATAGACTACTTTACGACGGTCAGATTTCAAGTTTAGTGTACTGACTTCATGGTAGAGCCCACCGTCACTTGCACCATCCGCACCGTTGGGTGTGCCGTCAGCGGGACCGTTGAGAGGAGACCTAGGTCGAAATCAAGGGAATACCTTGGGAGTGCAGCTCCAGAGAGCTCACTTCTCTGATGTTGAGCCTTCGAGTTCTTGGCTAGAGTGGACAAAAAGCCGGTGAGCGTCACTTGGAGTCTTTACGCTAGAGTGGGTGTGGCTTGATTGTAATTAGTGCCCTATTATTGGCAATTTGTTGAGGATCAGATCAAGTATTGATCTGAGTTTGATTGATTCGAGTGGTAAACGATTTGATTACATCAGAGAAGTGAGTCAGGGGGAAATTGGGTGTAGGAACTGAGAGTGTTGGTGGTATCTCCAAGCTCGATGGATCGTGGTGTCTCAATCGAGTAGTTCAAATTTGGCCAACGCTTCTGCACAGGCAAAATTTGGAGCCAGGGGAGAAGCAATCTTCAAGTGGTAGTTGTGATTTTGAGCTCAGGACCAATTTGTTATGAGTTGAGCTCAGAAACTAAAATTGAAGGTGGAGTTGAGAGTAGATTCTCACAAATTGAAGATTGTACGAAACAGATTTTTCCAATTTGGCTCGAGTGGAGAGTTAGCTGAGGATTTAGTGGTCAGCCATTTTTAGGGATTTATGTCAGATTTTACGTCAGATTTTGTGAAGGAGTTACATCAGATTTTGGCAAAACGAACTTGAAACTGATCCTTAGTGATCCTCATAGCTTAGGAAATAGATAGGTACTCCAATTATGTCAAATGCCAAATGGTGGCAGAGTCGGTCCTGTGTTGATTTATGAGATGGAGGGTTGTTGTTTAGCATTTGTGTGATTGGACCCCCTTCATTCTTTGCTTCCTGTTTGTGCACCGTATTTGTGTGAGGTGCCCTGAATTTTGAGCGTTGGTGCTCTGGTGTGCTCTCAATAGTGAGGTTGGAGTGATGACCAGTCAGACTATCTTTGTTTCTCTCCAGTGAGGTAGGAAGTGATGACCTACAGACCATGAGAATGTGTGTTGTGATGGCAGGTTACAGGTCGCCCTTGCTCCTAGTATAGTTGTCTTAGTTACAATTACATTAGTGGATAGTGTTTTGCTAGTTTTGGCATTTGGTGGTGCTCGGTTGGTATTGGCACTTGGTGGTGCTCGGTTGGTGTTGGCACTTGGTGGTGCTCAGTTGATGTTGGCACTTGGTGGTGCTTGGTTGGTGTTGGCACTTGGTGGTGCTTGGTTAGTGTTGGCACTTGGTGGGGTACTTGCGGTTGCAATTGGTGGTTTTGGTTTGCTATTGCGGTTACTTGGTCACAACGGAGTTCTTTGGGAATTCTAGAGGAGTTAGCCCTGTAATACACAATGGGTTTACTCCGAGTGGCACTCGGTATTAGCTTGTATCTCAGGTCCTAGCGAGGGAGGAGATTGACTCTGAGTTGGAGTTTGACACAGGAGCTGATCTAGTTGAGAGTGCACTTGTTGTGTCCGCACCGTTGTTGTGGGACATGAATGAGATTTATGGGGCCTCCAAAGGCCCTAGGCGTTACTCTGGTATAGTGGGTACCATTGAGTTGGATGACTTTATCCATGAGTTTGATAGTTGGTGTGATCTGCAGTAGATGCGGAACCCGACTTTGTTCACACCTTTCATGGCATAGAAGGAGTTGTTTTAGCACTTGCAAGGTCCGCCAATGGACGACTACCATGAGTTCAAGAGAGCTCATTTGGAGGAGATTGAGTTATGGAGATGGTATTGGTCTCCAAACTATATCTCTATCACTTCAGGCTCGGTGGCCAAGAGTAGATCGGCTGTACCTACGAGTTCTAGCTCAAGTAGTGTTGGTGGAGCTAGTGAAGGTGCACTAGCTGGAGAGAGTGTTACCACAAGTGGAGGTACCGCTGTTGGAGGTGGTGTGGTATTGGGGTTTAACCCCATGGTGGAGTTCTTCTTGTGTTTGAGGTTGAACTACCAAGGAGTATGGACTGACAAGTTGAGGAGCTTGCAGGAGTTCCAACGGAAGGCTGGAGAGAGCCTACACGAGGCATGAGGCGGCTGATCAGTTTCACTCAAGGAGTTATTGAGGCCCAAACAGTCCAATTTTGGTATAAGATATTGGATAGGGAGTTGCGATGTAGAGTTCATGATGCTACATTGTTATAGGCTATTTTGCCTACTTTGGCAGTGGTCTTTGGTTTGGTTGAGTGTATTGAGCTCAACATGGTGGAGGAGAGAGTGGTGACATCTGGATTTGGTAGGGAGACCTCATCCACGGCTACGACTTCTTCTAGAGTGCAGCAGTGCACCATGCCTAGTTGGTTTTTGAGGATAAGGTGGACAGCCTAGATCCTATAGAGCGAGTGAAGGGCCTAGTGGAGTTAGACCCTTACCTTCATTTGTGGGTCAACAGCAACCAGTGAGTGGTGGTGTTGCTTGTTGGACTTGTGGTGGACCTCACCATAGGAGAGAGTGTACTCAAGGCAATGGACATGATACCTCTGGTGCATCACAGCCAACATAGAGGTAGTGTGAGCACTGCCACAGATTTGGTCACACTAGTGACCGGTGTTTTGACCTACACCCGGAGTTACGGAGTGGTAGGGCTGCTATGGCAGGTAGTAGAGGAGCTCCAATTCATGGAGGACAAGGTGGTAGAGGTGGTGGTAGTGGATCTACACCTAGTAGGGGTGCAGTACCTACCCTTACTTCTGACACAACTATGGCTACTCAGATTTAGCAGTTGGAGCAAAGATTGGCTAGTATGGCTATTGCTCAAAGGAGATCAGATTTGGGTGTTGAGGCTTCCACCTCATATGCTGGTGATAGAGATGCTTTGGATTTCATGTGCGGAGCAGCACAAGTAGATGCATCTGCAGTAGTGACTAGGAGTGCAGTATGTGCTCCAGAGCCTAGAGGAGCATCAGTGGAGTTGGACCCACAGAGAGGAGAGGTTGAGAGACAGGTCAGACTTCCCTAGTCTTTCACGCTATCTGAGGCATTGCAAACAACATCCATGGTTCCTAAATGTCCTAGTGTAGATGTGGTAGGTGGTGATAGAGTACATGATGGACTACCTACTAGTCAGCCACCTACTACTACACAGACTGAGTCTAGCATGATGTTGGGGGAGGCTTAGCTGATTATGTAGCGTCCTTTGTTTTTGGCCAATGACATGTTTACATTGGGAGTTGACCCAACCCCAGTGTTCAGGTTGGCTGCCACACTTTGTGAGAGTAGGGATGATGCGGTTCCTACTACTAGGGCAGAGGTGGTTGATAGTGGAGATGATCTGGTTGAGGAGCATGGGATCCGTTCAGCAACCAGTGGTTTATGGCAAGCAACAATGGCTAGACTGGAGGAGTTGCCAACTAGACCAGCATTTGAGAGAGCACGGTTCACACCTGGTGTTGTCCTATTGGATAACCAGAGGGGGATTTTTCGTTTGGTGGGACCTTCAGGGAAGGTCTATACACCACATAGAGTCTTGTTAGACTCTAGTGCGTAGCCCTTTATGTTGGGGAAGGCTGCAGTTGTCGGTCTAGAGTTACGGAAGACCGATGTGGAGAGGTGTCCATTTCAGATCTAGACATCTCTAGGTGGTGGTTTGACACAATACATCACACGTGGGGAGCTTGTTGTCCAGGTTCAGCCTGGTCATCCAATTGATAGCTTGGTGGTGAGAGCTCAGACTATTGCAACAATAGTTGAGTCATATGATGTGCTAGTTGGGGGAGCAATTTCAGCATTGTCTATTGGGAGGAGACACCCTCTTATAGACCTGGTTGGCAGTCTGGTGAGGGACGGGTATGTTGCTTACCAGTACCCTTCAGTAGTGGCAGTCTTGGCTCACTACAGTCCGGGACCATGGCAGCATCAGTTTTAGCTTTCAGTGGTGTAGTTACTTGGCTTGGTGACTTGTTGGAGCGGAACAACCATGCAAAAGATACTCTAGTACCAGAGGAGATCTTTTGGCTTTGGAGTACAAGTGGGATTGTTCTATCTACCTTGGATGTTCCATTTTGGAGTTCAAAGGAGGCGTTGCAGCAGCATGCAGATCAGTTGGTGCAGCAGGCTTGGAGTGGAGCCTTTGTACCATCAAGAGACGAGTGTGAGGATGAGCCTCCAGAGACAATTGCTTTGACACCTCTGGATACCACACTCATTGCTTGATAGGATCCAGTAGAGGAGATATGCCTATTGGAGTTGTTTCGTGGGATCGGCACCAGACTAGCTGTGGTGTTATAGGCGGGTATCAGAGTACAGAGGTACTTGTATGTAGAGACAGATGAGACTACAAGGCAAGACTCTCTACATCATGTGGCACACTTGGCCTATCGGTATCCAGAGTTATTACCGATGTCAATAGTCAGAGGTTACCAGAAGGCCGTACCAGCAAACATTTCCTTACTAGGGCGCATGACCTAGAGAGACATGGGCCTATTCACTTGGTGATTTCTAGATGGCCATGTTAGGGACATACACGTACGGGCGGTAGTTTGGGTCTTTAGGATCCTTGTTCTGGTGTGTTTTGGGAGATGCTACGGATACTACGACATCTCCAGGTTCATCGGTCTGTTTCTACCCTTTTGGAGAGCGGGCCTTTGATAGGTGATTCTTGCACTAGAGTGGTGGCAAGTACACATCAGGTCCATTCTTAGATGGGACCTACTGTATTGTTAGATGCAGCCAAAGTGGGATCGCAAGCTCATTGTCTTTGCCTTTGGTGGACGAACCTCTTACCTAGAGAAGTTCTATAGTGCGCTTATGATGGGATTCAACGACTTGACTTCATTCTTGTGGATGACATCTTGGATGTTAGACATCAATCTCAGACAGTGGTAGTGGCTGATAGGTCATCTATGGCAATGGTGAACCTAGTTGGACAGCCTAGAGCCGCATTTCCCACACTCATGAGTTTCCCAAGCTCTCATGCTTTTCGAGAGAGAGGACCTGGACTTGTTTGGCACTCACAGTTACAACAATTGGTGGAGCCCAATGCTGATGAGAGAGAACAGGCAATGGGTTTTCGCACCGGTATTACCGCTATTCCAGTAGTGTTAGAGGCATCTAGGCATCAGGTGTTAGGTCAGGCTATGGACCTAAACTGTTTGACCTGGATTGTGAGCATTGGCTTGGCAGAGCAGCGTAGGATGCACTTGATAGGCATCACCACTTGGACACTTGTGAGCCTTGTGCCCATTGAGACGATTCAAGCACATGCTGAGGGCAATGGACCGAGTGGACATGGTATTCTTGGGACACATCCAGTAGCTACTAGGGAGAGTGGTCTACTTGGAGTCCATCTAGGTGAGCGTGGGCTACTTGGATTACACCCTTGGTCTAGATGAGATGCAGCTAGAGGACATGTGGAGCTTGCAACCAGAGTGGAGGGAGTTTTTCACACAAAGGTTGGGACCTCTAGTGGTTGGGAGCATGACACTATTGCTCCTAAGGGCCCAGTGTAGCAGCGAGTCAGTACGTCTTCCACTCTTATTACAGTTACAGAGGATACTTGGGAGCCAGATCTTGGACCCAAGCTTACTAGAGAGGAAAGACAGAGGGTTTGGAGGTTCTTGAGGAGTCACACGAGTTGTTTTGCCTTCAGTATGAAGGATTTGGGTGCTCTGAAGGGACTTGGTATATGGATTGAGTTGACTAGCGATACACTAGTTTTCCGACGTCCTTATTGATATAGTGAGATGGAAAAGACATTGATTCAGAGCCGGAGTAGTGACTTTTTTGAGGCTGGTTTGGTGGAGATTTCACATAGAGAGTATGCATCAGAGACAGTGATGCCAGCCAAGAAGGATATGCATGGCAACTACTACAGATAGGCGGATGTGTGGAGATTACCGTCCTATCAATTGATAGACTAGGGCTGATTGGTATGCCATGCCTACATTAGAGGAAATTTTTGATGCGATTGGGCATGCAAAGGTCTTCAATACTTTGGATCTTCAAGCGGGATATCATCAGTTGCCAATCAGGGAGGAGGATAAGTCCAAGATAGCATTTTGGGCTATTGATCCTCACGGCAAGGATGTGTTATATCAGTGGAAGTTCTTACCATTTGGGTTGAAGAACACTCATGTTGAGTTCCATAGGGTCATGGATAGGATCCTAGCTGGATTGGATTTTGTTTGGTGTTATATTGATGACATTTTGGTCTATAGCACTACTATGGAGGAGCATGAGACAATTGTTGGAGGTGTTTGAGAGGTTGAGATCTCATGGACTCAAATTACATCCTGGGAAGTGTAGGTTCTTCCACGAGCAGGTTGAGTATTTGGGTCACACTATCTACCCCGGAGGACTTGGTGTTCAACAGACCAAGGTGGAGGCTATTGCACGTATTCCTCGGCCTACGGATGTGAGCAAAGTGCAAGCATTCCTTGGGTTGGAAAACTTCTATTGCCGCTATGTTAGAGGATTTAGTGCCATTGCCAAGGCCTTGACGAAGCTGACCAAGCTTACACAGGAGTGGTGTTGGGGAGATGAGCAGGAGAGAGCTTTTGTAGAGCTCAAGGAGAGGTTGACATGTGCTCCTATTTTGAGGAGACCGATCAGAGGATGACCATTTCAGGTTCATACTGATTGGAGTATGTTGGAGCTTGGAGCGGTGCTCACCCAACATGATGATGAGGGGAAGGAGTTTGTGGTGGCCTATGCTAGTCGCTCCAACAATTCAGCGGAGGCAAAGTATAGTTCATATGAGGGAGAGTGCTTGGCAGTAGTTTGGGTAATAGCACATTTCTGATGTTACCTATTTAGTAACCCCTTCACTCTCATCACTGATCATCAGCCACTGAAGTGGTTGATGGAGTCCGACAAGCTTTTAGGGAAGCTTGCACAATGGGCTTTGATTTTATAGGAGTATGATTTCACGGTTGTTCATAGATCTGGAGTGGTGAACCGTGATGCAGATGTGTTGAGTAGAATGTCCTAGCCAGTAGGATCAGACCGGAGCACGTTGGCATGGTGAGACAGATGAGGAGATGGTGTCAGGTTGACATGCATCTGCCTTTCTGTGTATATTTTCTAAGGCTTTGGTGGTATCTCTCTCAGCGCATACAGGAGGAGTTATGGAGGTCACAGATCCAAAGAGTGAAGATATTGGTATAGTTCAATGAGACATTCATGATGATGTCTTAGTGATGGACTATCTTTGCATTGGTGTTGTGGGTGGCACAGTTGGGGCCAAGGAGAGAGACCATGTCCTTCAGCAAGCTAGACGGTTCAGATTGGAGGGTAGACACCTTTTGCGTGTGTGGGAGGATGGTAGAGTATGGGTAGTACCACTTCCATCTCAGAGACCACAGTTGGTCCATCATGCTCACGAGGAGCTAGGACATTTTGGAGTAAAGCATACATATAGCTTACTCCAGAATCATTATTTGTGGCGCGGTATGCAGACCAAGGTACAGTAGTTTGTTGCCAGATGTGTGGTTTGTGACCAAGTTAGAGCATCATTCAATGCTCCTACACCACAGTTACACCCATTACCTATCATGGGATTGGATTACCGTTGGAGTTTGGACTTTGCTAGACCTTTACCGCTGACTGTGAGGCATCATTGGTATGTTTTGGTGATGGTGGAGCACTTCTCCAAGTGGATTGAATTGGTGGCACTTCTTGACAAGTCTAGTGAAGGGATAGCTTACTCATTCCTGGATTGAGTTCTTAGTCATTTTAGTGCACCAGCTGAGGTTTTGACTGATCAGGGTACAGAGTTCTTGGGAGAGTTTTAGATCTTGTGTGACAAGGCATTCATTGATCATCGTACTTCATCTTGTGATCACCTTGAGGTAGATGGCTTAGCAGAGAGAGTGGTTCAGACAGTGAACAGAGGATTGCAAAAGTATGGTTTGTAGAGAGGCCACTTGGGAGATTGGGATCTCCAGTTCCCTTGGTTGGCCATGGGCTATCAGTTCAGCCAGCAAGCCTCCTTAGCATCCTTCTCTCCGTACTTTCTACTCTACGGACGAGATCCAGATTTACCTGCAGCCATTTGTCAAGATGCTACTATAGTTTTGGACTTGGATGACCCCGATGTATGGATGAGCATATGTTCTTAATGGGCAGAGATCTTTTGGAGAGTGATGCCGATGGCCTTTGAGAACTTGGCAATTGTGCAATATAGAGATACTTTACGCTATGCTACCATTTGAGGAGGAGGTTGTAGACCCTCGATCTGTCGATTTCATCCATGAGATTACGTATATCTACAATAGATAGCACCAACAACACTTGATGTTTTGACAAGCTGCACTATCTTGAGAGTGCGTGAGGTTTTGCCATCTGGAGTCCTTGTGTTAGAAGGATGTGATGGTGTTGTTTGGAAGGATCATGTGCGCAATTGTGCACCATGCCACCTCCCAAACATTGATGGTACTATGGACCCAAGCTTGGCACTTGTACATGCAGGCTTGAGGTGTATGTTATGTGGCTCTTCAGGTGGAGCTGCTACTATGTTAGTGTGTGATAGCTGTTTGAGAGGATGGCATATGGCATGTATGATTCCTCCCCTCACGGTGGTTCCTCAAGGACAGTGGTTATATCCTAGATGTATTTGACCTATAGCTAGTTCATTCTTTATGTGGTATAGATTGTAGACAGGCAACTAACGATGGGGCTCCATAGCACCCGGCCTCTTGATCTTTGCCCATTATAGGATATACCATATACTTAGAGTAGATGGCTATCTGGAGTTAGAGGGACCTAACCGCTAGCTAGGGGGTGATTGTGGCACTTTAGAGTCTATGTATGACTTATGTGTGAGTTGTGCTTCTATTGTGTATGATGTTGACAGCAATGTATATACGCACGACAATTGTCACGCCATTTGTAGTTTTGCATCTAGATGCTCGGTCACTGGAGTTCTAGTGATAGTAGTTAGAGGCATTTTGGCCATTACTCATAGGCTACTTTCTGACGGTCAGATTTCAGGTTTAGGGTACTGATTTCATGGTGGGGCCCACCGTCACTTGCACCATCTTCACCGTTGGGTGTGTCGTCAGCGGGACCGTTTGGAAGGAGACCTAGGTCAAAATCAGGGGTATACCTTGGGAGTGTAGCTCCTGAGAGCTCACTTCTCTGATGTTGAGCCTTCGAGTTCCTGGCTAGAGTGGATAGAAAGCCGGCAAGCATCACCTGGAGTCTCTATGCTAGAGTGGGTGTAGCTTGACTGTAATCAGTGCCCTATTGTTGGCAAGTTGTTGAGGATCAGATCAAGTATTGATCTGAGTTTGATTGATTTGAGTGGTAAATAATTTGATTATTGTGGCACTTTAGAGTCTATGTATGACTTATGTGTGAGTTGTGCTTCTATTGTGTATGATGTTGACAGCGATGTATGTTGTGTAGCGATGTATATATGTACGACACTTATGCATTGACCATCTACATGAAGAAGGGTGTAGATTACATGGTGATTTTGGAGGACAAGAAGGCTCTCAAAGCTTTTGAGGAGCTCAAGCAATCCCTTGTTGTAGCTCCAATTCTTGCTAAACCTGATTGGAGTAAGCCTTTCATCCTCTACACTAATGCTTCTAATGCAGCTATAGGATGCAATCTTAGTCAAGAAGACCAAGATGGGTATGATTATCCAATAGCTTATGCTAGTAGGCAGATGGTTTCAGTAGAGAAGAACTACTTTGTCACGGAGAGAGAAGGGTTGGCAGTGATCTTTGGTCTCAAGAAGTTTAGACACTACTTGATTGGAGGGAAATCCACCATTGTCACGGATCACAAGGCTTTGAAGTACATCTTCAACAAGCCTAATGTTGAAGGGAGACTAGCAAGGTCGATGATATTCTTGTTTGAGTATGACTACAACATTGAGGATAGGCCAGGAAAGAAACATGCAAATGATGATTTGTTATCTAGAGCCTATGATCATGATGGAGATGAGCCAGTGGATGATTCCTTCTCGGATAGGAGCTCATGATAATCTCAATGACTCAAGAGGTTCTAATGGAGTACAAGGAGATTGTGGATTTTATGACAAGAGGTAACTATCCAGAAGGGATGCATGCTAGGGAGAGGAAGGCTCTTGCAGCAAGATCTAGACCTTACACAATGGTGGAGGATATTCTTTTTCACCAAGGAGCAGATGGTCTACTTCAAAGAGCAATAGGTAAGGAAGAGTCTATCCTACTCACAAAGGAGTTTCATGAAGGTTTAGTATATGGGGATACTTTGCAAGAAAGGTGACTGCTTTCAAGATTCTAGATGCAGATTACCATTGAAGAGGGATTTTCAAAGATTGTCTTGATTATTGCAGAACTTGTCATGTTTATCAAGCTTTTGCTAGAAAGTCTACATCCACTCCACCACTTAGATCAATCCCATTGCTAGGACTTTTTGAGAAGTGGGGAATTGATTTTGTAGGTCCTCTCAATAGAACCCCAAGGAACAATCCGGTACATTGTGGTAGTTATTGATTACCTTACCAAGTGGGTTGAGGCTAGACCATTGAGGGACAAGAATGAAGATGAACTGTGTAGATTTCTTTATGAACACATTATCACTAGGTTTGGATGCCCTTTGGAGTTGGTTTCTGATAGAGGAGGAGAGTTTACAAGAAGCATTACTACAGCCATGCTATGACATTTCTCTATCACACATAGAGTAACTACATCCTATAAGCCAAATTCCAATGGTTTGGCAAACAGAACCAATCAGACCTTGTACATGATTGTGGTACCCACATTTTTCATTTTGGACGAGTTTTGAAGAAAAAGTGTCTTGTTGAAACCAAATTGAAACCAAATGGAGAAGAAATGAGTGCAAACTTGTGTCTTGATCAGACCCAAGGGAGTCAACATTATGTGAGAGGAAGCAGGACTCGGACTGGATCAAACCCAAAGAAGGTTACTTTGTGTCAGAGGAGGGAAAAACTCGGACCAGGCGCCGAAAGAGGATTTCTTCTCATCGGAATGAAGGTTACATGTCAGGAATACTACGGGGGCCATTTCTCAGTGAAGAAAAGTCCAAATCAATTGTGCTATATCTCGTTGGAAGCGTCTCGTCCAGGGCTTTTTGTTGCCACCAAAATCTCAAAGTTTGAAGGTCTATAGAAGAAGTTACAAGCATTTGAAGTTTTGGGAGTAGATGTACTTCGCGTTGAGGTTCTTCGAGTCAATGTGACTTCGTACTTCGTGTTTACATGACTTCGGGTCTAAAGACTTTGCCTCAAGATGGAGATGACTAAATCCAAGGAAGTCAGACCTCGAAGTGCAATGAAGGTGACTTTGGGAATCTTGCGGAAAGCATTAGAGGAAGTTAAAATAGAGAAAGAAGATAGTTAGGATACCCATGATTTCAATTTCAATTCTAATTGAAGATGGAACATGAATTGAAGGAGAAGTAGCAGTAGTGAATAAACCTAAAGTGCAAGATCAGACAGTAAGTGTCTTCGGGTTAGTAACATGAGTGATTAGGGGAAAATGGGTTACAAATTGAAGGTGTAGATAGTGTACACATGCTTTCAATTACAATTCTTGATGATGACACAATAGAATTAGTAAAGGAATTGATAGTAGTTAAACCCGAGGTAAGAGAGATAGGAGTGCAGGTGTCTTCGGATTTGACATTTGACACTTTAGAGAAGAGTGGGTCGGGAGATAAGGAATTAGATAGATTACCCACTAGTGGAATTTCAGATCAGGAAAGAGAATTGCTGGATTTGGTAGAAGAATTAGAAGTTGTGAAACCCGAGGACAGAGTAGTAGGAAGTAAGATTACTTCGGGTTCCGGTTTGAAAGTCGGAGAAGAAGTAGACATCGGATCGGAGTAGTAACCAATTTGAGATTTGAAGAGGCAGATATGAAGAGGTGCATTGTCATTTCGGATCTGCAGGTTAGAACAGTTGTTGTAGAAACGGTATAATTGTTAGAACTGTCGATTGCTTCACTATTTAAGAGTGGCATTTGCAAGAAATTGTTGTTCAGTGCTCATTATTTCTGAGAATAGATAAAGCAAAGTGCTATGAGGCAGTGCTCGTCGCTTGAGCTTGATTCCGAGTATCAACTTTGCAATTGTGTTTGTGAGTGTTTGGAGAAATTCAAAGTGCAAGTAAGTGTGTTTGTTGGATGTTGGATTCTGCAGCCTTGATCTTCATTGTGTGTGTTTGATCCTGAGTGAAGTGCAATTGGAGCAATGCCTTGACAGATCTAAGAGGAATTGTAGTGTTGGTAGTATTCTGCATTTGTGAGTGCAGTGCGAAGTTGATGTGAAGCAATTTTGATCGAGGAAGTTGTGCCTTCAGTGGAGGGGTGGAACACAATTCTAAGGCAAAGTCATTTTGCAGTGAAGTGCCATTTTTGGGAGAGCCTGAATCATCACAATCAAGATTGTTTGGAAAGATTTGATGGAGTTGTGATTATGGAGTGTTAATTCGTGACAAGTCTATGAGTCAGTGCTTGTTACTCTCTTCTGGGTGTGGTTTCTACCTGAGAGATTAAAGATGCAACCAAGAAGAACTACATGTTACTGTTTGACTTCGTATTTGGACATTTTTGACTTGTATCTCTGCGGGAACAAACTTTACTTACCCAATTACCGCAAAAGTGATATTTGCCGGGTTATCACAATGATGTTGGCCAAAGATGCAGAAATGGAGGAGGCTAAACATCATTGGGACAAGAGGATTCATGCAGTTTTGTGGGAGTATAGGACAACCATGAAGACTTCCATTGGATATTCTCCATTTCAATTGGTATATGGTATTGAGTCTACCTTACCTATTCACTTTGATCTTCCTACCTTCCAAAGCATTCATAGGAGATTGAAAAAAGCACAAGAAGGTGATGCAGAGAAGTCAAGGAAGGATCAACTCATGGAGTTGGAAGAGGCAAGAGCAGTTGTTATAGTTTGAGTGGAGCAAGCCCAAAGGAAACAAAAGGAGAGCTATAACAAGAGGCAAGGCAAGAAGAAGGTAGAGCCTTTCAAAGAAGGTGATTAGGTAATGTTGTTTGATTCTATTCGATTCAAGAGAGTGCAAAAGAAGTTTTTGCCTAAGTACTTTGGACCTTTCATAGTGGAGAAGGTGTGGGGCAATTACACCTATGATCTCAAAGAGTTGGGAGGAAGACACTTTGATAGGATTAACCATGATAAGTTGAAGATGTACCATAGAAGGTAGTGTGGTACCCTCATTTTTATTTTTTTTTCAAAATGGAGAAGAAGAAGTGTATAGTGAAGTTGGATTGCACCTGTATGGCTGAAGAAGGCAAAGAAAAGAGTCTTTGGGATGAAACCCGAGGTAAAGTAGCTTCGGGTCATAAGGCGAAGTACTCGGACTTGCCTTGTCAGCATACAACCCGAAGTAAGGAGTCTTTGTATCGGGGGGAGCTCAACTCGAGGCAAAGATAGAGTAACAACCTTTCTTCAAGGTGAGAAATTCAAGAAGGGACCATTCAAAACCGGCGGCCAATACGCGTGAAGTACAATTAATAGTGATAGGCCCATGCAAGAGGTGTGATTTCTCCGTAGAAACTCAAATTGAAGAGAGATGAAGAAGGCGCAACTCTATAAAAATCAGGCTAACAATGAAGCAATGTCGAGCAATTTTCCTTTGCCATTGAAGAGTTGTCCTACAAGTGATCATGGGAAGGGAAGTAGAGTTGAAGACGCGCTAGTGTGTAGAGGAGAATTCAAGAGAGTGAAACCGAGAGATAGTGAAGAAGCAGGAAAGATGGGAGGAGGAAAGAAGAACTCCGAGTTCACAATGAGAAATCATGCGATTTGGAGGTTAGATGTGATCATGAGAATTGAAGTCTTGAGCCAACTTTGGATCATATTCTTGGCATGGAAATGGAATGTAATTTTTCCATGTTTCATGATTGAGATAATTGAGAGTAAGTGTCTTGATGGCCCCGAGGAAGAGGGGAAGAGAGGAAATCCGGCTTGCTGGACAGAGTCGGATTGGAGATTAGTGCTCAGAAGAGAGGTAGGCACAAAGCAGGGTACCACATTCTTGGAGAAGGGAGAGGTAGCCGAGGAAACCCAAGAAGTGAGAGATAACTTCTCTTTGAAGAGAACAAAGAATAGGTATAAGGTCAAGACTTACAAAGGTCCAATGAAGAGAGGGATCGTGAGTGCTCTCATGGCAATCTTGAAGCCGGAGAGGACAACTTATGTGATGAAACACCAAGCGGTGTTCTTCCATATGATGTTTGCAGGAGAACCTATCAATTGGGGCGAGGTGCTTCCATGGGAGGACAAGACAGATGGTGTGGAATTTGCGGGATAAGTCGCCTCCACACTACATTGTGCCATTTGCAGCACATTTTTACCTGGGGTTGAATTTGCTCAATTTGGCAGAGCATAGCAGAATGGTGTCTCACTTCCATCCCAACTTGAGAAGAGAAGTCGACGTGGAGGAGCAACAATACATTCTTCAAATCCAAAGCATGGATGAGTACTACGTGCAAACGGGCAAGAGCGTGGAGATAGAAGTGAGTACTCCGAAGTCAAAGAAGCGGAGTCAACAAGGAGAAGGCAAAGATGTGGAGAAGATAAGACCTCGGAAGACCAAGAGAGGAAACCCAAGGAGAGGCATAGTGGTGATCGCGTCACAAGAGGAAGACTTTGAAGGCAAAGCCAAGTGCAAGTCTGAAGACTCGGAACACGAGGAAGAATCGGAGCTCATGTTGCAACGTAGAGATACAAGTAGCGATAGTGATGAAGGTGGAGAGATGACGTTGGTGCCTGCTGAAGAAGAAGAAGAAGAAGAAGTTTGGGTGGAGCTCGAGGAAGAAAATAATGCAAAGTTGGAAGACGAGGTACCCAAGCCAGAGGAGAAGATGTTTACGATTCAAAGAGGAGTTTGTTTGAGATGCAAGGCAAAGTGTGAAGCGGGTCCAAGCAAGGCAAGGGAAGAGGCAAATGCTAGCTTAGGGAGTGAAGCGTCTATTCCGATACGACGATTGTATAGAAGAAGGCAAGTATCGAGAGGAGAAGAGGTAAGGAAGGAGATTTCTATGCAGGAGGAAGTAGTTGCAAGTAATGGAGTGGAGTACCTACGAGAAATTGTGTGGCCGTTGTTGGTGAAGTTGGAGCACAAGAAGAAGGAGATGCAGTCAACATGTCCGGAGGTGAAGACTGTTTTGTAGGTTTTGGCAAGATTGGAAGAAGAGAACTCGGAGTTGAAGAAGAGTATAACCCGAGGCGAGGAGGAAAGGGAAGTACTGCAAGGGGGTGCAATAGTGCAGAGTCAAGTTATTGAGGACTTGAAGAAAGAAGCGAGGTATCAAGAAGAACTGGTGAAGAAGAGTGACATAGCAAGGGAGAGACAAGTAGCAAAGTACGAAATCTTGAAGCAGCAATTTGTTGATTCAAGACTAGAAATTATCTATGTTATGGCGAGGGTAGCAGAGAAGGAACAAGAGCTCGATAGAGTGATGGAGAGTGTAGAAGAGAAGAAGCAACTGTGGCAGCGGGAGTTGATAGTAAGATATAGGGAAGAAGAGCGATTACGAGAGTCACTTCGTAACCAGGAGGAGAAGATTGTGCAGAAGGAGAAGGAGAAAGAAACTATGAAAGCCGAGTTCAAGGCAGAGTTGGCAATGTACAAGGAAGATTGGCTTGCAGATCGGGAGCGTGAAAGGAAGATGAGATTGGAGCTATTAAAGGAGATTGTAATCAGGATAATGTGATGCTAAGTACAGAAGCCTGTGTTTGTATTGAGGAGACGAGGCTGCACGAGTTGAAGTTGTTGGTGCAAGAGACAGGGAGGAGACATGCAAAGGATACAAACTTGAATGCTCTATTAATTAGTCTCAGAACTCGGGTAGATAGGAAGATATTGGAAGTCAAATACAATATCACAATTAGATTAGATCTAGTGAAGTTAGAGATAGATAAACTTCGGAAAGATATTAGAGCCAAACCCGAAGTAGATGAAGTAGGAGTACAGATGTCTTTGGAGTTACCATTGGAGACATTAGAGAAGAAAGGGTCAGCAGATAAGGAGTTAGATAGATTACCCACTAGTGAAATTTCAGATTAGGAAAGAGAATTGCTAGATTTAGTAGAAGATGTAGGAGATATGAAACCCGAGGACAGAGTAGTAGGAATACAGTTGCTTCAGGTTTGGGTTTGAAAGGCAAAGAAGAAGTAGACATCGGATCGGATTAGAAACACATTTGAGATTTGAATAGGCAGATATGAAGAGGTGCATTGTCATTTCGGATCTGCAGGTTTGTAGAGTTGTTAGGAAGAGGTGCACTAGGAAGATAATTGTCGATTGCTTCACTATTTAAGAGTGGCATTTGTAGGGAATTGTTGTTCAATGCTCATAATTTTGAGAATAGATAAAGCAAAGTGCTATGAAGCAGTGCATGTTGCTTAAGCTTGATTCCGAGTTTCAACTTTGTGTTTGTGTTTGTGAGTGTTTGAAGAAGTTCGAAGTGCAAGACAGTGTGCTTGTTGGATGTTGGATTCCGTAGCCTTGATCTTCATTCTGTGTGTTTGATATTGAGTGAAGTGCAATCAAAGCAATGCCTTGATCTGAGAGGAATTGTAGTGTTGGTAGTATTCTGCATTTGTGAGTGTTGTGCAAAGTTGATGTGAAGCAATTTTGATTGAGGAAGTTGTGCCTTCAGTGGAGGGGTGGAACACAATTCTAAGGCAAAGTCGTTTTGCAGTGAGGTTCCATTTTTGGGAGAGCCTGAATCATCACAATCAAGATTGTTTGGAAAGAATTGATGGAGTTGTGATTATAGAGTGCTAATTCATGACAAGACTATGAATTAGTGTTTGTTACTCTCTTCTGGGTGTAGTTTCTACCTGAGAGATTAAAGATGCAACCAAGAAGAACTATAGTGTTACTGTTTGACTTTGTATTGACTAATTTTGACTCGTATCTCTGTGGGAATGAACTTTACTTACCTGATTACCACAAAAGTGATATTTGCCGGGTTGTCACATGATTTTTGGCACCGCTGCCGGGGATACAAATCTTGGAAGTGGAAGAATACGAAGCCAAATTTGAAACTGGGTATCAACACAATATGAATGTCTACATCAAGAGAACAATGGGAAGAAAGAGCTCAAAGACAAGCATTGCAGCGTGAAGAAGATAAATGTTTGAAAGTCCCATCCACTTTTGACAAAACCAAACAAGAGGCGTTGGACTTTCAACTCCTTCACAAAGTGCAAGAAGCCCTGCAAGAACTTGACCACAAGAAACGTGAAGGCGGTTGGCAAGGCTACTTTGCATCCCCCTCTTCGTCCAAAAAGAAGAAAGACTTGAGTGGCCAAACATATGCATTACGGCCTAATACACCGACTTCCTCTAGAGCTGTAAAGGAAGTCACATCTTTAAAGAACTTTGTTCGGGAAAAGACAACACGGACACTCACGGAAGAAGAGTGTCATCATCTTCTACGAACGATTCCTCGGTCGACCCAAAGGAACTTTGAAGAACACATTGAAGGTGTTGATCCTGAATCTTCCAACCGGGTTGAAGTCGACACCCTCACATCAAAAATTGTCAAAGAAGACCCTACCTTGAATATGACAAATTGGAATCCTTGGGCTAACAACATGGTGTCAATTCCAACCAATCCCTGGGCTGACAACATGGCATCAATTCCTGCCAATCCCTTGGTTCCATCAAGTTCAACTCTACCCCAGCCGGTCCCAGTGCATTGAATGATGACTTCGTTGCCTGTCACCTAACACGCCTATCAAAAGTACAAGGGGATGGAACAAGACAAAGACCCCGATGAATTCATGGAAGAATTTGAAGTCATCTCCTTTGCTAACAAGGAGCATGACTTGGCGGATCAACTACAAATTTTCCCAAGTCTACTCCAAAAGAAAGCTCGGAGCTGGTACACCCATGTGACCCAAAAGGGGTTTGTACTGGCAGACTAGGCAGACTTGAGAAACAACTTCCTGGAACAATTTTGGGAGGTTGACTACCACACGAGTGTCTTCGTGGCACTCAATGATTTAGACCAAGCTAAGAAAGAGAAGTTGAGAGATTACTCTGAGCGGTTCATGGCACTCTTGAACTGAGTTCCAAAGCAATCGGGGGTGGTGGGTTACTCCGATGCCCAAGCCATTACCTGGTTCTTGGGAGGACTTTCACCAAAGATCCAAATCTTTACAAGGGAGAGGAATGTAACTTTCCTTGACAAGGTAATCAAACATGTTGCTCATTACGAGGCGGCCCACTCTCACTCTGCCAAGAACCGGAGGAATTGAGAGAAGAAAAGCAAGAAGCCTAGAAGGAGAGCTTTGCAATACATCCCCTTCTTCGGAAGAATCCTCCACATCTTCGAGCTCTTCTTCGGAATCCAAAGAAGAATCCAAGCCAAGACAAGTAAGAAGATGTGAGGGTAAGAAACCAATGACTCCTCCAGCAAAGACTATACATAAGGCGGATACCAAGCTGGATACCCTCATTAAGGAGTTTTTGGATTTTAAGATCCAGATGATTGGGGCTAAAGACAAAAGGAAGGCCCCAACATTTGGTAGATTGAATGTATGGTGCACCGCATGTGGCAAGTCGGGCCATGCAAACACGGAATGCAATACTCATAATGCATTCTCGGTGCAGCAAATTGATTGGGTTTCGGGATGGAACGAGGACAAGGAAGAAGAGGTTGTGTACCAAACCCAAGAGGTACAGCCTTAGGCAAGCACATTGTATCAAGGTCTGAGGTTTGGACCAAGGGAGTATAACCCCAATGCTCCTCCACGAAGACCACCGATGAGCAACCAAAATCGACTCGGAGCCTGTTACAATTGTGGCTCGATGGGACATTGGTCTCCAAACTGTCTGGAGCCAAGAAGGAAAATTGGGTATGTTCTCCTGTGCAAAAATTGCAAAGGATTGGGCCATACAAGCAACCAATGCCCTCACCCACCAAACCCGAAGCCGCCTGTAAAATATGAACAGACCCCGCTGAGCGTGTAGCAATTCAGGCAAAGGGAGATACTAATGTAAATTGCATCATGCTTGAGGAGGAGAGACCTCAAGAAGGGAGTCCGGCCTCGGAAGAGGAATGGCCGGACCTTGAAATTTTGAAGGTTGAGACACGTACCAGTAAGAAGAAGCGTGATCCCAAAGAACTAAGTACGACCTCATCGTCTTCCAAAAAGGTGAAGAGATTGCACCCAATGGCAATTCTTTCTGCCAAGGAGGAAAAGATCCTCTCAAAAGCCAAAGCTAAAGCCTTGCAGAAAGAACTTAAGGAGGCACTACTCAGAACTCGGGAACTGAGTTTGGAGGAGGAGACAAAGACAAAGTCTCTAGTTTTTCTGGCGGACATCCAATCTGAAGTAAAGGGTCTGATCCAAGCCAAGGTGGGCTAACCCAAGGAACCTCGGGTTAAGGCCATTAGCAATCCCGTCACCATTTTGAAACATCCCAAAGTAAAAAGGAAACATGGAGAGACTTTGAACCCGAAGCCGAAGGCGAAGACGGTCAAATTGGGAGGAGTACCCCAATACAATATTGTAGCAAACTTGGTAGCTACAAATGCCAATGTTACATTCAAGCAATGGTGGGAAGACAACAAGCTGAACAAGAAGCATCTGAATTTGGCCCTTAAGAAGGTAAGGTCAATGTCAAAGAAGGACCTGCCCGCTATCTATCGTATTGAACAAAAAGATCTGGGATCTCCCGAGGTGGATGCGGAGATTGCAGGGTGCATGATCACATCGATACCCATTGATTCAGGGTCCGATGTGAATGTCATGACCAAGGACATTGCAAACCAACTTGGGTATCATACGTTTGAGCCAACACTCCGAGTGTTGAAATTTGCAGACCAAACCAGGAGACGGCCTTTGGGCATGCTATCAAACATAACCACAATCATTGGAGGGGTGCCCTTCAAGTTAAATTACATTGTGTTGAGACCAGTGACAAAGACTGGTTACCCTCTATTGATCAGAAGACCCTGGTTGTACAGTGCCCAAGTTGTGGTGGATTGGCATTAGCAAAAGTTAAGATTCAAGGACATTTCGTCCGAAGATCAGAAGCTGGTGACTGTGAGTAGGACAAAAGTTCCCCATCTCGGGGAAACAAGTTCATCAAAAGAGGAGGACAAATCCAAAGACTCATCGTCTTTGTCCTCAGACAAATCCAAAGACAAAGTCCAAGTTAACTATTTGGAATGCTATGAGGTGGATGTCGAAGACGAGGATCCATATGACATTGCCTTGGGTGAACCTGACTTGGAGGAAGGGGGTTTGATGGCAACTCGCCACGGGTTAAGCTGAGTAAGCCACGTTGAAGGAGTCATCAACCCCAATGATTGTCAAGATGTTGTCTTGATTGAAGGTAAAATTTTAAAAATTTTGAAGACAATCAATTTGGAGGAGTTAGCAGGATACACTGCCCTATTCATAGAATTCCAGGATGTATTTGCCTGGTCTATTGATCAAATGCCGGGTATTCCACAAGAATTTGGAGAACACTGGATTGATCTGGTTGAAGGTGCGGTTCTGGTTTGGCAAAGACAATACCGCTTGAACCCGAAGTACTTGCTTTTGGTGAAAGATGAAATCGACAAGTACTTAGGGGCCGGAATCATCTTCCCTGTCTTAAGTAGTGAATGGGTATCCCCCATTATCATTGTCCCTAAGAAGAAAACAGGGAAGATCTGAGTGTGCCAAGACTTCCGTAAGTTGAACGCAGTCACAAGGAAGGATTATCATCCCTTGCCTTTTACCGATACAATTCTAGATCAAGTAGCTAGTCACCCTTGTTATAGCTTTCTCGATGGATTTGCAGGGTACAATCAAGTATCCATTCAAGAAGAGGACAAGGATAAAACCACATTCACAACCAATTGGGGCACTTTTGCTTACAATCAAATGCCCTTTGGGTTGTGTAATGCTCTGGCTACTTTCCAACGGATGATAAATTCAATCTTCAAAGATTTCCTGCGCAAATTTATGGAAGTCTTCATTGATGATTTTTGTGTGTTTGGACGAAGAGATGTACATTTAGATTACCTTTGCCAAACTTTTGAAAGGTGTCGTTTTGCTTGCTTGTTATTACACTCGAAGAAATGCTTCTTCGCAATGAAGGAGGGAATTCTTCTTGGGCATCGGGTGTCAAGCTGAGGTATTGAAGTCGATGTCGAGAAAGTTAAAGTAATCATAGCTTTGGAATCCCCAAAGAACATCCGGGAGCTGAGAGCCTTCTTGGGACATGTCGGATACTATAGACGCTTTGTGTCAAATCATGCGGTGCTTGTTGCACCCCTTACAAAGCTTCTGAAGAAATCCGAAGACTATCTGTGGGAAGCAAATCAAGAAGAAGCTTTCTAGGTGTTGAAGAAGAAGCTGGTTGAAGCACCAGTTATGAGGGCCCCAAATTAGGACGTCCCTTTTCATGTATATGTGGACACTTCATCCATGGCCATCAGAGTCATCTTAAGTCAGAAGGACGAGAAGAAGAAGGACTACCCGGTGTATTATGCCAGCCGACAACTTTCAGTTTCTGAAAAGAACTATTTGATGATTGAAAGAGAAGCACTCGGGATGGTGTATGCCTACAAGAAATTTTGCCACTACCTGCTGGGATACGAGTTTGTCTTCTATGTTGACCATTACGCATTGCAACATTTGGTCAAGAAGGCAGATTTGTCCGGGCAAATTGCAAGATGGATCTTGTTGTTACAAGAATTCACATATATTGTACAAGTAAGGAAGGGAGCTTTGCATTCAAATGCGGACTTCCTGTCCAGGTTAGAAATGCAAGACTAGGAGTGGGAAATTGACGATTGGTTCCCTGACGAAGAGTTATATCAGTTAAAAACAATGCAAAGTATGAGGTATGTAGCAGAATATCATTATCTGCATACTCTCCATTGTCTTGAAGGGATGGATCCGGAGCAAAGAGCAGTCTTTCTCAAGAAAATGGGGCCATACCAGCTCAAGCATAGCATTCTATTCAAGATGGGCAAAGACAAAGTACTACAGCGATGCTTGGAGTCATACGAAGTAGGAGGAGTGATTGAATCTTTACACTCCGAAGCATTGGGAAGACACTATACTCTGAAGAAACTGTAAATAAGATTCTTTTGGCGGGGTATTGGTGGCCTACGATGTACAAAGACACGCATGCTCATATCCAAAGCTGTGATGCTTGTCAAAGAATGGGGAAGCCGATGGCTACTTCTCAATGGCCTTTGAGACCAATTTTGCCTTTGGTCCCATTTGAGAAATGGAGGATTGATTTTGTGGGTCCCATTCAACCAGTGACCCAAGTCACAAGAAAGTGATACATTTTGGTTTGCACTGATTATGCTACCAAGATGGTCAAAGCTGAAGCAACTCGTAGAGATGATGCCAAAATTATGGCGGAATTTTTCTTTTGAATTATCATCTCCCGATATGGGTGTCCTCTAGAATTGGTCAGTGACCAAGGAACACACTTTTTGAACTCTATAATGGAGGCATTAACCAAGTACTTTCAGATTAAACATCGGAAGACAACTCCTTATAACCCAAAAGCAAATGGCTTAACAGAAAAGGCGAATGGGTTACTTTGCAAAATTTTGAATAAGGTGACTGTCAATTATGCTTATGACTGGGATACAAAATTACCAACCGCATTATGGGCATATCAAACAACAGAAAAGATTACAACCAAGAAAACTCCATACTTCTTGATATATGGCTTGCATCACATACTACTAGTTGAATTTGAAGTACCGACATATCGGATCCTTTGCAAAGAACAATTGTCGGAGGAAGAAAGTCAG
The DNA here is from genome assembly GCA_948567375.1 of Lunularia cruciata. Classification (NCBI taxonomy): domain Eukaryota; kingdom Viridiplantae; phylum Streptophyta; class Marchantiopsida; order Lunulariales; family Lunulariaceae; genus Lunularia; species Lunularia cruciata. The sequence continues at coordinate 20,712,507 of OX419756.1, forward strand.
GATCTTTGGATCCATCAACTAATGTGGTTAGAAGAGAAAAGAGACAATGCAATGCAAACCACAAAGGAAGTACAAGCACAAAGGAAAGTTAGGCACAATAAGCATATCAAGCCTATGGCTGTGCACAAAGGAGATTTGGTTTTGTTATATGACAATCGCCAAATATTTTTTCCAAGCAAGTTGCATTTGAGATGGATGGGGCCCTATCGAGTTCTTCATCTTTATGAAAATGGGTCCATGCAGCTTGTAGATCTAGAGGGCAATCCTTTTGCCTCTCAAGTAAATGGGTGGAGAGTTTGGAGATATTGGACCATAGACTCTGACGTCTTTAAGACAACCGAGGTCTATGTTTGCGGGGACGCTCACATTTGAGGGAGGGGGTATGTGGTACCCACATTTTATTTTATTTTTGAAATAGAGAAGAAGAAGTGTATAGTGAAGTCAGATTGTGCCTGTATGGCCGAAGAAGGCAAAGAAAAGAGTCTTCAGGATGAAACCCAAGGTAAAGTAGCTTCGGGTCATAAGGTGAAGTACTCGGACTTGCCCTGTCAGCATACAACCCAAAGTAAGGAGTCTTTGTATCGGGTGGAGCTCAACCCGAGGCAAAGACAGTGTAACAACCTTTCTTCGGGGTGAGAAATTCAAGAAGGGACCGTTCAAAACCGGTGGCCCATACGCGTGAAGTACAATTGACAGTGATAGGCACATGCAAGAGGTGTGATTTCTTGGTAGAAACTCAAATTGAAGAGAAACAAAGAAAGCGCAATTCTATAAAAATTGGGCTAACAACAAAGCAATGGCGAGCAATTTTCCTTTGCCATTGAGGAGTCATCATGCAAGTGATCGTAGGAAGGGAAGTAGAGTTGAAGACGCCCTAGTGTGTAGAGGAGAATTTGAGAGAGTGAAACCGAGAGACAGTGAGGAAGCAGGAAAGATGGGAGGAGGAAAGAAGAACTCCAAATTTGTAGTGAGAAATCATGCAATTTGGAGGTTAGATGTGATCGCAAGAATTGAAGTCTTGAGCCAACTTTGGATCACATTCTTAGCGTGGAACTGGAATGTAAGTTTTCCATGGTTCATGACTGAGATAATCAAGAGTAAGTGTCTTGATGGCCTCGAGGAAGAGGAGAAGAGAGGAAATATGGCTTGCTGAACAGAGTCAGATTGGAGATTAGTGCTCAGAAGAGAGGCAGGCATGGAGTAGGGTGCCACATTCTTGGGGAAGGGAGAGGTAGCCGAGGAAACCCAAGAAGTGAGGGATGCCTTCTCTTTGAAGAGAATGAAGAGGAGGTACTCATCATCCTTTCATTTGCAACTCTCTCTCTCATTGAGTTCTCTAGTGAGCAATGTCTTGAGTCTTGGAGTGTTAGCCTTGGAGGAGTATGATGGAGTTGGGATTCCTTACCTTCTTAGTCCATGGTATGCTACCATAATAGCCAGCAGAGGTTCATCTTGAGTGAGAGATAGGCCGGCTCACAGATCAATTCTGCACAGTTGAAGTCTCATGCATGAGGCTTGCTTGCTTGAGTGTTTAGACTCATCTTGGGGACATAGAGGGTCACCAAACATAGAAATTGAGGCTATGCTAGGTTCCTCAAAGGTTTGATGTGATTATAAGAGGTGGATTTGAGGAGAAGAGAATGAAGAATAGAATTTGAGAGAGTGTTGAGAGGATCCAAAAACCTACACCACTTGGAGGAAAGAGTGAGTCTAAATGTTTTTTATGTGGAGAGAAGGGACATAAGGCAAATTCATATCTATTGAATTTTGAGTGCAAGAGATTGAGTGAAAGGAGAGGCTTACTTGACTTGGGTTTGCATGTTAGACCTTCTTCACCAAGATTGGAGGGAGATGATCTAAGACCAAGGAGTTGTGTGAGGTTTGAGGAGTTGAAGGACTTCCAGAAGGGCATGAGGGTAGTAGAGTAAAAGCACTTTTGGAGACTTTGGTGAAGGATCTTGGAGAGAGTCTTAGTATAGTTACAGAAATACTACCATCTTCATCAGCTAGTTCTCAAGATTAGTGGTGGAGATAATCTTTCAACTTATGGATAAACTATCCATGAGAGTTTGATTAATATGCACTCTAGGATTTGATGTTGCTATAGAAATCTTGGAGCAACCTGAACCTTTTGTGTTCCTTAGGGTAGATTATTCTCAAATGGTGTTAGTCATTACATACTCTAGTAGTTATAAAATGAAAGAAAAGAAAAAAGAAAAAGAAAAATTGAGAGAAAAGGAAGATAGTGAGAGGTTAAGATGGGGAAACCCATGTGAAGGAATCCTTGACTTAGTGGTTGTGTCAAGATAAGATCATATGCTAAGTGGAATATGCCTATATGGATGGATATTTCTTTATACTTTTTGACTTTACTTGACTTTTAGCCTAGTAACTTGAGTTACTTTGGTAAATATAACTTTAGTGTGTAACTATTTCACAAGTATATAAACAAGGGGTGAGGAGGTACTCATCATCTTTTCATTTGCAACTATCTCTTTGTCATTGAGTTCTCTAGTGATCAATGTCTTGAGTCTTGGAGTGTTAGCCTTGGACGAGTATGATGGAGTTGGGGTTCTTTGCTTTCTTAGTCCATGGTGCGCTACCATAATAGCATTTGGAGGTTCATCCTAAGTGAGAGACAAGCCGGCTCACAAGTCAAGACCAAGTTGTCACAATGAAGGAATCAAAATGCTCAGCCAATTGGATGGCTTCTTCCACATTTTGTGGCTCTTGCATTGTCATCTCCAATTTGGTTTGTGATTTCAAGCCCCTCATGAATTGATCCAAAACTTCACCTTCTTGTATATGTAGAATCTGCATGATGATGTTTTGGAATTATGTGATGTAGCTCCTTATAGAGCAAATCTACTTCAGGTCCGCCAACTTATCTTGTGCGGTTCATGTGGCATTTATAGTTTGAAATTGACCAAGTATTACATTCTGCCCACGTCAAGGTTGGTATAACAATTTGTCATTTAGCTTGCTCCACTCAAAATCACCACCAAAGATTTTCCTCACCATCTAGTTGGCTAGAAGACAAGAGAATCTATTTTTGTTCATCTTGAAGATTGGTAGCTTCAAAGTAACATTCAAAGTCAATGTAACAATATGGAGTTTAGCAAAAAAGGTAGTTAGGGTTAACAAAGTAGCAAATAGGACAAAATAGCCTAGAATATTCTAGAAGTATCTAGGAAGCTTCTTGGGAAGCTTTTTAACTAGCTTAGCTTGCACTCCAAGTAAGTAACTTCTAGAAGTTTCCAACTAGCTTAGCTTGCAAGCCAAGTAGGCAACTTCTAGAAATAAGCTTCTTGAGAAGCTTCTCAAGAGCCTTGTATGCTCCTCATAAATACCAGAGCCAAAGCTCATGCTAAGCATTTGGATTTTTCCCCATATTCAAGTGTCCTAATGTGAGCTTCCATTCTCCTTTTTCTCTCCTTGGTCTTGGTCTTTTACATTGGTATCAAAGCAAGAATGGGATGGATGGAATTTGTGGACCACCAAATCCACTTCCGCCAAACCATTGGGATTTTTGTGTCCAAGTAATACCCAAGCATCATTTCACACAATTTATCACCTCACGCTTTGGATAAGATTTTTTGCATATGATCACCTTCTTTGAGGAGCCCTTGGTGTTTCCGGTTGTAACTTATGGAGAACGGTGGACATGCTGCATCTATGTGTTAATAAATTAGATAAATTGGGGATAGTGTGATAGAGTAGAAGCCATGGCAATGATTCCCAAAGTTATCCTTGTTTTCTAGCAACAAATTGAGCACCTTACTCAAGTGTTGGATGAACGAGACCATCATAGACAAGGGCAAGTAGAGAGAGTACCAGTTTGAGAAGGAGAAGAACTTATCCAATTTCCAAAGCCTAAGGTATTTGAAGGCAAGAACCTTTTGGGCATAGTGGAAATTTTTTTGTTTGATTGTGATCGTTACTTTGAAGTAACAAACCTTCAAGATGAACGAAAACAAATTCTATTGGCCTCAAGCCAATTGGATGGAGTGGCTAAATTATGGTGGTAATTCAAAGTGGAACAAGATGAGCAGCCGTTTGTCACACCAATCTTGACATGGGAAGAATTCAAGAGTGCATTAATTGGGCCGTTCCAATCTATAAATGCCACATGGGCCTCATGAGATAAGTTGGCAAAATTGAAGTAGATTGGCTTGGTTAGAAGCCATATCACTCAATTCTAGAACACCATTATGCAAATATGGATATACTAGAAGAAGTGTTGGACCACTTTGTGAGAGGCTTGAACTCCCACACTAGACTGGAATTGACTATGCATGAGCCCAAAGACTTGGAGAAGTTATGCAATTGGCTGAGCGCTTTGATTCCTTGGTTACAACAACTTGGTCTTGACCTTGGCCTTCCCCAAACCCACCCAAACACTACACATGGATGGAGGAGCCAATACTAATGGAGATCAATGTCATCTAGCAAAGACCACTTGGCACAATAGATTGTGAAAGATTATGACCAAATAGTGGATGTTTCTATTGTCACCAAATTGGACACCGCATTGCAAAATGTCCACTCAAGAACAAGCAACCTCAAAAGTTGCCCAAATGGAATTTGTGGAGTGGAATGATCAAGGAAACAAGAAATCCCAATAGGAGATTTCAACCTAGCTATTAGGAACTTGATTAGTTCCAATGGGATTGAAGGCTTGACCTATGTAAGTTTGCTTCACTTGCAAGGTATGATATCTTATTGTAGTTGTAGGATTTTGGTTGCTTCTAGAAGTATAGAGAATTGCATGTCTATGCAATTAGCAAATGAATTGGGTATTCCTATCAAGCTAATAATTGGAAGTAGATTATGATGGCAGATGGTAGAAAGAGTTTTGCACTATGTACCTTGTATCTTGTTACCTTCAAGATTGGGAAGAAGTATTTGGAGTGTATGAGGTTTGTATTGACATCTTTATACTATGATGTCATTCTAAGACTACCTTGGCTTGAACATCTTTTCTGGCACCTTTGAGTAAGATACCTAAGGATAGTTGGTCCTAAGATGGGAAGTTTATAAGGAAAGTAGCCAAAGAGCAAGCTTTGGGAGAAGAGAAGCTCCAAGATGAGAAGTTTATAAAGAACACAGCCATAGAGTAAGCTTTGAAGGAAAAGAAGTCCCAAGATGGAAGTTTGTTAAGAAAGTAGCCATACAGCAACCCATGAAGGAAGATAAGTCTCTAGATGGGAAGTTTGTCAATGAAGAAACTATAGAGCAAGCTTTGGAGGAAGATAAGTATGTTTTTGCAATGTGGATCAAGCCAATTGCACAAGGAGAATCTAAGGAGAGTCAAGAGCCTCATCAATAGTTGACCACATAGTTTAGGATTTTGTGGATGTGTTTTTGGATGATCTGCCAAAGGGATTACCCTCTGATTGTGGTATGCTCTTCAAGATTGACTTAGTGCCAAGGAGTACTCCAATGAGTAGACCAATTTATTGGCTCTCACCAAAGGAGTTGGAAAAGTTTCAAACAACACTCATGGAGTTGTTGAAGAAGGATTTCATGTGATATAATACATCTCCATGGGGAGCACCAATACTATTTGTTCCAAAGAAGGATAGAGGACTTCATTTTTGTATTGATTATCGGAGGCTCAATAAACAAATAGTGATGAATGCATACCCCTTGCCTCAAATTGATGACTTGCTTGATCAATTGAGTGGAGCACAATACTTCTCCAAGTTGGATCTTTGTAGTGGCTATAGGCAAATCCTTATTGATAGGGAAGATGTGCAAAAGATTGTCTTTTGCACAAGGTATGGACATTTTGAGTGGAGAGTTTTGCCTTTTGGGCTCACCAATGCTCCAACAGTCTTCATGGATCAGATGCATCAGGTGTTGGATGGATTGTTGGATTATTACATGGTGGTGTTCATAGATGATATCTTAATGTATAGCAAGATAGAGGAAGAACATGTGAATTACATGCAAGAAGTACTACGATAACTATGACAGGGAAGTTTTATTGCAAGAAGTCAAAGTGTGTCTTTTGGTAGAAGGAAGTTACCTTCTTGGGTCACAAGATCTCATCAGAGGGGATCAAGATGGAAGAGGAGAAAATCAAGGCCATCATTGATTGGCCTACTCCAAAGGATACTACTAAAGTAAGGGCATTTAAGGGATTGGCTAGTTTCTATTGATGGTTCATCCACTACTATGCTCATGTGGCCACACCATTGACCAATCGCTTGGGAAAGAACTTGAGCTTTCAATGGACCAACAAGCACAAAGAAGCATTCTAGAAGTTGAAACATATGGTGTCTTCAAGACCAATTCTTTAACCATATGATCCTCAACTACCATATGTGGTTGATTTTTATGCTTCTAACTTTGCAATTGGAGCCATGTTGCAACAAGAATTCACATATGGATTGCATCCTATTGCCTTTGTGTCTCACAAACTCAATACAATAGAAAGGAATTACTCTACTTGGGATCAAGAACAATTAGTGATGGTATATGCCACCAAGGTATGGAGGCACTATCTCTTGGGGAAACAAGTGATCATGCAAAATGATCACAAGCCCCTATTGTAAACATTACATTTGGAAAATATGAAGAGTCAACATCATTGATGGGAGGAACAACTACAATTGTTTGACATCAAAGTTGAATATAAACCCAGTTAGTTCTATGTCATCCTTGATGCCCTATCACAACAACCTGATTTGAAGTCTCTTCCTCCCATCACGGTGGCAATTATGACAATGTCAATTGACTCCAAAGTCCAAACCGACTTTAGGACAGCTGTACAACAAGACCCATTCTTTCAGATGGTACAAGGTCATCTTGCAGCATGCAACAAGGAGTACAACACCTTCTCCTTCAAGGAAAGCCTTCTATTCCATGAGGACCAGATGTATGTTCCAACCAAGGGTGATCTATGACTTGTTTAAGATTCCCTTCTTGCTCTTCCTCCATCTCATGTCCCTCATACTTCTACCTTCTTGACCACTATATCCCAATCCCTCCAACAAGCTAAATTTCATCTCCTTGTTGCTCAAAATCGGCAAAAACAATATGCGGACCACCATCGTCATGGTCTCACATTTCAAGTTGGTGATAAATTCATGTTCTACTCTAGTAACCTACCCCTCCTACTTGATCCCCAAGTTCATAAACTCACTCCTTATTGGATGGGACCCTTTGATGTTACCCAAATTATCCCTCCTGTTGCTTATCGACTTGCCTTGCCTTTTCATATGCGTATCTATCCTATCTTTCACATTTCCAAGTTGAATTCCTTTGTTCCTAACCCATCTTCTTTTTCTTCTTGGGTCCAACCTCCTCTTCCTCTTGTCTCTATCAATGATCATAAGGAGTACAAATTTGATTGTATCTTTGTGTGTCATCACGTTCAACAAGGCCGCCGGCAACATATAGAATACAAGGTCCTTTGGAAAGGGTATCTCCTTCATGATGCCACATGGGAACCTCTTTCTCATCTCCAAAATGCCCAAATGGCCATCCAGGAGTTTGATATGGGGGAATATGTAACAATATTGAGTTTAGCAACAAAGGTAGTTATGGCTAATGAAGTAGCAAATAGGACAAATTAGTTTAGAATATTTTAGAAGTATCTGAAAAGATTCTTAGGAAGCTTTTTGACTAGTGTAGCTTGCACTCCTAGTAAATAGCTTCTAGAAGGAAGCTTCTAGAAGCTTCCAACTAGCTTAGCTTGCAAGCCAAGTAGGCAGCTTCTAGAAGGAAGCTTCTTGAGAAACTTTTTGAGTAACTTGGCTTGCACTCCAAGAAGGTGGCTTAAGGAAGTTTCTTGAGAAGCTTCTCAAGAGCCTTATATGCTCCCCATAAATACCAGAGCCAAAGCTCATGCTAGGCATTCAAAGTTTTCCCCACATTCAAGTATCCCAATGTGAGCGTCAATTATCCTATTTCTCTCCTTGGTCTCGGTCCTTTATAATCAAACACAAAATTCTCCACTATGCTTGGGAGATTCTTGCCTTCAAACACCTTGAGTTTTGGAAATCGGATTCAATCTTCTTTATCTTGAAATGGTGCTCTCTCTACATGTTCTTGTTATTGATGGTCTTGTTCATCCAACAATCAAGTAAGGTGCTTGATTTGTTGCTACATAGCAATGATAACTTTTGGTATTGCCACCATGGCTAGTACTCTATCCCACTACTCCCAATTTATCTAATTATTAACACATAGATGCAACATGTTCACCTTTATCCATAAGTTACAACCAAAAGTATCAAGGGTTCCTCAGACAAGGTGATTGCATGCAAAAAATTTGCCCAAAGCATGAGGTGATGAATTGTGTGAAACAATTTTTAGGTAGTATTTGGACACAAGATCCCAATGGTTTGGTGGAAATAGATTTGGTGGTCCATAAATTCCATCCATCCCATTCGTACTCTCATACCAATGTAAAAGACCTAAGACGGAGGAGAGAGATAGAAGAATGGAAGATCATACTAGGACACTTGAGTGCAGGAAACTCCAAATGCCTAGCATGAGAGCATAGAAAGCTCTTGAGAAGGTTCTCAAGAAGTTTCCTTGAGCCACTTTCTTGGAGTGCAAGCCAAGTTAACCAAGAAGCTTCTCAAGAAGCTTCATTTTAGAAGCCGCATACTTGGCTTGCAAGCTAAGCTAGTTGTAAACTTCTAGAAGCTTCTTTCTAGAAGCTACTTACTTGGGATGCAAGTTAAGCTAGCCAGGAAGCTTCCCAAGAGGCTTCCTAGATACTTCTAGAATATTCTAGGCTAATTTGTCCTACTTGCTACTTTGTTAGCTCTAACTAACTTCATTGCTAAACTGCATGTTGTTATACTATCTATAGCCTACACCACTCCTCTAAAAGTGGTAGGAGTTGTACATGGCATTAACAAAATGGAGAAGGTATGACGTATGGTGTTGTCAAAAGTGTGTAATTGTGGCAAAAGTACCCCTATTATTGTATGTGCAAGCAAGATAGGAGGATCAAGGGAGATAACTATGTGCTAATATGGAGTAGGCAACCTATGCATTCCCTAACCTAGGGAGTAAGTGAACATGGGTTGTGGCTTGCACCAATGTGTCAAAAATGAATGTGCTACAATAATCTTCCTCCTCCAATGAGGATCCCAACACTCTCACACCTCCTATTGGAAACTAGAACCTTGGTGGAAAATTTTGAGGTAGTGAGCATTCTATATGGACTCTATGTTCTACATTTACAAGTCTAGACTCATAAACCCAAGGTCTCTAAGTTGCATATGAAAGCCACTACTACTTGAACCATATCTTCTAAAGGGTCTAAGATTTGTATATCAATAGTGTTGGATAGAAAGAGACAAGATGGAAAGTAGTTACAACCTCCTATAAAGTTGTGTAGCAAGCTATGGCAAAAAGTGAGCCCTCAAGTGCATCCTTCTAGCATGTATCCTCAATGGATACAAGTTGAGTGAAGTTTCATGTGGTGGTATGGTGACTATATATAACAAGGGGGTCTGTATACCATAGAATGTGAATACAAATGAAATCAAGGAGGGACCCTTGATGAGCAAAGAGCATGAAACTATAGAAGAACAACTCAAACATAAGGCATACATGAACTCTAAAGTGCCACAATAATCAATTCTTCTTTAACTTGAGTCACACTCAAATAGATCAATACTTGATCATTCACTCAACACTTTGCCAACAATTGGGCATTGATTATAGTCAAGCCACATCCAATCTAGCTAAGAGACTCCAAGTGATGCTCACTAGCCTCTATCCACCATAGCCAAGAACTCAAAAGCTCAACATTAGAGAAGTGAGCTCTCTGGAGCTGTACTTTGCTTGACTTAGGTCTCTAGCCCTAACGGCCCTATTGATGGCACATTTGATAGTGTGAATGGTGCAAGTGATGGTAGGTCTCATCATGTGATCAATAGCCCTAATATGAAATCAGACCATCAACAAGTAGACCAAAATACCTATGACTACCAAAACTACTACTCCAATGTATGAGCAACCTAACTTTGACACCACAAATGTCATGACAATGTTATAGTGGGTATATACATTGCTACATAATATACATTGCTACATAACATACATTGTTGTCAACCTCACACACTATAGAAGCACAACTCACACATAAGTCATACATGGACTCTCAAGTGCCACAATAATCAATTTTTTTATACAACTTGAATCACACTCAACCAGATCAATAATTGATCTATCACTCCATAATCTCCCAACAACTAGGCATTGATTACAATCAAGCCTCGCCCACTCTAGCTAAGAGAATCCAAGTGATGTTTGCCAGCCTCTTTCCACCATAGCCAAGAACTTGAAGGCTCAATATCAAAGAAGTAAGCTCTCTAGAGTTGCTCTTCAAAAGTATACCCCTTGGTCTCCAAACCTAATGGTCCTACTAAAGGAACATCCAATGGTGCAAATGGTGCTAAGTGACGGTGAGCTCCACCATGTAATTATTACCCCAAACACAAAACATGACCATCAACAAATAATCTATGAGTAACTACCAAAATACTCCTAACTACCAACACTACTACTCTAGAGTCCAAGCAATCTAGGTAAAATACTACAAATGGCATGACAACTATTGTGCATATATACATCATTACACAGTATACATCGTTGTCAACATCACACACTATAGAAGCATAACTCACATATAAGTCATACATGGACTCTCAAGTGCCACAATTGCCCCTCTAGTTGGTAGTTAGGTCCCTCTAACTCTAGATAGTTATCTACTCTAAGTATATAGTATACCCTATGGTGGGCAAAAGATCAAGAGGCCAAGTGCTGTCAAGCCCCATTGTTAGTAACTTGTTTGCAATCTATACTTTATAAAGGATGAACTAGCTATAGGTCAAGTACATCTAGGACATAACCACTGTCCTTGAGAACCACCATCATCTAGGACATAACCACTGTCCTTGAGAACCACCATCAGGCTAGGAGTCATGCATAACATATACCATCCTCTCAAATAGCTATCACACACTAACATAGTAGTAGTTCCACCAGAAGAGTCGCATAACATACATCGCAAGCTTATACATACAAGTGCCAAGCTTGGGTCTATACTACCATCAATGTTTGGGAGGTGGCATGGTGCATAATTGTACACATGATCCTTCCAAACAACACCATCACGTCTTGCCAAAACAAGGACTCTAGATGGCAAAATCTTGCACATTCTCAAGATAGTGCAGCTTGTAGAAACATCAAGTGGCAATGTTGTGTGTTATAGATATACATAATCACCTGGATGAAATCAATGGATTGAGGGTCTATAACCTTCTCCTTGAATGGTAGCATAGTTTAAGGTATCCTTATGTTGAGCAATTGCTAAGTTCTCAAAGGCTATCGGCATCACTCTTTGAAAGATCTTTGCATGTTGAGAACATGCGCTCATCCATACATCTAGATCATCCAAGTCCAATACTATGGTAGAATCTTGATCTCATCCATAGAGTAGAAAGTAAGGAGAGAAGGATGCTAAGGAGGCTTGTTGGCTGAACATATAGCTCATGAGCAACTAAGGTAACTAAAGATCCCAATCTCCCAAGTGGCCTCTCTGTTAACCATACTTTCACAATCCTCTCTTCTTTATTTGAACCACTCTCTCTGTTAACCCATCTACCTCAAGGTGATCTCAAAATATGGTATGATGATCAATCAAAGCCTTGTCACACAAGACTTGAAACTCCCCAAGAACTTTGTACCATGATCAATCAAAACCTCAACTGCTGCACCAAAATGATTGAGAATTTAATCCAAGAACAAGTAAGCTATCCCTTCATTGGACTTATCAGGAAGTGCCACCAACTCAATCCACTTGGAGAAGTGATCCACCATCACCAAAAGGTACCAATGATGTCTCACAATCAACGGTAAAGGTCTAGCAAAGTCTAAACTCCCAATGGTAACCCAACCCCATGATGAGTTATGGGTATAACTATGGCGTATGAGCATTAAATGATGCTCTAACTTGGTCACAAACAACACATCTTGCAACAAACTACTAGACATAAGTTTGCATATTGTGCCACCAATAATGACTCTAGAGTAAACTATATGTATGCTTTACTCTAAAATGTCCTAGCTCCTCATGAGCAAGACTGACCAATTGTGGTCTCTAAGATGGAAGTAGTACTACCCACACTCTACCATTGTCTCATACACAAAGAAGGTGTATGCCCTCCAATTTGAACCATTTGGCTTGTTGATGAACATTGTCTTTCTCCTTAGCTCCAATTGTGCCACCCACAACACCAATGCAAAAATAATCCATCACTAAGATATCATCATGAATGTCTCATTGCATTGTACCAGTATCTCCACTCTCTAAATTTGTGACCTCGATAACTCCTCTTGTATGCAATGAGAGAGATACCACCAAAGCCTCAAAAAATATACAAAGAAAGGTAAATGCATGCCAACCTAGCACCATCTCCTCATTTCTCTCACCATGCCAACATGCTCTAATTTGATCTTGTTGGTTGGAACATGGGTTTTTATTCAACCTATTTGCATCACGGTTCACCACCCCATGTCTATGAATAACGGTGAAATCATACTCCTATAAAATCAGAGCCCATCATGCAAGCTTCCTTTAAAGCTTATCGGACTTCATCGACCACTTTAGTGGCTAATGATCAATGATGAAAGTAAAGGAGTTACCAAATAGGTAAAATTGGAAATGTGCTATTGCCCATATTGCTGCCAAGTACTCTCCCTTATATGAACTACACTTTGCCTTCGCTGAATTGTTAAAGCAACTAGCAAACTCCTTCCCCTCATCATCATGTTGGGTGAGCAATGCTCCAAGCTCTAACATACTCCAATCAATGTGAACCTAAAATGGTTGTCCTTTGATTGGTCTCCTCAAAATAGGAACAGATGTCACCCTCTCCTTGAGTCTCCCCAACACCACTCTTGTGTAAACTTGGTCAGCTTTGTCAAGGCCTTGGCAATGGCACTAAAACCTCTAACATAGCGGTGATAGAAGTTCACCAACCTAAGGAATCCTTGCACTTTGCTCATATTTGTAGGCCAAGGAATATGTTGTCGTCGGGAAAAAGCCAGATGAGAGTGGTAAGGAGTGGTTGCAGGATTTTGAGAAGATGAGGACTAGACAGCAGAGAGCTTTTGGAAAAATGTCAGATGAGCTTGGTAAGGAGTGGTAGCTGGAATTTTTGAGAAAGGAACAGAAAAAGGGTTTTGCGAAGGACAGGAACAGGAAAAGGTTTTTGCAAAGGACAGGAACAGGAAAAGGTTTTTTGCAAAGGACAAGAACAGGAAAAGGTTTTTTGCGAAGGACAAGAACAGGAACGGGTTTTTGCGAACGACAGGAACAAGAAAAGGTTTTTTGCAAAGGACAAGAACAGGAAAAGGTTTTTTGCGAAGGACAGGAATAGGAACGGGTTTTTGCGAAGGACAGGAACAGGAAAGGGGTTTTTTGCGAGGGACAAGAACAGGTCGAAGGGGGTTTTTTTTGGAAGGACAGAAGATCAAAAAGGGAGTTTCGGGAAAGTGCAGAGGATCTTTCGAGAGAAGACAATAGGGAAGTGATGGAGAATTATCTAAAGTGAGAACAGCTGCCAGTTTCGGGAAAGTGCAGAGGATTTTTGAGAGAAGACAGTAGGGAAGTGATGGAGAAATATCGAAAGTGAGAAGAGCTGCTTGTTTTGGGAAATGAGGAGAAGAGTTTCAAGAAAGTGCAGAGGATTTCGAGAGAAGACTGTAGGGAAGTATTGAGAATTATTGAAAGGTGAGAAGGGCTGCCAGTTTTCGGGAAATCAAGAGAGGAGTTTCAGAGAGAGAAAGTTGTAGAAGATTTTGAGAAAAGAACAGTAGAGTTTTTGGGAAGGTGTAGAGGATTTAGAGAGAAGACAGTAGGGAAGTAATGGAGAATTATCAAAAGTGAGAACAGCTGCCAGTTTTGGGAAAGTGCAGAGGATTTCGAGTGAAGACAGTAGGGAAGTGATGGAGAATTATCGAAAGTGAGAAGAGCTGCCAGTTTTGGGAAATGAGGAGAAGAGTTTTGGGAGAGTGCAAAGGATTTCAAGAAAAGAACAGTAGTGTTTTTGGGAAAGTGCAGAGGATTTTTGAGAGAAGATAGTAGGGAAGTGATGGAGAAATATCGAAAGTGAGAAGAGCTGCCAGTTTCGGGAAATGAGGAGAAGAGTTTTGGGAAAGTGCAGAGGATTTTGAGAGAAGATAGTAGGGAAGTGATGGAGAAATATCGAAAGTGAGAAGAGCTGCCAGTTTCGGGAAATGAGGAGAAGAGTTTTGGGAAAGTGCAGAGGATTTTGAGAGAAGACAGTAGGGAAGTGATGGAGAATTATCAAAAGTGAGAAGAGCTGCTAGTTTCAAGAAAGTGTAGAGGATTTCAAGAGAAGACAGTAGGGAAGTGATGGAGAAATATTGAAAGTGAGAAGAGCTGCCAGTTTCAGGAAATGAGGAGAAGAGTTTTGGGAAAGTGCAGAGGATTTTGAGAGAAGACAGTAGGGAAGTATTGAGAATTATCGAAAGGTGAGAAGGGATGCCAGTTTTTCGGGAAATCAAGAGAGGAGTTTCAGAGAGAGAAAGTTGCAGAAGATTTCTAGAAAAGAACAATAGAGTTTTTGGGAAAGTGCAGAGGATTTCAAGAGAAGACAATAGGGAAATGATGGAGAATTATCGAAAGTGAGAAGAGCTGCCAGTTTCAGGAAATGAGGGGAAGAGTTTTGGGAAAGTGCAGAGGATTTTGAGAAAAGAACAGTAGGATTTTTGGGAAAGTGCAGAGGATTTCAAGAGAAGACAGTAGGGAAGTGATGGAGAATTATCGAAAGTGAGAACAACTGCTAGTTTCGGGAAAGTGCAGAGGATTTCGGGAGAAGACAATAGGGAAGCGATGGAGAAATATCGAAAGCAAGAAGAGTTGCTAGTTTTGGGAAATGAGGAGAGGAGTCTCAAGAGAGAAGTTTGCAGGAACTTTTGAGAGAGACAGAGGGTGTTCAAAGGAGAAAGCATTGATGGGAGTGCTGCTGGGAGGTGAAGGAAGAAGTCCGGAGGGTAAGTAGTCTTTACTGTTATCGGACAGAGTGCGTGTGAGGGCACCAGTTGAAATGATTTTCTGTCATAATTTAGTGCATACACTGTATGAACTGGAGTTGGTTGGCTTTTCCAAACTTGCAAACCTTGCAGCTGGAATTTTATGAATGACAAATCCTGAGAAAATGGTGTGTTTGATCTGTGACTAGCGCCGAGGAAGTTCCATTTTAGGAGCTCTCATTCCGTCTATATGAATGGTTTGGTTCAGTAGTCTGGGTGTCGGGTTGAGCCAAATAGAATACTATTTGTTGTTTGTGAAATTCCCAGCCATTCCTAGGGACCGTCGGGTCCGAAACCGTAGCAGAACCTGCATGAACTAGCCAGTTTTGCAAAGGCCAAAGACAAACACAAACCCTCGAGAAGCCCAACATCAGGAAACAAAGGAAAACCCAAAATTTTATAGAGTTGAGATTTCCAACACACTAGGAATAGGAAGAGAATGATAGTCTACGAGAAACTCTAAATCAACTACAATAACGGCAAACTAAGCACAACCAGCCAGGTGCTCGGTGCACTCTTGAGGCCAACAATTTCCCCGACAACGTGCAATAGCCTCTACCTTGATCTGCTGGACATCAAGTCCTCTAGGGTAGATAGTGTGACCCAAATACTCAACTTGATCATAGAAGAACCTACACTTCCTAGGATATAATTTGAGTCCATGAGATCTCAACCTCTCAAACACCTCCAACAAATGTCTCTCATGCTCCTCCACATTAGTGCTATAGACCAAAATGTCATTAATATGACACCAAGCAAAATTCAATCTAGCTAGGATATGGTCCATGACCCTTTGGAACTCAACAAGAGCATTCTTTGACCCAAATGGTAAGAACATAACAAATAACACATCCTTATTGTGATGATCAATAGCTTAAAATGTTGTCTTGGATTTATCCTCCTCCTTGATTGGCAATTGATGATATATTGCTCGAAGATTCAAAGTACTGAAGACCAAAGACCTTTGCATGCCCAATCGCATCAAAGATTTCCTTTGGTGTAGGCATTGCATACTGATCAACCCTAATCTATCGATTGATAGGATAGTAATCACCATACATCCACCTATTTGTGTAGTTGCCATGCATATCCTTCTTTGTTGGCATCATTGTAGCTGATGTATACTCTTCATGTGAAATCTCCACCAAATTAGCCTCAAAAAGGTCTTTACTTCGGCTCTGAATTTGTGCTCTTTCCATATCACTATATCAATAGGGACATTGAAAAATTGGTGTATTGCTAGTCAGCTCAATCCAAATACCAGATCCTTTCAAAGCACCTAAATCCTTCATACTAAAGGTAAAACAACTTGTGTAGCTCCTCAAGAACCTCCAAACCCTTTGTCTTTCCTCTCTTATAAGCTTGGGTCCAAGATTTGCCTCCCAAGTATCATTTGTAACTATCATAAGAGTGGAAGACATATTGACTGGCTGTTACACTGGGCCCTTGGGAGCAGGAGTGTCATGCCTTCAACCATTAGAGGTCCCAACATTAGTGTGAAAAACTCCCTCCACTATGGTTGCAAGCTCCATATGTCCTCTAGTTGCATCCCAAGTAGACTGTAATACCAAGGGTTGGCCATATGATCTAGATGTGAAATTTCGTTTGGTAACATCTAGAATGATGTTATACATGATAGTCAAAATAGATCAGATAGAAGTATAACCAAAAGAGTACTTCTACTAATAGAGTAGGAACCGAAATATGCTTGAAATCTTTGAAGTCAATTTTGGAGGCCTAAACAAATGAATAAGGCCTCGAAAATGTGCAAAGTCCTCCCTCCAATAGAGGAAAGGCTGGCCTTCCCCCCCTGCTTTGTCTCATTGAGAGCTTTCCAACAATACCTTACTCACGTGATTCTGAGATTCCTACATGAAGATTCCCTAAAAGATTCCCTTCGGTCAAAGCTTGTTTGACCAACCAGATAGGACCTAGAACAGACAGGTCACCCATCCAAGTAAGTAATCCAAGGGTGGAGCTTGCTGACATGTCACCTATCTGTGTCCTTAATCCTATGGTGGAGCTTCCTTGGATGAGATCCTCTTTGTTTATATAATAAAGAGAAGGTGCTCCCTTGGGGCATCGAATGTTTGAGTGTGCAATCTATGTTTTCTCTCTTCTCTTGTCCTCGGAGTATTACAATGGTATCAGAGTAAGTGTTCTAGTCCAAGAGAGTGGATCACCCCTCTTGGAATAGCACGAACTACTGAAACTGAGTAATTTGAGGTAGAGAACATAGAGTAATCGCTAGACTTAGGAAGAATTTTAGAGAGAGGATGGGATGGATGCACCGAGGGGACAATTTCCCACACCTAGCTTTCCATTCTCAAACCCATTCCACATCAAGGTTATGTACATCTAGCGTGAGCAAATGAGAGTATCGCTAGTTTATCACTTTGGTGCGGAATTCATGGACAGAGTGATGAACTCACCAAACTCGGTGATTCTACCTATGGTGATATATGACAGAGATGGGATTTGACGATCTACATTCTATTATGATAATATGGATATGAATGTCCCAAATCCTCTCCCTTTCAACACTCAAGTAGAAATCCATTATGTAGTGAGGCCAAAAGTGATGTTTAGAGATTTTGTGGTTAGGAATTTTGGTGAGGAGTATTATCAACGAGTGATAGCTTCTGAGGTCCCAATGGTAGTTCCGATAGTTTGTGCGCCTTCCAGAGTGATTATATTGACTCTATATTGAAGTAACATTAGCAATTGGGTGTTGCAAGAACCATGGATCCGCAGTTGCAAGAGCTGGTGCAAGGAATGCAAGGAATGTTGAATGAATTTTGAGAGATTAAGATGACCATGGAGACATAACAAAGTCAAGTGCAGATCCTCAGGAACGATCAAGCCATGCAAGAAGAAGAGCCGTCTCAAAACCCAGTTACTACGATTGAAGTACTTGGAGAAGCACCAGTGCCTACGAACCCTATCAACGATGAAGTCACATTGCTACTCCGGATGAAGAAGACTTGCAACATCAAGCCTTACAAGGGGCAGCGTATAATGGAAGTAGTGGAAAATTGGATCTCAAGAATGAATTGATATTTTTGATTGTTCTCAACAGAGATCACAGAGCATGTTGCAGGCGTGTTTGCATGTGGGTACTTGACCGATAAAGCCCTCACATGGTATGATGCTTAGGAACAATCCATGCTGGCAGAGAGAAGAGAGGTCACATGGATAGCAATGCAAGAAGGACTGCTGAAGAATTTCCAATCGGTGGATTCTATGCAGATGGCTCGAACCCGACTATGGGGATTGAGACAGAAGAATAGCATACAAGAGTATGTGGAGGCATTTCTAGATCTACAAGTTGCAATCACCGACATGAGTCTAGCAGAGGCTCTTGACAATTTCAAATGAGGGTTGAAAGAGCGGATTTGCCAAGAAGTCATGGTGCAAAACCCTTGCACGGTATTTGAAGCTATTGCTTGTGCGCAGAGAATAGCATGAGCATTAGGTGGAGGTGAAGGAGTAGTTCCACCTCAACATTATCGGGCAGAAATGCCACACATGGATGGACCAGTACCAATGGAATTGGGCAACCTTTGATTCCGGGATCAAGGAGCATGGCCGCTTCAAGGGAAGCGGGGACGGGTAGAAGAACAAAGAGATGGAGTCCCACGAGGAGAAAGGACTCAAGGAGAACAATGCCGTTGTTACAATTGTGGCTGTATTGAGCACATATCTACCAATTGTTGCACTCGTTTCCCTAGAGACCCTCGGCCTTCATACAGGCAATCTTTGAATAACATGGAGAGGCACATTGAAGAAGAGGAGGTGGAAACCACTTTGGAAAACAAAGATTGCCAATAAATGTACCTCGCAGCCTTACTGGCTCAATAAGGAAGCAGAGAAGTGAGGGAAGGAAGAAGAATAATGTGCAAAGATCCCGAAAGGCAACCTCACAATTGATTGTTGTGAATGGAATCCTAGAAGGTAATCAAGTGAGAGTATTAATAGATTCAGGAGCAACAAAGAATTTCTTGTCTCGCTCTGTTGCAATAAGCTTGGGAATGGATCTAAAGAGAGATGGAAGCAAAGAAGTAGAGTTACCAAATGGGCAAACAGAGAGGATTGAATCATTATCTAGACAGGTAACCCTCTCTATAGGAGAATATCAGGAAGCAATTGAGTGGCAAGTGATATAGTTAGCCCGTTATGATGCAATTTTAGGCATGCCATGGATGGAGCAGTACAACCCAATGGTCGATTGGAGGAAGAAAGTAGTGAGAACCCACCAATGGTCAATCATTGGGGTTAAAGAAAAATCACACAGGTAGAAACTACCTCTATATGTCGTAGGGACGACAACTGTCTATAAGACCAATAGATGTTTTATGGGTCTAATAAGAGAAGTCCAGAGTGCACAACTCGTTGGAGAGATTCTTGAGAAATTGAAGGATGTGGTGGATGAGTTTCAAGATGTCTTTCTTGATGATCTACCCTCAGGATTACCACCTAAAAGGCAAGTAGATCACAAAATAGAGACACTCCCGGGGAAGACACCTCCTTGTAAGCCCCATATTGCCTATCACCTCATGAGTTGGAGGAGTGTAAGACTCAAATTGAGGAGATGTTACAGAAAGGGTTCATCCAACCTAGCGTATCACCATATGGGGCCCCTATCTTGTTTGTGAAGAAGAAGGATGGTACAATGTGCATGTGCATTGACTATCGGGGTCTCAATCAGCAAACAATGAAGAACAAATACCCCTTACCTTGCATGGATGACCTATTTGATCAACTCCATGGAGCGAGATACTTCACCAAACTGGACTTGCGGAGCGGTTACAATCAAATCCGAATTGCAAAGGAGGATGTGTACAAAACTACCTTTCAAACTAGGTATGGCTACTTTGAGTATCTTGTAATGCCTTTTGGCCTCACCAATGTGCCTGCCACTTTCATGAGCCTAATGAATGACATATTTCATCCATACTTGGATAAGTCTGTTATCATCTTCTTGGATGATATCTTAGTATATAGTAGCACAATGACAGAACACAAACAACATCTATGAGAGGTCCTCCAGATTCTAAGACAGAATCAGTTGTACGCCAAAATCTCAAAGTGTGAGTTTGGCAAGTCTGAAGTAGACTACTTAGGGCATAGAGTAAGTGCAGAGGGTATTCAAGTATTGACAGATAAAATAGAGTTCATTCAAAAATAGAATGCCCTAGAAGATCAGACTCAACTTAAGAGCTTCTTGGGGTCGACGAGATTCTATTGTAGATTTGTCAAGGACTTCTCCAAGGTTGCACAGCCTTTAACGGCACTACTTGGCAAGGGGAAGAAGTGGACATGGGGAACTGCACAAGAGTTGGCCTTTCAAGAATTGAAGGCCGCCTTACTACATGCACCAATCTTGAAGTGGTATGACCCAAAACGTCCAATCAAGTTGGCTATAGATGCATCAGGCATAGCAATAGGAGCAGTCCTACAACAAGAGTGGCATGACGGATGGCATCCAATTGCATATTTCTCTCGAAAGTTGTTACCGGCAGAGCGCAACTACCACACCATAGAACGAGAAGAGTTGGCCATCGTTCTAGCAACCAAGCATTGGAAGCACTACCTAGGCGAGAAGGCATTTGTAGTAGAGATAGACCACAAACCTCTAGTCTACCTTGAGACGTAGAAGGATCTATCTTGTTGCCAAATTTGGTGGGCAGAGTGGCGACAACACTTCAACATGACAATCACCTACGTGGAAGGTAAGAAGCAACTTGCAGATGCATTCACCCGCATGCCAATGGCCAACAACTTGGTGGTAGAGGTTAAGATTAACCCTGAATTCTGGCAAGAGATTCTAGTTGCTACAAAAATTGATCCATAGATTGTAGAAGCGCAATCGTCCAAAGGTGTCACCAGCACCCAAGGACTCACCTTTCGGGAGGGCCAATTGTGGATCCCAAATGCCCCAGAATTACGCACCACCATTCTAGCAGAATGTCATGATTCGGCCATTGTAGCTCATGTCGGAGTGGATAAGACCTTGGAGGCAGTCAAGCGCCATTATTAGTGGCCCAAGATGAGCAACGACGTGATGGACTATATGCGTAGCTGCCTACTTTCTCAACAGAACAAAGCTTCTAATCAAGCTCTTGCAGGGCTCCTTCAACCTCTTCCCACTCCTACCCAACGTTGGGAACAAGTGAGTATGGATCTCGTCTACGAATTACCCAAGACCACCTCAGGGTTTGACTCCATTGTGGTCTTTGTGGACCGGCTCAGCAAAATGATTCATGTACGCCCTACCACCAAGGAGGTGACCACTCCACAACTAGCTCAACTATACTTAGATGCAGTCTTTACTCACCATGGCTTGTCTAGAGTACTCATCACCAATAGAGGCACCGAATTCACCAGTTTGTTTTGGCGAACACTCTTTGGTTTCTTCAAAACCAAGTTGGCCATATCTACAGCTTACCACCCACAAACAGATGGCCAAACAGAGCGGGCTGATCGCACGATTGAAGACATGTTACGTGGCTTCACCTTAGAAGAGCAAGAGAGGTGGGACAACCTACTACCGTTGGTGGAATTTGCTTACAACAATTCAGTGAATGCCTCTACCCAGGTCACTCTGTTCTTCCTCATGTATGGTGAGCATCCCTTCACACCTTCTAGCTTGATGAAGATCCGTCCAGTGACTACCAAGGTTGATGCAGTCAACACATTTGTTTCTAGAATCCAACAAGGTGTGGAGAGCGCCAAGCATAGGTTACAAATTGCACAAAATCAACAAAAGCAATATGCTGATGCACACCGTAGGCACATGGAGTTCAATGTTGGGGATCAAGTGTGGCTATCGACAACCAACCTCACATTAGTTGGATCTCGTAAGCTTAGACCTCGTTTTATTGGGCCTTTCTCGATTCTTCGTCGCATCTGCACTGTGCCCTATCACCTTGAGCTACCACCACACATGAAGATCCATCCAGTGTTCCATGTCTCCCTATTACATAGATATGCTCCCTGATCAGGCCAAAGTCCTTCCACACAGGACATTCGACCTTGTTTGACAGTCATTGATGGCATAGAGGAATATGAAGTGGAGCGGATTCTCCAAAAGCGCATGCGTGGTACTTGCCATCCGCGGGGGGAATATCTAGTACAATGGAAAGGTTACCCCCTCTATAAAGCAACCTAAGAACCCGCTGCCAATTTGGCACATGCACCGGTGTTGGTGCAAGCATTTGAGCAACAATTGCACAACGAGGACGTTGCGTCTTAAAAGGAGGAAGGTTTGTAATACCAAGGGTTAGCCATATGATCTAGATGTGAAATTTGGTTTGGTAACATCTAGAATGATGTTATACATGATAGTCAAAATAGATCAGATAGAAGTATCACCAAAAGAGTACTTCTACTAATAGAGTAGGAACCGAAATATGCCTGAAATCTTTGAAGGCAATTTCGGAGGCCTAAACGGATGAATTAGGCCTTGAAAATGTGCAGATTCCCCTCCCCCCAATGAAGGAAAGGCTGGCCTTCCTTCCTCCTTGCTTTGTCTCGTTGAGAGCTTTCCAACGGTACCTTACTCATGTGATTCTGAGATTCATACAAGAAGATTCCCTAAAAGTTTCCCTCCGGTCAAAGCTTGTTTGACCAACCAGATAGGACCTAGACCAGACAGGTCACCCATCCAAGTAAGTAATCCAAGGGTGGAGCTTGCTGACATGTCACCTATCTGTGTCTCTAATCCTATGGTGGAGCTTCCTTGGATGAGATCCTCTTTGTCTATATAATAAAGAGAAGGTGCTCCCTTGGGGCATCAAATGTTTGAGTGTGCAATCTGTGTTTTCTCTCTTCTCTGTCCTCGGTGTATTACATAGACCAAGGGCGTAATCCAAGTAAACCATCCTCACTTGGATTGACTTCAAGTGGACTACTTTCCCTAGTAGCCACTGGTTGTGTCCCAAGAATACCCTATCCACTCGGTCCATTGCTCCCGACATGTGCCTGAATCATCTTGATAGGCATAGAGCTCACAAGTGTCTGAGTGGTGAATGCTTATCAAGTGCATCTTATGTTGTCTGCTAAGCCAAGGCTCACAAGCCATGTCAAACAGTTTAGGTCCATAGCTTGACCTAACACTTGATACCTAGGTGCCTTTGACACTATTAGAACAATGGTAATACCGGTGCAAAAACCCATTGCCTGCTCACTCTCATTGGTATTGGGGTCCACCAACTATTATGATTGTGAGTTCCAAACCAATCCAAGACCTCCTTCTCAAAAATCATGGGAGCCTAAGAAACTCATAAGTGTAGGAAAAGCAACTCGAGGCTATCCAACTAGATTCACCACTGCCATAGGTGACCTATCAACCACTACAATTATTTGAGACTAACGCCCAACATCCAAGATTTCATCAACAATGATGTGGTCTAGTTGCTAAATCCCATCATAAGCGCTCTATAGAACCTCTCTAGGTAGGTTCATCCACCAAAGACAAAGACAATAATCCAGTGATCCCACTTTTGCTGCATCTAACAATACGGCATGTCCCATCCAAGAATGGACCTAATGTGTACTCGCTACCTTTTGGGTGCAAGAATCACCCATCAAAGGGATGTTCTCCAAAATGTAAGCCAGACAAATAGATTGATGAACCTAGAGATGTTGTAGTATTTGCAACATCCCCCAAAACACACCAAAAAGGGGATCCTAAAGACCCAAACCTCAGCTCGTGCGTGTATGTCCCTAATATGGCCATCTAGAAATCACCAAATGAATGGGACAATGTCTCTCCAAATCCTTCCAACAAGGAAATGTCTATTGGTAGGATTTTCTAGTAACCTTTGATTGTTGACATCATTAATAGCTCAGGATATTGATAGGCCAAGTGTGCCACATGATGTAGAGAGACTCACATAGTAGTCTCATCTCTCTCCACATACAAGTACCTCTGTGCTTGTATACCTACATGTAGTACCATAACTAGTCTAGTATTAATCCCATGGAACAACTCCAATAGATATACTCCCTCTATTAGATATTGCCAAACAATGAGTGTGGTATCCAAAGGTGTCAGAGTAATTGACTTTGGATGCTCATCCTCACATTGGTTTCCTAGTAGTACAAAGGCTCCACTCCAAGCCTATTGCACCAACCAATCTGTATGTTGCTACAATGCCTCCTCTGAACTTCACAATGGAACATCCAAGGTGGATGAAAAGTCCCACTCATACTCCAAATCCAAGTGATCTCCTCTAGTATTAGAGTATCCTCTACATGGGCATTCCCTTCCAAAAAATCACCAGGCCAAGTAATAAAACCACTAAAAGTTGAAATTGATGTTGCCATGGTCCCAAACTATGGTGAGCCAAGACTGCCACTATTGAAACATACTAGTAGGCAGCATATTCATCCCTCACCTGACTACCAACCTGGTCTATAGGAGGCTATCTCCTCCCAATAGTCAATATTGAAACCCATGGGGTATAACACTACTCCCCCAACTAACACATCATGACTCGACTATTGTTGCAATAGCCTAAGCTCTCACCACATAGCTATCAGTTGGATAATCAAGCTAAATATGAACAACAAGCTCTCCACATGTGATGTATTGTGTAGAACCACCCCTAGAGATGTCTGGATCTGAAATGGACACCTCTCCACATCGGTCTTTTGTAACTCCAAACTGACAACTATAGCATTCTCCAACAAAAGAGATTGTGCACCAGAGTCTAGTAAGACCCTCTGTGGTGTTGCACCTAGATTCATTCATTTAGACCTTCCTTGGAGGTCCCACCAAATGAAAAATCCCCCTTTGGTTATCCAACAAGACAACTCTTGGTGTAAACCGCACTCGCTCAAAGGTAGTCTAGCTAGTAACTCCTCCAATCTAGCCATTATTGCCTGCCCTAAACCATTGGTTGTTAAGCGGATCCCATGCTCCTCCACCAAATCAGCTCCACTATCAACCACCTCTACTCTAGTAGTAGGAACCACATCATCCCTACTCTCACAAAGTATGGCAGCCAATCGGAACATTGGGGTTGGGTCAACTCCCAAAGTAAACATGTCACTAGTTGAGAAAAATAGAAAATGCATAATCAACTAAGCCGCCCCTAACATCATGCTAGACTCAGTCTATGTAATAGCAAGTGGCTGACTAGTAGGTAGTCCATCATGCAATCCATCATCAACTAACACACTTGCACTAGGATGTCTAGCAGCCATGGATGTTGTTTGTAGTGCCTTAAGGAGTGTAAAATATGGAGAGTGTCTGACTTGTCTACCAACCTCTCCCCTTTGTGGGTCCAACTCCATTGATGCTCCTCTAGGCTCTAGAGCATGTATTGCACTCCTAGTCATTGTAGTAGATGCATCTACCTTTATTGCTCCGCACATGAAGTCTAAGACATCTCTATCACTTGCATATGAGGTGGTGTTGTGCGTATATACATTGCTACACAACATACATTGCTGTCAACATCATACACTATAGAAGCACAACTCATACATAAGTCATACATAGACTCTAAAGTGCCACAATAATCAGATTGCTTAACACTCTCAACTCAACTCAACTCAACTCAGATCAGTACTTGATCTGTCACTCTATAAACTGCCAACAACTGGGCACTTATTATAGTCAAGCCACACCCACTCAAGCATAGAGAATCCAGGTGACGCTCGCCGGCCGCTATCCACCATAGCCAGGAACTCGAAGGCTCAACATCAGAGAAGTGAGCTCTCTGGAGCTCACTTCAAAACTATACCCCTTGGACTCGAGCTAGCACTGAAACCCTAATAGTCCCGTTGATGGCACACTCGACGGTGCAAACAGTGCAAAGTGACGGTGGGCCCCACCGTGAAGTCAGTACTGTAACACCCATTTGTGCATGTGTGTGGTATTGTGATATTTAGCTTGGTATTACAAGTACTTAAGAGATATTATTTATATAGAGATAAAGGATGGTTCTATATTAGTCATGGTTAGCTAAAGTTAGTCATAGCTAAGATAGATGGGACCTTACTATAGAGGAAGTAGAAAAGATGAGCACCACTATTTTGGATTTTAGTGTGTTGACTTGGTATTATTCTTAGGTGTTTGGCTTTGGGGAAAGAGTTTAGAACTCTTGGGCCCGCAAACCTTTTTGTTTTGGATTCTTCTTTAGTCCAAGGATAGCCCATGTGAAGGAATCCTTGCTTTAGTGGTTGGGTCAAGATAAGACCACATGCCCATGTGAATGGATATTCCTTTCTACTTTTTGACTTTACTTGACTTTTAGTCTAGTAACTTGAGTTACTACGGTAATTAGTAACTTTGGTACGTAACTATTTCACAAGTATATAAACAAGGGGTGAGGAGGTACTCATCATCCTTTCATTTGCAACTATCTCTCTCATTGAGTTCTCTAGTGAGCAATGTCTTGAGTCTTGGAGTGTTAGCCTTGGAGGAGTATGATGGAGTTGGGGTTCCTTGCCTTCTTAGTCCATGGTGCGCTACCATAATAGCCATCAAAGGTTCATCCTGAGTGAGAGACAGGCCGGCTCACAGTTCTGTGTTTCCCTAGTGTGTGTGGAGACGGGATAGGAGAGGGAGAGACGTGAGACAATTTTGATAATTCTTTAGTGGTCTCTAGCATGTAGTAATCAGAGTGAATAGTCAATTCTCTTCAATTTTTAATTTCGGTTCCATTGGTATCTAGATGGAAGACTATGGAGAATGGAGTAGAAAGTTACAAAGATTTTTAGTTTTTTTAGGGTTGAGAGTGATCATTATATATTGAGAGTGATGGGTTGGAAATTTTCATTTCTAATCTTTTTGTTTTCATGATTAAATTCCATGTGAACTTAATTTGAAAATTTTGGAGATGAAATTGAAAGTTATGAGAGTTTATAGATTTTAGGGTTTGGAGAGATTATTTCGTATGGGAGTTGGGATGTGAGGGGATGTGGTTTTGCAGATATGGAGAGATATGGAGAGGAGTATTATGTGTTACTATCATTATTCTTGTGCTAGCCATGGCTACACCTTCCCATGTGGGGTCGTCTAGAGCGAGTCGGATACACCATGCCCGATGTGTCACCGACGCTTTACCTCTCAAGGGGTAAAGATCCATGTGGGAAGGATGCACAAGGATTATGATTGGACCACTTGGGATGCTCACGTGAGACGAGCGACCACATCGACTGCAATGACACTCGGGATTACGCACGCTTCTTCTATACCTTCGTTGATCACTCCAGGGATACTGATCAAGTCGTGGGAGTGGCTAGCTTCTCAGGCGGGTTGCATTTTGGGGTTATTTGAGACTAGTTTTCCATGTCCACGTCTATTCCATAGACTGCCCCGCACACTCCATGATGAGGCTAGACAGGCTTTTTGCCTACCACTGGATTGTTTGGCACGTGATCCCTTGGACGAGTTAGCATGGTTCTTATTCCTCCTACTCCCTCGATGGTGTCTTCGTTATGCTAGAAGGGGACGCGCGGGGCATAGAGAGGTGGCGGCTAGATTTCGTCAATTCCGAACGGGGGATTGGGCAGCGCTTCAGGAGGAGTCTGTTAGGGCTACACAATTTAGGAGACAGACATCGCCACAGGATACCACAAATTCCACTCGATTACGACGATGTAGGACATTGGGTCAGGCGGGAGAGTTTAGTAGAGCAGCACGAGCGCTACACCCTTTGTCTATAGCGAGTCCTACTGATGAGACCATCTCTTCCCTATGCTCATTGCATCCTATAGCAGTAGAGGGACTACCACTAGAGGTCTTAGATTATCAGCCTGAGCAGCCTTTATGTCTTGATAGGTCGCTATTTGCACAAGCATTGTGCACTGCCCCTCGCCTTTCCTCAGGAGGCTTGTCAAGGATGGTTTATGAGCACCTTAGAGATTGCTTCCAGACAGATGATCCTTCTAGTGGTTTTACCGAGTTGTTTCAGGTGGCTGTAGCAGTGGCGAGAGGAGACATTCCTATGTCTGTTAGTCGGGTCTTAGGTGCTAGTCGACTTCTCACGATTGAGAAGGACACGGGAGGCATTCGACCGATTGCTATTGGAGAGATCTTTTTGCATTTGGTCAGCCGTACCATTGTCCTTCAGCATCGTTCTCACTTTTGACAGCACCTTAGTCCACATCAGTTTGGAGTAGCTACACATGGAGGATGTGAGGCTATATCTCTAGGCATTAGAGCACTCCTAGATATCCATCCGGAGTGGGTCGTCCTACAGGTGGATGTTGAGAACGCTTTTAATAGCGTCTCACGTGCATCCATCTTTAGAGAGCTTAGGGAGGCTGGTGGATCCTTGGCGAGTCTCATTCCTTTTGTGCGGTCTCTTTATGGCTCTCCTACTTCCCTTTACTACCAGCATGGTGGTTCACAGGAGGGAGTCACCGTCTTGGAGTCAGCTGTTGGTGCACGACAGGGAGATCCTTTGGGGGGGCCCTTATTTGCCATGGCTCACTTTAGAGCTCTCCTATCTACTACTTTGGCCATGCCAAGTTGTGTATTTCCCTCCTGGCAGATGATACACACATTGTAGGCCCTGTAGATCAGATTAGGTAGGCCTTTGACTACTTGACTACCGAGCTACATCTAGTAGGCTTGAGAGTCAAGGTGTCAAAGTGTAGGGCATGGTCCCCTTTAGGTATCCTTCCCCACCTTGAGCTTCCAGAGGGGTGTATCACATCCACAGATGGACTTCGTGTTCTTGGAGTGCCAGTAGGATCGGAGGATTTTGTCACACGCTTCTTGGACGCTGCACTTGCAGAGGATGTTCTCCATATGGATGACCTTCCATTACTAGGAGATCCGCAGGTGGCATTTGGTATACTCTCTTCAAGTATTGCTCGTCGACCATCCTACCTCATCCGTACAGTTCCCCCCTCACCGTCCTTCCTATCACGTCTGAGAGCATTTGATAGGAGGATTATGGGAATCTTTGGTGATATTATTGGACCAGGGACTTTTGAGTGTGTGACAGGGGATTTGGCACGTAGACAGACGGCTCTACCGATCTCATGTGGTGGGGTTGGCTTGCTTTCTATGGAGGAGATGGCACCTATAGCATTTTGGGGTAGTTGGGCTCTCTCGGCACCCCTACTTGCCTCTCGTTTTGTGGTTGTTGATAGGCCGGTTTTGGAGACTTATGTGACAGAGGTGGAGGGAGGACCTTTTTCTCTCCAAGTGTTATTGCGGCAGACAAGAGATAGTCTATCCCCACGAGCACGAGAGGGTTTTCTATCGTTTGCTTCACTATCGTCAGATTGGACTAGAGGTCTACAGTCTTCCTTGATGGAGCGACAGTGTGAGCATACGCTACATTCTCTCTTAGTTGACTCGTCCATTCCTCAGGCTACTAGAGCACGTCTACGCTCTTGCTCCGGCAAGAGTGCAGGCTCGTGGATCCTAGCTCGACCATGCATTAGGGCTTTCCGACTCCCACCGGCTACTTTCTCTACAGCGATGAGGTTTCGCTTAGGTTTGGTCCACCCATCTGCATCTTCACTACTCACTTGTGAGTGTGGTTCCACACTAGATGCATCGGCGGTCCACATGACACGGTGTCCTTTTGGAGGATAGAGGATAGGTACACATGATGCCATTAGAGACATAGTGTTTGCTATGGCACGAGAGAGTGGATACTTAGCTTGGAGGGAGCGTTCGTATGCGTTGCAGACGACACGTGTCAGGGCAGACTTATACTTGGTCCGAGATGATCAGGTGACAGTAGCGGATGTCGTGGTCACGGACCCTACGCGGGATACAATATCGGAGGGAGTGATTACCCATCCCCCTGGATGGGCGGCGAGTGCAGCAGCAGGTCGCAAGGTCTCCAAGTATAGGGGCATGCAGCGAGGTCACCTCTTTGTTCCTCTAGCCTTGGAGTTATATGGAGCGATGGACACAGCATATGACACATTTGTTAGGGAGTGCGTGAGAGCTTATCATGGTAGGCGTTAGGGGTACCACTCTCATTCTCATACTTTGAAACTTACTTTAGACCGCGTGTGTCCATTGCTCTACAAAGGGCAATGGTTGGTGCAATCCATAGGAGAGTAATCACATTAGTTGATGTTTCTTCGGATGCTCCAATTGTGTGTAGACCTTACGACTTGCATAGCTAGGATATCTTAGGTGCGATGGGGCAGATTTAGGTGCGATGGGGTAGATTTCTCGTCCCGACTCTATTGGGGCTTAGCCCGTGTTACCTGTTTTGTCTCTCCCTTGTACTGCTTGATGGGGTCTTCCCTTCCTTCATTTTTCTGCGTGGTCTCCTTTTTTCTTATTGAAACAAAAGGTTTCTCTTTATAGAGCGGGATTTGCATGTGTCCCGTTGGTTTTGAAGAGCGTCTTGATTCCTGGTAGAATTTCTCGTTGACTTGTCAACGGAAAATATGAAAGGACAAGGTACGGGGTACTTTGATAGACGATTTCAGAATTTGATGTGTAACTGGAAAGATCTTATGATACTCGCTGTAAATGTTGCGTGAGCACATTGTTTCGCTTCTTTCTTTCTTGACTGAAAGCTCGATTGCATTGCTAGGGACCGAGGACCACAGATTCTGACCTGAATTGCGATTTTGAAATTTTCTCTGTAGTCCGAGGGTCGAATTTGTAAATGATTATTGAGTATTGCTTGCACAAGCTTGAATTTGGAGACACGTTCGTTCTGCTTATACTCCCATCCGTAAATTGAGTGTGAAGGCAGGGGAAGTAGAAGGATAGGGATCGATGACAGTGAAGTTGCCCGTGCAGGACTTTTTGCCGCCCAGGAATTTGAATGTTGAATTTCATGGACGCAACATGGAGGCTACAAAACTTGGAGATGAGGATTATCGCAATGTTTAGGGTTTAAGATAGATTGATTCATGATGGCGTTGAAGCCTCTCACACGGCTTCCTCTGCGTTGTGTCCATGCCTCTACTCCGAATTATGGTCCTTCTCTCCTGTTCCGGCCAGAGCTGAGTTTTATAAAGTCCTCTGGCAACATTCTTAAACAGTTGAAGACAGGAGGACTTAAGTATTCTATTTGCAAAGATGTCTCTTGGTGGGTAGAAATTTCTCGACCTGTTACTGTTGGAGCACCAGAAAGACGAAATTTGCATGTTCAGCTAAATAGAAGAGGACTTCTCACCTTTATCAGGAGCTCGGAATTGGAGACATCCGCATCTGAGCTTCCCGCAGCAGAGCATAAACCACCCCGAAAACCAAGAAAGAGACCGTCAAAACCGACGACGTGGACGCATGTTGTGCAAAGCAGTCCATTAAATGTATGCACATATTGCCATCTGTGTCTCACTCTTGTTCTGCATACCTGCCCGAAGCCTTTCTCGCTGTCGGCAAAGTCTGTTATAATTGGGTCTAGATATCTAATACAAGTTCTCAAACTTAGGCCACGATAGGTATTGTGATTTAACTGAACTCATGTAATGGTTGAAAATCAGAAACATGGCTGTTGTGGAATAGTTGATCTTTACGCTTTTTGTGGATTCGTGTAGGTGTCAAAACTGCATTTATTCACATCTGTGTTATGACTCTCCCGGCTATCCTGAACGATTGTCCCTATGACTATAGAAACTATTGCAGGACCCGGGACTTGAAGTAGAAATCTGGTCCAGGCTTAAAAACTGGGTGGTGTTCTCGGATTTACATGTCAGTAGGCGTACTCTAGAGACATGTCTACAGGTTCTAAGAGCAGTTCATGCTGAAGCAACAAGCAGGTGAGTGTGCTCTTTCTGGGTTGGACCTAGACTGCGATTTATCTCTTTGGTCATGACATAACATGGCAAAAAGTAGAGGTATCTCGTTTATCTTTACATAAATAGGATCTGTCAAAGCTTGATGTGGGGCGTGTACCAGGTTGATACAAAGAGAAGAGGGCGTTTACGAGATTTTCACTTGTCTGTGGGCTCACAAGGAAAGGGGGTGGCGCAAAGGGCAGCTCCTGATAAGCGAGAATAAAATACTGAGTGATTTTTGACCATGGTATCTGTAATCAGGGACGCTGGAATTATTTTTCTCGGTGATTTCTGGCATGCACGAGGAGCTCTGCCTGTGGAACTTCTAAATGTTGTTGTTGCAGAAGTTGGAAAATGGTCTCGTCCAGCAATCTTCATTCCTGGTAATCATGACCAGGTATACTCTACTGAATTAGCTTTCGTTCCGATTACCTATTTAAAATGTATTGTATGTTGACATTATGGAAATCAATCTACGTTCTTGCCAGGACTTGACGTGTTCGAGCAATTGGTGATCTTATATTTCGTTTCTAACCACACAGCGTTGAATTTCATCTTTCGTGCCCAACTATACGTTGCTCAGGTCAATATGGGGGGTCAGATGCATGCTCTAATGGTGCTTGGAGCTGTTAATCCACTTATCAGAGTCTTTGACGAGCCCGTTGAGTTCCTTGGTGCTTTGTGGTTACCATTTCGTAGAGACCACAATCTAATCAACCAAGCTCTGCAGCAACACTGTAATGTGAAGGCCATTTTTGCACATCTTGATGTGGTAGGTGCGCTATTTAACGATTTTTTGCCGTGCAGGCATTGTAGAGAAAGATCTTAGTAATTTGTGATGGAGTCATTTCAGGAGGATTTTTCAAAGCAAAATTTGCTCAAAAACTGGTAGTATCTGTCAACCTGTTTAACTCTAACTGATCATAGCCGCACCTGGAATCTGGCGGAATCAGGTAGGTGCATTCATGAACGAGGCATGCCAGGCCAAAGAAGGCATCGAGCCATCAATCTTCCCCGAAAACATACCAGTCTTCACTGGACATTATCACAAGCCCCATGTTGTTGATAAAACGCAGATTGAGTATGTTGGTTCACCTTATCAAATTTCAGCGAGCGAAACAGGCCAAGGCAAACGCTTTCTACTGCTTAACAACTCATGGGAGGTTCGTCATTTCAAACTCACGCTCTACTTCGAATTGAAGTAACACAATGACAACATATATTGGAGTGAGGATTCATGTTCTCCATACTGTCGTTGCGCAGAAAATAGGCTCAATACCTATTGATATAGGTGGTAGACACTTCGTTATCCCACATATCGAAGAGTCAGATTTGGAAAATCTGCAATACATTCGTACTGGTGATCGCTTACGCCTGCTCCTTTCCACAACTCTCCTGGACGAGAAAGTAAAGACGAAGCTGGTAATATACACTACTCGAACGTGCTCTCGTTTACTGGTCCGGAGGTGAAGCTGAAACCGGTCATATTAAGCGTCAAATGTTGCAAATCAGGGATCACCTAGCAAGTTGAAGCATCACTTTTCTTACATATTGGTACATTCGTCATTTCTGCTCGCACTTATTTTTTTCTCGTAAGTTCACATTTAACGAGGTACTCTAAGAAAATTCACGGGTTTCTTTTGTCTTTTAACACCAGGATGATCTTCAAAGTAGGGGTGTTCATGTGGACTTGGTGTTCCCAACTCTTTCTGCTAAGCCTCGGATTGAGGAAGCTGAGCATTTGGTAAATTGTTTAAATCCTCATCAAAGGAGACAACGTTTGCTACTTCCATTTCCATCAAGTACATCATGTGCCAGTATTGAGAACCTTAGGATATAGTGTTTTTGGGTGCTCAGGTTAAGTATCTAAGTACGTCTGACCTTGAGGTGGTAAAAGGAACTCTCAGTAGGTTTTTGCTTCCCATTGAGTGTTCCAGGACTCATGGTGACGTTTCCATTCTCATGCGTAGTTTAAATAGTCTCAATGTACTCTATCTCTAATTCATTGTTGGATTCTGGGGTTTCTCGTCGCTACCTTTCAGAATGCATTCGGACTTTTTAATTTATACTCCGAAAGAGTGGCAATGAGCGCTGGGGCAATTAAGAAAGGTGCAGAAATTCTGCAACGCATGGATTTTCCACCCAAATTAATTCAAAGACCGCAAGGTAAAATCTTTGCTTTTCAACTTGACATATGAATTTCTCAATTCAGTTGTTCTAGTTTTAGCTTGCCAACTGTTGTTATTAGAAGTTGGAACATAGTTTGGTCAAATGACTGTTACAATGCAACGTTGGTCCAGGCTTTGCGAAGGTAGGAGTTTGAGCCAGACACTTGTTACTGTTAGAAATCTTTCTCACACCTGGTATATGTCCATCCAGCCATCACATCCATTCATCACCATTGAAATGACGCAGCTGGAAACCCATTGCTGCGTTTTGCTCCGGAGTTGGACTTACTTTATAGGAATTTCTGTGCAGTGCAGCTGGTTCTCCAATTCGTTGAGATACAGGGTTTTGGGCCGTACCTAGAGCCTGTCAAGTATCCACTTTCTCAAAGAGGGATTCGGGTAGTGTGCGGGAAAAACATGGATTCAGCTGGAGCAGATAGTAACGGAGCAGGGAAATCAACTCTAGTTATGGCTCCTCTTTGGGCTCTCTCAGGTAGGCAGACTTTCACCTACTTTCTTCAAGATGAGTAACTTCTGGTGTATAAACACGAGATTTATTAGGTTCTATTCTATGAAGTTTGTGAGCTAGCAGTTCGTTTGTGAGTAACGAACTTCACGTCCCCTTTTTTCAGATTTATGAAAGTTTGAAGCTCTCGACACAAACTTACTCACACTTTTACTCATATTTTACAGGCTCTACGGATCCTCGACCTGACTCCATGAGAGGGTTGTCAGCTTCAGATGTGATCCACGAAAAGGCCAAAAGTGCAAAGGTGTCTGTTCATGGCACTGCAAACGGAAGGCCCTTCGTGATTGAGCGCACTGCTGGAAGGTACCCTCATGAAGTATAGACAGCACATTCTTTTGTTTCATTTCAGAACGACGTCCTCTTGTGTTGGAATAAACATCTCATTGCAATGTTAATGCAACCATTCGTATTCTCCTGATGATTTACTAACTCTTCGGTCTATATGCTGACGGTACTCCGCTGAATGACCTGGGCAGAAAATCATCTCTCAAGTTTTATTATGATGGAGAAGATTGCACTGGCCAGGATATGAAGCTCACTCAGGCCAAAATCGACGAAATCATGTATGGCTACTCTCAGAATTGAATATGATGAGAACCTTTGTTCCTGCTCTTTGAAGTAGATGGTCTATTCTCAGGCATTTTGACTTATGATGTATCAGACATCCTAGCACTCAGCTTTTCTATTCTCACCAGAGCAAACACTCCTAATTGCATACAGAAAGACTCAACTCTCTCCTAGCCTTCAAAGATAGTACAGCCAGTTCACTCACGCAGCACAAATAGCCTCCAATACTAAGGTATCATAGAACACTCTTGAGATGATGTTAGGCAGCTCAGGACTTCACAAAATGCAAAGGGGAAGTGCTAGAAATCAACTCTAGTAGAAGAAACTCCTGATTTGGATTATATAGATAGAAGGGTGTACTGAAAGGTGTGCTACCATAGTTCTCATGTAACACATGCAGTTTATAGAAAACATGTGAACAGTGGGTATGAACAGTACTCGCACATGAACAGTAACACATGTGAACAGTAATTAATTTGTCTCATTCTAACAAAGAAGTCACTAAACTAAAGATTATCTAATTTAACATTACCACTAAATGAAGGTTTAGGATTATTCCCATTTCTACTGCACATTTCATGTGTTTATCTTTAGGTAGTGCTTTTGTAAACACATCTGCTGTCATCTCTTGTGTAGGACAGTAAACTAACTTCACAACATTCTCTTTTTCTTTCTTCTCTACAAATCTTCTTCTAATCTCAATGTGCCTAGTCCTTGGGTGATGTACAGGATTTTTGCTGAGTGCTATACTTCCTGTATTGTCACAGTACAATGTAGTAGGACTTTCCTGCTCAAAACCCAGCTCCTTAAGAAGTCTCCTGTTCCAGATGGCTTCTTGAGTAGCATTTGAGGCAGCCATAAATTCTGCCTCAGTAGTAGACAGTGTGAGAAAATGAAGTGTGAGAAAATGAAATGAGCAGTATGTACTCGATTGGTTGAGTTAGTTGGTAATCCCAGAACTGGGATTATATAAGTAGATGAGCATACTCTTAGAGCACACCTTTGCATCTACAGTGTGAAATGTGTAACTCATGTGCTTTTAACTTAACTCTAAGTTGTTCACATGTAACTCATGTGAACAGTAGTCATGCGTG
Organism: Lunularia cruciata; assembly: GCA_948567375.1. Lineage (NCBI taxonomy): Eukaryota > Viridiplantae > Streptophyta > Marchantiopsida > Lunulariales > Lunulariaceae > Lunularia > Lunularia cruciata. Next base: position 20,748,686 of record OX419756.1, read on the forward strand.
AAGAGTAGTAATGCGTGAATAGTAGTCATGCGTGAACAGTAGTCATGAGTGAACAAGAACTAACATGTCTATTATAAATCTAACCGACAGAGCAACAGATGTTTGCTGTTTACTACGCCAACTGATTGTTCCACCACTAAGCATAAATACATATCCACTAGTTGATCTGCTGTTATCTGTGTCATCTCCCCAACTAGCATCTGTATATGCTTCAAGAGTAGGAGCAAGTATGTTCCGTTGCTTTCTGTACTCCAAGAATGCATCTAGAGTACCCTTTAAGTACCTGGATATTCTCTTTATACCTTTCTAATGTGCTTGTGCAGGGTTGCTAGTATATCTAGCTAGTGCTCCCACTGCATAGCATATATCTGGTCTTGTACAGACCATGATAAACATTAGAGAACCAAGAGCACTCTGATACAACACTTTGTCGCAGAGATTCATCTCCCCATCTATGATTCTGCTGTGCTTCCACCCCAGATCAAGAGGTGTAGAGACAGGATTCGCCTCTGTCATCTGATACTTAGCTAGTATGGATCTCACATACTGTGGTTGACTGATTCGGATCCATCCTGCTTCTCTCTCTGCTCACTTGGATTCCCAAAACGAGTTTTACAGGACCAAGGATAGTCATCTCAAAAACAGAGCACAAGAAATCTATCACTCCTGTGATAGATTCATTGTTCCCCAACAGTAATAGATCATCTACATATACAGCTATGTAGACATCATCTCTAGTATACACACTCATGTCAGAATCTGCTCGTTTGAAAATCCTGCTCTCTCAAGTATGAGTCTAGTTTCTCATACCAGGCTCTAGGAGCTTGCTTAAGACAATATAAAGCCTTCTTAAGCAAGCATACTTTTCCTTTGCCTTCAGTATATCCATCTGGAACATCCATGTAGATAGTCTCTCTCAAATCTCCATTGAGAAAGGCTGTTTTCACATCTAACTGCTCCACTTCCCAATCTCTCTCTGCTGCAAGAGCTAGAAGCATGCAAATAGATCCATACCTGGCAACTGGTGCAAAAGTTTCTGAATAATCTATTGATGCTTTCTGATTGAAGCCCTTTGCAACAAGTCTTGCCTTGTACTTCAGGATCTCATTCTCAGCTCCACGTTTGACCCTGAAAACCCATTTGCAGCCAATTGCTTTCCTACCTGGTGGTAAATCAGCTGCTACCCATGTACCATTAGTCTGAAGAGACTTCTTCTCTTTTGCTATGGCCAACTCCCACTGACTAGAATCTGGTCTGAGCATAGCTTGCTCTAAAGTGTCTGGATCACAATCTTCATGGCAGATGTAAGATTCATCTAACATCTCTTTTGATAGAAAACCAAGTCTGTCAATAGGTTTTCTATCTCTCTGTGATCTTCTTGGCTCTGTGCCCAGAAGATTCATGCCGTCTCTTGACATCTCTGGAGTCTCACTCAGAGATTCTGCATCTGCAGTCTGCTTCTGGGAGTCATCTTTTGTAGTATCAGAATCAGAAACCACTGTCTGTTTAGGCTTTCTTTTGTACACCTTCAGACACTCCTTTGGTGAACCATCAGCTTCAGGTAGAGATTGCTCTTCTGATGATTGATCGGAAAAACTGACTTTGCAGCTTGGGAAGATAGATTGATCAGGCTGATCAAACTGATCAGCTTGCTTCTGCAACTCATCAATGTTCTCGCTCCAAGTCCTCAATTCATCAAAGAGTACATCTCTACTTCTGATGATCTGTCCAGACTTAGGATTGTACAAAAGATATCCTTTCAGTCCCTCTTCATATCCTACAAAAAGCATTCTCTCAACCTTCTTTGTGAACTTCCTCCTCTGCTCCTTGGGAATATGAACATAGGCAGGACATCCAAAAACGTTCAAAGCTGAAAGATTAGGTGTCTTACCACTCCAGGATTCTTCAAGAGTTCTTCCTAGCAATGCTGTGGTAGCACTGATATTTCTAGGAAAATTTGTAGTGCTAATTGCAGCACCCCAAAACTTTCTCTCCAGCTTGGCATGTTGGAGCATTGCCAATGCTTTGTCCACCAGTGTCCTATTCAACCTTTCTGTAACTCTATTCTGTGCAGGACTGTCTCTGGCAGTACAGTCAAGGAGGATTCCTTTTTCTGAAAGAAAAAAGAGGAATTCTTCATTCCTGTACTCTCTGCCTCCATCTGTTCTCAATCGCTTGACTTTCCTCCCAGTCTGCAACTCAGCCATGGCTACAAACTTCTGGAATTTTCGCAGCACTTCATCCTTGCTTTTCATGACATAGAGAAAGCTCTTTCTACTGTAATCATCCACAAAGGAACATAGTAGGCTGCTCCACTCAATGACTTCTCAGTCATGTATCCCCATATATCAGAGTGTACGACATCTAGAAGACCAGAAGCTCTAGATGAAGATTTCTTGGGGATACGAGCTTTGTGTGCCTTACCTTCTGCACACCCAATGCAAATTCGAGCTTTCCTTTGGGATCTAGTTTCAACCCCTCCACTACCTTCTCTAGAGCAAATAAGTTTTGCTCTGACAGGTGCCCTAACCTCAAATGCCAGAGATGGATTTCATTTTTGTTTTCTGCAACCAACGCAGAATCAAAACAATCAGCTTCCATCAACTTGAACAGTTTCCCTTTGGCAGTACCATACCCAAGGACCAACTCTCCTTTCTTCAAAGTACATTGATTTCTGTTGCTTTCAAACAGAACATCCACTCCATGCTCCATGAGGCTATGTACTGATATCAAGTTCTTGGTGTAATCTGGAACATACAGTACATTTTCCAAATAGCCTTTTCCAGAACATCCCATGAAGGCAATAGGAACTTTGCCAGTTCCTAACACTGGATTCAGAATCCCAGGTCCACAACAAACACTCTTGGGAGTCTTCAGAGGTCGAAGAGTTGAGAACAGCTCCTTCTGATAACAGATATGAGAGGTGGCTCCTGAGTCCAAGAACCATCCAGAACCGTTTGAGGACAATTGTGATTCTGCCAACATTCCACAATCCGGCTCTTCTGTTGAGTACCCCTCCTCATCGCTGACTATCTCATGGCACTCCTCTGAGTTGTAAGCTGAACTCCCAGATGTTAGACCTTTTACTGGTTGAGGTCTCTAACCTACCTGCTTCAGCTCTCAGTTCTCTACTTTCTACTCTCTTGGGACATAAAGGTGCAATGTGACCTTTCTCATGACAGAAATAACAAGTCCTGTCATCAACACTACTAACTCCTTTACCAGATTTACTCACTCTGGCTTGCTCTGGTTTGCTCACTCTTCCATCTGGCACTCTTCTTGAACAAGAAGAAGCATTGAACAGAGCAGCATCTCCCTGCTCATTTAATTTCAGCCCTTTGTCCTCTCTGTGTCTGCTAAACACCAGCAATTTGTGTATCACATAATCCCATGTGACAGTTTCAACAGGTAAAACTTGTAGAGCTACTAGGACAGAGTCATAGCTTGAAGGAAGACTATCTAAGAGGTTATTGATCTCAGACTTCTCTGTAAGTACAACCCCATCCTCCTTGATACTCTTGAAGAGTTTCTGCAGTTTTGACAGATAACAGGTGAAATCTTCACCATCTTGCAATCTCAAGTTCTTTACTGCAGACCAGACTCGATAGGAGCTCTCCAGCTTCTCAACAGTGTAATAACTCTTGATTTTTTCCCAAATCTCCCAACTCCAAGCATAAATATCTATTAGGTCTCTAGCTGGCTCTTCCATAACCCTTAGCAGAAACCTCCTAGTAGTAGCAATGCTTGACTCTCTCCTCCTTGTTGGTCTCTAGCTCATCTATATCATGAACTTCTAATGCAAACTCTAGACAGGCATAACTGTCTAAGATAGACTTCACATCCAAAGCCCAAACTTTGTAGTTAGTCTTTCCCAATTTCTCTATCTTTCTGAGTTCTCCTATCAACCCGTGGTGATTGTGAGCCCATAACCTGATGAGAACCTTTGTTCCTGCTCTTTGAAGTAGATGGTCTATTTTCAGGCATTCTGACTTCTAATGTATCAGACATCCTAGCACTCAGCTTTCCTAGTCTCACCAGAGCAGACACTCCTAATTGCACACAGAAAGACTCAACTCTCTTCTAGCCTTCAAAGATAGTACAGCCAGTTCACTCACGCAACACAAATAGCTTCCAATACTGAGGTATCACAGAACATTCTTGAGGTGATGTTAAGCAACTCAGGACTTCATGAAATGCAGAGGGGAAGTGCTAGAAATCAACTCTAATAGAAGAAATTCCTGATTTGGATTATATAGGTAGAAGAGTGTACTGAAGGGTGTGTTGCAATAGTTTTCATGTAACACATGCGATTTACGGAAAGTATATGAACAATGTACATGAACAAGACTTGCACATGAACAATAACACATATGAATAATAACTCATTTGTCTCATTCTAACAAAGAAGTCACTAAACTAGAGATTATCTAATTTAACAAAATATATGAGTCTTATTAGAGATTCTGCACCCTACTCGGTGTTTATAAATTTTGAAATGGTTTTTGCAGAGATACCTCAATGCTTCAGCGTGTTGCGTTTCATGGTCAGTACGGTATTGGAGGTTTGCTTGAGGCATCAGACAAAGACTTCAAGGTGATGCCTCCTCTTCGAATCCTGCTTCGCGCTTGTCTTCTCCTCAGATTATTAAGCCTATTTGTCACTTATTGACTCATATACTACCATCGATCCAGTTTGGAGTTGATACATGCAGATAGTTAGCCATCGCATAAAGCTGAGTAGCGTGCGTCTCAAGGTCGTACCCCTGAATGTTGCGAATGCCCTGCAGGACGAGCTTAGTAGGATTGTAGCAATGGAACTATGGGTTGCTGCGAAGAGGCAGAGCCTACGGGATCTACGAAGTAAGCAGACAGAAGTTGAATTTCTCGAGGGCGCCTTGACCCAACTTCAACAGCAGAAATTACAAATAGAACTTAAGGTCTGCTTCTTGACAACCTCTATCATATGCAAGTTGAACTAAAAGTAAATCATGAAAATACCATCCGACTGGAACCATTTAATTGCTACCAATTTCCAGAGACAATAAAGACTCGACACATACACTACCGGGCAGTGATGTTATCAATTACGTGCATGGAATCAAATATTGCATCTTATTTCTTTACCTAGGAGACAGTCATTTTTACGACTTCCACTTCTCCTTAAAGAAACCATGGCTTTGTCATGTGCTCAGGTGGAGGAATCGAGGATCCGGTTGAAAGAATGGGAAGAAAGCTGGTGAGTTACTGCAAATTTTAAAGTCTCAAAACTGCATTACGACAGCGGTGTCCTGTCCTTTCCTCAGGACAACAATAGTAGCGTAGATTAAAGGAACCAACTAGATTGACTTCACTGTTGTTTGATCAAGTGCCTACGGGAAAACATCATTATAGTTGAAGCGATCGTGCCAGTATGCACATTTGCTCCATATTTTCGCCGTCGCAACGGCGAATTCCTTGCCACAGCATAAAATTACTTAAGGCAAGGGGCTGCCGACTTGCTGGACTCTTTCCGTGTCTTCTACCCAAAGTAAAGTTTTGGATCAGTAAACCAAGAGAACATTTTCCTAGTATGTAATCTGTTATCCCCGATATTTTCTGAATGTTTGAACTGGTACAGGGCTGTTCGATGTGCAAGTACTGAAGATGAAGCCGATATTGCGGCAGAAGATCTCCACCGATCAGTAGGCAACTGCAATACACTATATCAGGGAGTCCTGGAAGCTACTTTCGAGCTGAAGAATATAGCGTCCAGACTAGAGCGGGTTCTTGCAGAGATGGATAATTTTGGTGGATCAGATAGATATGTGGTAGCACAATCAGAGAAGACTAAGCGTGAAATTCTGTTGACAAAACTAGCAGAATTGTCTGTTGAGGTACGTGAGGACTGATGAGGTCAAAACGTCATTCGTGTATATGATTCATCTTTTGGCAAGATGTGAACAGAAAGTTCATAGCTTTGGTTTAAAGATTTCAGGCTGTGGTTGTTGCATCCCGTCTCTAGAGATACCGGGCCATGAAGGTCTTGTGAATAATCCTGACTTTTACAGGTAAGGACATGCGATTCAATTGTGAGGATGAAGAAACAGAGAATGAACGACTACACCAGAAGTGTGTCTGGTTCGCAAATTTGCGATAAATGCTTACAACCTGTTGACTCCAAGCATTCTACTCAAACGATGTTGAAGCTTCAACAGGAGGTTGCCGCTTCTGAAGAAGCCTACACGATACGTCTAAGTGTAAGTTTTTACGGTACCTGCTGACGTGTTCTAGACAGCATCTCTAGTAGCGTTCAACTACAACGCGATTAGTTTTTGCCTATGCTAACTCCCTAGTTTTGCTTTTCAGGAGCAAAAGACAACAAACAGAGAGCTCCAGTTAGCCACAAATGCAATCATGGAGGAGACTCAGAGACACGAGGAAGAAGTCAGAAATCATAGAAAAAGATCCAACGACCTACGAGATAATGTACGATCCATCAATCTCTCCTGCTGTTTGGCGGTGAGATAGTTGACAAATATGTACAGCATGCTTTGAGAAGTAAACTCTACAGGCAAGAATGAAGAAATTTAGGGACAGGTACCTAAATTGATTTCCAAGAAGTTACATCTCTCCTAGCTTAAACAACTGATGTCGGAGGGATGTTGATGTTGTCAGGTCAACCGACTCCATATGTGCTTGATGACTGCACAATCAATTTCAAGGGCTGCCGCCCAATTTCTTGACACCAGAGGTCTTCTGGAAGCAGTAGTCAATAAAGAAAATCACGAAGATGTGATACTCGGTAACGAAGACAATGCTGATTTATTGGCCTTGCTGATATCGAGCTCTGGAGTGAAAGATCAAAAGTTGCGAAACAAATGTAACGACCTTGAGTTGCAAATTAATCTTGGGAGGGAACTAAATAGTAAGTCGGAACAGTTACATCAAACTTTGCGTGGCTTAAAAAGCACGAGCAATCCATTCAAAGCAGAATATGCAGCATTCGAGAACTTGCTTTCATCATTAGGTTCGAACTTAGAGGAGAAGGGAAGAAGCTATAGAGATGCGCAGGAGCAGACTGGATGGCTCAAGGAAATTGATAATGCTTTCAGCCACACAGGTGTTCAGGTGAGTGAATTGTTCTCCCACTTAATTCTGCACCTATGGGTCCACTTGGATATTCAGTGCAATTTTGCTTTCAACGGTTTTCAACTTTCCATATCATGATGGCCGCGTCAATATTGCTAGCGTGAATCGCAGGCATCGTGGCTCACAGCGGAATACATTAGTAAAGCACTCACACGTCCTGTGAGAAACAAATGCAAGCAGAAACCTTTCTTTGTCTTGGTGTCATTTCAGCTTGTTATATTTGTAAGCGCAGAAGTTTTAAATGCTGCTGGAAATGATCATATTCTATCAAAAGCATCTTTAAACTAACCCAACTTTTCAACGTTTTCTCCAGAGCTATGTCCTTGAATCTGCTCTAGCAGAATTGCAGGACAGAACTGCTAGGCATCTTGAGATACTCTCTGGAGGAAGTCTGGGGCTCTTGTTGCGTCCCACTAAAGAGATAAAGAGATCCAAAGCGTCTGTCGAAGCAATTGATAGAATCGCACTGGTGCGACTGTCCAATGGTGAGATGGAGCAACGCAGTCTCCGTCAGCTAAGTGGTGGAGAACGACGGCGGCTGGTATTTGCAGTTACTCCAATTTGAAGTTGATTCTCATTCTTCCAAGTTGACTATCGCCTAACGCAACCACCCTTGGACCTGCCAACATTTTGTTCATTAAAGCATCAAAATATAGGGTTTAGTTTGTTACAAACTCTTAAAGGTGATCCATCACTGGGTGAATTGTTGATAGTCGAATCCTAGCCATGCGAACGATGAACTTTACAGACTGGTTCTTACGTTAAAGTCATGACTTGGGTGTATGAACATGTAGCTGTGATAACTTTGATTAACAACTAGTTGCCATAACTGTCGCTATCTTCCTATCTTCTTGTCTTCGTATGCAGGCTCTGGCAGTTGCTTTGGGATTTGCTGAATTCGCCTCACAGAGAAGTGGTCTTCATTGCGACCTTCTTGTGCTTGATGAAGTCTTGCAGGTATTGCTCCATAAATGCCAGATTGTGTACATGAACTTAAGAATACATTCCACAAACTAGCTTCCAGATCTATAGATGTAGTGCTGCTAGCAAGTTTTGTAAGCTAGACGTTAATAGTTTCTCGGTAGAACGAGTTGTGGATTGAAGAATGACATTCCATGATCTGTTAGGAGTGTATCACGACGCATTTAAATGCTTGAGATCTGATCACTGAAATGAGAAATCATCCACCCTTACGAAAGTGTACGCATTGACACGGACCATTCTCGAAGTCTTACAGTAGGCTCTAACTTTAGCGGTCCTTTGGGGTGATATGCAGCATCTGGACAGTGAAGGAAAGGCAAGAGTAGTAGCGGTTTTAAAAGGACTACCTCAGAGCACCATCTTACTAGTATCTCAAACGCATGGTGACGTCGCGGATGCATTTGATTTCGTAGATGTGGTAGTGAAGGAAAATGATACTGCTAGAATCGAATCGGTGGACTAGAATGTACATACCTATCATTTTAGTCGGAGTAAATCTCACAACCATGGGCATCGCCCTAGTTCCCCGTCCCAATTTGTCTGCTGTTGCGGGTCTACATACTGTCTCATCTGTACCCGCAAAAGATCTCCAAGCGTCGTGTTCTGGTATTGGCTCTACCACTTTGTTCTCTTGCTTCTCCTGGTTTCTTTGTTCTACTGTTATAAAATGCGAAATTCTCCTTATTTTATTTGTCGCCATTCCGTACGTAGATAAATTTCTATACGCGCTGTTTATGGCTCGCATTTTAGGTCAGATTGGTTCTACGACTTACCGCAAATGGCAAGACGAAAGAATCGGTTCCACTGCCCCTTTCGAAGGACAAATCAAATGGATTCAACTGTCCCACCCTAACTTGGCCAAGATCTTTACCTTAAATCTCTATCTCACCACGAAGGAACTCAGCAACACTTTTCTGTAAGAATTCTCACATAACGCATAGACTAACATCTATGGGTTCCACCGGCTCCGTACGAAGAAGATAAAACTTCAATACACGAATCCACTCAGGGTTCAGCCAACCACCATGTAAATTTTGGACCCGACTTAAATTTGCTCTGTTCTCATCAAACATAAACAATCAAGTACTTTTCACTGGTGACTTTTAGAACCTGGGCTTGGCCGTCATGTTTCGCGCATTGCGCTAGGAGTCTCAAAATGCCTGGTGGCAGCCCCGCGATGCATGTCATGATTTCTACTTTATCTCCACAGAAACTGCCATCTGTTGAGAATTATTTCCAGAGAGTTCGAATGTGACGCAAAAACTGACGCAAGAGTGAGTCCTCTCTTTCCAGGCCCTTCTTGCTTTGATTCAGCTTCTACCCGTGCCTCTCGACATTTTAAGTTGCATGAATCATCTATTCATAAAGTCGTTTGACCAACATTCTGAATCACTTATGCACCTAAGCTTCAAGAAAATTGGGAAGTGAGTGTTTTCCACCAAGATCAGAACACAGAGATATGTACATGACAAAGCGGCTAATCAAGCAGTCTCCGTTCTCGAAGCTTGATCAATATATACAAAACATGTTGAGACCTTGACCTACATGAAAAAGTAAATTGGTTTTCACAAAGGTCTTTGAGTCTCCCCATGGAGTCTCCTGTTTATGGAATTGTTTATGGAATGAATACTCCCACTGAAGTTCATCCACCTTGATTATCACTGACCCTTCGGAATCATGGCAAAGTCTAAGTCATGGAAAGCTTAGCTTTTGATGCAACACGGCGAACGTCAGATTGACCTTTTTGTGCTTGACCAATTCATGAGCTTGGTACGTGTAATTCAGAACTAGAAAGCAGGTCACGTCCAGGACATTTGTCGAATCTTTCCTCCTAACTTCACAAGATCTTGCAATAACGTGTGTCACAGCTTCACAGGAATTTCCTGCTCCAGGTTTCTTGTTCTTTTGATAAGCAAAACAGCGCACTTAACGCCTGTCGAGAAAATCTGCTCAAAAGTGAGCTCACGAGAAATTTAAGTCCGCGGTTGAGATGGTAACCAGAGTGTGGGATGAATAGCCGGGTTGATCCTTCATGGAGCTAACAGGTATGTCCTACGAACTTCTATTCTGGTCCTCACTGCTTTCTGCGTGAATTCAGAAAGGCCTTGTTCAAGTATCCCTCTCATATGACCATCACTGTCAGTAGCTCCACCGTACCAACCGCTACAAGGACATGCGAAGAGTGGGGTGAACTCAACTTTCAAATTGATGGTCACGCCGAACAGCCCAACATAGCCTTTGTAATGGGGTATTCGGACAATGACTGAAACTGAGGTATAGTACAGTAGCAGGTGATATATTTGAAAATTACACGAATGTCAAGATCATGCGTCGTTCAACCTTCGACCCTTACCGAGGATTTTAAAGGTCTCGGTTTCGATTCAAACCAGCAGTTCAAATTCTTCGGTGCGTGAAAGAAGTTCGAACTCTGTAGATTAATAAACAGGAAGAGTATTTGGCAGTTACACAAGTGACAGGTTTTAGATTTTGTTTTGTTTGTCAGAACAGGTCTTTGCAGGACGATCATCAACAAGAGTACTGACTCTCTCTGTAAGGCAAGCACCAGAAAGCTAGCGTTGATTTGTTTACCGTTCCTTCCTATATTTAAGTGATTGATATGTGAGAGGAGAACATCTGCTTCTAATTCTTGTCTCAGGATACATAATGTTATAACGTGCTTAATCTGGTCATATTTCCCACATGCAGAAGTGAAGAATTCCAGCTCCACGGAAGTACTTTGGAATTGCGATGGCTAGAAAGATCCTGCACGTATTGGTCACGCTGATTTACGCCTTGAGCACAGTAGAAAGCGCGATCGCTGATACAAATGAAAAGCTTTTGAAGTGGAGTTGCCGATTGGAATCGGATAAGGAGATGGGTGAAACTGCTGGTCGACATAGTTTGTGGCCAGTTCCCGGGCAAGGCAAATTCGCAACTGGAGGACGTGCTTGGACTGTTTGCAACGCAGATCTGAAGGAGGATGCTTGCACTGCATGTGTCCAAAGAGCCTTGAAAATCGCACATCTTGCGTTAGATCTGCTTACTATTGACTCTGAATGTTCTGGTGAAGGGGTGCAGCTATACCTTCAGAGTTGCAAGATGCGCTACGTACTCAACGATTTCTTTATGCAACCTAAAACTCTGTACTCAGTTTCGTGATATGTGCTTTTAAACTTGTCCAGTGATCCCCCCCTGTAGAGAAAAGAGAACTCCGAGAGTCTAGTTGGTCTATCTAGGTTTCTTTTAGATAATTGTACAATGTTCCCATAAAGACCAGATCTCTGTAAATGAGAGCCATTTCCTGTCAATGCCTAGAAGTCACCGTTGGTGGTCACAAATTTTACAATGGATAGATTTTGATCTAGCCAATAGAAGAAGTTCTTCACTCTAAGTCTAATTATCCAGGTTCGTAACCAGTAATGATTTACATCTAGTGATCAAGTTCTAAACTTTTGATAACGGTCGTCTTCCTAGTGCTGAAGGATGATTCCCTTACATATGATTTGGCAAGGGCTAGAGAAGGAAAATAATTCTAAGCTCCTGAATCTGGTTTTGATTTAAATGCATGAGTACCTCCTGAGTCCTGAGTCCTGACTGCTCATGCGAGGCTAGGCTTTCCAGATGGGTGCTCACCTTCAGCGGTTGTTAAAGTTGCGTATATTTGATACTGCCAAGTAGCAAATGATTTATCTTTGTTGGTCTGGATTTGTATTGATCTGCATGGGAGAATCTCTAACTACCCACTGCAGAGCCTGGAACTCATCTGATCGTCACCGATAAGAACTCCGCTTTGCTCTGCAATTCATCTTGCTTTGATTCAATCTTTGTTGTGTGTCAGAGAAAGAGTTGTGACTCGATCACTTCGAGCCTGTTGAAGTCTTTTACTTGTGGTAGTGTTGTCAAGATCTTGAAGGATGCTGCAATCACTCACCAATCTTTTTCCAGCAAAGAGTAGAATACTATTCGACTCTACGGACCTCTCATCACTCCGATCCGCAAAGGACAAAAGTTCACCCTCTCACTTAGATTATAACTCCATAGCATGCTGCCACGATCTGACATTAGAGCTGTAAAGTAGAGCAGACAGCTTTACTAACAACTGACCATGTACTGCTAACAGAACACTGTGTGTAGTTGAACGATAACCTCATCGTTGGTCCGATATCCACACAGAATATTTGTCCCAACCCTATAACCATATAGGGTAGCTTAATTCGGAACTTCGAATGTAAATTCGAGTTCTCTAGAAGTCTTCTCCGAGCTGCCAAACGCCAATCGACTTGTCTCAATCCAAAGAAAGGTGTGTGCATAATAACTGAGTATTGAGAGTGCCCAGATTTTACTCGTTCAGGATCCTTGCATTAAACGACCCGCACAAAGATGACGTACGAAGGTGGATTGGGTCCATCTATCGTTTTTCTGCATGTGATTGCTACGGAGTGCATGCACGCTATTCGTGTTTATTAGAGCAACTTTAAACTGTATGGAATGAAACTTCAAGTAGATGCAAATGACAAACAGTGAATACTGTTTATATATGTTCCTGTAATTGAATTCCTAAAGCAGTCTCTCCATGTAGTCTCGAGATTCCATGGTACTCTGTTTTGTCGGTTATCTCGTCGTCCGGATGAGGCCGGGTTCTTCATTGGAATTGATATTCTGTGGTGCAAGACCAACCAGATTCTGTCAGGGCTGAAGGAGTGTGTCCCTAATATTCATCGACGTTACCATCAGCTATCAGCCGTAATTGAGTCTGTTGTGCAGGACAGTCAGACCTCCATCTGTTAAGTGCAAAACCCCGTTACAGTAACGCTAAGTGCATCTCCGAAGTTGTAAGTTACTGTACAAGGATATGCAATATTGCATTTCCGAATAACTTTACAGTATTAATAACAAGAACAATTCTACTCTCGCCCCGCTAAGACAACTGTGCACTTCTGAGATTACTTAGCTTCTAGTATCCATCAGTTAAGTTGAGTTTTATCAGTTGATTCCTGATTTATTCTGTTGATTTCAGTAACGATGGATAACAGCAATTGATTCAAAAATTCTTCCACACATAGAGGATTGACTGCACGTCTTCGTAGACGGAGAGTGGCCATCACACATGCACTAGCAAGGCTATTCCAGATGAGCCAACGAGATATGGCTCGTGAAGTCACTGACCTCCCTTCTGCTTCAAGCGCTAATACCAGATTTTTGAAGTGGAGCTTCCGACGGCATTCAGTATGCATCTGCAGTAACTGACATGACTTTCGGTTGAGTTTAACTGTACTCTTTCGTGTCATACCAAAGTGTGAATCAGACGGGTAACAACTTTCGAATCTTCCAGCGCGGACTTTAGTGTGGACTAGTGACTGGTAGATGATAACTAGGAATCCTCGATATGTTCATTCACAACCGACAACCTATTGTGTCAAAATTGAGGCAATTGCAGGTGCTGAGGGCTCGATTTGTGGTTCTTGAATTTGCCTCCAAGAGATTATGGAGTGTTCGTTAGCATCGGTACAGTTTCTCAAACTTAGGCTTGGTTTTCCTTTCCTCTTATCGACTTTCGAACCGAGGCTCAAATGACTTAAAAGAGTTGGATTACGTCACAGTGACAAAAGTCAATCTATCAACCTTTAGGTGAGTTTGATCCAGGTACGTCTTCCACATAGAACTCTTGTTTTATTTATGTCTGACACAAGGATGACCGACAACCACACGGTCTCGAGGTCGATTTCGCTACTCGTGATCAGGGGAACTCTATGCGCAATGAAAATACATTAACCGAGCCAAACGAAGTCATGGCTCTAATCTGGAGAAAACACCACTCTTGAGAAAGGTCAAATAAAAGCGATGCACGATCGGTGCTGAAGGAGAAGAGAAGTTTGGTTTCAGGGTGCTTTGGCCTACCTATTTTTCATGTCAAGGAATTGGGAGAGAATTGAGAATTGAGAGCTGCTGCCTGCTTCGCTCCTTTATCCGGGTATGACAACATGGGAGATACACTAGATAATACTACCAAGATAGGGCAGATCGGTAGTCACTGCCTGTCTAGTGTCTTTCTTCGTCGTCTACTTTAAGAGAATGCAAGGGGAAAGAGCTCATAAGATCCCTAGTCATAGCTATGGAAAGCAGCAGTACCAAATCCTATTGACAGAAGTACTGTACTCAGAGAGCAGATACTCCACTACATGATAACGTAATGTACTGACTGTAATGTATGAAATGAACCCACAAGTTGATATCTGGTATTGCAAGAGTTTGACACGATGATCTGTTGTATATGACATGAATAAGATTTACAATGTGCAATTAACGGGTAGGTGCGGGAGACTTGCTCTCAGCCCCGTGGGTCTGGTTTGCTATCAGTGTACAATCTTCTGGAAACAATCTAAGCTTTTGGGCTTTGTGCGTGCCGATGAAACAGCTGTCCCGATTCCACAATGAGATTTCGCAAACCACAAAGTGACAGTGACTCCGAAGGAAAAAGAGTAATGTTGGGGAGGGAGAAGGAGCGGGAAAGGTCATGCAGGAGGGCAGAGGCTCCTGTATATGATTGCAATAGGCCCAAGCTCACCCAAATCGTGGAGAAGCTATATCTGATGGATCTATATAAAAGGAGAAAAATGTAAAGCTGCAAAATTTGAATTCAATCATGGTGAAGTACTGCTTCTGGAGGTGCTCTCCACGCTTATAAGAATGCTGCTGCAGGGGACCGCGCGTTGAGTGAGAGCTGGATTTGATCCAGGGCTTTTGTGACATCGCTCATGGCAGGCCTATTTGGTGGAGTGTCCTCTGTGCATACCACAGCCAACTTCAGAAACTGGAAAAGCTCTTGACTCGCTCCAGAGTTCTTGATGATCGGGTCGTAAGCATCTTCATGTGTTCTCTTCGCCAGAAGAATGCGCACCCACTCCACCAGATTCCCACCGGTATAACTTCCATCGTCATCATCATAATCTCCTCCTGTTGGTCTCCTTCCAGTCACTAGCTCCAGAAGCACCACGCCGAAGCTGTACACATCTCCCTTGGTAGTCGACCTCCATGTCTGGCTGTATTCCGGGGGCACGTAGCCAAGGGTCCCCGCCACGATGGTACTCACGTGTGTATCCTGCCCATACATTCTTCTTGCCAATCCGAAATCTGTCACACACGCGTTGTAATCGTCGTCCAGTAAGATATTGCTGGCCTTCATGTCTCTGTGGATAATCACCGGAGCGCAGTTATGGTGCAAAAATGCCAATCCACGCGCCGCCCCTGCAGCAATGTTGAGCCTCTTGGCCCAGTTCAGCACCTCTTTGCCTCCAGGGCGATCGTGTAACCATTCGTCCAAGCTCCCGTTGGTCATGCACTTGTACACTAGAAGTTTCTCGCGCTCACTCGCGCAGTATCCCAACAATGGGACCAAATTGCCATGTCTGATGTTCCCAAGTGTTAACATCTCGGCTGCGAATTCCCTCTCCCCTTGCGCTCCGTCCTGAATCAGCTTCTTAATTGCCACCACTGAGCCATCCTCCAGCTTCGCTTTGTACACCACTCCGAATCCACCATCTCCGATGATATTCGCGTCATCGAAGTTGTTCGTGGCCACAAGTAGATCCACGTAGGCCAACGCCTTGGGCAAAGAATCGGTCCCAAACGCAGATACGGGAATTTTTAGCAGATCCCGGCTGGAGTGGAAGCGGTCTTTGCCCACCTTCTTGAACCTCGAATCGGGCGAGGCTGCATCGTTGCTATTGCGTACGTATCTCCTCCTGCTCGAGGCATAGCAAGCAATGCCAACCAGCACCAGCACGAGCAAGGTACTCACGATACTGATCCCCAGAATCGTGGCAGGGCTAAGACCTGGTTTATTATGGTAAGAAGGTTTCGGCATGGGCCCGAGGGCTTCACCACACAAGGGCAACACGCGAGATGTAATTGTTGTGCTTGCATAAGGACTTCCATCGTAGCACAGACCAGGATTGCCCGCATACACGTTGAAAGGAAATGTAGCGAATTGGTGAATGAGCGGAACAGGCCCGGAGAGATTGTTGTACGAGATGTTGAACCTATCAAGAAAAGTGAGATTTCCCAAGCTCGATGGAAGCCGACCGCTGAGGTCGTTGTAGGAGAGGTCCAGACTAAGCAGCTGTTTGATCATCCCGATAGACTCCGGGACGGAGCCATTAAAGTGGTTGTGCGAGAAGTTGGCATTGTACAGTGGCAGCTCGTTCAGCAAATCAGGTATGGGACCGCTAAAATTATTGTGGTCCAGGAAAAAAATGGAGAAATCTCCATGCTGCCCTATCTTGTTGGGAAGTGAGCCACTAAACTTGTTATACGATAGCTGCATGTACGCCAGAGGTGTATCCAATTCAGCGGGATGGAGTTGACCTTTGAGAAGAAGGTTCCACCACACTCGGCATTGGCGACCTTGCTGAGCCAAGTCGGAGACGAGGAAACTGTAGGGAGCGTAATCTCCAGGCAGCCATCGCTCCAGGGCACCACACTCACCCATCTCTGCGGAAATGAGGGGGAGGTTCACCCAGTTGGAACGGAAGGTGTCCAACGCGAGACTGCCGATAAACTCGAAGGAGTCAGGAATGGGACCATCGAATTCATTCCACCCGAGGTTTAACCAGATCAAGCTGCTACAATTACCCATCTCCTCTGGAAGGGAACCACTGAGACGGTTGCTGGAGAGTTGTAGCAAAAGCAGCTGCTTCAAGCTCCCTACCGATGAGGGAATATTTCCAGTTAGGCTATTGCTGGACAAGTCCAGCACCTGCAAATTCACCAAGTTTCCGAGATCTGCTGGAATTGATCCGTTGAAATCATTCGCAGCAAGGTGCAAGGAAGTCAGCGTGGTGACTTCGAATAGCTTAGATGGGAGCTCGCCGTGAAGTTGGTTGTTGCTCAGGTCCAGCAGACGCAGCTCCGGGAGATAAGTAAGCACCATGGGGAACGGGCCTGTTAGATTGTTCTCTTGAAAAGCCACAAACTTTAGCTGCTGCAGACCAGTCCACTCAGCAGGTATCGTACCAACGAAATTATTGAGACTGAGATCCAAATTCCTCAAATTGGCGAGCGTTCCCAGTTCCTCCGGAAGCTCCCCGCTAAGACTGTTGTTGCCCACGGCAAAAGTGACAAGCTTCGTTAGCTTACCGATTTCATGAGGGATGGAGCCAGACATGTTATTGCTCTGAACGTTGATGAGCTGAAATTCCGGGCAGTCAAACATTTCTATCGGTAAGGGTCCCTCGAGAAACATTCGTGCAAACTGAATAATTTGAAGGCTCTGGCAATCGGCGAACAACTGATGAGGAATAGGACCTCCAATGTAATTTTCTGAGAGAACGATCTTTTTCAACATGGGAAGTTGTCCCAGCTCTACGGGAATAGCACCGACCATGTGGTTCTTCCATAAGTCTACATATTGAATCTTCTGACAGTTTCCAATATGCGGCAAACCTCCGCCGATGATATTTCTGGAAAAATTCAAGGTGTGCAGTTCAGCACAGCTTGAGAAGAGGGAAGCAGGAAGAGGCTGGGAAATATTATTCACGGACACGTTTAAAGATACCAAGTGCACAAGTAAGTCGCCGAATTGCTCAGGGATCCCTCCTTGTAGCCGATTTTGAGCAAAGTCCAATACCTCCAGCCTGCTCATGTAGGCGAGGTCCGTAGGAATGGTTCCATTTACATCGTTGATGGCCAAACTCAGCACTCGCACAGCAGTGAGATTGGAGTATCCATGTGTCGGAAGAACACCTTTCAGCTGTCGGCTCGAGAGATTGATCTCCACGACGCGTATCTGTTCTTCAAACAGGTCACAAGTGATTCCTGGCCAATCGCAAGGAGTTGCATCTTTTTCCAACCAGCTTTGCAAATAGGTGCTGGCATTCACGTTCTGAGCCGCATACCCAAGCCAATGTGCCTTCCATTCCAGCAAAATGGCTCGATCTAGCTGCAGACCCGGGGAGATAGCAGGATCTGCGCCAGGAGAAACATCATTGAGCCAATCAATTTCTACTCAAAATTTCTCACTAAGCATCATTCAAGTTTGCATTTACATAAGACTCACTCCTGTTGCTCCCCGTTCACTTCCTTATATACAACGTTAACGCTCACGGTACAAATAAAAATCACGTGCGAATTCTAAGACTGGAATCAAAACTAGAAACCATGTAAGCAAGAATGGAAGAAGGCCGATCTCCCCGCTTCTTCGTCTAGTGTAATTGCCTACCATCAGCACAGCTATCCAGGAGACGGGCTGGCATGCTCAGTCATTTCTCATAATAGCCCATGATGGCTTAGTATGACACGTTGTCTTCTGCGTTCATTACTGTAGACCTGCAAAGTGATATAATACTCGATATCGAGCGGTGTTCACACATTGACCTCGCTCACTCGTTGTGTAATGTGGGTGACGGGCCAAAACCAAATCTAGGCGTGCTGGAGTGCAATGCGAGTGACTCCAACGTTACCCGGTGCATAGTGACCTCGAAATTAGCATAATCCCAGTAATGACAATTTACTCAATCCGCTTCTCAAATAATCATAAAAGTGTGCTGTTCGATTGATTTACCTTCCAAAAATTTTCTCATCGTCTGTGGAAGTGTCCGTGCGAACGACGAACCGGATGTATCGATCCAGTCGGCATCACTGGCTGATGTACTTGAGGCTTGTAACCAAAGGAGGAGCGCTATAATGATGGGAAACCAATGACGACAAAGATGAACTGGTATCTCGCGTCGGTACTTGATGCCAGATTTCTCTTTGAGAGAAACTAATCTACGGCTACGGCCATAAAATTCGTCCTGCTCCCGCTGATCCATTCCAGCAATCGTCATGATCCCTTCCTCTGATGATTCTTGTAGTTATTCGGAGAGGTGCAATCCTCCTGCTGCATTCGTGTAACCCTATGTCCTTCCTTCTACTTCTGTTTCAGTCGGGCGGAAGAGAATTCCTCTTAGTTCACATTCGAGTCGTTATGTTTCTGCATCTTCGTCCTCATCCTCGACTACGCAAATTGTGGTGCTATTTGTCTGCCTTTGAGTTTCGACCCGATTGGCAGATAGTTCAACGGTGAGCGCTTCCTGAATCACTGAAGGTGAAGGGCCTCGCATGCCTACATGAGTTCCGATCCTTTAGTCAGACTTGCACCCAATATTACTACGCTGCTGTTGCTCCTTCTCCATCTACTTCCTGTCCTCGCTTCCGCTTACATCTGTGTCCCTTTCGTTCTTTGAGCAACAAATCTAATTTCCAGGACAGTTGAGGCTAATTTCTATGCAGCCACTTCCAACCAAGCTCTCTCGTCCCAGGACCTCTTTCTCTCTCTTGGGTTTCTGTGTGGGAGTGGAGGAACTGGGAGCTGGATATGCTGGGAGCTGGCGTGCGCTGGGGGAAATTGCGGGCTTGATTCAGTTACGAGGAGGGAATGTTGACCAATATAGAGTAGTAGATCAGGAGAGTAAAGAAGGTTGCTAGCTTTCTGGCGGATGGGAGGGATGTAAAGGGCGTGGTAAAAGTCATGGGGGATGGGGAGGGAATTAGATGAGAGCATGAAGGAGGAGATAAAAGAGGGACGCAGTATGCGGGAGATGGGTAGTCTAATATAAGACAGCTCGAAATCTACCCCGGTTTAGATTAACAGGCACAGTCTACCTAATCTCCCGCTAACGAAAAGCGGCGGGACGAGGATCTGAGGTTGACGATTTTCCATCTTACGAATCGAGAATACTGTGTTCGACTAGTTCGACCAAGGAGCCATTCTTGCAACCTATTCGTAATATCGTATCTCAGGAGCGGGAGGTGTTTTGACCAGGATTTGACTCGCCTATTGCGGATGTAATGGTAATTGCTACCTTGAATACGGATCGGAGAGACAGCAATCACTTTGCTTCTTGTCTGTTTCCCCACCCACATGTCACAGCACAACGAATCGGTGGGATATGCCTGCCAACAATGTAAAGTTTCAAATGAGTGCGCTGAGGTGAAAAGAATTCACTGTAATTACTACCATATCACTCGTGCGCTGTATGGTGATGATGACTGAGACGTGAGGGGGCCCTTTCCATTACATCAGGAAAGAGCGGCGTTAGAAGAGAGTCCACAGTCCCTCAAGTTGCACCATGTCCCCGTTGAGGTGGGGCAAGTGACTTGAGTAAGTAATCCGCACCTTTCTGTGGCCTGTAAGCGTGATCCCCACCTTCCCGTCACTCCATGGCCAACGGACCTGCCCCCAATTGTTATTTCTTAAGGACTAACCTTCCTCACAATTCTGCCTCTCCTCAGGTCCCGTCCCCTTCCCTCTCCTCCACAACTCCATAAACAGCAGCCGCTACTTCCTGGAAAAGACAAACCATTATAAACAGCTGAAAAAGGTTCTAAAATCCTCCCATGAATGCTTGAGTTTCCATCGTCATCACATTTCCAACACGTTCAAGTCTGAAGAAGACAAAAGACAAGAGGACGACCAACTGGCCCCGAATTTTAAACATCGGGCCGATCTGACTTGACCTCACCTGACCCGGCTTTGACCGAATTTAACACCATGCCTCACAAGTTGGAGGATTTTCTCAAAAAAATTCTCAAAAAGCAACACTGTAGATACTGAGGTACCACTCCAGTACCACCTTGTGTAGAGCTTACCCAAAGGAGACAGCTCACGTTATGTAACAGATTAAAAATTGCGCAGTCTCTGGAAGCGCGGTAAACGAGCCAAATTATATACCCCGAAGGAGAAAGAAGAGAATACAAGGCTCATAAAAGTGGAAGAAAAACAGAGTGCTCCGGAGAAGGGCAGAGCCCAAACCAAAGGAATCTAACTAGCACCTAAACCAAACCAAGCTAAGGTTGAATTGTTTGATAGAGAACCTCTATCATACAGTTCAACATACAGAGGTAATATGAAGTGTCCTAGACATGAAGGGGCGGGAAGTGTCCTAGACGTGAACAGGTGGAAATATCCTAGACGTGAAAGGGCAGAAATATACTAAACGTGAGTGAGATCCCATAGCCGATGCACGCCTTGGAACGCTATAGTGTAACCGAAACTCTCTGTCGAAAATGCAGGATAGAGATGGATACTCAGCCCAATTCGACCAGCAAACGTTATGGGACTGTGATCTGTGTTACAGTCCCATATTCCAAAGAAGTGTACTCCAAAGAAGCCTAACCTCTCAATCTCGCTCAATTCACTCTGGGGAAGGGGTTCCTCCGCATGTTGGATACTGAATTTTGCCAGCAATACAGTGGTGATGAATGGGACTATATGAGTACACAGCCATAGCCATCTACTTTAAAGATCACAGAGATAGAGGTACTTTAATACACAGTCCCTCTCTGGCGCCATGGTAAAATGTTCATGTTTTATAGTTTAATATCCTCTCATAGGGAGGAGAATATAGATGTCCTACACGAAACAGCCAAGACGAAGATCCAAAGGAGATACTTCTGCTTCAAGTCAGAAAGAAGTTGACTTCAGTTTTATCATGATCATTCCTTGATAGAGATGCAAATTAAAGCACATAAAAGTCTCACGGAAGGAAAGACAAACTCAATCATCAAATTATATTGTGTGATTTGGACTTATCTGAAGTGGTACAAAGTCCAGAGAGGCATTTAAAAGAGCAAATGAAGTTGCTGTTTTGAAGTGTTTTGAGAGGTGTGATACTCAGACTACCTGCAGAGAGTTACCACATTTTGCAACGAGGAGAAGGAAACATTCTATCATTGGAACCTTTTTTAATTGACTATCTATTTCTAGAATGAGGTCTGGACGCGAAGCCTGTATCCGTGTAAATGGAACAATAGTTGGGAGGAACCATGAGCAGATTTGACCCTTTATTTCTGTGTCTCCTCATCGTATCAAAACCGATTGGGAACCCATTATGTACTGTCTAATTTACTCCTTTGGTGGATTAGCACACAGTATGCTCCCAACTGAAGCAAGTCACTTCTTATGGCAAATTGTCCAAGAGATCATTTGAAACAAGAATTCAAGACACGAAAAAGTAGCTCCCTTCGAACTCTAATTGTTAGACATTAATTAGAACAAATTTTCCTAAATCGATATCCTCTTTCTCTCGAAATACAAGATAGTAAACACGGCATAATTCCATTCCTCCTTGTTTAAGGTTATCATCATCAACAAATACACCTTCATGAGCGAAGAGGTGGTATAATTTCCTTAACCAGGATAAGCGTAGAGCAATTGGAAAGGACATTGCTTCAAATTTGGGTCCACCATCCAGAACATGCACGGAAGCACAAGATGGAGAAGTCATTGGATCAGACACTAGGCTCGACATGAGACAAAAGTAGACGAATCGAACATTAACAAAGTAGGTCCTATAATCTAACAATCACTGATGTTTCCGGGGTCTTTTATCTCTGTTTTTGCACCTTGGGGTTTTGATAGAACAAACCACCTGAGATATTTCTGGTATAAACTTTACTAGCGTGATGTGCTATATGTAACTGGAACCAGGAAATAGACACACCTTTCCACCCAGATAGTACAAAAGAATGAGTACCTATCTGACTCGTCACCGATTTGAGGTCCACATGGGAAGAAACGCACATGAGTGATCTAAAGATCTGGGACCCAGAAGCGAACATGGAGCTTCTTCAGGATGGCATTTACTGCATGACTCGTATTTGCCACGTGATCCATAGCTGGTGCTGTCCAAGGCATTCCTATAAAGTCTACTGAAGCACTGAACTTCTTCTCCGACTCTTTTCCAATCCCGAAAGCCGACCAGACAGCACGACCGAATTCAAGAGTTTGACTCAAACATTTGGGTCCAGATCATCCTCTTCAACAGCATAGTTTTTCTATCCTATGGTCGTAGAACCTCATCACTGACGTCCTTGTCAACCGTAGATATGCTGACATTCAAACATTTCTCCATTGAACCCCTTGAGCTGCTCCTTCCTATCCTCGTTTCTTTGGCCCAGACTACTGTGCTTCCGGACTCACTTGAGTAAGAGCAGCTTTTCTTGCACCTGTGAGATCTATCTACTTTATTTGTAAGTATATCACTCATGTCTGCAGGTGCTTCTGGGTCAAAAACTTCTTGCATATGCTGACTCTACTACAGTAATTACGGGGAAGACTTTGTTATACCCTAGAGAATATATGTCCTCTCCTCAATTTTCTGAATTAAAGCACAGCTCTACCTACCGCTTCTTCATGGCGAGCCAAAGTTCATAAAAATCTAGCCGTGACTAGGCAGAGATGCGGTGGATTCTCATTTCCACCATTACTTTAGGATACAACCAGAAAGTGGAACCAAGATTACAGTTCGTTTTAATTTTGGGAAGTTTGAAGGTCGTCTAATCTATTGATGTTCAGATCAGGAACATGAACACATCTTTAATGAAGGGTGACAAGTGTGGTGTATGTTTGCTGGAGTTGAAATGATTAGGCGCCAACAGTCCAGTTAGTATTGCCGCCACATATCCGATGTTTACCACAAAGGAGATGGATGTTGTAGCTCTTTCATTTGTGTCATTTCCTTGAGTTCCTTGAGCCTATTGGTGAATAGTTTCTTCATTAACATTTTCATACAAAGTGGTTTCCGGAAAGTACAAGATTAATGTTACAAAGAGGAGAAGTAGGTAAGATGCATTGACACAGTGTAACTGTTGAAGCTTTTTGGGATGTGTCCATAGGAATTCTCATGAGCTGTTGATGACTTCAATGATTCATTTTGTATTGCCAAAAATTTCCACAAGGAAAATTTTGATACTTAAAAAATATGACAGAAATATTCATGAACTAATCTCATACTGAACACCTGTCTTCATCGAACACAATGTAAGAAATAAGAATGTGACTTCTCCGCTTCCATCGGAACGTCTTAAGAGTAAAGAGTCAGATTTGAGTACGACTGGTGCGGACCCGGATTTACGTGCAAACAAATTACATCGTGAAAGCAGAAATGAGTTACTTCAGAGAGCTCTTGATAGATATAGCCGGAGAAAGATACATATAGATAAATACAGTTAGAGACAGACCAGGCCGACGCAAATGGATGATGAACGAAAAGCCAAGTATGGAACAACTGGAACCTTAATTATTCGGAAAGGGCACCAAACACTCCAGGTAGTGGGCATAGTAGTCAAGTGGGGAACCATAAACCATCAATACTAGTTATCTTTCACAGCACATGAAAGCCGATCTTCCCAACTGTAATCTCCGGTTGGATACCATAATTCTCAGGATTATCACATGAATAAATTGAAGAAACAACTCTGGCCCTTTGAGCGTGCGGCTGCAAGTGGAAAATAATTTAGCCACAATCAGTATGAGTAAGCATCTGTGCAAATAAGCACCTAAGTTTGTGTTTACCAGCAGATTTGAAGGCTCGTGAGCTGTAGACATGTATAGCACAAGTCATGCAGTGAATAAAGGGAATTGACACTGGTGAAAAGGTCATTTCTTGTCGAAAATGCTCTCCTTCTTTGGAACTGCGGACTCTGAAACATGAGTTGGGTGATCAAGGGCCTAAATCTATTCCACTCGTGTGCATATGAGGGTAGACGTGGCGAAATGATTTCGTATCTATCCAAGAATAGTCGTATTCAAGGAGAAGGAATATTTAATGTGTGAAACTGAATACGACCTGTGAGAATGCTTACCTTCGCGCTTCTGAGTGCAATTTTGACTACTTGTAACGATAGTATACCAGCAAGATTGCGCAAGACGTAAATGAAACAGTTTTATAGACTAAGTCCCTTTCAAATCTATTCAAATCCTCCTTAATTTTTATGTATTTCTCTCCTTTGTCAACTATACACACATTATGGGCCCTAAGATCCTATGAGGAAGGCACTTGATTACTGAACTACATCTTGTAGGCTTGAGAGTCAAGGTGCACAACATGGTCCCCTTTAGATATCCCTCCCCCTTGAGTTTCCAGAGGGGTGTGTCACATCTATAGATGGATTATATATTTTTGGAGTGACAATAGGATCCGATCAGTAGTCAACATATGTTACATTCTCTTTTAGTTGACTCGTCCATTCCTCAAGCCACTAGAGCACATCTTTGCTCTTGCTCCAGCAACGGTGCAAGCTCTTGGATCCTAGCTCGATTGTGCATTAGGGGATTTTGACTAGCACCAACCACCTCCTCTACAGTGATGAGGTTCCGCTTAGGTTTTGTCCACCCATCTGCATCTTTGTTATTCACTTATGAGCGTGGTTCTACCCTAGATGCAAGAGTGGTCCATATGACACGGTGTCCTTTTGGAGGACAGAGGATAGCTACCCATGATGCAATCAAGGATATAGTGTTTACTATGGCACGAGAGAGTGGATACCGTGCTTGGAGCATTCATATTCTTTGCAGACAACATGTGTCAGAATAAAAGTATACTTGATTTGAGATGATCAGGTTATAGTGGCGGATGTTGTGGTTATAGACCCTAAGCGTAATGCAGTTTTGGAAGGAGTGATTACTCATCCTTTTATTTGGGCAGCGAGCAAAGCAGAAATATGCAAGGTCTCCAAGTATAGGATTATGCATCAAGATCATCTTTTTGTTCCTCTAGCCTTGGAGTTATATGGAGTGTTGGACACAACGTTTGACACATTTGTCAAGGAATGCACGATATATTAGACATCAAGGGGTACCACTCTCACTCTCATACTTTGTAGCATACTTTAGACAGTGTATGTCCATTGCTCTATAGAGAGCATTGGCTGGCGCAATCCATGGAGAGCAATCACACTAGGTGATACTCCAATAGTTTGTAGACCTTACGACTTGCATAGCTTGGATATCTTATGTACGGTAGGGCAGATTTCTCATATCAATACTATTGAGACCTAGCTCCATTTTATTTCTTTTGTCTCTCCCTTGTATGGCTTGACGGGGTCTTCCTATCTTTCATGTGTTTTGCATGGTCACCTTTTTCCACTTATCTCTCTGTATCTTTAAAATTGCATGCCATGCAATTGGCCAAATCCTTTAGATCTGAATGAATATCCATCAGACTCTACCTGATTGTTCTTTGTGTGAAGTCCAACTTCTTCAAATAGATGCAAAATCATTTGTTAAATAATAGGCTGTTCACATGATATCTCAAGCTAGCACCTTCCCCACTCTCAAAGGAATGACCAAAAGGCCCAAATATATACAAGAAGGAAAAGGGGAAAATGGAATGGGCGCGCCAAAAAGTGCAGAAGGAAAGTGCTCTATAAACAGGAGGCTTTGATTCAAAAATAATTCTAAAACAAAACTAATGGATCTACTTGAGGCGGTCCGTTAGTGTTTAAGGAATTAAAAAACCACTAAACATAAAAATATCTAGATTTGATGATAAATATTAATTTTGAATGCCATTAGAGAGTGCGGTTTCAAAAGTGCAGAAGCTTAACGAATAATTCATGGTATTGAAATGGGGTGTGTGAAGTAGAGTGCAAACACGTGCTGAATAGCAATCCCGTTTCTGGTGATAGATATACGTGGTTTACGTGGATACGTGGTTTCAGAAAGTACAAGTTGCTTGGCTGCAACTGTAGAAGTAATAGAAAGGGAATTACTGTACTTTGGTCTCGTACTCATGTCACATAAAGGTACCGGCCTTGGCTTTTGGCGGCCCATCATGCAATTGCCTTTAGGCTCTCATGGTTTAATTTTGGGGTTCCTCCCCTTTCCCAGAAATGAAATAAAATTGAAAACTATGGCAAAGAATTCCATCCTTCGTTCAAATGTCTCACTCGAGTAACGAGTTAAACAGAGGAAATAAAGAAATAAGTAAGGACATTATTACAAGTGCGCTGTCCAAGACTATGTTTGCACAAACCTTGCAGCACAGGCATATCTACCACATTCATTTCTTTTGCTTTTCCTATACAATTGACTGGCAAATAATCTTTGCGCACACTGTTAGTTTTTATTTATTTATTTATGGTTGGTTGGATATATAGACTTTGGAGAAAGGTACACACATATGAGAGAAAACACTATTGGCTCCGTGGCTGTTGATAAAAGGGTCTTCACTGCTGCGGTGGTGCATATCTGCGTCCAAACTTCTCCGCAAATATTAGCTAGCCATATATGATGTCCTATACTTGGCACAATGACACTCCACCAATAATGTCAATGGGTTCTCGATACAAAATACGATACGATACATATACACATTAGTTCATAAAGCTGCACAACTCCACACACTCCTGAGAGATAGGCTGTTGTTGGAAACAACAGTTGCTACCAGCTTAAAATTTAGTGTCTCCTATCGTACAGCTTAAACAAAGTCGTGCCGGTCAACCTTACGACATAATGTTTGTATTGACTCTTACAATGGCTATCATATTTCAGGCGATCAGGAAAGAGAAGTTGGTAGGCTGTAAGTTGTGTAAATTAGTCGTCACGCAGTTTTTTGATAAAAACAGCCTGCTTCCTTTTACTCCTCTCAAACGATAGTTAGTTCCTCCTTTGTTTTGGTTATGTCCCTTGGGCTTCTTTGGGCTCCTTGCTCGGTCCCCTCTGGCACTCTTTGGTGCTTTGTACTCCATTTTTCTTTCCTTCGGTATATATATTAGGGGGATTCAGTTGTGAAAGTCACGGGATGCTAAAGGCTACGGGACATGGAGTGTAAATTTTCAGATAGGACCCTTAACCAAAAATGAGTGCAAAAACGGGATGTAAAGTTTAGTAATGTACTATCAAAGCTTATAACATGCCGTTCATAATAGGGACTTCATGTTGAAAATGGTTTAAGAGAGGTTTAGGATGAGAGTTACAAGTAAAGCATATTAATGAAAACTTTTCTAGGCATACCATGTGTCACCAATGAAAACTTTTCTAGGCATACCATGTGTCACCAATGGCAATAGAGAAACGAGGTGTCATGTGTCATAGATGGGTTTCAAACACTTGCAGTAAAATTTCAATCAAATCATGTAAAAATTCAATTAGTGCACACTAGTAGGGCAGAGGATTAAGAGTACAATAATGAAAGAGGAGGTAGAAGGGAGCAAGCTTGAATTTGAAAAATGGCAGGAGGGAATGGAATCCAAGCTCTCAAAACTGAATTCCCAAAGATCATAGCTCTCCAAACTGAATTTCCAAAGATCAAAGCTCTCCAACTTCAAATTTGATCAATTTTTCTGCATGCATCCAAGAGGAGATGAGAGTTTATACCAAGCGCAGACCTAAGAGAATTTTTATGGGTTCATATTTTTATAGCTCTTGCATGAAAACATTCATGGTGCGCCAACTTTGAGCATTCATGCTTGGAAATCTGGCCAATTAGATTAGTGAATATGGAGTGTGTTTATCATGTGGATACTAGTCTGTAACCAATCACTCATACATAGATTGCAGTTTTCTTGCCAAGCTCCACCATTCTAGTCCCATCTCCGATCTTGCCCACACTCATAGTTGCAGTCTCGCACTTGGATTTGTAGAAATTTTGAAAATAGTTTGCTTTGTAGCTTCAAGGACATCACTCAGTCCAACAAGAAAAAGCAAAACCTCTTGTCACTCAAGTGAGTAAAGCAAAGTGCCTTGCACCTACTATTCCTAATTTGAGCAAGGTAAAAGGTAAAAGAGAGGATGAAAGATTCAAGATGATATCCCATCCCTATAGCCAAATTTTGGATTATATGGAAGATCCCAAGCACTTTAAAAAAAATCCATGGTGGCATTAGCAAGAAACCATAGAAGAATATTGCATGCAATTACATGCCAACTTTTATAGTGAGATTTGGTAATGGATTTCCATCATCCATGACAGGCATGAAGCTAATCAAGAAATGGGCCAGGTTTTTAAGTCTTACAAAATTGCTCCTAGTTGGAAGGATAAATCGATTGGCAAGGGACTTAACAATAAGGAGATCAAACATGTATGTACTATCAAGGATAAACTAAATAACATGTGTCCCTATTATTTGAGGATGGATGCTCTATTTGGAGGTAGAGCTAATATATCTCCTCCCATCCTTGTAACCTTGGGGGTGGGGGTGAATTGAATCTCTCTGTATGGTTGGGTGAAGTGGACAAAATATATAACGTTTCAATGGCCAAGGAGGGTTTATTTGGAGAGGATACTCCTCTGTTAGGGATTTCACAAGCTTTTGATCTACACGGATCAATACCATTACCAACAAGCATTCTAAGTATACAAGAGGAGAGTATATTTGTGTGTGGCAAAGATGAATAAAATAAGCACCAAATAAGCCATTTGGAGCTTATGAAGAGGAAGATATCCAAACTACACAATGGAACAATAGAGCAAGAGCACTCAAGGAGATTGATGGAAGTCTAGAAGAGATTCAAGGAAGTTAGGAGGAAAGAGAAAAAAAGGATATGCCTATACAAGCACAAGCAAGAGAGAAAGGTCAAAAGGAAGAGCATATGCCTTGGATGAGCAAGAGAAAATTGCTCAAGATGAGGAGATCATTGAAAAGAAATCCAAAGAATTGCCCAACACTAGATGCTTTTGCCCAAGACATGGCCAACCATACCAAATTGAGGATTGAATCAATGGAAGCAAGAGAGAGGTTCCAATGATCTCAAATTGATGCTCTAAAAGCCACTAAGATAGAAAAACTCAATGCAAAGGCAAGATCAAAAGTTGAGAAATTTAGATTTAAGGAGAGGTTTGCAAAATCCAAGCATCAATACCAAATGACTATATAATTAGCCAAATTTGGTAAAACAGCCTTAGAAATCAAGAGTCTTGAGAGTATGCTTTCTTCTTACAATGGACGGAACCAATGCGACTTGTTTTGGAATGTGAAGCAATCTTGGGAGCACAATCCTAGAATACTTGGGAGCCAATTCTACCAATAGTGATAGCAATACACTTTTTTGAACATTCAGCTTGTAAATGATGCATTTACTTGCAATGTTTTGTTGGATAGATTGGATTTTTGGCTATAATTGAATGGATTTTCTCAATCAAAAGCATTGGTTTTCTCAATAAATGATGGGTTCACTCACTTCCATGTTGGGTTTGCTCAACTCCATGTTTGAATCACTTGTGCTTGTTGGTACCGCTGAAACTAAGATTGTGTGGATTCACTTGTAATAGATGTGGTCCACTTGGGTGTGAATTGGTTTTTCCCACATGCACAATGATGTTTGGGGGTCGCTCAAGAGTGACATGGGTTCACTCAAGAGAGTTGTGAGTTTGCTTGTGAATGGTGTGTGTTTTCTTGCAAAGTGCTTGGGCCAAGATGTGCATATGTCATGTTAGGACAACAAAGAACCAAAGTTTCAGAGAACAAAGTATGATCAAGAAGGGTTGAAAACCTCAAATACAACACAATTGAAATACATTATATATTTCATGTTTATTTGCACAAGAAAAGAAATTAAGATGTTTTAAAAGTACAAGGTTGGATTGGAATCTTTCATAGTTTTGAAAACCTTAAATAACAAATTGAAGAAATACAAAGGACAATGCCTGATTGGAACCTTTCCAAGATGCAGAAAAAAATCTTAAAGTTGTGAACACTTTATATATATATATATATATATATATATATATATATATATATATATATATATATATATATATATATATATATATATACATAAAGGGCAATGCAATGTTGGAAGCTTTTAGAATTGATAGGTTTTGGAGGTCTAAAAACCTCTATTAATAAACTCGTATGTTGTTTCCTATAAGGTGCTAAAATATGTTCAAGGTTTATTTTTTCTATACTTTAATGTGTAGTGTTTATGTAATGTGTTTAAGGTTTAGTGCTTCTATACTTGGTGTTTATGTAATGTGTTTAAATTTCAGTTTAAGGTTCAATGTTGCTATAACTTGCTATACTTTAAGGTTTCAAGTTGTGATACTTAAGTGTTTCTTTAAGGCCATTGCTAGAATTTTGAGGAATATATCAAGAGCCCAAAGGGTAGACATAATTAATTTCGCATAAAGGGTTTAAGTGTCAACTTGCATAAACACTTTGCATAATCAGGGGGAATATTTTACATACAAGTCAACTTATCCTAACCTAATAAATAGGACCAATATAAAATGATAAAGTCATCATATCACCATACATGTATAGAAGAAATGGACAAGATGGATAGAAGTTTACAAGTAGTCTTGTAACTATAAAAGATTATACAAATGTGTGGCCAAAATGAACAAGTGATCATAATATTATATCATATAATAGCAAAACTAACCTATGGTGTATCCTCAAATTAAGTAGAGAGAGGCATGCTGTAAAAGACCGAAACCGAGGAGAGAAATAGGAGAATGGAACCTCACATTGGGACACTTGAATGAGAGAAAACTTCGAATGCCTATCATGAGCTTCGGCTTTGGTATTTATAGGTAGCATACAAGACCCTTAAAGCTTCTCAAGAAGCTTCCTTGAGCCGCTTTCTTGGAGTGCAAGCCAAGTTAACTAGGAAGCTTCTCAAGAAGCTTCCTTCTAGAAGTCGCCTACTTGGCGTGCAAGCTAAGCTAGTTAGAAGCTTCTAGAAGCTACTTGCTTAGGGTGCAAGTTAACTAGTTGGGAAGCTTCCCAAGAAGCTTCTTAGATGCTTTTAGAATATTCTAGGCTATTTTGTCTTATTTGCTACTTCGTAAGCCCGACTAACTTCGTCGCTAAACTCCTTATTGTTACATATTCCCCCGCCGCTAGTTGGTGACGTCCTCGTCGCCAGTGAAGCTTCGAATTCCTTGATGGCCATTTGTGCATTTTGGAGGTGGAAAAGAGGTTCCCATGTGGCATCATGAAGGGGATACCCTTTCCAAAGGACCTTGTACTCCGTATGTTGGCGACGGCCTTGGTGAATATGACGACACGCAAGGATACGATCAACTTTGTACTCCTCATGATCATTGATAGGGATAGGCAGAGGAGGAGGTTGGACTCAAGAAGAAAAGGAAGAGGGGTTAGGAACAAAGGATTTCAACTAGGAAACATGAAAGACAGGATGGATATGCATGTGACAAGGCAAGGCAAGTCGATAAGCAATAGGAGAGACAATGTGGGTGATATCAAAGGGTCCTATCCAATTAGGAGCAAGTTTATGAACTTGGGTATCAAGTGGGAGAGGGAGGTTACTTAGAAGATAGCATGACTTTATTGCCAACTTCAAAGGTGAGATCACAACGATGGTGGTCCGTATATTATTTTTGGCAATTCTGAGCAACAAGGAGGTGAGATTTGGCTTGTTGGAGAGATTGGGATATAGTGGTCAAGAATGTGGAAGTATGAGGAACCTGAGAGGGAAGGGAAGCAAGAAGAGATTCAAGAACAAGCGGATCTTGGCCAGAATTGAGAAAGAAGGGAGAAAATCCGGTGCTTGCCTATTTGGAAATGTTGTAGGCAAATTTTGCAGCTGCAAGACATTCATCCTAGTTGGTATGGTGGACATTGACAAAGACCTGCAACATATCCTCCAATGTACGATTGGCGCGTTTGGTTTGTCCATCAGTTTGAGGATGATAGGCCGTGGACAAAGCAAGCTTGGTGCCGAGTATTTGGAAGAGTGCTTGCCAAAACTTTCCTATAAATCAAGGATCATGGTCGGAGATGAGTACACGTGGCATCCCATGATGCTTGAAGACATTGTCAAAGTAGATTTGCGCTAAGGTTGGAGCATCCACGGTATCACAGGTTGGTGCCAAGTGGATTTGCTTACTAAGTTTATCCACAAACACCATGATTGCGGTGTGTCCTTGTTTTGTCTTTGGCAAGGATGTGATGAGATCCAAGCTCACATGCTCCCAACGAGCGGATGGAATGGCCAGTGGTTGAAGGAGTCCACTTGGCTTTTGGTTGTTGGCCTTGTTCCGTTGGTAACTCTCACATGATTGGACAAAGTCTTGAACATCTCGTGTCATGTTGGGCCACCACCATTGGCATTGGAGGGTGCCCAAGGTCTTGTCCACTCCCATGTGACCAACTATTGGTAAATCATGGGCTTCTTGAAGGCGCACAAGTCGAAGATCACCTTTGGCTGGAACATAAATCTGGTCTGCATGGAATAAAAAGCCTTCCTTGAAGGAGAAGGTGTTTTACTCCTTGTCGCATGCTATTAGACGACCGTGTACCATTTGGAAGAAGGGATCTCGTTGTAGAGTTGATTGAAACTCATTATGAACCTTAGGGTCAATGGACACCGTTGTAATTGCCGCCGTGATGAGAGGAAGAGCCTTCAAATCAGGTCGTCGTGATAGAGCATCAGGGATGACATGGAACCGACCTGGTTTGTACTCAAGTTTGATGTCAAACAATTGGAGTTGCTCTTCCCATTGATGATGCAGACTCTTCATGTGCTCCAGGTGTAAGGTCTGCAACAATGGCTTGTGATCAGTTTGCATGATCACTTGTTTCCCCAATAGATAATGCCTCCATACCTTGGTGGCATATACCATTGCAAGTTGTTCCCGATCTTGAGCAGAGTAATTTCTTTCAGCTGTATTTAGTTGGAGAGACACAAAGGCAATAGGATGTAGTCCATCTGGAAATTCTTGTTGCAACACAACTCCAATTGCAAAGTTAGAAGCATCAAAATCAACCACACAAGGTAGTTGAGGATCATATGGTTGAAGAATGGGTCTTGAAGACACCATATGCTTTAACTTCTAGAATGCTTCTTCATGCTTGGTGGTCCACTGGAAGCTCAAGTTCTTTCCCAAGAGGTCAGTCAATGGTGCAGCTACGTGAGCATAATAGTGGATGAACCATCGGTAAAAATTGGCCAATCCATTGAATGCTCGTACTTCTATAGCATCCTTTGAAGTAGGCCAATCAGTAATGGCCTTGATCTTCTCTTCTTCCATCTCGATCTCCTCTGATGAGATCTTATGACCCAAGAAGGTAACCTCCTTCTGCCAAAAAGCACACTTTGACTTCTTGCAATAAAATTTCCACTGTTGTAGTCGTCTTAGGACTTCTCGCACATGATTCATGTGTTCTGCCTTTGTCCTACTATAGATTAAGATATCATCTAAGAACACCACCACGGACCGATCCAATAGTCCTTCCAACACCCAATGCATCTGATCCATGAAGACTGCTGGAGCATTAGTGAGTCTGAAAGGTAGAACTCTCCACTCAAAATGTCCATACCTTGTGCAAAAAGCAGTCTTTTGCACGTCCTCGCCTTCAATAGGAATTTGCCAATAGCCGCTACAAAGATCCAGCTTGGAAAAGTAGCGTGCTCCACTTAGTTGATCAATCAGGTCATCTATCCGAGGCAAGGGATATGCATTCTTCATGGTTTGCTTATTGAGTCCACGGTAATCAATACAGAAACAAAGTCCTCCATCCTTCTTTGGAACAAATAGTACCGGTGCTCCCCAAGGAGAGGTACTATGTTGTATGAAATCCAGTTGCAAACAACTCTGTAAGTGTTGTTTGCAACTCCTCTAACTCCTTTGGTGAGAGCCGATAGATTGGTCTACTCACTGGAGTACTCCCTGGTAATAACTTGATCTTGAAGGGCATACCTCGATCGGAGGGTAATCCCTTTAGCAGATCATCTGCAAACTCCTGAACTATCCAATCAACCATTGCTTGATGCGGCACTTGGCCCTCCTCAGATTGTTCTTGTGCAATCAGCTTGATCCACACCGTGAATATAGACTTATCTTCCTCCAAAGCTTGCTCTATGGTTGCTTCATTAAAAAACTTACCTTCTAGGGACTCATCTCTCTTCCAAGCTTGCTCCATGGTTGCCTTCCTGGAAAACTTCTCATCTTGGGACTCATCTCCCTTCTAGATTCACTCTATGGCTACCTTCTCGACAAACTTCCCATCTTGGGACTGACTATTCTTAGGTGTCTTACTCAGAGGTGCCAAACAACCTAATCGGAAATTCCTACCTTGGTGTTGTACTTGAATTTGGTGTCGGATCCAATCAAATTGAACCTTATGACATTCAAGCCAAGGTAGACCCAGAATGATATCATAGTGTAGAGGTGCGACTACAAACCTCATACACTCCAAATACTCCTTCCCAATCTTGAAGGTAACATGATGCAAGGTGCGAAATGCAAAACCCTTTCTACCATCCGCCATCATCAAACTACTTCCAATCACTGGCTTGATAGGAATACCCAATTCCTTTGCTACTTGCATAGACATGCAATTCTCTGAACTTCCAGAATCAACCAAAATTCTACAACCTTGATTAGATATCATACCTTGCAAGTGTAGAAGACTTGCATAGGTCGAGCCTTCAATCCCATTGGAACTAATCAAGCTCGCAATAGGCGGCTCAAAATCTCCTACTGGGATTCCTTGTTTCCCTAATCATTCCGCTCCACAACCTCCACTTGGGCAACTTGTAGAGGTTGTCCATTCTTGAGTGGACATTTAGCAATGCGATGCCCCAACTGGCAACATTAAAAACAACCTCCATTTTGTCGTAATCTTTCTCTATCTGTTGTGCCAAGTGGTCTTTGTTTGATAGCATCAATCTCCATTGGTATTGGTTCTTCCACTCGTGGTACTGGTAGGCTTTGTGTAGGTCGAGGTCAAGACCAAGTTGTCGCAACCAAGGAATCAAAATGCTCAGCCAATTGCATGGCTTCTTCTACATTCTGTGGCTCCCGCATGGTCACCTCCAATTTGGTTCGTGACTTCAATCCTCGCACAAATTGATCTAGAACTTCACCTTCTTGGATATTTGGAATTTGCATGATGATGTTCTGAAATTGTGTGATGTAGCTTCTCACTAAGCCACTCTGCCTCAACTCCGCCAATTTATCTCGTGCGGCTCGGGTGGCATTTATAGTTTGAAATCAACCAAGTATTGCATCCTTGAATTCTGCCCATGTCAAAATTGGTGTAACAATTTGTCGTTTAGCTCTTTCTACTCGGAATTGCCACCAAAGTTTTGCCACGCCATCTAATTGGCTAGAAGCTAAGAGAATTTGTTTCCGCTCGTCTTGAAGATTGGTGGCTTCAAAGTAACGTTCGTAGTCAAACACAAAATTCTCCATTGTGCCTGGAAGATTCTTGCCTTCAAACACCTTGGGTTTTGGAAATCAAATGCGATCTTCTCCATCTCAAACGGGCGCTCTGTCTATCTGTTCTCGTCGTTGCTGGTCTTGTTCATCCAACAATCGAGTAAGATGCTCAATTTGTTGTTGCATTGCAAGGATAACATCCGGTATGGCCGCCATCGCTACTACTCTATTCCACTACTCTCAATTTATCTAATTGATTAACACATAGATACAACACGTCCACCGTTTCCCATAAGTTACAACTTGAAGTATCAAGGGTTCCTCTGACATGGTGATCATATGCAGAAACTCTTGCCCAAAGCGCGAGGTGATGAATTGTGTGAAATGATGCTTTGGTAATATCTAGACATGAAAGTCCCAATGGTTTGGCGGAAGTGGATTTGGTGGTCCATAAATTCCATCCATCCCATTCCTGCTCTGATACCAATGTAAAAGACCGAAACCGAGGAGAGAAATAGGAGAATGGAACCTCACATTGGGACACTTGAATGAGGGAAAACTCAAAATGCCTAGCATGAGCTTCGGCTTTGGTATTTATAGGTAGCATACAA
The DNA here is from genome assembly GCA_948567375.1 of Lunularia cruciata. Classification (NCBI taxonomy): domain Eukaryota; kingdom Viridiplantae; phylum Streptophyta; class Marchantiopsida; order Lunulariales; family Lunulariaceae; genus Lunularia; species Lunularia cruciata. The sequence continues at coordinate 20,785,295 of OX419756.1, forward strand.
GACCCTTGAAGCTTCTCAAGAACCTTCCTTGAGCCGCTTTCTTGGAGTGCAAGCCAAGTTAACTAGGAAGCTTCTCAAGAAGCTTCCTTCTAGAAGCCGCTTACTTGGCATGCAAGCTAAGCTAGTTAGAAGCTTCAAGAAGCTTCCTTCTAGAAGCTACCTGCTTAGGGCACAAGTTAACTAGTTGGGAAGCTTCCCAAGAAGCTTCTTAGATGCTTTTAGAATATTCTAGGCTATTTTGTCTTATTTGCTACTTTGTAAGCCCGACTAACTTCGTCGTAAACTCCATATTGTTACACATGCTAATCTGGTTTGCTCTAGGGCATTGTCAACCATCTAACTAAGGGTAGATGGATCCACACCAGACTATATTGCCACATACACTCCCACTCACAATGGCATATAGGGTGATCCTGGAAGGACGTTGCAAAAGTCTCTTATGGATCGACACTATAGTCCCTAAGTTGGACCGATGCTCACTCTTTGGTGAGAAACTTTGTAGCAAAGCAAGGGTTGGTTCAAAATCTATCATGGGAGGCAGTCAAGATATCCACTAATGAAGGACATGTAGTGACTAGCCATGTGTAAGGAGTGAAGCAAGGAGGGTGGATAGCTCCATGGTGATGGTTCCTATAGTAAGGAAGCATTGCACTATCAACTATGAGGATATCTCTCAATGATAGACCTAAAGCAGTAAATGCAACAGAAGGTCTAACCATATACACTCTCCATGTACACCCATCATGATCACTAAACAAGGCCATGAGTCAATCTCCGGTGTGCACTCCAATTGGTAAGAACACCTTCTCTTAAAATAGATGCTCTAACTTTGTCCTAGTAGCATCAGACAAGATGATCACCTAGAAGAAATGCACACAATACTAAATAAATTCTCTTACTCTCAAACATGGAACAAACCTAAACACACTCCTACCTCTATAATATGACCATCTGCACTGCATGACCAAGTCACACCATTGAGTGAAGATCCATCTACTATCCCACATAAGGTACACAAAACAACCAAGATCCAACACTAAAATCTTCCTAATCCTCTTGTGAGCATAGACAATACAAGGAATGAACTGCCTAGACAATGTCATGTTCTTCCTCAAAAGGGTAAGCCTATGCAAGATTTTCATCCTCTTCTCCTCAAGCCACTTCCACTCCTCATGAGTATGGGTAAAAGAGGGAGGGAGTACCAAGTCATCCAATAGTCTAGGTCTCCATGGAATAATGTTATAGTCTCAAGTCATCACTCTAGGATCCTCTCGAGGCATGTCATGCGATGAAGCTCTATCTATGTCACATAGGTGGTGTTACGTATCATGTCTATACAAGTATATACCCCATGGGTGATATGATGTATAACGTCAATTTGTGTCCCATGGGAGACACCAAGGATAGAGTTCATTTGAGTCCATGGGTGAGGCCGAGTATTATGCCCATCTAAGTCTCCACACATATCCCCCTCTCTATAACCTCACACTACTCATCTCACCTCTATGCCTCCTTTAATAGCTTGCAAGCAATACTAAGCTCTCTCCAATAAAACCCCTCTAGCTCAAGTAGCTCCTCCCCCTAGCCCCCCTCACTAAGCACAGTCTATTGAACTCAGCTAATTGCTTGGCCCTAGTTCTCTCCTTAGTTGCTAAGTGATCTTCTTGCTCTCTCAAGAATAGCTACCTCTCTCCTAACTAAATTTTCCTCCGTCTCTCTTGCCTCACTCTCTTTTAGTATCTCTTCCTAGTCTACTCTTTTCCCTACCCCAGCCTTGAAAGGCTGAATAAGGGGAAAGCCTCACACTCTAACGGCTGCACATGGGAGAATCAACCATGTGCAATTGGCCTCATCTCTGTAAAGGTCCTCCTCATCCTCCCACATATCTGACCTATTGATAATATAGTTGTGCAATATAACACAAGCAAAAATCTAACCCAAGAGATGTGCATTACTTTTTTGTATTGTTTAATTTCACTGTCAATTCCCTCAATGAATGCCACCAATCTTTCAATATACCAAGGCAAGTGTTTATTTAAAGACCTTGTTCTAGCTACACATCAATTGAAGTCCTTCCTTTCTTGCAAATTTGCTTGTTTGAACAAGTGCATCAAGTGATTCATATGCACATATCTCACATCTTCTAATAAATACTGGTTTGTATCGAAGGAAATACATGCTTCTCTTAGGTTTAGGTCCAACCAAAGCTCTGATCTCTTTAACCATGTCATATCATGATACAAACCAAGCACCCTTGTGAAAAACTAGTTTATTTGTTAGCCATCCACACTTGACCCAATGCTCTTACACAACAACGATTCTTCCTCAGTCATCCACAACTCAAGATAACTTTTCCATTAAGCACACTGATGTCAAAGCACAAGTCGTTCATTAATCATCTACCACTCAGTTCAACACTTTCATAAAGCACACATTCAATGTAGATTCCATCTCACCTCTTGCAAAGTGTGTAACCTAATGCTTGTTCCTATTAGTTGAGTGACTTCCCTTCCAACTGAAATACACTTCCCCACCAATGTTGGGCTTCTATGAAAAAGGAAAAATCATTCTATCCACTAGGCCAACACATCCAAGAAATCCTTCACGTGAAAATATAGGGGAAAATCTATTCTCTCCCTAACTCCTAGCCATTGCATTTCCTTTTTGAGAATGTACAACATAGCAATTATAACTCTCTTCATAAATTTACTTGTGGATCCTACACTAATAAGTTCATTCTCCTTGCAACACAAGCTTTATTATGAAAAAAGTGATCTAATCCTAATGCAACTTGGAGCCATACAAGTGTTTGGTGTCTGCTGGGCTCCCTTCTTCTCTTGAAGACATTGTGCTCTTGATCAAATTCACTAACATTACAAAAAGATTCCATATCCATTCTAACAAGCTGTTTGAAAGCAAGAGGATCAAGTACAAAGGAAAAAATTGTATACAAATTCAATACTACGAGAACTTTGACATTTCTTGTTCAAGTATTGCCTCTCATGTATAAATGTCCACCGTTTGAAAAGTCTATCTAGCACACCCATGTCTAAATCATCTCCTTCTTCACTCCATCCCTCTTCCCTTTTATCCAAATCCCAACTAAAATATGAATCCCAAAATGAATCAGACCATTCACCATCTGACCATTCTTCATAATTTTCTAGAAATTTTGCTCTATAAATACATATTGATTTTTTCAATTCCTTCATTAGCAATGTCCAAGTACTCATATGAAGCCTTTTGGCATTATGGATTCCACCAATACCTATGAGGAATTCTAGCTCTCACCTACAACCTTGTAAAATCCAATTTATTTTTGTGTCTCAAGAACTTTGCCGCTTCTCAAGAACTATAAATGGGATGTATTGGATATGAAAGGTGCAACTAAATTTTCAAACAATTTGTCAACTAGTGCAGCTGAATTGTCAATAGATTGAGGGATATGCCATCAAGGAGCTATCCAAAAAGCAATTCTTCTCAACTTTTTTGGGAACTAGTGAAGTTGAATTCTCACTTAATCAAGAGATATGGCTTTGAAGAGCTATGAAGAAGGGAATTTTTGTCTTCACACTAAGGATCTATGAACAAAAGAAATAATTTTTTAATTTTGTATTTCTTTCACATTCAAATTGTGAAATTTGAAATGCTACCCATCAAAAACCTTCCATATGTGATATTTCAAAATGGTACCCATCAAATGGCATCTATGAACAAGGGAAGGTATTACCTTTCATTCAAACTATAGTGACATCTCAATATGTGTGAGCTTGACACATGTTCATCCATTTCAAATTGGTTTAATGCACTCTCATTAAGATTTATCGGGCGTCTTGTAATTCTTGTAAGATCTTGACCCATTCTTCCTTTACGGCAATGTGTTTTATCCTATTGTTTTTCTTTGTAGCACTAGACATATCCCACATCATTATATGGGCTCCTGTACATTTTGTTAATGAGATCGTTACAACATCCAAAACGCTTAAACTGAATCCCTCTATTATTGAGTTATTTTTTTACAAAGCTGCAGATATTGTTCCAAAAACCAGTAAATCCTCTATGAAATAAGTTTTGCAGCTTTTCAAGATCTTAAACAAAATTAATTTTTGCAGCTTTTCAAGATCTTAAACAAAATTAATTTTTTCATTTATTTTTTTATTTTTTTTGTGCCCCAAAGGAAAGGGAAAAGAGTACAAAGCACACATAAGTGCAAAAGGAAAAACAAGCACAAGGGACCAGAAACACAAACCCAAATCTACAATAGGGAAAAAAACACAATAACAACAAGCGCCAATGAAAGTAAGAGAGTGTAGTCTAATCTTGAATGGTATGGTAGAGGTATTCCAATGGTATATACGGTAAGTGGAGAGGGAGTACTCTAGTTGTGATGGGTGTGCATATCGCCGCCGTCCATCAATGGAGACCCAAAGCTTGAGTTCATTGCAAAGTGATTGATACATATTGTCGGTAATGTGATATGAGTATGACTAGATAGATAACCAATACCCCTCTCCACTACAATGAACTCCGAGTTGCATCCTTGAGGAGACCATTGAAATGATGACAAAGACACCAACAATTCTCAATCTCCAAAAGGACAAAGGTATTGGAGGAGAACATTGGTGTGTAGTGGTCCTCCTCGCACCTAAAGGCAATGGTTGCCCTTACTCTCACATGTGTGTATGACTCAGCCCGCAGAAGGTTCACAGTCACCATATCATGTTTTCACCAACATATAGAGCAACATGTAATGTAAAGTACTACCAAAGCATGATTTCACTAACATGTCTAGTAGCAACCCGATTTTAGCAAAATTGGAAACAAAGTAACAATATATATACAGTAGTACCTCTCTCCGTTCCCGAGCTTTATGCTCTTCTTCTTTTCACTATATATACAGTAGTACTTTATTCTCTTCTTCTTTTCACTATATATACAGTAGTACCTCTCTCCGTTCCCGAGCTATATGCTCTTCTTCTTTTCACTGCAATCTATTTACTTTCTATTTTCTTCGGGGTATAGTATGTGGGTTGGGGAAATCTGAGTCACGTAGTATAGTATGGGTCAACGTGCACATAAAAGGAACAATCACAAAAATAGATAATCCGAACGAAAGAGAAAAGTAATACAAAGCACGTGTAAAAAGGAACTCGAGCACGGAGCCCAAAGAAACCCAAGAGACAAAACTGAAGCAAATCCACGACCCCCAACCCCACATAAGGATATGCCCGAGTCCTCAACTATAAATCATTTGTGTTACACCCTCTGCAAATTGCGATCGGCTCTCAAATCTCAAATTTATGATGATTGTCAGAATGATGTCCTTGCCGTAAGAATTTTGTGTAAAATACAACTCAGAAATAAAAAGTAACGCATGTTGTAAACTTTGAAAAGGGAAATATATCCCATGAGATTAACAAAGATTATCAGGTTTTATGATAAAAACAGAAACTTCTTAGATAATGACGATTACATTTGGCCGACGTAATCAATACGCACAGCGCTTATCTACATAATATAATTTGCAAAACATCCATAAAAGACTCTTCGGACTTAGGACTATGCCCACTCCATAGTTTTTTAAGCACAAAATGTACCGTCAGTGAGGATCATTAGCAAGTTCTTGGCATTAGCCGATTCAAGAGAAAAATATTGAAAAGGATTTACTACAACGTAATAAATGTTCAAATTTTAATCCTGGAATCCACAGGTACAAATTTTTTGGTAGGTGTACATTGTTTAAATAAATTTATATTTTATGCTTGAACGTTATTGAATAATAGGAAAAATCTTTTGTATAACGTGTAGGACTTGAATGAGAAACGGATTATTCTAGTGAGACAGAATTCTCTAAGCTTATTCAAAGTAAATAAGTAAATAATAATAAATTTTAAAGCAACTACTCCATCAGTGTGTCCTCCTAGATTTGAACTGTGTCAAAGTATTGTAAATGAGAGAAGTGTTCAGAGGCCTTACTAAGTACAACCAGCAATTGAAACCTCTTGATACCTTGCACATCCGAACTACATATAGTTGTCAAGGGAACTATAATTTTAAGTTATTACAACGGATGGTTCGCGGTGTATCATCTCATTGTTTGTTGTTCTAGTTAGAAGGTATGACGATGGACAATGGTACGAATTTCAGATGTTTAAATTCCCTATATTTACAGATTTTTTACCCTCGGATTCTAAGGTAATTCAAGTAAATTTTACTGAACATATACAATCTCACACGCTTATCAACATTCTTACCTACACCCTCATGGATTCTCTTGTTATTAAGAGGGCTAGGATCTTCTGTTTTGTCCTGAGGGACTCCAGAGCTTAGCTGTATATTTCTCCTTTGATTGATTTTTTTGATTGAAAACTACTATTTCTTGCTGGATGAGTTTACCATACTATTTCCTCTACAGTTAGATTTTCCGTGTCTAGCACCTTTTGCTCTATTACATAACTATGCTTGTGAATCCCATATATAACTATGTTTGTGAATCCCATATGACACATAGGATATACACATCTACGATGTACTTTGGTGAAGAGCACGCTAAAATTCATGATTTTGAAATTTGCTTTTGATAAAAAGCACATTATAACTCATGATGCTATTTGAGATATTGGGTGATCATATAGTCCACCCAAATATAAATTGAATAATAATTTTCTTTCGAAAGTGAAAGATATTAGAGTGAGCTTTTAATGATAGGAGATGTAAATTAATCCATGGTAATTATCAACTCACTGGGAATAGAGTATTTGGTAATAGCAACCATACCAGCAAGAGGAATACGGACCATTGCTACCAGTGCAAAGAAGACTGTCATGCACCTCGGTTGGTCTCTAGTGCATTTTATACCTTTGGTATTGAAACTCTATGGGTATATTCACCGTCACTTATAGTTTTCTTTCAGATAGAACATGAGGATCTTTGTGGGGGAGGTCGTAGATTTCATCCCCACATTCACTCATATTTAGATAATGAGTCGCTGTCACCGAACATTGCTCTCAAGCATGGGATCTTCATAAATATAACATTGAGTTTATATAGGTCTGCATTAACAAAGGGAGCACCTAGATGTGGGATTCTTCTACCCATCCACCATATATATCCTTAGAGTACAGTTATCATATAGGTCAAGAATAGACTATCAATATTGGTTAGGTTGTATCTCAACTTGGCCAATTACTGAATTTTCCTTTGGCATAAGGATTTTCCATTTTCATTGAGCCTTATGTGTGTTCATTTTTCATTTTTCAGTGCCTTGAAACTTCTTCTTCGCTTTTCATTTCCTTCTTTTATTTCGAGTTTAATACTTTTTTTATTTTTTTTACTATGCTACTTGGCTCGGTTTCTTCCAGGTTCACATGTAAGCAGGTCTGCAGTTACGAATTTGTGAACGGGAGAAAGGCACCTCCCAAAAGTTAAACAACGCAATTTCCCTATATGGCATAAATATATGTCCCGGGGGCAACAGTTGGCCTTGCACTTGACTACACTTGGCCCATTTACTGAAGAAGGTGGGCTTAGAGAGGTCCGACCGTTGTATATTTGTAAGCTTTTGGTCGTCTTGAAAAGTTTACTTATCTCTATGAAGATGCTCATTCGCAAGTTTGTCCCTTGCAGAATCTGCATAGGCCGTAAATAATGGAATATGGAGGGAAGGAACTTTCATGATATTGAACCAAACAGCCGTGTGAGAGCTACAGTGCTTGTCACAAGTATAATATGTTGCAGAGGTAATAAGGTGACGTCGTGCGTGTTGATTTTCAATTAAACAGAACGAATTATGATCATGCAAATTTTACTTGTCTTGTTCTTGCACATAAGACACCCAGCAGGCAACAAGGTATTCCCACCACTTGAATGTTTAGCCACAACACTGTAAAATAGAAGAGTTTATTTTGAGGTTATCATCTTGTTTGTTTCCGACATTGTCATTTGAATGCCATTACAGTACGTTATTGGGACATGTCTGTACCCCACTCGTCCATCAGACAGTTACGCTTCTCGTATAATATATTTGTGCATCATTGGCTGTATGGAGAACAATCTTGCTATAATCAAGTACCCTCTTAAAGCTGCAAGTTGCCTAGTCACGTCTCTTGCATATGAAGTTTGGGGTTGACTTTAAATTACATGAATCATCAAGCATGATAATATAGAAACCCCCTGCTGCATGATGAGGTTTTGCTGCGAATTTCCATGCTTATGAAAGCATTTTCAGCACAAAAGGACTCGATTAGTTTTGTCAAAGGGTGTATTTTTGGTACAAGACTACAGAAGCGTCTATTCTGCCGCGATCCCTTGCTGCTCCTGTGCTCTTTCCCCACGAGTGGTTGTAAACCGTGTACACATCCCCACGAGTGCATCTTGATAAGATACAGTTATACTCCCACGAGTGTTGAGTAGATCACTGTACAACTATTCTCACGAGTGATGAATAGTAGTGTAGAATATGGACACATGCACTTCTATTCAACTGACCAGTTGACTACGTGGTCGGCTTTCTCCTCTGTTAACTCCCGAAATTGGAGAGGCTCTATTTGCCAGCTCGAGTTTTCCTATTGTTTGCTGTCGTGCCGAAATATCCCATTCCATTCTATTTGCCCGCGAAAGGGCAAAGACACGCCTCACCTGACCGCGTAACTTTCATATGCCTCTCATGTCTTTGAATTTCCTGTTTCTCTTGCGAGCTCGATCGAAATCTCCAAGTGCAAGGCAAACAGAAAACAGAAACAGTACAGGGCATGTTGCAAAAGGACGCTACAAATTTGAGAGTTCTCAGTGTTAGTTCTATGTGCTAGAATCACAGCATATCTCTAATGCATCTGCCTTGATCCTCTGAAAATGTAGAGATGCTCTAGTTCCTCTACCCGCCTTCTTAACTTTCTTAACTTAGCTTTTTATCCTATACTGAATTTAGGACGCGACGGAGGACACGAACGACGAAGGAAGGGGCGAGAGAGAGGAAGAGAGAAGCATCAGATGAATTTTGGAATTTCAGAGGGTACATTAATATATACTATGTAGTACACAAGTAAATAGGCAAATCTGTTTGTTTTTGAATTTCGGTTCAATTGAAGAGAATTCAGTAGGAAAATAATGAGGACATTTAATCTCTTAGGGTTTCGATGATTATTTCAGTGTGAAAGTGATCGCTCGGGAATTCACTTTCTTATTTGTTTGTTTTCATAATGTAGTTCCACTGGAACTTAGTTTAAGAACTATGGAGATATAAAGTAGAATTTATGAGTTGTATCTTTTAGTGTTTTTTAAGTTAATTTACATTCATGTGAGGTGGGCTCTGAGTGTGTGGTGGTTGCGCAAGTACGGGAAATATAGAAGGAATATCTTTTGTTATTATCATTATTCTTATGTTAAGTAGAGGTTCACTTCCTCATGTAGTGTTGGCTAGGGCGGCCTGGGATATAGCATGGTGGGTTTGTCATAGACATTTTACTTTGCAGGTGTAAAACACTATGTGTGAGAGATGTATGAGGATTATGATTGGACGACTTGGGATACATACGCGAGGTGAGTGATCATATCTACATTGTTGAGAGTAGAGGTTATACAAGTTATGTCCACCATTCGTTGACCATCTTGGGAATACCAATTAAGTTGTGAAAATGATTAGCATTTCAAGCAAGTTGTATTTTGAGGCTTTTTGAGACTAGTTTTTCCTTATCTAAGCCTATTCCATATGCTTCCCCGTGTATTCTATGACAAGGCTCGTGTTGACATGCATTTTTCTTACCACTCAGTCAATTGGAAAATGATCTCTTGGATGAGTTAACATAGTTCTTATTCCTCTTACTCCCATGATGGTGTTTTTGTTATACTCGAGGGGATATGTGAGATGGCTACTAGATTTTGTAAATTCCAGGTGACCAATTAGGCTACTCTACAAGAGGAATCTATTTGGGTTGCATGTTGCAAGAGATATGTCCAGCTACAAGATATTATAGATTTCAGTTTATTACAATGGTACAGGATATGGGATCAAGTTAGAGAGTATAGTAGAGCAACAAGAACCCTACATCCCTTTTTTTATAGCTAGTACTTTTGACAAGAGTATCTCTTCCTTACGTTTATTACATCAATATACTAATAGTATATTTGGTAAGAGTGGATTTTTCACTTGATGATACATGATGGAAATGACAAAAAATGAGATAAAAGTGTCACTATGATTAATATCTATTTTTTCAAGTTTAACCTCTTAGGCAGAGTCAATTCCTATAAGAGGGTGGTGTTGCCAACCTTGGAACACTACAAAATGTAATTAACCAATGATTAGGCTCATTGTACATTGAATCCAAAAGACTATTGAAGGAAATAGTTCATTCGGAATAAAGTTCACTGCGCTTGAGAACTTTTGCACCTTCTCCTTCTGCCTAGCCAAATTTCCTTCAGCTATCATTGAAGCAATAACAAGAACTACAATTTTTATTCACATCATGTGGTTTTTCTCATACAAAATCAATAGCAATATGACGCTTTACAAATAGGATCCTAGAGCATGCAAATTGAGGGGTAAATGAGATCTTCCCCAAGTCCAATCACCTTGACAACTATGATTGCAACATAATATTGCACGCTTCCCATAAGGTACCAAGTCACAAGAGTTGAGGTGATCATAATACTCAATCTCTTATGGCAATGTTACTTTTATGATACTCCAAGCATCTGGCCACCTATCTCTATATTGTTCCTGACAATTGTAGAGTACCTAGAGTTGCACACTCTAGTTCCACACAAATAATTCCTCTCACTCATGTGCTTCTACTCATGTATCAAGATTCCTCACTCCCATTCAACTAAGCATGCAATCATTATTACAAAGTATAGACTAATAGACATACACTGATTTGAGAATCTTGATGGTATAATTTTTGTTTTACTGCAAAAGAAGGATGCACCAAATGAGCATGGTGATCATCATGCCTAAGCCCCTTATATGTTTACTACTCAACCACAAAGAACTCCAATGGTTACAAAGAACATAAAATCTCCCAATTACATCCAAAGCACTTAGTGCTAATCACATCCTATCCACTAACCCTAAACCTAATCCTTAAGCACAAGTGGGTCACTACTATGGCCACCTTAGTGTGTTGTTGTCTACCTTTAGTTTGCCAGATTTTAGACTAACACAAGGCCTTTGTATCATATTCTAACTACTATGTATGAAGCACATACAAGAACAAGACATTTGGTCTATGACTACAAGACATACACTATCATACCTACCTCTTAGTACTTTGTATCACAATCTTTCTGTCTATAGAGATTAGAGACACTCTTTTCTTTGAACCATTCAAGGAGCTTTTGTGGGAGCCCACATCTAGTTCATTAGTATGTCTTGGACACTCAACATTATACTTCACCATTGACCTCATTAATTGGTGGTCCTAGTTTCTTATGCTCCATTACCTTTAATTTAAATTGCTTGTACTAACTGATGTTTTCCTTTCAAGTTTTAACAAGGTAAGTCTCCAATCCTTGTTGTTCTCTTGCTCACTATTTTGCATTGCAATATACTTTCTTCTGCTTATGCCTATTCTTGCTCTTTAGGTGGAATTGAAGCTTTGGTAACTCCATCCTTCCCCTTACTCTGCATTGTTATTTTTTTGAGCTGCAGTTCTGGGAGCAACCAAGTTTGCCTTGGCACTCATGAGCTTTCAAATAGAAACTTGGTTTGAGGTGTACGGAAATTTGCTCAACTTCTTTGGCATTGATGAAGTTGCACATGCTTTTGAGGAGGCTTACTATGTCCGCCTTCTGCTTCCTTCAATGGATTTAGTGTTTTTGGACTCATGTGTTCATAACACATGTTATGATATATTCTATCCAGTCTTTGAATGCTTTTCTCTACTTCCTTATTCTTTAAGCAATTTCACACTCTTTTTCTACCTGACTTGATTGTTTCACTTGATGGTTGATTTCATGGCTTTCCACATGGTTCCTACCTTCCAATTAACTTAGTTTTTTGTGTTTAGCTTGTTGTTGTTGTTTACTTGGAAGCTTTTCTCTCTACTTGTGTTACCTTTTGTTTGATGCATGCTAGTGGTATAAAATTATTTCTCTTCAATTATTTCTAGATGGCATTTACTTCTGCTTAACTTTGATCAATTGCTTCCATTTCATCTCCTTTCCCTGATTTTATATTAATTTTACCTTGCATATTTCTTGTATACATTTGTTACACATCATGGATCTCATTTGCATTCAATGAGTTCACTAACAACCTCATACAAAACAAACAAAGCTAGCTTTGTTTGTTTTGTATGAGGTTGTTAGTGACTTTACATGTCATTGGTACAAATGGATGGTATTGGTGACAAATTGCTTGCTCCTTTACACACATTTATTAACTTTGTGAGTTCCTTTATGTATGCTTCAACTATTTGTTTGAAGTTATCTTGGGTCTCTAAAAACTTGGTAGTGGTATGCCTTATTGTTTGATAGATATTATCTTAAGTTGGTCATTTGTTTACAATTTTTGTTTTAATGCATCACTTTGTATCTGAAGATCCTTCATCTTCATATGTTGGGGTTCTTGTTTGCCATTTTTTCTATCTAGTCCAATAATTGAGTTGCTATGTGTCCAATTGTTGCAAGCAATCATGTTTGTTTGTTTTTTGACCTTGTTTGTTTGCTAAGGATCTTTGTTCATTCCTCTACCTCCTTCTCTTATTGCCATTTCAACCTCGTAGTCAAGACCAACATAGAAAGGTCAATTATTGTCTTGATGTTTTTGTATCTTGTTTCCACCATTTTTGTTTTGGTATGGCACTCTTCAAGTTCAGTTTGCATGCTCTTGAGTTTGTCTTCTTGTCCCTGCAACTCATCCTTTACTTCTCTCATTGGTGGAAAACCTTGACATTGTGTTCATAGGCTTTGACCTTTAATCAGGCAAGTAGATTTTTGTAGTGCTTATGTCATTAGTGCTTATCCTTCTATAACTTTTCTAACTCCTTATCCTTCTTTGCACTCTAGGCCTTAGCGTTGTTCACTTCATTGTGGAGGAAGGTCTTCTCTTGGTCCATCAATTGTGCCATTATCTACAAAAATGACTGTGACCAAAACCTTCCTAAAATAAATAAAATACAAAGGAAAATCCATTGCAAGGTTAACAATGGTCTATATGATGAATATCATAATGCCTATGATGGAGGCCTTGGAGGAGTTCCTATTGCTCTAAAAAGAACTTGACACAACAATCAACAAACCAATAGTGTTGGTCCAAACCCAACACTATTGGTTTGTTGATTGTTGTGTCAATTTCTTTTTAGAGCAATAGGAACTCCTCCAAGGCCTCCATCATAGGCATTATGATATTCATCATATAGACCATTGTTAACCTTGCAATGGATTTTCCTTTGTATTTTATTTATTTTAGGAAGGTTTTGGTCACAGTCATTTTTGTAGATAATTCTCCACTATTTACTTAGGCCAATGATGGTTATGTTGGTTTGTCCTCTATGCTGGTTGGGCGCATGTTGTTTGCCTCTTTGACCCTTGGCTCTACCAGTTTTCATTCACTTGGCAACTATTCCACTTGTATGCAGATTGGTTCATTTCTTGGAAATGATTTTGGATGTGAGCATTGGTCTAAGCTCATTGCTTTGGATCCTTCCTGCCCATATTTTTCCCTTTTTCAGATGGCTCTACCTCCTTGTTCTACATCTGTAAATAATTTGATGAAGGCTAAGGTTTGTGTTGGACTTAGCTTCCACTTGTATGTCCTTGTCATTTGGTGACAAGATCCACACAAAGGAGTTGTCACTTCTTGTTTCCTTGTTGTTTATCTCCATCCTACCCATTTTTTGGGTGGATTGCTCAACTTCACTCCTTTCTTTTGCTTCCTTGTTGTTTTTGAGGACATCTTGGCTTCCACTATTGCTAGACAATACCTCTATTGCTGGCACCGCTCATTTGTGCTTCTTGGAAGCCTTAATCTTTAGCATGGCCCTAGTCTCCTTTGTGCATATTAGGATCATGTTGTAGGTCTCTATAATAGGTAAAAATTTTAGTGTACAAGCAAACTCCTTGTATGCCTCATGGTACTTCATAATTTCTTTAGGCAGATCAAGATCCCCATTGAAATACACAAGGTAGTAGAAGTGGCCAAGGTATTTCTCCTTCTCCTCCTTGGTTAGAAGGTTTGTCCTTATGTAGAAGGGAAAAATGAAGGGGGATGCAATTGTGGGAGTACACTTAGCCATGTTTTCCAATAGCTTGTTGACTTGTTCTCAAAACGTCCTTGCCCAACTCACAAATTGTTATTTGTGCAAGAGCTAAAAGAGAAGATTGTCTAGTTTAGGTTCATGTAAGCTATTTTATTCAATTTGAACAACTTCATGATTGTTTTGGTGATGAATCATCAAACTAAGCCCTTAAGATCCTCTATTTGTATTGGTTTGTCAACTTTCCTCCTACAAATATGTCATCAATCTTGTCCTTCAAGTCCTTGCTCGTACGACCATAGGATGTTTCCATGTGGATATGACCAAATGGTGAGTATTCTTCTCCCAATACTTACTACTAGTGATATTTCATCCATATGGTCAGACACACCCTCAACTTCTTACCACTCATGTTGATGTTGTTGCAAATTTATTCTAACAAACATCCAAAAGGTTCCAATTTTACAACAATTTGACTTTGACTTTGAATTCCAATTTTCTACTCTTGAGGTAATCCAACCTGTAGTACAAACCCCATTCCAAAACCTCCAAAGGTTTTCTCATTACCTATACCCAAAAAGCTTCATTGTACCATTGCTAAAATATTTGGATTCATGAATCTACATTGTCACCCACATTCCTTTACATAGTCTCTCAAACTCATTTTGCACTTTGTTGGTGAAAAGGTGAGTCTTGGGTGTGGCATCAATATTTTCCTACAATGAAAAAAACCCTCAATCATGAAGACAGAAGTGAATAAAAAGTTCTCCTTGCAGCATGGGACCTGATTTTACAGTCATGTAGAATTGGTCTGTCCTTCATCCATTGTGGCACTTGATAAGTGGTCATGGTCACATTGTAAATGCATGTCACTTGCTACCAAACAGTTGGAAGTACTTCCTTTGGCACGGCCATGCATGAAGCATGAATTTTTCTGTTGGGACATAGTTTGGTAGCGTTTCAATTGACAACCAAATTTTGTATTGATAAGACTTCTTTCCATTGATCTTTGTAACAACACGACCTTGTGTCAATATATTGTTGTAGAGTTATGATTTGTAATGAAGGAGGTTTGTAGTAAAACTTGCAATAAGAACAAAAGACTGTCAAGAAAAACATGTTACAATACAAACATGGGGCCACTATCCTCTAGAATTGAATCATAGTTAGGAATGATTCACTTTGTTGTTAATCTAACAACTAATGACATTCATTTATCTTTTACTATATTGTATCATGCTACATGCTAGGATTTCTATAATAAACAAAAGAATGAAATTTGGCTACAAGGAAGTCAAGTTGGGTCACTACAAGAGGTCTTAGGGATTAGTTGGAGGAGCCTTTATGTCTTGATAGGTTTCATTATTCATATGCATTGTGCACAACCCCATGCCTCTCCTCAAGAAGGTTGCCAAGCATAGCTTATGAGCATCTTAGATATTGCTTCCAAGCAATGATTCCTCTAATGGTTTACCAAGTTTTTCTAAGTAGTTGTGATAGTAGCAAGGAGAGAAATTCCTATGTCAACTAGTAAGATATTAGGTGTTAATTGACTTCTGATAAAGAATGATACAAGAGGTATCATATTGATTTACAATTTGACCTATTAAGCTTCATCTTGTAGGTTTGAGAGTCAAGGTGTCATATAGCATGTCTTCCTTTAGGCATTCCTCCTCACCTCTAGCTTTCAAAGAGGTGTATTGCATCTATAGATGGCCCAAGTATTCTTGGAGTGCAGATAGGATTTGAGTATTTTGTCACATTCTTTTTTGACATTGCTCTTGCAAAGGATATTCTTCTTGTGAATGATTCCCTCAACTAAGAGATCCTTAGGTAGCATTTGGTATACCCTCTTCTAGTATTACCAATTTTTGACTTGCATACTTTGCATGGTTCCTCGTTCTTCAACCTTTCTATCATATTTGAGAGCTTTTGATAGGTAGATAATGGGAATCTTTGGTAAAATCATTAGACCAAAAACCTTTGAGTGTGTGATAAGGGATTTAGCACATAGATAAATATCTTTACAAATCTAGTGTGGAGTGTTAGGTATATTATCTATGGAAGATATGAAATCTATAGCATGTTTAGGTAGTTGGACTCTCTTTGTGCCTCTACTTTCCTCTTACTTTGTGGTTGTTGATAAGTCAATCTTTGAGATGTATGTAATCAAGATCAAGAAGGGAGTTTTTCCTCTCCAAGTGCTATTGTGGCAAAAGAGAGACAATTATCTCCAAAAGCTCAATATGACCTCTGTAACAATATGGAGTTTAGTGACGAAGTTAGTCGGGCTTACGAAGTAGAGAATAAGACAAAATAGCCTAGAATATTCTAGAAGCATCTAAGAAGCTTCTTAGGAAGCTTCCTAACTAGTTAACTTGCGCCCTAAGCAGGTAGCTTCTAGAAGGAAGCTTCTAGAAGCTTCTAACTAGCTTAGCTTGCACGCCAAGTAGGCGGCTTCTACTAGGAAGCTTCTTGAGAAGCTTCCTAGTT
Organism: Lunularia cruciata; assembly: GCA_948567375.1. Classification (NCBI taxonomy): domain Eukaryota; kingdom Viridiplantae; phylum Streptophyta; class Marchantiopsida; order Lunulariales; family Lunulariaceae; genus Lunularia; species Lunularia cruciata. Next base: position 20,801,983 of record OX419756.1, read on the forward strand.
AACTTGGCTTGCACTCCAAGAAAGCGGCTCAAGGAAGCTTCTTGAGAAGCTTCAAGGGACTTGTATGCTACCTATAAATACCAAGGCCGAAGCTCATGCTAGGCATTCGGAGTTTTCCCTCATTCAAGTGTCCCAATGTGAGCTTCCATTCTCCTATTTCTCTCCTCGGTTTTGGTCTTTTACATTGGTATCAGAGCAGGAATGGGATGGATGGAATTTATGGACCACCAAATCCACTTCCGCCAAACCATTGGGACTTTCGTGTCCAGATATTACCAAAGCATCGTTTCACACAATTCATCACCTCACGCTTTGGGCAGGATTTTCTACATATGATCACCGTGTCAGAGGAACCCTTGATACTTCCAGTTGTAACTTATGGAGAACGGTGGACGTGTTGTATCTACGTGTTAATCAACTAGATAAATTGCAGGTAGTGGAATAGAGTAGTAGCGATGGCGGCAATACCGGATGTTATCCTTGCAATGCAACAACAAATCGAGCATCTTACTCGATTGTTGGATGAACGAGACCAGCAACGACGAGAACAGATAGACAGAGCGCCAGTTCGAGATGGAGAAGATCGCATTCGATTTCCGAAACCCAAGGTGTTTGAAGGCAAGAATCTTCCAGGCACAGTGGAGAATTTTGTGTTTGACTGTGAACATTACTTTGAAGCCACCAATCTTCAAGACGAGCGGAAACAAATTCTCTTGGCTTCTAGCCAATTGGATGGAGTGGCAAAACTTTGGTGGCGATTCCGAGTAGAAAGAGCTGAACGACAAATTGTTACACCAATTTTTACATGGGCAGAATTCAAGGATGCAATACTTGGTCAATTTCATACTATAAATGCCACCCGAGCTGCACGAGATAAATTGGCAGAGTTGAGGCATATTGGCTCAGTGAGAAGCTACATCACACAATTTCAGAATATCATCATGCAAATTCCAGATATCCAAGAAGGTGAAGTTCTGGATCGATTTGTGCGAGGATTGAAGTCACGAACCAGATTGGAGGTGACCATGCGAGAGCCACAGAATGTAGAACAAGCCATGCAATTGGCTGAGCGTTTTGATTCCTTAGTTGCGACAACTTGGTCTCAACCTCGACCTACACAAAACCCACCAGTACCACGAGTGGAAGAACCGGTACCAATGGAGATTGATGCTATCCAACGAAGACCACTTGGCACAGCAGATAGAGAAAGATTACGACAAATGGAGGTTGTTTTATTGTCGCCAGTTGGGGCATCGCATTGCTGAATGTCCACTCAAGAATGGACGACCTCGACAAGTTGCCCAAGTGGAGGTTGTGGAGCGGAATGATCAGGGAAACGAGGAATCCCAGTAGGAGATTTCGAGCCGCCTACTGGGAGCTTGATTAGTTCCAATGGGATTGAAGGCTCGACCTATGCAAGTTTGCTTCACTTGCAAGGTATGATATCTAATCGGGGTTGTAGAATTTTGGTTGATTCTGGAAGTTCAGAGAATTGCATGTCTGTGCAAGTAGCAAAGGAATTGGGTATTCCTATCAAGCCAGTGATTGGAAGTAGTTTGATGATGGCGGATGGTAGAAAGGGTTTTGCATTCCGCACCTTGCATCCTATTACCTTCAAGATTGGGAAGGAGTATTTGGAGTGTATGAGGTTTGTAGTGGCACCTCTACACTATGATATCATTCTGGGTCTACCTTGGCTTGAATGTCATAAGGTTCAATTTGATTGGACCCGACACCAAATTCAAGTACAACACCAAGGTAGGAATTTCCGATTAGGCTGTCTGGCACCTCTGAGTAAGACACCTAAGAATAGTCAGTCCCAAGATGGGAAGTTTGTCAAGAAGGTAGCCATAGAGCGAATCTGGAAGGGAGATGAGTCCCAAGATGGGAAGTTTGCCAGGAAGGCAACCATGGAGCAAGCTCGGAAGAGAGATGAGTCCCTAGAAGGGAAGTTTGTTAATGAAGCAGCCATAGAGCAAGCTTTGGAGGAAGATAAGTCTGTATTCGCGGTGTGGATCAAACCGATTGCACAAGAACAATCTGAGGAGGGCCAAGTGCTGCATCAAGCGACGGTTGATCGGATAGTTCAAGAGTTTGCAGATGTGTTTCCGGATGATCTGCCAAAGGGATTACCCTCTGATCGAGGTATGCCCTTCAAGATCGAGTTATTGCCAGGGAGTACTCCAGTGAGTAGACCAATCTATCGGCTCTCACCAAAGGAGTTGGAGGAGTTGCGAACAACACTTACAGAGTTGTTGGAGAAGGATTTTGTACGACATAGTACCTCTCCTTGGGGAGCACCGGTACTATTTGTTCCAAAGAAGGATGGAGGACTTCGTTTCTGTATTGATTACCGTGGGCTCAATAAGCAAACCGTGAAGAATGCATATCCCTTGCCTCGGATCGATGACTTGCTTGATCAATTAAGTGGAGCACGATACTTTTCCAAGCTAGATCTTCGTAGCGGCTATTGGCAAATTCCTATTGAAGGAGAGGACGTGAAAAAGACTGCCTTTCGTACAAGGTATGGACATTTTGAGTGGAGAGTTCTACCTTTCGGACTCACTAATGCTCCAGCAGTCTTCATGGATCAGATGCATCGGGTGTTGGAGGGGCTATTGGATCAGTCTGTGGTAGTGTTCTTAGATGATATCTTAATCTATAGTAGGACAGAGGCAGAACACATGAATCATGTGCGAGAAGTCCTAAGACGACTACGACAGTGGAAATTTTACTGCAAGAAGTCAAAGTGTGCTTTTTGGCAAAAGAAGGTTACCTTCTTGGGTCATAAGATCTCATCAGAGGGGATCAAGATGGAAGAAGAGAAGATCAAGGCCATTACTGATTGGCCTACCCCAAAGGATGCTACCGAAGTACGAGCATTCAACGGATTGGCCAGTTTTTACCGACGGTTCATCCACTATTATGCTCACGTGGCTGCACCATTGACTGACCTCTTGGGAAAGAACTTGAGCTTCCAATGGACCACCAAGCATGAAGAAGCATTCCAGAAGTTAAAGCATATGGTGTCTTCAAGACCCATTCTTCAACCATATGATCCTCAACTACCTTGTGTGGTTGATTTTGATGCTTCTAACTTTGCAATTGGAGCTGTGTTGCAACAAGAATTTCCAGATAGACTACATCCTATTGCCTTTGTGTCTCGCCGACTAAATACAGCTGAAAGAAATTAGTCTGCTCGAGATCGGGAACAACTTGCAATGGTATATGCCACCAAGGTATGGAGGCATTATCTCTTGGGGAAACAAGTGATCATGCGAACTGATCACAAGCCATTGTTGCAGACCTTACACCTAGAGCACATGATGAGTCGACATCATCGATGGGAAGAGCAACTCCAATTGTTCGACATCAAACTTGAGTACAAACCAGGTCGGTTCCATGTCATCCCTGATGCTCTATCACGACGACCTGATTTGAAGTCTCTTCCTCTCATCACGACAGCAATTACGACGGTGTCAATTGATCCCAAGATTCATAACGAGTTTCGGTTAGCCCTACAGCAAGATCCCTTCTTCCAAATGGTACACGGTCGTCTAACAGCACGCGACAAGGAGTACAACACCTTCTCCTTCAAGGAAGGCCTTTTATTCCATGCAGACCAGATCTATGTTCCAACCAAAGGTGATCTTCGACTTGTGCGCCTTCAAGAAGCCCATGATTTACCAATAGCTGGTCACATGGGAGTGGACAAGACCTTGGGCACCCTCCAACGCCAATGGTGGTGGCCCAACATGACACGAGATGTTCGAGACTTTGTCCGATCATGTGAGAGTTGCCAACGGAACAAGGCCAGCAACCAGAAGCCGAGTGGACTCCTTCAACCACTCGCCATTCCATCCGCTCGTTGGGAGCATGTGAGCTTGGATCTCATCACATCCTTGCCAAAGACAAAACAAGGACACACCGCAATTATGGTGTTTGTGGATAAGCTTAGTAAGCAAATCCACTTGGCACCAACCTGTGATACTGTGGATGCTCCAACCTTAGCGCAAATCTACTTCGACAATGTCTTCAAGCATCATGGGATGCCACGTGTACTCATCTCCGACCGTGATCCTCGATTTACCGGGAAGTTTTGGCAAGCACTCTTCCAGATACTTGGCACCAAGCTTGCTTTGTCCACGGCCTATCATCCTCAAACTGATGGACAAACCGAACGCGCCAATCGAACATTGGAGGATATGTTGCAGGCCTTTGTCAATGTCCACCATACCAATTGGGATGAATGTCTTGCAGCTGCAGAATTTGCCTACAACAATTCCAAACAAGCAAGCACTGGATTTTCTCCCTTCTTTCTCAATTTTGGCCAAGATCCGCTTGTTCCAGATTCTCTTCTTGCTCCCCTTCCCTCTCAGGTTCCTCATACTTCTACATTCTTGACCACTATATCCCAATCTCTCCAACAAGCCAAATCTCACCTCCTTGTTGCTCAGAATCGCCAAAAACAATATGCAGACCATCATCGTCGTGATCTCACCCTTGAAGTTGGTGATAAAGTCATGCTATCCTCTAGTAACCTCCCTCTCCCACTTGATACCCAAGTTTGTAAACTTGCTCCTAATTGGATAGGACCCTTTGATATCACCCACATTATCTCTCCTGTTGCTTATCGTCTTGCCTTACCTTGTCACATGCGTATCCATCCTGTCTTTCATATTTCCAAGTTGAAACCCTTTGTTCCTAACCCTTCTTCCTTTTCCTCTCGAGTCCAACCTCCCCCTCTTCCTGTCCCTATCAATGATCATGAGGAGTACGAAGTTGACCGTATCCTTGCGCGTCGCCATATTCAACGAGGCTGTCACCAACATACGGAGTACAAGGTCCTTTGGAAAGGGTATCCCCTTCATGATGCTACATGGGAACCTCTTTCTCACCTCCAGAATGCACAGATGGCCATCAAGGAATTCGAAGCTTCACTGGCGACGAGGACGTCACCAACTAGCGGCGGGGGAATATGTAACAATATGGAGTTTAGTGACGAAGTTAGTCGGGCTTACGAAGTAGAGAATAAGACAAAATAGCCTAGAATATTCTAGAAGCATCTAAGAAGCTTCTTAGGAAGCTTCCTAACTAGTTAACTTGCGCCCTAAGCAGGTAGCTTCTAGAAGGAAGCTTCTAGAAGCTTCTAACTAGCTTAGCTTGCACGCCAAGTAGGCGGCTTCTACTAGGAAGCTTCTTGAGAAGCTTCCTAGTTAACTTGGCTTGCACTCCAAGAAAGCGGCTCAAGGAAGCTTCTTGAGAAGCTTCAAGGGACTTGTATGCTACCTATAAATACCAAGGCCGAAGCTCATGCTAGGCATTCGGAGTTTTCCCTCATTCAAGTGTCCCAATGTGAGCTTCCATTCTCCTATTTCTCTCCTCGGTTTTGGTCTTTTACATCCTCCATCCTTTATCTCCTCACCTTCCAAAGGTTTAAATTCACAATCCTTGATGGATTGATAGTTTCAACATGTGCTACATTATTTTTTGTTGAGTCATCCATTTCTTGCATTATAAGTGCACTTCTTCACTCTTGCTTTGACAAGGGTACAAGCACTTGGATCCTAACTCAACATTGCATTAGAGCATTTCAACTTGCATTAGCTACTTTCTCTACCATGATGAGGGTCCACTTAGGTTTAGTCTAACCATTTACATCTTTGTTACTCATTTGTGAGTGTGGTTCTACACTAGATGTACAAGTGTCCAAATGACCTGGTGTCCTTATGGAGTACAAAAAATAGGTACCCATAATGTCATTAGAGATATAATGTTTTCTATGGAAGAAGGTAGTTTGTACCTCACTTAAAGGGAGTGTTGGTATTTTTTTTGACAACACTAGTTAGAGAAAACTTGTATTTAGTCCAAGTTGATCATGTGACAATCAAGGATGTTGTGGTTATGGATTCCACATGAAATGTAGTCCTTGAGAAGTTGATTAAATATCTTCTTGGATGGGCGATGAGTACAACAATCGATCCTAAGGTCTCCAAGTAGAGAGTTATGTAACAACTTCATCTTTTTTTCCTCTAGCCTTGGAGTTATATGAAGCTATGGATATGACATTTGACACATCTATCAAATAATGAAAAAGAGCTTATCATAGTAGGCATCAGTACTAGTGTCACTTTCTTACTTCATAGCTTACTTTAGACGATGTGTGTCCATCTTCTACAAAGAGCATTGGCTAGTGCAATCCATAAGAGAGCAATTATCTTAGGTAATGCTTCTTTGAATGCTCTAGTAATATATAGACCATCTGATTTGCATAGTCAAATATCTTAGGTGATGATATGGTTTGCAAAGTTAGATATCTTAGGTGCTATAGGACAGATTTCTCATATTAATGCTATTATAGATTTTACTCTCTTGTGTTTTATCCTTGTACCACGTGATAGGTCTTCCCATCCTTCTTGTTATCCTACATGGTCCTCCTTACCACCCTTCACTTTCTGAATTCTTGACTCTTCAAAAGATCTAATTGTTGTATTAAACTCCTTGTTGAACTCTACAAAAAATCATGTTAATGTAATTTGTGATTGATACTAGAGCATTTATGAAATGAACCTTCCCTATGGTGGTTATGGCAACAAAATGACATGTAATTGAACTCATAATCCAATATTTCTTGGGCCTAGTAAAGAGTATATGAAGTTTATGAAATTTGAGTTGTACCTATTGACCTTGATATCATACAAGGATTGTCTGGCTTGATCTTCATGCATCTCATGCTAAATGAGGAAAAAGAAAATTTTTAGTAATTATATAAGTAAACCATATATATATATAGTACATTAAGAACCCTTGGTAGAAATGTTACTAATTACACAACTTGATACTAGAAATAATGTCAATTTAGTTCCTATTGAGTAGAAGATATAAGTGTTTCCATCTTGATAAAATAATTATATTAGTTTTTGGAGATTCATCAAGTTCAAAGATATTAGATTACAAATTTTCAAGAGTGTGAAAATAAATTATATTTTTAGATAATTTATTTAAATTATGACTTATATTTCAATAAGGAATATAATTTAAATTAGAATTGCTTCTTTAAAATACGCCGCCTATTAGTTTATCTGTCTTTCACTTATTTTTATAGTTCTATCAATCATCTATCCCTGTAGGAATTAAAAGACCATGAAATAAGTAAGATAGGTTACCTTGGATATAAAGCACTTATGGTTTTTGTCTCCAAGAAAGATAGTAGTACTTAGGTTTGCATTAATTTATTACAGACTGAATTCAAAATAATGAAGAATTATTATCTTTGAAGGAAGAATATCTTAGATCTAGCTATTAATAATAATAGATTCTAATAATTAGGAATATTTATTGATTTTAATTTTAAAAATTTCCTTTTTTGGCTCTTCAAAATCTTGAAAACATCATTTTTAAAGTATAAGAATTTTACTCAAATTTTAGTGAAAATAAAAATAGACTACTTTAAAAAGCTATTTTACATTCCAAATTAAATCTTTGTTCTATTTGTTTAATAATTCAGGAAATTTTCAATTTGGATTGTTTTTAGTTGTATATAATATGCATTTTGCACTAACTTTTGGATGTAAGAACAAAGAAAATTTTGCTTCAAATTATTTGAGTTTAGTATTTGAGGAATTTATTCAATTTTTGCAAAAATTATTTTGATGGACATTGCAAAGGTTTGCATCTCATATATCATACATGACTAATGTAATTTAAGAAATTAGATTGGATCCAATCTCAATGAAATAGGAGTATTCATAAAATGTTCAATTTAACTTCAATGGTACTTCTAAAGGTTTTCTATAGGTCAAACATATCTATCCTCACCTAAATAATACTTAAAATGAACAACTCCTAAACTTCCATTTGAAATGTGAAAACTAATTTTGATATTCATCTTGAGTGTACTCCCTACTTTTAGATGAACCTCTTCTTCAATATAATGGATTCCAACTCTTAAATAAGAAGTAGTAACATGACAATGAAAAGTAAGCCTCCATAGTAAGGTTGAGGTATCCGCCTTATATGTTATACATATTCCTCTCATATATAATTTAGACTTTATAGAAATTGATATTAGTTTTCCTTCCATATAGTTAGACCTAATTTTTACCACCTTTGTGAGTATCTGCATCTATTTTTAACTTAGTTATCTCCACACTCATTTTAATTTTTATCATTTTCAACTTCTTGTTTGTGCATAAATATGGGTGCTCATGTTTGAATCATCATAATTTTCATATGGATAATAGTGTCAAAGTAAATCAAAGCAAATGTTTGGTAGTATAAATCTCAATTATATATTATTTTATGAATGTATCTATTATTTGCTTAATTTTTCTTGGATAATATATTTTATTGGGTATGGTAGCTTGCTTTGTTGTAAGCTATTTGTAAAAGTCCAAGACCGATGACAGAAATAGGAGAATGGAAGCTCACATTGGGACACTTGAATGAGAGAAAACCAAAATGGATAGTATGAGCTTTGGCTTTGGTATTTATAGGTAGTATACAAGGTCCTTGAGAATTTTCTCAAGAAGCTTCCTTGAGCCACTTTCTTAGAGTGCAAGCCAAGTTAACCAGGAAACTTCTCAAGAAACTTCCTTCTAGAAACCGTCTACTTGGCGTGCAAGCTAAGCTAGTTAGAAGCTTCTAGGAGTTATTTGTTTGGGGTGCAAGTCAAGCTATTCAAGAAGCTTCTTAGATGCTTTTGGAATATTCTGGGCAAATTTGGCTTATTCTCTACTTTGTTAGCCTTACTAACTACGTTGCTAAACTCCATATTGTTACACTATTAAATATGAATTCTCTTCTGTCAAGAATCAAGATGTTATGTTGGTATATAAAGATATATATTCTAAAGGATAAAATTTAATATTTTCTTAAAATATTGTAGTTTTTTGAAAATCTTTTTTATTATTTAATTATTTTCACTATATTTTGATTAAAAAAATATTTTATGCCCAAAGAAAGAAGTAAAGGTACTTAAAACATCCATTTTCTCTTTTATATCTAGTCAGTTCTCTTTCAAAAGAAGCACAAATATGATGTGCATACAACATCCATGGTTTTCATGCATAGGTAGGAACCTAGATTTGATAAGTAAAATTGTGCACATATGTTTGTCAAGCATAATTGAGCTTCTAGGTTTGGCTTGTATAGGTGAATACCTAGGTCTTTTCTGCATAAGTGTACATCTAGCTTGATATGGACTTAGCTAGGATGCCTTATTTTTTCATGTATAAAATAATACCAAAAGATTATATTCTTTAAATCCTCTGCTTGATGGATGAGACCCATCCACATCATAACTTGATATATATTTTCTAAATTTTGAAAGTAAAAAACCCTTAATAATCATACTTCTTATGAGTAACATACTCTCATTAGTGACCAAAAATATTGGAACATCTTGGAATATTGGAATATTGAATAGATTTATTGGAAGACCAATAAATCTATTCAAGCACAACATATGTCACTCAAAAGTACTAGTGATGTAGTAGTGCTAATACAAACATTTTTATAGTTTAAATAAAGAGTTCCCAAATAAAATTGTGAATTAATTTGGTATAAATGTTGTTTGCATAATAAGGCTATTTCCAAACTTTGGTCAATGTTGGATTTGCGATCAAAAACTTCAATGTTGCTTGCTCATGGGTGATTTGAGGTTACCTCAAGAGATTCAGAACCTCCAACTTTGTATCCAACATCTATGCAAATAAGATAATAGAGATCTCAACACCAATCACTGAGCAACAAAAAGGAAGAGTATGTAGCAAGGGATAAAAGGAGAAACGTAGAGCAAAGTTCACTAAAATCCTCAATCCAAACCATTGAAGAGGTTATGCCTATCTATGTAAGAAATAAAACGCTCTGCTCTTTTTGTAGTATTTTTGAGAGCTAACTTTGCAGAGGAAGAACCATGCATGTCATGCCTTGATATTATATTATTACTATTATTTTTCATTTAAACAATAAAAAATCCTAAAATTGATGAATTTACACCTTTCTTGATTTTGGAAATTATTTGGTTGAGTAAATTTGAAGAAGCATGTAGATAATACATCTATACATTCATAATGAAATTTTTTATTAATAAATATTTATCAAAAATATTTTTAAATTCTATATAAAAATTATTCCAAAAATATCTCATTCAAGATGATTTTCCGATAGACATTTAAAAAATTATAATTTTTCTTAAAATGTAACTTTGATTATATTTCTCATTTAATGCTTCTAAAAAAATGAAGAATTGTATTTAACAACCAAAAAATGATTTATTTCTTGATTATAATGAGGAACTACTGAAGCAAAGATCTTCACCAAGTTGGATTTTTGTATTGTGTATTTGTAAATTCCTATCCTAATTGGAAATATATGCAAGATAAAATTTTATACAATATGAAAATACGTTAAAAGGATGATCATCTCTTTTTCTCCAAGTAATATCTCTATAGTTGTTTATGGATAAGATGCATTAAGAAGTAGATGTATTACTAGATAAATATGCTAGTTTTTTCTTTGACAAAAAGGAGAGCATACTCATGTTAGTAAAATGTTGCAATACCCATGCGAGTAGAAGTTCTTTAGTACATAACCAAAACAAAATATTTAGAGAGAAGAAGGTTAACTTGTTTGTGTGAATATCTTTTCTAAGTCAACACTAAAGTTAAAGCTCTAGTGAGGATTAGTACTTGTAAAGGAGTTGCTAAAATATTATGAATGAAATTAAGTGTAAAATTTTGAGGGAAGTTATGAGCAATTGATTAACCTTTGTGTGAGAAGTATAGATTAGTTTGTAAAAATATTGCATAGTAGGAATTTGTCAAAACTTACAAGGTTACAATTTGACCTGTATGTTATTTTAATTTGTCTTATATGGTAGATTTTTAATTTTCATAAGGATTATGTTTTGCTTTTGTGGTAGCATTTTAGTATATAAAGAAAAGAGAAAACCCTTTAGGTGTTTAGACTTTATTTGAAGATTTCTTGGTTTGTCCTAGTTATAATGAGGTACAAATAAAGCTCCTTTTTCCAATGAGAGCAAATCAATTCTTTTGAAAGAGTACTGCAAACATATCACATACCTTGATTGTTGAAGAAAATAGAGATATTTATTAGTTTATGCTTGTAGGCAGCACTAATTTGCAAGTAGAATCAGTTATAAGGAGTATACCGTACAGAAGAAGACTTGTCTTGCATTAAATTTCCATATTATCCTTTTGACTTTTATAAAGATGCGAGGAGGATAAACTAGAATAACTAGTCAAATTTCCCTTCCAAAATTTTTTATATTATAATTTAACAGCAAATTTTGAGATTACATTTGGTACCATGTTTGCTATTAATTTTTAACTTAAAAAATGAAGTCTACTAACTGGGTGGTGGTTCTAGTGTTTACTTATGCTGATCAATATGACTATAAATTTATAGGTTTATATGAAATAATCTAAATAAGAAATATTTATTTGTAAATTTCAATACCTTAAGTTTATATTTACTATCATGGTGTGCTAAATTTAGCATGAAGGATTAGATTATTCAAAAATATTTTAAAAACTAGTACTTGATCCACCATTTTTTTGCTTATCAAACATATTTACATTACTATTGAAAATGTGTTCTCATTAGCATTAAAGTCCACATTAACATTGTCATGTTTGTTGATAATGGAGCAAGCAGATCCACTTAGTTCTTAGTATAATTATAGTGGATGTACCAAAATTAGCCTAAATTTATTTTAATATTATATTTTGAAATTTTGGTGTCATATTTGGTCAAGTCCCTTGCTTCACTAGTAAGTTTTATAAAGTATTATTTAATTATTATTCATAGCATTAAATAAAGCATCTCCGCTGCTTAACATCCTCAAATGGATGGTAAAATTGTGCATACTAACTATATCTTAGAAGATATACTTTGTATTTTTGAAGATGCATTACAAGAATTAAGATAGTCTCCTTGGTGGAAAATTTACATATTATAATTCCAAGCAATTAGATACTAGATTTTCTTCCTTCTTTCTTAAGTATGGTCAATACTTAATATGGATTTGATAGTTTCTTTCCCTCCTTCATCTCCCAATAACCCTAGTTCTTTCACCTTTAGATCTAATGTCTCTTCTTCCTTACAGGAAGTCCAAGTATATCTTGTTGGTCAAACTAATAATACCAATATTCTGATAAAAACTATTGTTATTTATCTTTTCTAGTTGGTAAAAAAGTTATGATAAATTTCTTGTACCTTGGTTCCTTCTCTATTATATCCTATTTTAAATTAACATGATCTCCTTCACCACTTTTTCATTCATCTTATCTAACACATTTCCAAATTGAATCTCTCAATTCCACCATAAGCATTCTTCCTTGACTTGAATAAACCTTCTTTACTTATTATCACTATTGAGTATAATGATGATTATGAAGTTGAGAGGATCTTTGCCTGTCATGTACTTCATTCTAGAATGTACTTCTATCGAGTACATTCTGGTTGTTGCTAATAACTAGAATTGCAAGTTCCTACATATACTTAGTCCCTCATCATGTTCACACTTTCGAAGAAATCGTTCACACATGTGAAACTAGAGCATATGACAAGGGAGTCATTTTAGTCCTAAACAAGTAGAAAAGGAATTTGCAAAATTACGAAAAATTAACACAGTAACCTAGAGAAATTTAGTCTTGTTAGTGAATAGAAATTATTAGAAGGTACTCAAGAAATCTCTTATAGACTTTGCAAACTCCTTGTTAGGGGCTTTCTTACACAAGTAGAAAACACAAGAAGGGTTGCAAGTTATTGTTATTACAACAAGAAAGGAAAGTTATTACATTCCACGAGCAAACCCAGATGCCTTGAAATTTCTATGTATGGATATCATCAATTTGATGGCCTTATCATGAGAAGGCTTGAGATTCATTTTAAAGGAGTGAAACTATGGTAGTTTCATAGACTATCCTCATATTGTACTTCAAAGAGAGTGTTTAATTCCTTTACCATTTCTCTAAGTTTTCATGGATAATTGCTAGAAGTACTATTCATATGTGCGTAATTCTATCCCCTTCTCCTTGTGGTTGGAGCACCTTTATCGCACTACTTAACGTGTGCAAGTTTAACTTTTTAGTTCCTCTTGTACTTTCTTAAAATTGAACTAAATATGACTTTTACATAACATCCCAAATCTATGAGGCCTAGTAGAAGAAAGATATTTTGCAATAAGATCAACTTCAGTTGACTACTTTAGTAATTCAAAGGGTAATGCATCCATCACTTTTTCTACAAAATTTCTTGTGCCAAATTGAACTACAAAGAAGTGGTGCTTTGTACTCCTTTTCTCTTTCCTGTGCGGAATATATTTGTGTGTGTGCACTACAAAAAAGGAGAGTAAAAGTTTGCTACTTGACTTCTTTTTCTAGATTTAAGAAAGCAAGTTCTGTTCAAAGAGAATTTGGATTGACCCAAATGACAGATTGTGCCTGCTTGCTTCACTTCTAAACTTGGAGTTGCTTTCCGCATCATGTGAAACCAGGACATTCACTTTTTTTGTCCTGAATGTCAGCAGCCACTTTTTTCTAGCGTGATGCGACCTTTCCACTTCCTGGTGGTTAATTGACTCCTTATTTGACCACAAAATTGAGAGGGTTGTGCAGTTGATAGACGGGTCGATACACAAGAAACCCTGCGGCGCGCCAGGTTCATTTGCAATCGAAGCCTTAGACGGAACATCTTTCGAATTGATTAGTTGTAGAGTTAACTACAAACGAAGGCGACCGCGTAGGATATGAAGGATGGGAAGACGTCATAAAGCCGTACAAGGATAAATCATCGGAGGTAACATGGTGCTAGACCCCAATGTTATCTGGTTGCGATCCCAACCAAAAGTCTAACGAACCCTTCTCCAGTTACAGTCCAATAGAATCGGACTATTAACTAGAAGCGTGTTCATTTTTGGTTGGGATCTCGATCAGGACCGACCCCACACGATTAACAGTTACATCAAGTCAAGGAGTATCCATTCCTAAAACAGTTGACATATGACCCAGCGTCCAGAACATCAAACTACCCGAAAATCCAAGTGACGATGAGTTGATCATGCCGTATGTTCGAAGATAAAGTAGTAGGATACGCGTCTTACAAGAAGAAAAAAGGCGACCGCGTAGGAAAAATGAAGGATGGGAAGACCCCATCAAGCCGTACAAGGGAGAGACAAAAAAGGTAGCATGGGGCTAAGCCCCAATAGAGTCTGTATGAGAACAAGTCTTACAAGTACACAAAGAGAATTACAGTATTTACCAAATCGAGCACATATTGGATTCCAAAAAAGGCGACCGCGTAGGAAAAATGAAGGATGGGAAGACCCCATCAAGCCGTACAAGGGAGAGACAAAAAACGTAACATGGGGCTAAGCCCCAATAGAGTCTGTATGAGAAATCTGCCCTACCGCACCTAAGATATCCGAGCTATGCAAGTCGTACGGTCTACACACAACTGGAGCATCCGAAGAAACATCACCTAATGTGATTGCTCTCCTATGGATTGCACCAGCCACTGCCCTCTGTAGAGCAATGGATACACGCTGTCTAAAGTAAGCTACAAAGTATGAGAGTGAGAGTGGTACCCCCTGCCGCCTAACATGATAAGCCCTCGCGCACTCCCTGACAAATGTGTCAAATGCCGTGTCCATCGCTCCATATAACTCCAAGGCTAGAGGAACAAAGAGGTGACCTCGCTGCATGCCCCTGTACTTGGAGACCTTGCGACCTGCTGCTGCACTCGCCGCCCATCCAGGGGGATGGGTAATCACTCCCTCCGAAACTGTATCTCGCGTAGGGTCCGTCACCACGACATCCGCTACCGTCACCTGATCATCTCGGACCAAGTATAAGTCTGCCCTGACACGTGTCGTCTGCAACGCATACGAACGCTCCCTCCAAGCCAAGTATCCACTCTCTCGTGCCATAGCAAACACTATGTCTCTAATGGCATCATGGGTAGCTATCCTCTGTCCTCCAAAAGGACACCGTGTCATGTGGACCGCCGCTGCATCTAGTGTAGAACCACACTCACAAGTGAGTAGTGAAGATGCAGATGGGTGGACCAAACCTAGGCAAAACCTCATCGCTGTAGAGAAAGTAGCCGGTGCGAGTCGGAAAGCCCTAATGCATGGTCGAGCTAGGATCCACGAGCCTGCACCCTTGTCGGAGCAAGAGCGTAGACGTGCTCTAGTAGCCTGAGGAATGAACGAGTCAACTAAGAGAGAATGTAGCGTATGCTCACACTGTCGCTCCATCAAGGAAGACTGTAGACCTCTAGTCCAATCTGACGATAGTGAAGCAAACGGTGGAAAACCCTCTTGTGCTCGTGAAGATAGACTATCTCTCGTCTGCCGCAATAACACCTGGAGAGAAAAGGATCCTCCCTCCACCTCTGTCACATAAGTCTCCAAAACCGGCCTATCAGCAACCACAAAACGAGATGCAAGTAGGGGTGCCGAGAGAGCCCAACTACCCAAAAACGCTATAGGTGCCATCTCCTCCATAGAAAGCAAGCCAACCCCACCACATGAGATCGGTAGAGCCATCTGTCTACGTGCCAAATCCCCTGTCACACACTCAAAAGTCCCTGGTCCAATAATATCACCAAAGACTCCCATAATCCTCCTATCAAATGCTCTCAGACGTGATAGGAAGGACGATGAGGGGGGAACTGTACGGATGAGGTAGGATGGTCGACGAGCAATACTGGAAGAGAGTATACCAAATGCCACCTGCGGATCTCCTAGTAATGGAAGGTCATCCACATGGAGAACATCCTCTGCAAGAGCAGCGTCCAAGAAGCGTGTGACAAAATCCTCCGATCCTACTGGCACTCCAAGAACACGAAGTCCCTCTGTGGATGTGATACACCCCTCTGGAAGCTCAAGGTGGGGAGGGATACCTAAAGGGGACCATGCCCTACACTTTGACACCTTGACTCTCAAGCCTACTAGATGTAGCTCGGTAGTCAAGTAGTCAAAGGCCTGCCTAATCTGATCTACAGGGCCTACGATGTGTGTATCATCTGCCAAGGATGGAAATACACAACCTGGCATGGCCAAAGTAGTAGACAGGAGAGCTCTAAAGTGAGCCATGGCAAATAAGGGCCCCCCCAAAGGATCTCCCTGACGTGTACCAACAGCTGACTCCAAGACGGTGACTCCCTCCTGTGAACCACCATGCTGGTAGTAAAGGGAAGCAGGAGAGCCATAAAAAGACCGCACAAAAGGAATGAGACTCGCCAAGGATCCACTAGCCTCCCTAAGCTCTCTAAAGATGGATGCACGTGAGACGCTATTAAAAGCGTTCTCAACGTCCACCTGTAGGACGACCCACTCCGGATGGATATCTAGGAGTGCTCTAATGCCTAGAGATATAGCCTCACATCCTCCAGGTGTAGCTACTCCAAACTGATGTGGACTAAGGTGCTGTCGAAAGTGAGAACGATGCTGAAGGACAATGGTACGACTTACCAAACGCAAAAAGATCTCTCCAATAGCAATCGGTCTAATGCCTCCCGTGTCCTTCTCGATCGCGAGAAGTCGACTAGCACCTAAGACCCGACTAACAGACATAGGAATATCTCCTCTCGCTACTGCTGCAGCCACCTGAAACAACTCGGTAAAACCACTAGAAGGATCATCTGCCTGGAAGCAATCTCTAAGGTGCTCATAAACCATCCCTGACAAGCCTCCTGAGGAAAGGCGAGGGGCAGTGCACAATGCTTGTGCAAATAGCGACCTATCAAGACATAAAGGCTGCTCAGGCTGATAATCTAAGACCTCTAGTGGTAGTCCCTCTACTGCTATAGGATGCAATGAGCGTAGGGAAGAGATGGTCTCATCAGTAGGACTCGCTATAGACAGAGGGTGTAGCGCTCGTGCTGCTCTACTAAACTCTCCCGCCTGACCCAATGTCCTACATCGTCGTAATCGAGTGGAATCTATGGTATCCTGTGGCGATGTCTGTCTCCTAAATCGTGTAGCCCTAACAGACTCCTCCTGAAGGGCTACCCAATCCCCCGCTCGGAATCGACGAAATCTAGCCGCCACCTCTCTATGCCCCGCATGTCCCCCTCTAGCATAACGAAGACACCATCGAGGGAGTAGGAGGAATAGGAACCACGCTAACTCGTCCAAGGGATCACGTGCCAAACGATCCAGTGGTAGGCGAAAAGCCTGTCTAGCCTCATCATGGAGTGTGCGGGGTAGCCTATGGAATAGACGTGGACATGGAAAACTAGTCTCAAATAACCCCAAAATGCAACCCGCCTGAGAAGCTAACCACTCCCACGACTCGATCGGTATCCCTGGAACGATCAACGAAGGTATAGAAGAAGCGTGCGTAATCCCGAGTGTCACTGCTGTCGATGTGGTCGCTTGTCTCACGTGGGCATCCCAAGTGGTCCAATCATAGTCCTTGTGCATCCTTCCCACATGGGTCTTTACCCCTTGCGAGGTAAAGCGTCGGTGACACACCGGGCATGGTGTATCCCGACCCGCTCTAGGCGACCCCACATGGGAAGGTGTAGCCATGGCTAGCACAAGAATAATGATAGTAACACATGATACTCCTCTCCATATCTCCCCATATCTGCAAAACCACAACCCCTCACATCCCAACTCACATAAGAAAACAATCTCTCTCACAACCCTAAAATCTATAAACTTTCATAACTTTCAATTTCCGTCTCCAAAATTTTCAAATTAAATTCCCATGGAACTTAATCATGAAAACCCAGAGATTAGAAATGAAAATTCACAACCCATCACTCTCAATGTATAATAATCACTCTCAACCCTAAAAAAACTAAAAAACTTCATAACTTTCTACTCCATTCTCCATAGTCTTCAATCTAGGTGCCAATGGAACCGGAATTGAAAAACGAAGAGAATAGTATATTCACTCGAAGGCTACATGCTAGAGAGCACTCAGATTTTATCAAAATCGTCTCACGTCTCTCCCTCTCCTCTCTCGTCTCCACACTCTCCCCGCAGCTCCTCCCGCAGCTCCTCCAGCCGGACCGCAGCTCCTCCTGATGCAAGGAAAGGGGCGAGCCAACTCCAAAATAGCTCAAAATTACTAGAACGCATGTTTGCATGTCAGCTGTAAGTACAGAAAAGGTTGACTAAATATCGAAGTGACAATGACATCTGGCACTATAACTGCTTCGAAAGGGGAGAAAAGGTAATCAAAGTCAAAGATCCAACGTCAAAGGATTTGACGTTGGACTGACCATGAATTACGTTCTCCGCACATTAATTGGGGGAGCGTCGCAGATATGGAATAACAGCGGAGTCTATAATGTTCGGGTGAGTAGCACATATTAGTATTTACGGGGTTGCGGTAAGTTGTAGACGTCGCTCTTTCGTTTCGTATCACGTGAAAAGATCGTAGCAAAATTACTGCAGTAAAAATTACATTAGAAAACTAGATTGTAAACAAAACGCTGGCAGTGTAAATCAGGAATTACATGCAGGTGATTTCCGCAAATGGATCGAATATGTATACTGAAAATGTTGAATTACAAAGTTCTCCTTGGTGGTTACATGTCTACACCTACGTGTACTTGCAATGTAATTGTTATTCATTCGTCATGGATTTTGATCCCAATCGTCATGAATAACGGTCTCGTTTCATATTTTATTTCCTCAATTTAATGTCCTTATACTGGCTGAGTTACGTAAGTCACAACTTTAGCATCTCGAACGTGTATAGATTGATTGGGTATTTTTAATAGTACGAGCACTCTCTATAACTAATGTATATGTATCTATATTTTAAGAAGCCTCTGAATCAACCCGAACATTGCAGGTCTTCTTGAACTTTATGCCAACGCTCTGACTCCAGGAGGAGCATAGAGGATTTTCATGTACAGTAAGAGTTGAAGGCTTGCTTGGCGTGCTCAAATCGTGAATGGAACGCGTAGTCACTAATTGGACACGAGATACCTTTCACAAATTACAGTAGATGGGCTTCTTCTGAGGTCTGTTATTATCAAGAAACCTTCAATGAGCTCTTAAAAATATCTAACGATCACAAAGACTTGAGGCGACCTCTTGCGCTCGCTGGAGGAGTTCCGTTACGGAGTGGTTAGTCAGAACTCAAGACAAAATTGCTCTGCTTTATTTGCCTCTGGGTAGAGATGCTAAATTTGGTCATCGTTTGGAAGGTCAAAACACAATTTGGGCTCCTTTGGCTGTCTTGGTTTTCCAGCGGAATCCGGGAGATTGGAGGATGCCAAATTCACCAATACCTAGCATCACATTGCTAGAAGCAGATTAAATCTTTCTTCCATTTTCTTTATATTTATAGTTTTCCTTTTTAGAAAGAAGATAAAAGGATTTTACATGTTCGTGCTTTCAATGTCAAAACTTTTGTCATGTGATGCGTCTCCAAAAATCGTTTTTAAATCGTTTCCGAAATCATTTTGTCAGTTTCTCACCGTATGCACAACAAGCTCCGCAGTGAGTTGCTACCTGTTGCAGCAACCAAAGGTTTTGGTGTGATGGATGTTTCCCGTTGCAGCATTGATGTTTAAACCCCATTCTATCTCTTAGTTTTTAGGGCAAATGTAAAAAATACCCCCAACAAGTAGCGATATTACAAATCTATCCTAATTTATTAGTGACAAACAACTAATTTAGTAGTGACAAACAACAAGTAGCGATTCACATTGGGACGGGAGAGAGAGGGAAAGATGGGAGAAAATAAATTCTAGATTTTTGAAGTGCTCATTAGCTTCTAAAATATGAAGGAATAGTTGATTCTGTTCATTTTTCAACTTTTGTTCCATTGGTACCTAGATTGAAGGCAATAGAGAATTGAGTAGAAAGTCATGAATACTTTAGTTTTCTAGGGTTTAGAGTGATTATTTCATATTGAAGGTGATGGGTCCAGAATTTTCAATTCTAATCTCTTGGTGTTCATGCTCTAGTTCCATAAGAACTTAGTTTGAAAATGGGAGATGGGAATTGAAAGTTACTAGAAGACATTGCTTTTAGGGTTTGGAGAGATAGCATTTACTCATGTGAGTTGGGATATGAGTGGTTGGGGGTTTGCAGGTATGGGAGATGTGGAGAGGAGCATCATGTGTTACTATCATTATTCTTGTGCTAGCCATGGCTACACTTTCCCATATGGGGTTGTATAGAGTGGCTCAGTATACACCATGCCTGGTGTGCACCAATGCTTTACGCTTTAGTCCTCGTGCATGCTTCTCACATGGGTCTTTACCAAAAAGAACACTATGTATGAATGATGCACAAGGACTACGATTGGACCACTTGGGATACTCTTGTGAGCCAAGCAATCACATAAACAAAGGTGACACTCAAGATTATGAATATTTTCTCTATCCTTTTTTTGACCATTTTGAGGATATCAAACAAGTCGTGGGAGTGGTTGTATTTTCAAGCAGGTTGTATTTTGGGGTTATTTGAAACTAGTTTTCCATGTCCATATCTATTCCATAGGCTACTCCATACACTGCATGATGAGGCTAGACAAGCTTTTTGCCTATCACTTCATCATTTGGCATGTGATTCCTTGGACAAGTTAGCATGGTTCTTATTCCTCTTACTCCCTCAATGGTGTCTTTGTTATACTAGGGAGATATGCAAGGCAAAGAGAGATGACTACTTGATTTCATTGAACTTGAGTAGGGGATTGGGCTGCCTTACAAGAGGAATCTATTAGGGCTACATGTTTCAATAGACACATTCAACCATAGGATACCACAAAGTCCACTTGATTACGACAATGTGGGATATTGGGTCAAGTGGGATAGTTTAGTAGTGTAGCATGAGTGCTACACCCTTTTTCTATGTCTAGTTCTATTGATGAAGCTATTTCCTCCTTACATTTACTACATATTATGGGAAGAGAGAGTACTATTAGAGGTCCTAAATTATCAGCTTGAGCAGCTTTTATGTCTTGATAGGTCACTTTTTGCACAAGCATGGCTTACCCCTCTCCTCAAGAGGCTTGTTCGAGATGTTAAATGAGCATCTTAGAGATTGATTTCAAGCATTTATCATTATGGTGGTTTTATCAAGTTGTTTTAGGTGCTAGTAGCAATAGTGAGGAGAGATATTCCTATGTTAGTTAGTTGGGTGTTGGGTGCTAGTCAACTTCTTGTAATTGGAGAAACACACAAAGGGCATTAGACCAATTTCTATTGGGGAGATCTTTTTGCATCTAGTTAGCCATACCAGTGTTCTTTAGCATTATTCTTACTTTTGACAACACCTCAATCTTCATCATTTTGGATTATCTAGACTTGGACATTGTGAGGCTATAGCTCTAGGTATTAAGGCACTCCTAGATATCCATCTAGAGTGGTTTATCCTATAGTTAGATGTTGAGAATTATTTTAATAATATATCGTTGTGCATCAAATTTTTGAGAGCTTAGGGAGGCTGGTGGATCTTTGGCGAGTCTTATTGCTTTTGTGTAGTCTTTCTATGGCTCTCTTACTTCCCATTACTACAAGCATGGTTTTTCACAAGAGTGATTCACCATCTTGGATTCAATTTTTAATACATGAAAAGGAGATCCTTTCAGAGGACTATTATTTTACCATGGTTGAATTTGGTCATGGAAAGTTGTGTATTTCACTCCTTGGAAAATGATACACATATTGTGGGCCATGTAGATCAAATTAGGCAAGCCTTTGATCACTTGAATACCTAGCTACATCTTGTAGGCTTGAGAGTCAAGTTGTCAAAATATAGAGCATAGTCCTCTTAAGGTACCTCTCCACATGTTGAGCTTATAAATGGATATACCATATATCATATGACATAGATGGACAATATATTCTTGAAGTGCCAATAGGATCCAAGGATTTTATTACATGCTTCATAGATGCAACCCTTAGAGAGGATATGCTCCATGTGGATGACCTCCCAACTATTAGGAGATACATATGTGTGGCATTTAGTATACTCTCTTCTAGTACTGCACACCAAACAACTTATCTTCTTCACACAATTCTCCCTTCCTTGACCTTCCTATCAATTTTTGAGAGCTTTTTGATAGGAGGATTATGGGACTCTTTGGTGATATCATTGGACCAAGGACATTTGAGTGTGTGCTAAGGTATCTAGCACATATACAAACATCTCTACCAATCTTGTGTAGAAAGGTAAGCCTACTATTTATGGAGGAGATGGCACTTATAGCATTTTGGGTTGTTGGATTGTCTCGGCACACCTACTTTCTTCCCATTTTGTGGTTGTTGATAGACTAGTTTTGGAGACATACGTAACCAAGATGGAAGAGGGATCCTTTTCTCTCCAGATATTATTACAATAGAAAAAAGATGGTTTATCCTCATGGGCTGACAAGATGACCTTCCATAATTTGCTTCCTTATTGATCAGACAAGAGGCTTGTAGTCTTCCTTGATGGAACTATAGTGTAAGCATATGCTACATTCTTTCTTAGTTGACTCATCCATTCCGTGGGCTACTAGAGCACATCTCTTGCTCCAACAAGGGTGTAGGTTGTTGAATCCTAGCTTGACTATGTATTAGGGTATTTTGACTCGCACTAGCTACATTCTATACCATGATGAGAATCCACTTAGGCTTGGTCCACCCATCTTCTTTTTTCTTAATCACTTGGAAGTGTGTTTCTAAACTAGATGCAATAGTAATTTATATGACACAATTTTCCTTTTGGAGGACACCGGATAGCTACCCATAATGCCATTAAAGATATAGTGTTTGTAATAGCACAAGAGAGTGGATACTTTAAATGGACGGAATGCTCATATGCTTTGCAGACAACATGTGTTAAGGTAGATTTATACTTTGTCCAAGATGTTTAAGTGATAGTTATGGTTATGGATCCTAAGCATGAGATCCTTGGAGGGAGTGATTACTCATCTCCTTGGATGGATGGCAAGCATAACAACATCATGCAAGGTCTCCAAGTATAGGAGGGGTATGTAGCAAGGCCATCTCTTTATCCCTCTAACTTTGGAGTTATATGGAGCAATGGACATAATGTTTGACACATTTATCAAGGAGTGCAAAAGAGCTTATCATATTAAATGACAAGGAGTATCACTCTCATTCTCATACTTCATAGCATATTTTAGATAGAATGTGTCCATTGCTCTACAAGAGCATTGGCTAGTGCAATTCATAGGAGAGCAATCACACTTGGTGATGCTTCATTAGATGCTGCAATAGTTTGTAGACCTTACAACTTGCATAGCTTGGATATCTTAGGTGTAGAAGTGAAAAATTCTCATATCAATACTATTGGTGCTTAGCCTCATTTTAACTCTTTTTTCTCATCCTTTTATGGCTTGATGAGGTCTTCTCATCATTTTTGTTTTCTACACATTCATCTTTTTCTCTAATCAATTCACTATTAAAAAAATAGCCTTAGGTTTTGTCCAACCTTAGTGTTGGTTTGGAATGCTTCTCTTGGAGAGTGGAGGCCATGCACATCTTTTAAGTTCCATGGATGAGGTGATTGGTCTACAATAATGACCAATCTAGTTCCATTGGCTGGTCAGGAGTTGTAGAACAACTCTTGTGGAATAGATAATTGTCATCTAGTTGGGAGCTGTGGAACTATCTAGTAATCTGGATCATTATCCACAATCAAAGTTGCCAGTACCATCAAGCCATTAGTTTGAGAACCGAGTGTTTCACACCTGACCTTGAGCAATAGTTGGGGATTCCAAACCTTAAGGACAAAGATTAGCCTTATAGTTCACTATTCTGTCAAACATACTACTTGATATAGAGTTCTTTTCTTGATGAAAATAGGATTTGATAGTCCTTAGCTGACTAGATTTTTTATTTTGGTATACATAATGAATCAAAAGGCTGTTTGGATTACTGTGATGGCTACAATTCCATGGTATAGTAGATGAAGTTGCCCCACAAGCTCATTGTTGTCTGCAATATGATTACCTAGATAGATTAACCAGAGGTAGAAATTGGCTTTGTAATATCTTTAGGGATGTTATATACAATAGAATAAGTATAGTAGATTAGATATAGGTGTCACCAAAAGAGTACTTCTAT
The DNA here is from genome assembly GCA_948567375.1 of Lunularia cruciata. Taxonomy (NCBI): domain Eukaryota; kingdom Viridiplantae; phylum Streptophyta; class Marchantiopsida; order Lunulariales; family Lunulariaceae; genus Lunularia; species Lunularia cruciata. The sequence continues at coordinate 20,826,061 of OX419756.1, forward strand.
TAATTGGGTAGAGGTCAAAAATACTATGAAAACTTTAGAGCCAATTTCAAAGGCCTAAACAAATGAATTAGGCCTTGAAAAATGGAATTTTCTTCCTTGTGACCTACTAACATTTCCTTCTCTCCCTTGTTTGTCTTGTCAAGCTTTACAATGGTATCTTACCCATGTTGTTTTGAGCTTCTTACAAGAATATTCCCTAAAGATTCCTTTTAGTCAAACTTGTTTGACCAACCAAATTGGACAAGGATCAACATGTCACCAATCCATACAAGTAATCTAAGAGTGGAGCTCACTTACATATCACCAATCCATGTATATGATCCAAGGGTGTAGCCCCTTTGAGTGGATCTTCTTTACTATATAATTAAGACAATGTGCTCCTTTGGGGCATTGGAGTATTGAGGAATGAAACCTTGTGTTTTGTCTTTTGTGTTTCCCTTGGGGTTTCTCCTATCCTTGGAACATTACAATGTTTAGGGATGACTTCATAGTCATTTGGTCAAATTATCTACATATGGAGAGCATGCCTTCAATCAAGGATGTATTTCAAGTGTGATTGATTATGAAGCCCAAAAGCTCTGCTTGCAACAAACTAAAATTGATTATAAATCCTTGCACATTTTGTTTGTTAGGAGGTAGGTTAGATACTTACTCCTAATTTATGTAAAGAGTTTTGACTAGTAGATTCCATAAGCACATCCTTGTTAACAAACAAGAAGAGGAACATGTGATTTGTTATAATTGCTAAAAGACTTATGATTATTTCTAAATCATTTCATCTCATGTTACCAATGGGAGCTCAAGAATCCTGAAGTTTGATAAGCACTTGTTGCACTTGTTTTACCCATTCAAGTATTTAGTTTGTTCATGATATTGTCATTAAATCAAGGCCTTGTACAATCTGACCACTTAGCTCTATGATTGATGAGAAGAGGATCCATTTAAGCCAATTGAAGATTTACATCTGAATTCAAACTCAAAATCTCAAGAGAAACATTCCAAGAGTAGGAGTGGAAAGCAAAGATTCTACTCAATAAGATGATGAAGTTGAAAGTTTAAAGCATCACACATGTGATGCTTTAAACTTTGTAGGGCCCTATTTGGGAATATCTATGATCAAAACTTCAAAATTTATACAAATAGGTTAAAGTCTTGGACTTTGAGGCCATGGTATAATGCACAAATGGAACCGTAGCTTCAAAATGAGTTGATGAGATACATTTGAATATACGGGCCACCTTCAAGAAGAGATGGAAAGAATTATGCATCAAGTTCTATGCATGTAGAAGATATGTCTCTCCACATCAAAAAGTGTGAGCATTGCCATACATTTGATCATAGTATTGACCAATGCTTTGACCTACATCCAGAGTTACGGAGTGGTAGAGTTGCTATGGGAGGTGGTAGAGGAGCTCCAACCATAGAGGAAAAGGTGGTAAGGTGGTAGTAAGGGATCTACACCTAGTAGTGTTGTAATACTTGCCTTTACTTTTGGTACAACCATGGCTACTCAGATTGAGTAGTTGGAGCAGAGATTGGCTAGCATGGCATGTGAACCGGCCTATCTCTCACTCAAGATAAACCTTTAATGACTATTATGGTAGCGCACCATGGACTAAGAAGGCAAGGAACTCCAATTCCATCATACTCCTCCAAGGCTAACACTTAAAGACTCAAGAAATTGCTCACTAGAGAACTCAATGAGAGAGAGATAGTTGCAAATGAAAGGATGATGAGTACATCCTCACCCCTTGTTTATATACTTGTGAAATAGTTACATACAAAAGTTACTAATTACCATAATAACTCAAAATTCTCCATCATCAGCACATTGCTGACATTTTGCAAATAATCTTGTTCATGAATCTATTGCACTTCAAAGATTTCAAAGTTGAGATCATAGACTGGTCTTTATTGTAGATAGATCACCTCACCCATGGAACTCAAAATATGGGCATAGCCTCCATTTCTTACCCAAACTAGCATTAAGGTTTGGCAAGACCCAAAGCTATTGTTATAAATAGTGAATTGATTAGGGTACGTTTGTAATATCACTACTTTTTAGATGATACTTTTGACATTTGCCTTAGTTTATATATTTGTATGGGTTGATAGGGTCTTCCCATCCTTCTTGTTGTCTTATGTGTGTGGCCTCTCACACAACTGCATCAAGGTGACAAAAATAGGATCCTAAAGTGAATTGCTAGTAGTTGTTGCAACCATAGGTTTTATGTGATAGATATGACAAGTTGTATAGATATGAAAAGTTGAAGAGCTATGGTGATAGAAGTAAAAACTAGCAAGCCCAAAAATATACCTCAAAGTAAAAGGAAAAAAGGTGCATTGAAAATGAAAAAGTAAGGAAGAGCACAAGATTCCAAGAGAAGGTAACTTGGGAAAGAGAAACCAAGGCCTATGCCTAATTGGCATAAAGGAAAAACTATTATATAGAGTAACCTACACTAGAAATGTATAACATAAGTGATATAAGAACCTATAATTGCATTGAGTGATATAGATTCTCCATGGGTATGTCTCTAAGGGTATTCTCCACACATATTTCCAAGGGAGGTCCATTGATGAAATAGATGTGCCCACTATTGATGCTCGTCAATTAAGACTAAGAGCATTTGATCTCTATAGGGTGATAGAGATCCTCTAGCAAAAGTAAGAGGTAAGCATAGTAGGTGCAAAAGTCAAGGTGCCTTTCCTTTGTAGTGAGCCTTGTACCGCCTCTCAAAGAAGACCATCAAACTGATGATGAAGGTGGCCAAAAAGCTCCATTGATAGAGGAATGAAGGTGTAGGAGGCAAGCCATGGTGCATAGTGATCCTTCTTCCCCTTGGTGGCAATGATCATTGCAATTCTTTCTTGGATGCTAGCTTGTGCAAAGTACCTTGATCAAAGTGGGGTTACCACTCGCAAATCATAAACATATGCACACCATCCTTGAAGGTGAAATACCTATTTACATCCTTCAATGAGGTAGGCATGGTAGAACATCTATTGCTCAATCTAGTTCTATAAGCAAGTAGATCATAAGATCTAGAGCACCTTATCTCTAATGGAATTATGTAATGACTCTAGTAGGCTCTCTTCCTATAGCACATTGTAAGATGTGGATGCCCTTATTGTCAAATGTAAAACTACACTAGCACAGGTTTGGTATGCCCAAGAGTGCTAGATGTGGTAGCCCTAGCCAAAGCAAAAAGGCCATGGTGAACTCCTCCAATATGAACTAAAATTCCTCTATCAAAGGAGAGCCTTTGACAGCTTGGCTTCATGGCAAAAGTTGTGAAGCCAAGCTTTGGTGCCTTTCCTATTGCAAGAAGGATCCTAGCTCTATCAAGTAAAGGTGAATCAATGAGGATGTTAGAAAGAATGTGAGTGTGCATGTGCAAATTGAGCTCCACTTTGAATCTTCCTAGAGTCTAGGGATACAAAGTTTGCAAAGGAGGAAGTGTGGTACATACAAGTCTTGGAAATAGATCCCAAGCCAATTGAAGAGATATTTGGAAATCATGGGTGCATAAATCAAATATTGCAATAGGTGGCAATAAAAATAGGTAACCTTTTTGTAAGTACCTATATACCAAAAGAGAATTCACTAGTGCCCATGATCCTAGGTAAGCTGCTATTGCAATAGCCTCATTTGAAGTGGTACCACATCCTCCCATGACCATGGGAAGAGCCATTTGCAATTGACGCCAATCATTTGAAAATTGTGTAAGCAGACAAGGTCTTAAGAGTGTGGAGAAGGTGTGCATCATGGTATTATAAAAGGATCATAAATGTGGTAGGAGTGCATTTGTAGAAGGATATGTATGTGTCAAATAAAGGGCTCTCAAGACATAACTTCTCAAAAGAATGGAGTAGGCCACATATGTGTTTTCCAATTGGGGGAAAAGATGAGTATGGGTAGTAGCTTAAAACAAAGTATCTAAGATAAATGAGCTACAAAAAATCCTTATCTCCAAGAGGTGAGCTCAATACTCTTAAATCTCCTATTAGGAATTGGAATCTTGATAGGAAGTTTGAGAGAGTGAGGACTATATGTGGGCTCCAAACCTTACATGTATGAGTCTGAACTCATAAACCCACTACCTCCAAAATAAGTATGAAAGCTTGCAAATCATGCACTACATCCTCCAAGGGGTGTAAGATATGAGTATCATTTGATAGGGATGGAAAAAGACATGTGAGAAAGGTGGTTGCAACCTCATACAAAGCTATGTAGTGAGATATGGAAAATAATGGCCTCCCAAAGGATCTCCTTGGCATCTACCATCTATAGATGCCAATTGAGTGAACTCTCCTATGGTAGTATGGAGGCTATACAAAAATCATGTCTTAATACCATATAAAGTACATATAAAAGGAATCAAGGAGGAGCTCAAAATAGAATTGGACAAGAAATGGTATTGAAATCATTTGAGATATGCACTTTGATGACCATCCACTCAAGATGAAGGTTCTACTACTTAGAATAACCATCTCACAACCATATAGTGTGGCTATTACATATTGATGAGGAGAAAAGAAAGATGAAAAGGAATGGTGAAGCTAAAGAAAAATGGTGTATGGACCAAATGCAAGGAAACATCCATCATGGCTATGGGGCAAACACCCTATGTCTCCTTAGATAGAGCAAGGAGATGAAATGCACCAAAAAATGAGCAGCACTCAGGGGCACCAAACCTAATGCAATATGTTGTCATAAAGCAAAGAGTAAGATGAAGCCTAAGTTTGGCATATTCGTGGCAAGGAAATCTTGTAATGTGCAAAAACTAGTCTTGAAGGACCTCATATTGAGAAACATGGAGAGTGGAGTAAAGGATGTGCAAAGAAGGACTTAGTAAGAAATAGCTCCTCATTGAGATGGTAGTCATGGATAAAAGAAGGAAGCTCATATGTGGCTGATGGATGGAGATAATGTGAAGTTGATAAAGTATTGGTAGAGAAGACTATTGGTCTAGAGGATGATAGTGGTTGGATTGCTTGTTGATCCTTCCCTATCTAGCCTAATATCAAGGAACAATGTAAATGATGATGCTCTAAAGGTAGATCTTCAGCTTCTTGGGGCTCTATGATCCATCTTGCAGCCACTTGGATGGTATACTTCTCATGTAAAGTTGGCCAATCTCCTTGTAGAAATTGATGAATCCAAGAGCAGGCTTGTGGTGTTTGGATGCATCCCATGAGTAGGAAAAAGCAAAGTTCATTCAAAAAAGAGAGCTAATAGGGTCCATGTAAAGATCTCCCTCTTGGTCATTTGCCCAAATGGCATTTAGGAGTTTAGAGAGCATGTAACTAGATGTTGGAGAGATATAGGGATCCAAGTATACATGTGAGGATGAGGTAATCATGGTAGGAATTCTTGAAGGGATTCAAAGAGTGGAGCCAAGAGTAAGAGTGTAATGGTGCTTGTAGTGACAAGAGTATGAAGAGGTCTAGGAGCGTAGGCAAAGAAGTGGCCTATGCTCTCATGTGTAAGCATCTAGCTTGCCCTCAATGTTGTGCCAAACCAATCCCCACCCAAAATCAATCAGTGCAAGACTGCATAGAGTGCTGGAGAGGCAAGATGTAAGGGAGTGCTAAGTAGGAGAATATCTACTACTAAGGAGAGATTCTCACCTACTAAGGAGATCAACTACTAACTTCATTGCCCTTCTCTAGCACTTAAACATGATTTGATTAACAAAAGCAAATTTTGAAGAAATATGAGCAGCATAATGTACCTATGGGTGGATCTTGAAATAGGCCCTTGAATCTACCTTAAAAATCCTTTACTCCTTGGTAGTAGCACTTTAATGTCATCAAAGATGTCCATTGACCCTTGAGGAAGTCTGTACAAGTAGGTCCAAGTCACCTCTAAACCCTGCTTGAGCCCCATATGTTCTTCTTATCCTTAATAGAGTTCCAAAATTGTTAATTGGACTCCAATCCTCTTAAACCCAACTGCTACAAGTACATCCAATTCTCTACTCTTGTGAATTTCTCTTCATCAATCCATAATTATAGGATCTCTTGTTGCATGCATGAACTCTTATTGGCATGAACTCTATCTCCCACGAGTAGTTGTTTTGCTATTGTACTATTGGACACCATGGGCTTCTTGAGTCCTTGAAATTCATTTTCCTAATATTACAGCTCTGCACTCTTGATACAAGACTCCCACAAACTTTTCATCATTAATCCCAAGCAATCACCATAAAATTTCTAGCTTTATCATATGCCCTTCCTACCATGAGAGCACCTGAATTTACTCATGTGCATACTTTGATCTAGTTTACCTCCTATTGATCCATCTCTATTACATGCATTAATGAATCCCCCTCTTGCAATTTGATTTCTCACACGTCCCACTCTTGAGCTACATGCTTGAGATGTATTTCACCTCATGCAAATTGATCTCACATGCTTCTCTATTACTTGGCTCTAATTTTCTCTTTGTTATTTTAATCCTAATTATGTAGCTCCTAAATTAAACTAAAAATGATTTTTTGTTGATAGTTGATAGTTGATAACTTTATACTCATGCATTGTGCTTCATCAATACCACATGAAATTGAAATCCATTATGCACCTTGGCTATACTTAGATCCCTCTAGAAATTGAAATTTTGGGCAACCGCATCACCATTTCAACTCATAGATGTAGCATGGACTTCTTTGCAAAGGCACTAACTCTCTCTATTTAGCATTGCTTACATTCTTTTATTGATAATACATATCAATCACTGTGCAATATGCTTAGGCTTTGGGTCTTCACTAACAAGAAACTACAATTGTCATACCTAGTACATCTAGGGTCCTCCTTCTCCACTTACCAAACTTATTCTGGAGGACCTCTACCACAGAATTTAGGAGTAGACTACCATCTCCTTAGATTCTTAGGTGCTTGTTGTTGATGCATTTTTTCCTTATGGTACCTCTAGGCTCATTTCTATATGTCTTTCTTGGCTACTTGGGACTATTGGGTATTGTATTCTTTTTCCCTTTACCACTTTTTGTGCCTTGCACTCCTTTCTTCTTTCCTTTGGAGTACTATTTATATATATACTCATTTCACATGGTAGTTACAATTGTGTCCACCAATAAGAATGTAGTGTCTCATTGATTGATTTGATGAGGTCTTGCATCCTTCTTATTATCCCAAGTGGTTTCCTTTTTCTCACTTGAAGGAGGTCTATCCATGAATATGTATTGTTAGTGGCCATCCAAAAACCTCATTGAAGGTAAATGTAAGTAAGTAGTACTTCACTATTGTACTATTGTACTTCTTTCATTCTTGTACAATATTATAAGGGAATTGATATTTCCACATCCAATCTTTTATATCCACACCCCCACTTGCCAAGTAATCTCTATTCACCACCAGATCTAAGACCACCTATCGTTTTCATTTATGAAGGCCAATGTCATTGCTCGGATATATCTGGGAGATTAGAAATATCAATTGCTTATTGTTAATGAGTCACTATGTGTTTTGTTTGTATCCATGTTTGTATGTGTGTTTGAAATTACTTAACGTGGACTAGGGCTAGACTTGGGCAAATAGCTAGCTAAAAATGGCTTTCTTGGCAAGCTAGAAGAAACAGCTAGCCAATCTACTTAATTTGAGAGCCAACTAGCTTGAGCGAGAGATGGCTGAATTTCAAACTCATGTAGTTTTAGTCAAATGGTTGATTAGCCTCATCAAGAATTAGGTTTAACATAAACTAGCTGCACAACAATCAAATTGAAGACATGGACATACATGATGATCAGCCATTGTCATCCAAAGAAGATAGAGGTCAGATTGAAAGTCAATTTGTCATTGACAATTAGACTCCACCACAATCACCATCTATTACAGAAAATGTTATGTTTATGGGAGAAAATAAAAAGAAAAAGAAAAGCATGTCATGGAGATGAGATCATTTTGAAGTTGTTGAAGATCACTCAACTTGTATGGAATGTTTGTCAATGAAGGTTCAAATGTCTATTTGTATGCATATTCCACTTCAAGTGCTATTCTTGCACATCATCTCAAGGTCACTCATAAAATTAGTAAAGATTGTGGGGTGGCTTAAGACTCTAGGAAGATCAAGATCACAAAGAAACCAGACTAGGCTTGATCTAAGGAGCTTCAGTTCTATTATAATTTAATTTTTTTGATAGTGGCCAATTTATCCAACAAACACTCTCCAACATCTCTCATATGAATTTAAAGATGAGCATAATTTTATGATTTTAGAACCAACCATGGTCTTTACATCCATTGAGTAGAAATGAAGGTATAAATTTATAATCTGCATTTATTTTTTTAAATTTCAAATTACCATTGATGTGCATAAATAGAGTATATCTCTACATGAAGAACTATTAGTATATTATGATCTATCACCTAGTAGGAGAATCCCTAGAAGGAGAGATTGTGAGAGGAGTGGAGGAATAGAGGGGATATTGGGTGGAGGATTCTCCATAGGAGAGTCAACCAATGTAGGTTCTTTGCCATGGGATAGAGGACAAGATGGCAAAGAAATAGAAGTGGCTTTATTAAGAACTTAAGCCCCGAAGGGGGAATGTTGGAAAAGGTGGTGCTTAGATCTATGCCTTAGATGCAGATAAGGAGTATGGAGTGCTAGATGAGGAGCATCTTCTATGGTAGTCCCTCTAGGTGCACGCGTTAAAAAAGAAACTAGAGGCATCATGAAAGAGTCTATTGAAGAATCTCTTGAATCTTAGGAGGTACAACCCAATACAGAATGGAAGAGTAAACATCCAAAACAAAGAGAAACAATCTAAGGCCAAAAATTTAACACACATAAGAACAAAACATCAAAAACTAAATGTAGAAAAGCAAGGAATGGATGTGAGAAGAGCCTATTTACTACTTAAGGAGATCAACAATTCTGTAAGCTCCATCATGTATTGTACAAAATTCCTTTGATACAAGAACTTCTAGTACAAGAAAAAATTGATACAAGAATATATAATGCGAGAACCCTTTGATACAAGAATTTCCAATATGAGAACACTCTGGTACAATACCTTTCATACAATGCACTCCCTAATTGAGCCACATCAAAATCCCTAATCAAACCAAACTGAAATCATGTGAATCTTGGTGTCAAGCGGAGAACTAGGTGGGACGGGGGCAGATATAACTAGGCTTAAATAATACTATAGAAAACAATGCTGACTGCAGGTTTTCAATCTTGGTAAACTCAACTCCCTCTACTTATCATATTTGTAATCCATATTGCAACTATATCAAGTAAGCTCCCATTTATTATTAAAGTTCTGCCAACAATGTTCAATATGACCTATCATGAATGCTACCACCTCTGTATATTGGAAATAAGAAAACAATACATAGAAACTTGAGCTCACATGATAAACTGAGTTTGAACCTATGATGTTGTATGCATTATTTTAATTATATGGTATTCCCTTTCCCAAACTAGGTGTTTGCTCTCCATGGTTGAAAAGCTCTTTGCACGATTCTAATACTCAACTGTAACAAATTCAACAAGGCCTCTGTTTGGCAAAATGAAGACTTCTCCATTTCTACTTGCTCAATCATCTTACATTCAACAATAGCTAAATTGATAAAGCCTCACCTTGCCAAAATGGAGACTTCTCCATTTCTACTTGCTCAATCATCTTGCACTCAATAATAGCTAAATTGATAAAGCCTCATCTTGCCAAAATGGAAACTTCTTCATTTCTACTTGCTCAATCATCACTCACTCATAATTCAATGCCATTATTCATAATCTTGATCATCACTCTAAAATACTACACAAGTATTTTTCACAAGAGCAAGAATGCCCGCACAAGCCATGGAGAATCTTATGCATCTCATCAGACATATTTTTTTTAACCCAACCACATTCCACCCAAGATTGTATTTAAAAAAACAGGCTTTTATTCTAAACAATAGAAAGATAAAAGCATTACAAAATAAGGATTCTTGGTAGTGTAGGTCACATGTGGAATTACACTATTCTATAAGATGTACACATCAAATGATACCTTTCTATCTTCTATCAAATTGATAAATTCATATTATCTTGAATTTCAAAGAATTTTTTGATAATAGATCTCAAAATTGTAGTGTGTTCAAACCTCTTTTAATTTTTTTTCAGTTATTTTGTTGTCATCATTTTTCTTTCACACAATTTTTGTTACTTTTAGTACTCTAATTTTACATATTCATCCTTTTCTTCTCAATCTATATTTTTTGGTTTTTTTCTTATAAATATAAATATTTGATTCAAATTTACTTCATTGATAAACATAATCTTTGAGTCTATTCAAGTTTAGCTTTCTAAATATATTACTATTTAGAGCATTCATGTTTTTAGATGTTATGTGAATATTATTTCAAGGTATCAAAGTCTGACTTTAAATTTCTTGAGAATAAACAGAATATAATATACATTCTTGCAAGAAAACCACTAAAACAGAATGAGTTAGAAGGAGACTCATAGGAGATTTTATAAATAATGTATTTAAAATGAATAATAATAAGAATTTGTAAAAGAAGAAGGAAAGGAACAAGAATTACCAAGGATCTACTAGCCTTTTTAAGTTATAGAAATAGATGCTTTCTAAAATGCTATTTAAAGCAATCTCCATACCTAGTTTTAAGACAATTCAATTTGGGTGGATATTTAGAAGTACTATTTTCAAAGAGATATGGCCTCACAACCTTTTGGTGTAGCAACTCAAAATTGATATACACTAAGATATTATTGGAAAGGAGAATGATATTGAAGGACAATAGTAAGAATAACAAGGCATAATAAGACATAAGAATAATAAGTAGTCCATTCATCTCCTTCTCTTATTGCAAGAAATTGACTAGCATCTAGCTTAACTAACTAATAGAGAAATGCCCCTCCTTGCTACTACTTTAACTAATTGGAATAACTCTAGAAAACTGCTAAAAGGATAGTGTACTTAGAAGTAGTCTTTGATATGTTCATAAACTATCCTTGCCAAGCCATTCAAAGAGAGATTTAGAGCTATGGAAAATACATGGAAAAAGTTCTATGGAGATTGTGAACACTTTGTAATTGTCAAATTGTAGGCATTATGCAAAAAATAGGTCTTCCCAACAAAATGCATGTCCAAAGTGACTAGCAATGAAGCAAAGTATCACAAAGAAGTCCATTAGTGTTGCATGTTTACCCTCTTGGGGAGATACAAGTCCCATAAGTGTGGGAAGTCACCATGAACACATGAACTATGACCTAGACATATGTTCTTCTCCAAAGGCATATGTTCCTTGAAGTAGAAGTTCCTTGTACCAAGTGTATTTCTTTGTATGCACTTTCTTTGTAATGGCATTTCAATACTTAGAAAGTTTAGTTGTGGTGCTAATTCCAAAAGCATGTTACAAACACCAAGGATCAAAATATGTGAGGCATCAAACTACTCCAATTACACAATATCATGCATACTCATGCACCATAGAGAACATATAGGTAATTGAATGATTGAGAAGTGACAAAGAGTTCTTGCTCTTTTGGTTATTCATCTTGCATATATTGAATACAAAGCACATCAAATGCATTGCTTAAATAGTTATCAACACTTGGGAATTATAAAGGCTACAAAAACTAACAATAGGTAACTCTTAACTTCTTATGACTAATTACTATCTAGATTGTCTAACTGATAATGCTCCATCAATTACAAAAAAGACCATAGTCAATGGTCTTCTTCTTCCTCTTCCTTATTTGCAATAATATATAGTCCACATGCTAATTTCCTCCATTCCAACTTGATGCTTTCTCTAATTTCTACTTTTGACTTTTGTTGGTACTCTGCTAATTGAATCACAACCTTTTGCCAAGGATGTCTTGACTAATCTACCATTAACCTATGCAAAATCTTTGTTAGCTGCATAACATCTCTATTAATGAGTACACTATCAATATTCTCATTCATCAGTTCATCTAGTCTTACAGACATCCAAGGTTGGCAACTTAAAAAACCCATTTTTACTCTTTCTTGTTTAATTGTGGCAATGAAGTTTCCAATCCCAAATCTATAATCCTATTGCTCCTTGTTATGATTTGCTAACTCTCTCTCTCTTCTCTAAAGCTGCTAATGGAAGATGAATATTATCTAAATCAATGCTAATTGCCACCAATTCTTCTTACTTCTTCCAAGTGTGTGTTGTAACTCAAGCTCAATATCAAGGTACATTTGTAATTCTTTACATTGTGCACTCAATTGCTACTAGCTTCTTGTTTAAAGTACAATTATGCAAGCAAACTTATGGTTCTTCATCTTATTGTTGGTAGTAATTACTTTTGCATCTCACTTCATCTCTTGTTAATCTTCTTTAGCTTTGAGTAATTCTTGGTCAAGAAACTCTTTCTCTCTCTCTATACTTCAAAAATATTGCTACCTTTTCTTCATTTTCTTTCTTTGATACCTCCAACTCTACCTTAACTTGATCCAATTTGTTCCATAGTATGTCCATGTTGGCTTCCTGATTCTTTAGCATGAAGTGCATTTGTTTCACTAAGTGAACAACATCATGCACTTTTGGCCACTATATTGCAAATTAAGGCATGATAATATCTAAGGAATAAAGAATAAGGAGAAGTTTTTGTACAATCTTAATCAACATCAATACTAAATTGGTTTGCTTTTCTTCTATAATGTTATGTTCCAAGGATAGGAGAACCTCCAATAGTAACCCAAAAGATGCTTCACACTCAAAACTCAGATGCCCCAAATGAGCACCTTGTCTTTGTTACATAAGAAAGAGGATTCTCTCAAAGGAAGCTCTCCCAAATGATATGTCAGGGAGCTTTGCCTTTAGATTAGTTGCATGCATGGGTGACATGTCATTTATGGTCCTATCCCGTTGGTGAAACAAGCTTTGACCAAAGGAAATCTTTTTGGAATCTCAAAATTGCATGGGTGAGATACCATTGGAAAGCTCTTGATAAGACAAAAAAGAAAAAAAAGAAGGGAGGGGAGGGGGTGGGGAGGGGGGAGAAGGAAGCCCAACCATTTTTTCCTAGGGGAACACATGTGCACATTTTTGAGGCCTAATCATTTGTTTAGGCCTCCAAAATTGGCTCTGAAGTTTTCAAACTATTTTTGGTTCTTGCTATATTAGTAAAAGTACTATTTTAGTAATACCTCTATTTGGTCTACTTAGTCTATTCTTCTAGATGTTACCAAGTCAATTTTCACCTTTAGATAATATATCTAGCTATTGGTATTACAACCTCCCCCTTTTAAGATGCAACATCATCATTACAAAGTTGTTGCTCAAAAGATTTCACTAACATCAATGCATGGGTCGAGTTTGCGACTAGCTCCCATGTTGCCTCATATAGTGTGTACAATTTTCATTATACAAGATATTCCACACATAGATGGCAAGTACCATAGATGCATTTTAGGAGAATGTAATCGACTTCATATTCCTCCATCCCATTAATGAGTGTTAGACAAGGTCAAATATCTTATATGGAAGTAAAGTGGTGTTATCGAGAGACATATTGGCATAGTAAGGAAATATGGAATATTGGATGGATCTTCATGTGTGCCGGTAACTTGAGGTGATAGGCCATTGTGCCGATTCAATGAAGAATCGGAAAAGGTACTATAAAATGAGATTTGAGCTTACAAGGGCCAACTAATGTGAGGTTGGTTGTTGACAACTAGACTTGATCCCAACATTGAACTCCATGTGCAAGAGGTGTGCATCTACGTATTACTTCTATTGATTTTGGGTGATTTGCAACCTATGCTTGGCATTCTCCACATTGTAGTTGAAGCAAACTCTCAATGTGAAATCTCTATCAAACCAGCTTCAAAAAGGTCTCTACTTTGGCTCTAAATCATTGCTCTTTCCATATTAGTATATATGTAGGGACGTCAAAAAATTGGTGTATCAATAATTATCTCAATCCAAATACTAGGCACCCAAATCCTTCATACTAAAGGCAAACAACTCATGTAGCTCCTCAAGAACTTCCAAACTCTATGTTTTTCCTCTCTTGTAAGCTTGAGTCTAATGTTTGGCTCCCAAGTATCCTCTATAAGCCCAAGACCTCCCCCTCATAGAGCATGGGAGCCTACAAAACTATAATTGAAGGTAAAACGGCTCTAGGCTATCATACAAGGTTCACCACTATCATAGGTGACCTATCAACCTCTACCACCATTTGAGACTAACACCTAATATCTAAAATATCATTCATAGTAAGGTGGTCTAGTCATTGAATTCTACCCTAAGCATGTTGTAGAACCTCTTTAGGTAAAAGGTTTTCCACCAAAGATGGACAATGAGCTAGTAATTTCACTTTGGTTGCATCCAACAACACGGCAAGTCCCAATTAAGAATGGATCTGATGTGTACTTGCCACCACATGTGTACAAGAATCACCCATCAAAGAGATGTTCTCTAAAATGTATGTTGGAGAAATAGACTTATGAACTTGGGGATGTTGTAGTATATGTAATGTCTCCTAAAAAAAACTTGAGTAGAGATCTTGTAGACCTTGACCTCAACCAATCAAGTATGTCCTTGACATGGCCATCCAAAAATCACCAAATGAATGGGACCATGTCTCTCCAAATCCTATGCTCCAACAAGAAAATGTTTGTTTGTACGGTCTTTCGGTAACCCTTGACTGCTAGCATTAGTAATTACTCTGGACACTAATAGCCAAGTATGCCACATGATGTAGAGAGACTTGCTAGCAGTCTCATCTCTCTCAACACACAAGTACCTTTGAACCAATATACATACCTATAGTACTACAATTAGTCCAATGTTAATCTCACCAAACAACTCCAATAGTCATACTTCCTTTACATCAACCACCTTTGCTCTAGATGCAAGAACCACATCATCCATACTCTCACAAATTTTGGCAACCAACCAAAACATTGGAGCTAGATCAACTTCCAATGTAAATAGGTTATTAGTTGAGAACAAAGAGAAGCCCTCAAAGAGAATCAAAGAGAATCAATTGAGCTGCCCTCAACATGATGCTAGACACAATCTATGTAGCAATAGGTAGTTGACTAGTATTTTGTTCATAATGTGCTCCATCACCACCTACCATCCCTACATTAGGACATCTAGAAGCCATGTATATTATCTATAGTGCCTCAAAGAGTATGAAAGATTAGAGTAGTATGACCTATCTACCAGCCCTTCCTTTTTGTGGGTCAAATTTCATTAAGGCTCCTCTAGGCCATGGAGCATGTAATGCATTCTTAGTCACTATGATAGATGTATCTACCTATGCTACCCTGGACATGAAAGTCCAAGACATCTGTATCACCAACATAAGAGATGGAAGCCTTAGCACTTGAATCTGATCTCCTCTGGGCTATTGCCATACTAGCCAATCTCTACTCCAATTGCTCAATCAAAGTAACCATGGTTATATAAGAAGCAAGGTCATATTAGGCCCCTACCAAGTGTAGGTCCTCTACCACCATTTCTATCACCTTTTCCTCCACTAACTAGAGCTCTCTACTTCTTGCTATAGCAGCCCTACCACTCCATAACTTTGGGTGAAGGTCAAAGCTTTGGTCACTAGTGTGACCAAGTTTGTGGTCACAATGTCTCTATGCTAGTTGTGCTGCACCAAAAGTATCATGTCCACTACCTTGAGTGCACTTGTTCTTTTGGTGGAGTCCACTACAAGTCCAACAAGCAATACCACCACTCACTATCTACTACTAATCCAAAAATAAAAGTAACGGTCTAACTCTACTAGGCTCTCCAATTGCTCCATAAGATCTAGGTTCTCTATTTTATCCTATGAGCCAGCTTGTCTCTCTCTCAATATGAACCTCTGATGGCTATTAAGGTAGCACACCATAGACTAAGAAGGCAAGTGTAACAATATGGAGTTTAGCAATGAAGTTAGTTAGGGCTAAAAAAATAATGATAAGACCAAATTAACCAAAAATATTCCATAAGTATCTAGGAAGCTTCTTGGGAAGCTTCCTAGCTAGCTTAGCTTGCATGCCAAGTAGGCAGCTTCTAGAAAGATGCTTCTTGAGAAGCTTCTTGATAAACTTGGCTTGCAATCCAAAAAATTGGATCAAGAAAGATTCTTGAGAAGCTTCTCAAGAGTATTATATGCTCCCTATAGATACAAGAAACCAAAGTTCATGCTAGGAATTTGGAGTTTCACCTACTCAAGTGTCCCAATGTGATCTTCTATTCTCCTATTTCTCTCCTTGGTCTTGGTCTTTTACTTTGGTATTAGAGCAAGAATGGAATGGATGGATTTCATGGACCACCAAATCCATTTCCACCAAATCATTGGGATTTCGGTGTCCAAGTACTACCCAAGCATCATTTCATATGGTTCATCACCTCATGCTTTGGGCAGGATTTTTTGAATACAATCTCCTTGTTTGAGGAACCCTTGGTACTTCTAGTTGTAACTTATAGAGAATGATGGATGTATTGCATCTATGTGTTAATAAATTAGATAAGTTGAGGGTGGTGTGATAGAGTGGTAACCATGGTGGCAATGCTAAGGTTATCATTGCTATACATCAACAAATTGAGCACCGTACTTGATTGTTGGATGAACAAGATCATCAATGACAAGAGCATGTAGAGAGAGTACCAATTTGAGAAGGAGAAGCCAAATCTGATTTCTGAAACCCAAGGTTTTCAAAGGCAAGAATCTCTCAAGTGTAATAGAGAATTTTGTGTTTGACTGTGAACTTTATTTCAAAGCTACCAATTTTCAAGATGAACGGAAATAGATTCTTTTGGTTTCCAGCCAATTGGATAGAGTAGCAAAGCTATGGTGGCAATTCCAAGTGGAGCAAGCTAAACAGAAAATTGTTGCACTAATCTTGACATGGAAAAAATTCAAGAGTGCAATAATTGGTCAATTCCAAACTATAAATGCCACACAAGCTGCACATGATAGATTGGTAGAGTTGAAGCAGATTAGCTCTAAAAGAAGTTATTTTGTAAGAAGTTATATCATGCAATTCAAGAACATCATCATGCAAATTCAAGATATACTAGAAATTGAAGGTGTGGATCAATTTGTGAGGGGCTTGAAGTCACAAACCAAATAAGAGGTAACTATGCAAGAGCCACAACACTTGGAGGAAGCTATACTATTGGCCAAACACTTTGATTCCTTAGTTGCAACAACTTGGTCTTGACCTTGACCTCTACAAAACCTACCAATACATTACACATGGGTGGAGGAGCCAACACAAATGGAGATTGATGCCATTCAATGGAGATCACTTGGCACTATAGATAGAGAAAAACTATGACAAAATGGTAATTGTTTCTATTTTTGCCAAATTGGACATTACATTGCTGAATGTCTACTCAAGAATAGTCGATCTCAACAAGCACCCAAATGGAGTTTGTGGAGTAGAATGATCAAGTAAATGAAGAATCTTAGTAGGAGATTTGAGCAACCTATTAGGAACTTGATTTATTCAAATTGGATCGAAAGCTTGACCCATGCAATTTTTCTTCACTTGCAAGGTATGATATCTGATCATGGTTGTAGGATTTTGGTTGATTTTGAGAGTTCAGAAAATTGTTGTCCATGCAATTAGCAAAGGAATTATGTATTCCTATCAAGCCGGTAATTGGAATTAGACTGAGGATGGCGGATGGCCAAAAGTGCATTCCATACCTTGCATCCTATTAACTTCAAGATTATGAAAGAGTATTTGGAGCGTATGAGGTTTGTAGTGGCACCTCTACACTATGATGTCATTCTAGGTCTTTCTTGGCTTGAATGTCATAAGGTTCAATTTGATTGGATTGAATGACAAATTCAAGTACAACACCAAGATAGGAATTTTTGATTAGGTTGTCTAACAACTTTGAGTAAGACATCTAAGAATAGTTAGTCCCAAAATGGGAATTTTGTTAGGAAAGCAGCCATAGAGCAAGCTTCAAAGGAAGATAAGTCCAAAGATGGGAAGTTTGTCAAAAAGAAGCCATAAAGCAAGCTTTGAAGGAAGATAAGTCCCTAATGGGAAGTTTGTTAGTGAATAAGCTATAGAGCAAGCTTTGGAGGAAGATAAGTTTATTTTTGCAATGTGGATCAAGCCGGTTGCACAAGGAGAATCTGAGAAGGGTCAGGAGCCTCATCAAGAAATGGTTGATCAAATAGTTTAAGAGTTTGTGGATGTGTTTTTGGATGATTTGCCAAAGAGATTACACTCCAATCGTAGTATGCCTTTCAAGATTGAGTTATTGCCAAGGACTCCCCTAGTGAGTAGACCAATCTATCAACTCTCACCAAAGGAGTTAGAGGAGTTGCAAACAATGCTTCCAAAGTTAATGGATGGAGAAGGATGGAAGAGTTAAATGGAGAAGAATTTCATACAACAAAGTCCATCTCCTTGGGGAGGACCAGTATTATTTGTTCCAAAGAAGGATGGAGATTTCATTTTTATATTGATTATTGTGAGCTCAATAAAAGAATAGTGAAGAATGCATATCTTTTGCCTCAGATTGATGACTTGCTTGATCAATTGAGTGGAGCACAATACTTCTCCAAGTTGGATATTTGCAACGGCTATTAGCAAATCCCTATTGATAGGAAGGATGTGCAAAAGACTACCTTTTGCACAAGGTATTTTGAATGGGCATTTTGAATGGGGAATTCTACCTTTTGGGCTCACCAATGCTTGAGCAGTTTTTATAGATCATATGCATCTGGTGTTGGATGGACTATTGGATTGACTTTTGGATTGGTATGTGGTGGTTTTTTTGGATAACATTTTAATCTATAGCAAGATAGAAGCAAAACATGCAAATCACATGCAAGAAGTCCTAAGATGACTACGACAATAGAAGTTTTATTGCAAAAAGTCAAAGTGTGTCTTTTGGTAGAAAGAAATTACCTTCTTGGATCACTTGATCTCATTGGAGGAGATCAAGATGGAAGAGGAGAAAATCAAGGCCATCATTGATTGGCCTATTTTGAAGGATTTATAAAAGTATGGGCATTTAATGAACTGGCCAGTTTTTACCAATGGTTCATCCACTATCATGCTCATATATCTACACCATTGACCACACGATTGATCTCTTGGGGAAGAACTTGAGCTTTCAATGGACCAACAAGCACAAAGAGGCATTCTAGTAGCTGAAACATATAGTGTCTTCAAGACCCATTCTTCAACCATATGATCCTCAACTACCTTATGTGGTTGATTTTAATGCTTCTAACTTTACAATTGGAGCTATGTTGCAACAAGAATTCCTTGAAGGGTTACATCCCATTGCCTTTGTGTCTTGCCAACTAAATACAATATAAAAGAATTGTTTTGCTCAAGATCAGGAACAACTAGCAATGGCATATGTGATTAAGGTATGGATGCATTATCTCTTGGAGAATGTGACAACCTAGTAAATATCACTTTTGTGGTAATCAAGTAAGTAAAGTTTGTTCTTGTAGAGATACTGGTCAAAAATTTCCAAATACAAAGTCAAATGTCACAAATGTGTTTCTTCTTGATTTCTTCTTGATTTCTTCTTTAGTCTCTTGGGTAGAAACCACACCTAGAAGAGAGTAACAAGCGCTCAATCTTGAAAACTTGTCACACATCACTCATCCATAATTGTAACATAGCAAATCTTTCCAAACAATCTTGATTGTGATGATTCAGTCTTTCCCAAATATGGCTATTTCACTACAACACTTCAGAATTGTGTTCCACCCCTCCACTGAAGGCACAACTTCCTTGATTGAAATTGCTTCACATCAACTCAATGCTGCACTCATAAATGCAAAATAGTACAAACACTACAATTCCTCTTGGATCTGTCAAGGCATTGCTTTGATTACATTTCACTTAAGATCAAACACATTGAATGAAGATCAAGGCTACAGAGTCCAACACCCAACAAACTCACTGACTTCCACTTTAGAATTCTCCAAATATTCACAATTGCACAAACAAAAAGTTGGTACTCAAAATTAAGCTCAAGTGACAAGCATTATAATCAGCACTTTGCTTTATCTATTCTCAAAATTATATAGACTGAATAACAACATCCTACAAATGCTCCTTTAAATAGATAGAGCTCTTCAACACATATCTAACTTCCTAAACTACTTCATAACAACTTTACTGACAATGTAGATCCAAAATGTCAATGCACCCCTTCATATCTGCCCCTCAAAATCTTGAATTTGTTACTACTCCAATCCGATATCTACTTCTTCTTTGACTTCCAACCCTAAAGTAACTTCACGTATTGCTCATCCTCAAGTTTACAACGACTAATTCTTCTACCAATTCTAACACCTCTTCTCCCTAATCTACAATTACAGTCATGGACAACCTACATACATCTTCTTCCTGCACCCATCCTTCTCTAACATCTCCAATGTCAACTCCAAAGATATTTGTACTCCTACTTCCTCTACTTTGGGTTATACTCTCCTTCAACTCTGAGTTTTCTACTTCTAATTGCTCCAGCACCTGCAACACAGTTTTTACCTTAGGATAATCTAGTTGTATTTTCTTCTTCTTCTTCTCCATCTTCATCAGCAACGGGCAGACAACTTCCCACAGATACTCTACCCCTCTAGTCTGGTTCTCTTCTTCTTGTGGGCTTTCCTCATTCTTCTTCTCTTCTTTGCCTGACATTCTCCTTTTCAGTCGGAGTCGTCTGATTGGAATTGATTTCTTGCTCTCCAAACTCTTACTTTCTATTTCCTTCCTTCTACTTGGCCCCGCCTCATGCATCACGCTTCTTCTTGATCTGATTCCTCTCTAAATGATAACCTTCTTCTCCAATTCTCTAGAACTTCATCTTCTATTTTGGTTATATTCATCTACAATCTCTAGCTTTTCCTCTTCTTCCTCTAGTATCGGCTGCATCTCCACCCCATCCTCACTCTTGCTGCTGAATCCCCATTGTGCAACATGAGTTTGGGTTCCTCTTCTCTCTCCAAGTCTTCTAACTTGTACTCAGCCTCATCTTCTGATTCCTCCTCCAACAACTCTATGTCCACCATGTCCTTCTTTGGGTTCACTTTCTTGGTCTTCCGTGGTCTTGGCTGCCACTTCTTTTTTGGGTCAACTCTTCTTCTTTGGCTTCAGACAGTCACTACCAATCTCACACTACGTTGTCTATGCATAGTACTCATTGCTGCTTCTAATCTGAAGAATGTATTGTTGCTTGTCCACATCAACATCTCTCCTCAATTTGGGAAGTGCAACACCATCTTTTGTTGCTCCGCCATGTAAAGTAGGTTCAATCCCAAGTAAAAATGGGCTACAAATGGCATGATGTAGTGTGGAGGCATCTTATCCCGTAAATTCCACACCATCTATCTTGTGCATTGATAAAAACACTTTGTCCAGTTGATCCCATCAAATGGACATAAGATGTTTCAATAAGATGTTTGCATTGATAAAAACACTTTGTCCACAATCTCCCTTTGGACAACTTTGAAAGGCAATGGGAAGTTACTTGTCACTCCTCTTTGCTTTGTCTCAATCCCAAATCTTATAGTGGCACAGTTTCACAATCTCTTTTCACTTTGAGATTCTACCAAGAAATCACACCTTTTGCATGCTCCTCTTTTGTCAATGTCAATTTCCCCCCTCTAATAGGCCAGCCATATTTTTGTGTGCGATACCTTCTTGAATGTCCAACCTCAAAGGAAAGTTGTTACACTATCTTCACCTCCGGTTGAGCACCCCAAGATGAAGTTTCATTACGTCGGGTTGGATGCTAACGGGCCCAATCCGAGTACTTTATTTTTGTCACGAAGTTACTTTATTTTGGGTTACAACCCAAAGATACCATTCTTTGCCTTCCAATGCCATATTGGTACAATATAATTAAGTCTGTACACTTCTTCAAAATAGGATGAAAACTAAAAAAAAAACAAAAATGTGGGTACCATAGAGAAACAAGTGATCATGTGAACTAATCACAAACCTTTGTTGCAAACATTAAACTTGGAATACATGAAAAGTCAACATTATTGATGGGAGGAAAAACTACAATTTTTTGAAATCAAACATGGTTGGTTCCATGTCATCCTTGATGCCCTATCATGAGGACCTAATTTGAAATCTCTTCCTCTTATCACGGTGGCAATTACAATGGTATCTGTTGACTCCAAAGTCCAAATCAAGTTTATGACCGCTTTACAACAAGATCCTTTCTTTTAGATGGTATAAGGTTTACTTGTAGCATGCAACAAGAAGTACAACACCTTCTCCCTCAAGGAAGGCCTTCCATTATGTGAGAATTGGATTTATGTTCTATCCAAGGGTGATCTCCGACTTGTTCACCTCCAAGAAGCCCATGACTTACCAATCAATGGTCACATGGGTGTAGACAAGACCATGGGTACTCTCCAATGCCAACGGTGGTGGCCCAAATGTGAGAAGATTTTTGAGAGTTTGTCTGATCATGTGAGAGCTACCAATGCAACAAGGCCAGCAACCAAAAACCAAGTGGACTCCTTCAGCCACTCCCCATTCCATCTGCTCAATGGGAATACATGAGCTTAGATCTCATCACATCCTTGCCCAAGATGAAGCAAGGTCACATAGTGATTGTGGTGTTTGTGGATAAGCCTAGTAAGCAAATCCATTTGGCATCAACATTTGATACAATGGATGTTCCAACATTGGCACATATCTACTTTGACACCATCTTCAAGCATCATGAGATGCCTCATGTACTCATCTCTGATTGTGATCCTTGATTCATTGGGAAATTTTGGCAAGCACTCTTCTAGATACTCGGTCCATGGCCTATCATCCTCAAACTAATAGACAAACTGAACATGCAAATTGCACCTTGGAGGATATGCTTTGTGCCTTCATCAACATCCACCATACCAATTGGGATGAATGTGTTGTAGCTACGGAGTTTGCATACAATAATCCCAAATAGGCAAGCACTAGATTCTCTCCATTCTTGCTAAATTTTGGCCAAGATCCACTTGTTCCAGAATCCCTTCATGTTCCTCCTCCCTCTCATGTCCCTCATACTTACACCTTCTTGACCACCATATCCCAATTCCTTCAACAAGCCAAATCTCATCTCCTTGT
Organism: Lunularia cruciata; assembly: GCA_948567375.1. NCBI lineage: Eukaryota > Viridiplantae > Streptophyta > Marchantiopsida > Lunulariales > Lunulariaceae > Lunularia > Lunularia cruciata. The sequence continues at coordinate 20,849,142 of OX419756.1, forward strand.
TGCTCAAAATTGTCAAAAACAATATGCGGACCACCGTCATTATGATCTCACCCTTCAAGTCGGTGATAAGGTCATGCACTCCTCTAGTAATCTTCCCGTTCCACTTGATTCCCAAGTTTATAAACTTGCCCTTGATTGGTTAAGACCCTTTGATGTCACCCAAATCATCTCTCATGTTGCTTATTGAGTTGCCTTGCCTTGTCATATGCACATTCACCAAATTGAAACCCTTTGTTCCTAACCCATCTTTTTCCTTTCGTGTCCTCCCTCTCCTTTCTTTATCAATGATCATGAGGAATACAAAGTTGATTGTATCCTTGCACATTTCCACATTCACAAGGCCATCAATAACAAATGGAGTACAAGGTCCTTTAGAAAGGGTATCCCTTTCATGATACCACATATGAACCTCTTTCTCATCTCCGGAATGCACAAATAGCCATCTAGGAGTTTGAAGCTTCACTGGCAACGAGGACATCACCAATTAGTAGTGGGGGAATATGTAACAATATGGAGTTCAGCGATGAAGTTAGTTAGGACTAACAAAGCAATAAACAGGCGAAACTAACCTAGAATATTCCATAAGTATCTAAGAAGCTTCTTGGGAAGCTTCTTGGCTAGCTTAGCTTGCACCCCAAGTAGATAGCTTCTAGAAGCTTCCAACTAGCTTATCTAGCATGCCAAGCAGGCAACTTCTAGAGGGAAACTTCTTGAGAAGCTTCCCGGTTAACATGGCTTGCACTCCAAGAAATCAGCTCAAGGAAGCTTCTTGAGAAGCTTCTCAAGAGTCTTGTATTCTCTCTATAAATACCAAAGCCAAATTTCATGCTAGGCATTTGGAGCGTCCCATAGTCAAGTGTCTCAATGTGATCTTCCATTCTCCTATTTCTCTCCTTAGTCTTGGTCTTTTACAACAAGGAACCTCAAAGTACCTCCAAGACTCAACACATTGCTCACTAGAGAACTCAATGAGGAAAAGATAGTTGCAATTAAAGAATGATGAGTAACTCCTCACCTCTAATTTATATACTTGTGGAAAATCTATACACCAAAGTTACAATTTATTGGAATAACTTAAGTTATGAGGGTAAAATTCAAATAAAGTCAAAAATTCTAAAGGAATATCCAAGCATATGGGAACAATGTCATGAATAGGTAGTCTTATCCTCACTTACCCATTATGTCAAGGATTCCTTCACATAGGCTATCCTTGGATATAGAAAAGTTTGCACCAACAAGGTTTGTGGGTCCAAGAGTTCTCAACTCTTTCCTTGAAGACAAATAACTAAGAATAATACCAAGTCAATACACTAGAAGATAAAATAATGGTGCTCCTTAAGTTTAACTTTATCTTAGCTAGGACTAACTCTAGCTAATCATGACTAGTGTAGAAGCTTAGCTAAATTTCATATAAATAAGATTTCTCCATTATGTTCAATACTAAATTAATATCCTTGTAAAGTATACATGCACCAATGAGTGTTATAGCCCTTAGAAGCTAACACAATGTGGTGCACTCTACTACACTCTAGAAGAAGTTATAGCTATGGATGAGGTCTCCATACCAAATCCACATGTCACCTCTCTTTCCTCTACCATGTTGAGCTCAATACGCTTGGTAAAACTAAAGATCACCACCAAAGTAGGTGAGGTAACCTATAACAATGTAGCATCATGTACTCTACAACACAACTCCTTGTCCAAGATCCCATACCAAAATTGGACTGCTTTGGTCTCAATAATTCCCTAAGTAAAACTAATCAGCCATTTCATGTGAGTGTATGCCTCACATAGCCTCTCTCTAGCCTTCCATTGGAACTCCTGCAAGCTCCTTAGCTTGTTAATCCACACTCCTTGAGAGTTCTATCTCAAATATTGGAAGAACTCTACCTTAGAGTTGAATTCTAGTTTTGCACCACCTCTTGCAGTGGTACCTCTACTCATAGTAAGCATCATATCCAACTAGGGCACCCCTATTGGATACACCAATGCTACTAGAGTTAGACCTTATGGGTACTATCAATTTACCCTTATAAACCAAGCTTGAAGTGATGGAGGTATGATTCATAGACCAATATTTTGTCCATAGCTTGATCTCTTGCAAGTGAGCTGTCCTAAACTCATGATATTCATCCATTGGTAGACCCTTCTAGTGGTAGAACAACCCCTTCCATGCCATGAAAGGTGTGAACAAAGTTGGGTTCCGTATTTGCTATAGAACAAAGTTGGGTTCCAACTATTGAACTCTTAGATGACATTCCATACCATGAAGTGTATGACCAAACTTGAGTTTTGCATCTACTATAGATCATATCAATAATCAAACTCTTGGGTAAGTCATCCATCTCAATGGTACTCTCTATCCATAAGTAGCATTTGGAGTCTTTGGAGGCTCCATAAATCTTGTCCATGTCTCACAATAACGGTGTAGATGCACCAATTGCACTCTCAATTGAATCATCTCTTGTATCAAACTCCAAATCAGAATCAATCTACTCAATTACTAGGATTTGAGATACATATTGATACCAAGTGCCACTCCATGCAAACCAACGTTGTATTATAGCAATATCTATTTTGGAATCCCCAAAGAACTACATTTTGATAATGTAACTCAAATTACAACTATAACCACCACAAGGACTCCACCAAGGATCACCACTAATTGAATACCACTTACTAATGTAGCTCTAATTATCACAACTACAGTAAGTGAAATGGTGGCATGTAACCTACCATGACAACATGTACTTTCATGGTGTATAGATCATCACTTCCTACTTCACCAAAGAGAAACATAGGTACTCGGATTGGTCATCACTCTTGCCTCATAATTGAGAGCACACTAAAGCACCAATGCTCTAAGGTCAATGCACTTCACACAAACATGGTGCACAAACAGAAAGTAAAGAATGGAAAGGTTTTAATCACAAGAAGTCTAAACAAGAACCCTTTATCTCATAAATCAACACCAGATTGACTTTACCACCATTTGGCTTTTGATATGATATGAGTATCTATCTACTCCTAAGGTAGTAGGATCACCAAAGATGGGATCAAACTGCCTCTCCTAGCCAAATTTACATGAGTATATGTATGAGTCAACCAATCACTAGGACAATAGATGAAGGTGGATCAATTGGCTAATGTAGCAATCTAGGAATTAGAGATTTGGGATTCAAAACCTATTGCACATAATCTAGAAGTGTAAGCAGATTTTGCTAGAAAACTACTTAAAACTTATCTAAAAATTGGCTAGCCTCATGCACACAAGTTGGTCCTTTTAGGTCTTTGTAGCTCATAGCCCTATTTCCAATTTGAAACCTCTCCAAATAGAAATAACCTCTTCCAAATCTAAATAGTTACCACCAACTTGACCTCCAAGTCTAGACAACCTTTGCCAATTTGACACACCTCCGCTATAGTTGGCTTATTGCCAAATCCTCTACCAATTATGAACTTGGCTAAATAGAGAGGATGGGGATCTCTAAATCCCTAATTTGAGGGGAGTGGCTTCCAATTTCACTCTCTTGCCCTCAAGTTGACACCATTTACCTCAATAAAAAAAATATTTGGGTAGTGCTTCTACACACTATTTGCCCCACTACCAAATCTACATCAACTTGAATATTGCTCTCACATACAATCATTCTCAAAGAAATCTAGGACTATTATTGAATGTACCATTGATCCATTATACTTAAAGATACCACAAACAACCTCAATTCCTACATCCAATTTCTCCCTACCTCTCACTTCTTTGATTTAATTAGTTCACTCTTCCACTCAAATCATATCTGAACTCTATCCTAAACTCAACAATATGCTAATAACTAGTGTACTTAGTACAATCAAACCTCTCTTACTCTAGCTAAGAGACTTCAAGTGACACTTATTGACCTCTATCTACCATAGCCAAGAACTCAAAGGCTCACCATCAAAGAAGTGAGCACTTTGGAGATGCACTTCAAAAGTATACCCCTCTACTTGACCTAAGTCTCCAACCCTAATGGTATCACTAATAGAAATCTGATGGTGCTATGGTGCAAGTGATGATAGCTCCCACCATGTGATCAATAGCCTTAATATGAAATCTAGCTGCCATCAGTAATCCATGAACAACTACCAAAATAATAATGATGGTGACTAGTCACCACCAACTTGACCTCCAAGTGAACTAGCTTTGGCATTACAAATGTTGTGACACCCCCATAAAGTGCCATAATAGAGGTGGTTATGAAACTATTCAAACCTCAACAAACCATAAACTTGATATATTGCAAGGTTGTGTTTTTGGATTACATATACTCAAGCAAGCCAATAAATTCGGCACATATGTTTGATAGACATGCCAAGACCCTACACAAAGACTTTGAGGAGATCAAAGATGTTACTTACCTTTCTCCATTTTCTATATACTATTCCATGTGGACCAATCTCCTAATTATAAAGGAGAGGAAGAGGTTCCTCATTCACTTTCATCTTTTAGGTTATTTTGATGACCAACTTGACAGACCAACATTGGTTGCCAAGTATAGAGAGACAAATGCAAATCAACTAGTCCATGAGCAACTACCAAAATAATAATGACTAGGTTATTTTGATGACCAACTTGACAGACCAACATTTGATAACCAAGTACATAAGGACAAATGCAAAATTTGCCAAGGTAAGACTTTTTATTCTTGAAGATAAAGAGTTTGTAGTACCAAAGGCTACCAAGAGGAAGAATACCACCCCAAAGAAGCAACCTTCATCAACCAAGAAGCCATGAGCCAACACTCAAGTAGTAGATGTATCCTCATTAGAAGAAGAGGCCAAGGATACAAAATGTGATGAAGATAATGAAGAGGAAAAAAGGTCTTTTACCTTGCAAGGATCATCTTCCACATCAAATGAGGAGGAAGAAGAAGAGACATGGGAGGATGCATAGTCTGTTCCAAACTTGTAGGATCAACAAAAAAAGGAATACCTATAAGATTTGAGGAGGACATGAAAAGGGAGGCTGCAACACCAGAACAAAGGCCATTAGAGAAGGAGAAAGACTAAAGAACACCAAGAACTTCAACCTATAGTTCTTAAAGATGCCAAAGTCTTGCAACCAAGGGACAACCAAATCACAATGCTAACAAGGAGTATATTAATATTGATATTGATGTACAAGATCCCACACTAAGGATATAGTATACATTTGGAGAGAAATCAACACCTTCAATGCTAATGCGAATGCAAGAAATAACAAACATTGTGATACATTTAATAAGAGCAACATTGTAGTTGATGGAGGTACTACTATCCTTGTACAAAGTTGAATGTTCTAACATTCTGGACTATACCACACTTATCCAAAATATGCATAAATAGGTCAACATGCTATCATGAAGTGGATTTCTTACTCATTAGAAAACCAATTTCAACATGTTTCAATATAATATCTCTCAAGTTTTATAATGCATGTTTAGATTAACTCTATGGGCTGATCTATAACCTTATTCTGGGATTCCACTTGCTTATCTATTGGCTAAGGTAGGAGTTGTTCCTATCAAGGTTGATTTCTCTATAAAAATTGGACAAAGAAGGCGTCCTCCATCTTGCTCAATAACATACTTCTTAAAAAAAATTTGTGGACACCAAAATTGTGGCAAATGGAGGTATAAAGGAGAAGGTATGATAAGTGGATTGCCTCCATCTTCCTTGACTTGATTCATGCAATTAAATCCTACAAGGCATCCTATACTGAGCATCCTACAAAATATCCTGCAAGGAATCTTGTAGCTTGATTCCCGTAGTTAAATCTAGTGGGAACCTCACAATTCACTTCAGGGCTAATTTCCCCATGGTTATGGATCCAAACAAGGTGTGTGTTATCTTGTTGGAAGCACCTTTTCAAGAGCTTTCAATGGACACCAAAATTGTGATTAAAAACATCTAGAGAAGCAGTTATAACCAATTGAATTTCCCTATCTTCTTGGACTTGATTCATATAGTGTTGGCTTGTTGTACTTGGTCTTCACATAACATGTTACTTGGCATCTACTTGCACACTTGTGTTGGTTTCTTATTTAAAAGGGAAGAGGGGCGGGGGAGCTTGCACTTGGGTGGTTGTAAGTTAATCTCTTTGGGAGTGCAGCTCAAGAAGAAGGGTGCTATGAGATGGCATAACTATTGAGGATGAGAATTCTAGTTGAAAATTGTTGAAATATTATGGGGATTTGAACAGAGGAGCAGGTTTTTATTATAGTGATTAAACTTTTTGGATTGGAGATTTTGGTTATTGAGGAAGTTTTGATTATGGTGATCAAGCTTCTTGGATTATAGATGGAGATTGAGGAGCATGGGAGTGGAAGACTTTTTGAATTGATTTGAAAGACTTGATCAAGAGAAGGATTTGTGGTTTTGGAATGCCAAGAAAAGGATTGAGAAACATGACGGTTATGAATGATAAAACAAGTTTTCAAAGTGAGTGGGTTCTAATAGAAGCTATTCTTCAAAATGGAGGTTCTAGGAGAAGATTTAGAAAGGAGTTTAGTATCATCAAGAAGTGAAATTATAGACAATGCTTTTCATATAATTACAAAGAAAATTGTACTTTGTACAAATTAGAGTAAGTATTTTACACTCTAATGAATTTTGTGTACTTTGTATGTTCCAATTCATTTCACTTGTTGCTTTTGGAATACAACAAAGTTTTGAGGAGTAATTGGTCAAGGTAGTAGTTGTATCCAAACATATCCGAGTCTATTCAATGAGGTTATTGGTCTTCTAGTAGTTAGAAACTAAACTCCATGACAACACATGAGGCTAGAGAAGACTTGGTAAAGAAAGAAGTGACAAAAGCTAAAGTCTTAAAGAATGAATAAGTGAAAAAGGCAGGTATCTTGTTCTAGGAAAACCAAGAGCTAAAAAGATGGAGTGCCACTTTGATGAACAAGCATGACTAAAAAGTTGAGGATTCACAAAAAGTGAAAGATGAGTTGATGACATTCCAAGTTGAGCACAAGCAATACAAGAAAGAAGTTGAGGACCAATTTTGTGGCAAGTACCAAGAGTTGGAGGGCACTTAGAGTGAATTGAAGGAAGGTGATGAGTAAGTTGCCACCATAGGATTTCAAAGCAAGGATATAAAAAAATAGGTAGCACTACAATTGGATAAGTGATCAAGGAATTGGAGGGAGAGAAGACTAACCAAGCAAGCAAAGAGTGCCCACTTGCAAGACATACAAAAGGCAAAATGTTATGCTTGGACTAAAGATATGGAAGAAGATCAACTCAAGGCAAGTCATCAAATGGAGGACGCCCATAATTTATTTGTTTAGTAATGGAAAGAAGGAAGAAAACTTTGGCATTATAAATAAAATATCATGATCTAAATTTCAAGGTTTAGAGATTGGAGCATCCACTTTATGAGGACAAGAGAATGAAATTTTTATCTTTGTAGTTAAGAGAGCATACCAATAAGAAATTCACAAAAACACACCAAACCTATCTATTAGAGATAGCTAGGTACCAAGCTCAAACCGATGAGTTAATTAGGTACCTAAAAGGCAAATAGAGTCCACTGCCCACAAAAAACCAGGCCAAAGGCACTCCTCCAAAGGGAAGCCCTTGACAAATTGTGGCACTCTACCACATCTAGCTTGATACTCAAAGCTGTATAGTAGATGGCACCCAAAATTTATATACTTCTCAAGAAGTGCACTTAGAATTGTTAATGACTTTGGTGTTGAAGGTCCAAATGTTGTAGGATAAAATTAAATTAGGAGGGAAGATCTGATACCTTCCTTGACACATGTCAGGCATATATTCAACTTGCACATGAGTAAGATAAGATAGGATTAGGATATTGAGCGAGTGATGTATAATATAGATTAGGATTTTTAAGAGATCTACTTAGGCACTTGACCCTTTAGCTTGAAGCCAAAAAGGTACTTAAGTCTAAGGACTAAAGGCTCTCATGTTTGTTTCTTCATACTTTGATTAGAAGTAACGAGTACTCTAAATTCTATGCAAGTTTTTTGTCTTTTCCTTTTATGTGTTGTCAAGCTGTCTTAGCAAGAGTAGATGGGCAGAATTTTGTGGTAAGGTCTCAAGTGCTCAAAATAAACCAGGTACTAGCCTTTGATTAGGATGTGCATTGAACAATCCAAAGGAATGAACATATGCAAAGAGCTGATTGGGAAGCTCATTGCATGAGTAGGACCATGGAATAAAAAACCTTGGACACTTGGTCAAGATGAAGTAAGAATTTTATAAGTTGTGCCTTTTGGGAAAGATGGAATGCACTTGCAATGAAAACTTCTTTGGAATGGAGTGGCATTTTAGAGTGAAGTGGTCCATCACTTTTAGGCACGATCCCAACTAAAACTTGGAGTGAAAGTGATGCTTTTGTTTCTTTTTGCTATACTCTGTCATAGTGGGTGATATTGCACTCTTCTAGGAGTGGTTCTTTCTTGAGGTGTTAAACAAGAACAAAATTTTTACATTCTGACATTCTTAGTCATTCTTAGTCATTTTCAACCATGTAATGACATGTTCTTACTGATTATACTTCAAGCATAACAACATTGTGACAAAAATCATCTATGGGATAATAGTGCAACTTGGAGTTGATTTAGGGGTCTACTGTGTGATGCACCTTTGTGGAATTCATTGTAAATAGTTAGGATTGAGAGTCAAGCACTATTAGCACGGATGGGTAGTCTCACTTGCATGTGGAATAGCCATTGGAGGAAAAGCAACATCTCTAGTAGTTGTCCATAGGCTCTCTTCACATCCCTTATATGCATCTTTTGTTATGCTTTCCATCCTTTCTCATGTCTTTCTTTTGTGTTTGGACACATAGTATGTGGTTCTTATATTTTTCATTTCTATCATGGTATTTTCTTTGTACTCTTGGGAAAGTATGTCTCTTCAGTAGCCTATCTCTCACTACCTCCATATTTTCCTTGGTATGGGGCCATAAAAGGACCACCATATGCATCACTCCTCATCTAGCATCCCACACTCTAAGAGTAGACTTAGATCACATTTTCAACATACATCCATTGTTGTTGAGTTTTATCTACACGGAGTCTCTTTGATCCCCATGTCACTTCCTTGTCCTATACCATTGGATGGTCTTATAGGAAAGATTCCCTTATGGAGGATGCCCCACCAATTGTCCTCTTATCTTTCATCCTCTGGTCATAATTACTCCACCTTGGACCTTCCTCCCACCCATCCTACCCTACCACACCTACATGATCATTCCCCTCTACGTGGGCCCTCAAGGTATTCTTATATCTTGCTCCATCAACATCCTACATAATCTTGTTTAGATTATCCATGGATAAGGTTTGGCTTGGCACAACAAAGAAGGAGATCTTATTGTTTGGATATGCAAGCAAAGGCCACTTTCCTAGACCCATCCATACTCTGATAATACTCTAAATACTCTTCCTAACCCATACTCTTGGTTACACTCTTTGGTCTGTATCAAGGTATTCTTATCGGGTTTGCCACAACCACATATATATACAAGGATCCTCATACCTTCATGTCATCTTGTTTTCAATACAATCTCTCCCCTACTCCATGCTTCTTTTGTTAATGACCAAGAGAGAGATGCCTCTACTTGGAATTTAGCTCTTTTTTTACAAAAGAAATGACTCCTTATTTGAATTTAGGACAAGCCATGGTTACATTAAAGAAAATAACACCCAAAGCAAAAGGATTGCACCATTAAGGAAGTACTCAGAAAAGTACTCTTGTGCTCATGACAACCATATTGAGAGGTTATAAAAGGAAAGAGAAAGTACAATGAGAGGAATTTCTTAATTTTCAAAGGAGCAATAAGTTTGTATTTACAAGTAAATAAGCAATTTCCTTTGTTTTCTAATATTGATTTAATCAAAATTGAAACTTATAGATAACTTTCATGAGAAAATAAAATTCAATTAATAATCTTATTTTTTGAGTAATTAATTATTATAAAAGTGATGGATGAGAATCTTTTGTTTCCTTTAGTGGTATTCATAGTGTTAACGGTACTTGGCTAGGATGTTTGAGTGATTATTTTGAGTTATAAGCAATTTTCTTCAACAAAATTGTAAGGTATAGAGAAATTTTTTAAGAAAATACAAGTTTATGTATATTTTAGGGTTTGAACAATTAATTCTTATGAACGGGATTGGCAAGCACCTTTTTTTCTTATCATGATATTTATAGTGTTTGAGTTAGTTGGTTGGGATGTTTCAGTGATTATTCAAATGATCAAAGTTGTATTCACACCTAAGTTCAGTTTATTGTGATGTTTGAGTGATTACCTTGGTGATCATATTTTTATCAATAGCTACTTATGGACTTTTAAGTGGCAATTGTCTATTCCATTAGGTTTTGGGTTCATATCAAGATCATTAGATGGTTTCCCCAAGGAGAGATATACCTCAAAGTGGAATTCCATTGAACTCCTTTTGTGTTGAGCCTTTGAGCTCTTTGCTATGGTAGATAGAGTTATGAGTGTAACATGCATTCCTAATGTTAGAGTGGGTTTGGTTTGATGAGTATAATTAGTTGCTCATTGGAAAAATATATGAAATATAACTAAATTATGATTTTTGATTACTCAAGAAAAACAAAGAGTGAATGCAAGTGTGCATTGGTGGTATCTTCAAATTTGGGTGTGACCAATAGTACCTTTGATAATTAGATATGTTGCTTGATTTTGTTAGATAGTTGACAATCAATGTTGAGAGTATTGTATGCAAAATTGCTATTAAATCTAATTGCCCAAATTGTGAAATTGAGACAGAAGGTGCTATCCAATTTGAGTGAAAATAAAAATTGAGTCTAATTTGGAGAATAGATTGAAAAATTGGAGTTAGAAATGTCCTAATGAAAAAATTGGTGGATCAAGGTGAGATCAAGTTGCTAAAATCTTATAATTATACTCATAAATTTGGCCTTAAACCCAAAATTAGGGCTAAACTTAGAGATGCCTATACCCCAAAATAAGTGATTTGGAGTCCTTATCAACTCAAACAGGTGAATTCATTAGATTTGGAGAAATATTGAAAAATTTGGAGTTTAGGGATTTAGGTAGATTTGGAAAGGAGTTGGGTGAGTTGGAAGATTCAACTTAGTTTGGAGAGGCAATAAAGAGTCACTTTTGGATCATTTTGGCATAATGTTGTGGGAAAAAGTGGCTATAAGTCAAGCTCGTTGACATGATACTAAAATCATTTGTAGGAAATAGACCAACCATTAATGATGTGTATAGGAGAGTTTGAGCTTGAAATTTGCTAGTGGTTTGTATTAATCAATCAGTCCATCCATCAATAGTGGTATAAGAGGGTTTGAGCTTAAAGTTTAGGCCAATAGTTTGTCAAAATCAGAGTACTCATCAATTATTTTTGTAGGAGCTTAGGAGCTTAAAATTAACCCAAATTTTTTTGTCATTTTAAGCTAACTTTTCTGTCAAAATCAAACCACCTATCAATATTGTATGTAAGAGGGTTTGACTTTAAATTAACCATCTAGTTTGTCAAAATTAAACTACCCATCAATAATGTGTGTGTGAGGGTTTGAGCATGAAATTTAGTCAAGTACTTTGTAAAAATTAGGCCACCTTTCATAAATGTGTGCAAGAAGGTTTGAACCAACAATTTAGCCAAGTAGTTTGTCAAAATTAAACCTCCAATAAAAAGTGTGTGCAAGTGGGTTTGAGCTTTGAGTCAAAATCAAACCACCTATCAATATTGTATGTAAGAGGGTTTGACTTTAAATTAACCATCTAGTTTGTCAAAATTAAACTACCCATCAATAATGTGTGTGTGAGGGTTTGAGCATGAAATTTAGTCAAGTACTTTGTAAAAATTAGGCTACCTTTCATAAATGTGTGCAAGAAGGTTTGAACCAACAATTTAGCCAAGTAGTTTGTCAAAATTAAACCTCCAATAAAAAGTGTGTGCAAGTGGGTTTGAGCTTAAAATTTAACTAAGAAGTTGCCATTTTCTAACCAATTATTTTGTTAAAATTAGGCCACCAATAAATGGTATATGTAGGATTATTTGAGGCTAAAATTTAATCACCCATCAATATTGTGCGTAGGAATGTTTAAGCATGAAAATTAGCTATGTAGTTTGTGAAGTTCAAGCCACCCATCAATAGTATGTCTAAGAGAGTTTGAGCGTGAAATTTAGCCGTGTATTCTATCAAAAGTAAACCACCAATCAAAAGTATATGCAAGAGGGTTGGAGCATAGAATTTTTCCATGTAGTTTGTCAAAACCAAATCACCCCTGAATTATACATGTAGGAGGGTTTAAGCATGAAATAACAATCAATATTGTGTGTAAGAGTGTTTGTGCTTAAAGTTTATCAAACTGTAAAATTAAGCTTTCCATTAATTCAACCAATTAGTTTGTCAAAATCAATCCATACATCAGTGGTATGTGCAAGAGAGTTTGAGCTTGAAATTTAGCCCAACTTCATTATCATAATTAGGCTACACATTAATAGTGTATGTAGTAGTATTTGAGGTTGAAATAAAAATCAATAGTGTGCGTAGAAGGATTTGTGACTAAAATTTAACTTCACATCAACAGTATGCACAAAAGGATTGAGAACTTATAGTGAGCCAAGTTGTTTATCAAACTAGACCATTCATCAATATGATATGTAAGCAATCTAAGCGTAAAATTTATCAAACCCTAAACTTAAGCATTCTTTGAATTTAGCCAAGTAGTTTTCAAAACAAGACCACCCACCACTAGGGTGTGTAGGAGATCTAATTTAATGTGCATGAGATCTAATTTATCAAACCCTAATTAAGCTACCTATCTATTTAGCCATATAGTTTCTCAAAACAAGACCACCCATCAATAGTGTGTGGGAGATTGCAACATATAATTTATTGAATATCAATAGTGTAGATGAGGGTGTGAGCCTTAAATTTATTGATATCTTTATTAATTAATTTAGCAATCCTATCTAGAACCCCCATTGATAGTGTGTAGTAGTCTCTAAAATTTATCAAAGCTTAAAATTTTGCCATCCATCAATTTAGACAAGTTGTTTGTCAAAATGAGAACACCCGTGAATAGTATGTGTGAGAAGTTTTGAGCCTAAACTTATCAAACCCTTAAAATTAAGCTATCAAATCCTTAAGTTTAGCCACTTGGTTGGTGTCTAAAATTTATCAAACTTAAATTTAAGGTCAAACTCTTATAAGAGTTTGACCATAATTTTTATTAAACCCTAAAATTTAGCCACCTATAGTGTGTGTAGGAAGGTTCAAATGATGTAAGAAGTTTTGAGCCTAAAATTTATCAAACTCTTAAATGTAGCCAAGGAGTTTGTCAAAACAAAAAGAATTATAGATCTAGCCTAGGAGTTTGCCAAAACCAAATTACCCATCAATAGAGTGTAAGAGAGTTTGAGCCTTAAATTTAGCCACCTATTAATAATGTGTGTAGGAAGGTTTGAGCTTATTGGTTAGACTGTCAAAGCCAAAACACCTATCAATAGCGTGTAAGAAAGTTGGAGGCTAAAATTTAGACAAGTTGGTTTCAGCCCTAGATGTTTTGTCCCTAAAAAAACTCCATAGCCACTTGGTCTAATCCTAATTGTGTCTTAAGCCAAGTGGAATTCATGTCTATCTAGGTTCTTCCTTAGCAAGGAGAGGAAATTTGTCAAAATTCCAAAATATGGTAGAATTAGCTTGTTGAATATTTGTGAGTTGGAAAATTATTGTTTGTATTTCTTGTGATAAGGACCCATATATCCTATGCTTCTTGTTTGTGTGCTATGTTTCTTTGGAATGCCTTGATATTTAGAATGTTGGTGCTCTTAAAAGTAGAGCTAGAGTGAGGACGAATCAAATTCCCTATATTTCTATCTAATGAGCTAAGAAGTGATAATCTATAAACCTTCCTTATAGAAAATTTATTATCATGCATAGTGCATTCATGAAAAGTAGTATATGGTATCAACCACTAACTCAAATCCTAGTAAAGGAACATATTGATTCCAATTCTAAGTTTGACATGAGAGTTGATCCAATTTAGAGTTCATATTGTGTACATACATCAATGTTGTGGGACATAGACAAGATTTATAGGGCATCTAAAGACCCTAAGTACAGCTTTGGTACAATGGATAAAATTGAGTTGGATGATTTCATCCAAGAGTTTGATAGTTGGTGTGATCTATAGGAGATGCATAACTTGACTTAGTTCACATCCCTTCATGGTATGGAAGAGATCTTTTTGTATTTAGAGAGTCTACTTATGGATGATTACCATGAGTTCAAGCAAGCATATTTAGTACATATTGATATGTGAAGATAATATTGGTCTCCAAACCACATACTTATCACCTTAGGCTAAATTTGTAAATTTTGATAGGCAATACCCACAAATTCTCATTCTAGTAGCACAAGTATATCGAACATCAATACCCTAGTCAAAGATGACTACTTTGAGTGGTAGTACTATTGTAAGAGATGGTGAAGTATTGGGAATTAATCCCTTGGTAATTTTTGAGGTAAAACTACCAAAGAGTGTGGATTGACAAGCCAAAGAGCTTATAGAAAGTCTACAAGAAGACCAAAGAGAGCTTACACAAGATATATATTGTATAAGACGGATGAGAGGCAAAAGATGTCCATCTTTGGTATGGGATATCAGATAGAGAATTAGGGCCATGTTATTGTAATGCCATCTTATTATAAGTAACCTCACTAACTTTGGTAGTTGTCTTTGGCTTGGGAGAGCATATTGAGCTTAACATGGTTGAGAAGAGGGTGGTGATATTTGGATTTTGTAGAGACATCATCTACAAAGGTTTCTTCTTCTAAGGCACAATAAAGTACACCTCATTGTGTTGGCTTTTGAGGTTAGAGCTGATAATTCCAATCTTATGGGGAGATGTAATACCAAGAGCTAGCCATATGATATAGATGTGAACTTTGGTTTGGTAACATCTAGAATGATGTTAAACATGATGGTAAAATAGGTCAGATAGAAGTATCACCAAAAGAGTACTTCTACTAATAGGGCAAAAACCAAAATAGACTTGAAAACCTTAGAACCAATAGCTAGATATATGATTTAAAGGTGAGAATTGGTTTGGTAACATCTGGGAGGATGTTACACATGATGAACTACACAGATCAGAAAGAGGTATCACCAAAAGGGGACTTCTACTAATAGAGTAGGAACCAAAATATCCTTGAAATCTTTGAAGGCAATTTTGGAGGCCTAAACGGATGAATTAGGCCTAAAAAAATATGCAAACGCCTCTCCCCAATGGAAGATATGCTATCCTTAACTCCCCTTGGATTTTCTTGTCAAGAGCATTACAATGGTACCTTACCTACATGATTTTGAAATTCCTATAGGAAAGATTCCCTAAAAGATTCCCTCCGGTCAAAGCTTGTTTGACCAACCAGATAGGACCTAGACCAACATATCACCCATCCAAGTAAGTAATCCAAGGGTGGAGCTTGCTGACATGTCACCTATCTGTGTGCCTAATCCTATGGTGGAGCTTCCTTAGAGGAGATCCTCTTTGTCTATATAATAAAGAGAAGGTGCTCTTTTGGGGCATTGAATGATTGAGTGTGAAATCTATATTTTCTCTATTCTCTTGTCCTTGAAGTATACAGGAGAGTGCACAAAATAGACCTAGTGCACTCAATCCTCACACTCTTTGAGTGGTGTTTGTTTGTTGGATTGCTTGTTGGATTTATGGCGGAGCTCTCCATAAGAGGAAGTGCTCAAGGTAGTGGGCATCATACCTCTAGAGCACAACTGCCAACCCAAAGGCAATATGACTATTGCCATAGATTGAGTTGTTCTAGTGACTAATGCTTTGACTTATACTTGGAGTTACAAGTTGGTGCCATAAAATTAGTTTTACTAGTGACTAATCATTTGATTTACACTTGGAGCTATAATATGGTAGGCTTGGTATGTTTGGAGGTCAAGGGACTATGGATCATAGAGGAAAAACTGATAGACATAGTAGTAGAGGACCTACACTTGGTATGGATACAATACCTACTCTTGCTTTTGATATAGCTAGGGCTACTTGGATAGAGGAATTAGCACAAAGATTGGCTAGAGGATTGGTTAGAGGAAATCAGATTCAAGTGTCAATGCCTCCATGTTGTATGTTGGTGATAGGTCTTCTTGACTTCATGTGTAGATAAGCTTAGGTACATGTAATTGTTGCAATTACTCGGAATGCATTATAGACTCTTTAGCCTAGGGGAGCACCAATGCAATTATACCCATAAAAAGGAAAGGTTGATAGAAAATTCAAGCTTCTCTAGTCTTTCATACTATTTGAGGAACTATAGACCTCATCCATGGCTCCTAGATGTCCTAGTGCTAGTGTATCCAATGGAGTTGGAGGGCAAGATAGACAAGATATTGGTCAGCCGTCTACTTCTACTAAGACTTTGTTCAACACAAAGTCAGCAGCGGCTCAATTGGTTATATGCTTCACTTTGATCTTAGTCACCATCATGTTTGTACTAGGAGTTGATCTTACTTTAGGGTTCCAACTGACTGCCATACTTTGTGAAAGTTAGGATGGTGTGGTTGCTACTTCTAGTGTGGAGGTGGTTGATGGTGGAGCTACCTTGGTTGCAACAATTGCTAGGTTGGAGGAGTTACATGGTAGAATTACATTTATGCTTACGGTTATCCTATTGGACAACCAAAGTGGGACTTTAGTTTGGTTAAACCTTTTTTGGAAGTTCTATAAACCACAAAGCATCTTATCAGACTTTATTCCACAACCCTTTATGTTGAGAAAGGTTGTAATTCTTGATCTTGGGCTACAAAGGACCAATGTTACAAGATAGGTATTCACTTTAAATCTAGATATCCTTTGGAGGTGGTTCTAAATAATACATTATGTATGAAATACTCATTGTACAAATTGAGCTTAGTTACCTTATTGATTGTTCTAAGATGGGAGCTCATGCCATTGCAATAGTCATAGATCTTATGATGTATTAGTTGATGGAGTAATTTTATACCCCATGGGATTAAATATTTCCTACTTGGAAGAGACAATTTCCTAGAAGCTAGGTCATCAATTAGTATGTCACCTACCTTTATATCTTAGTTGCGGCAATCAGTCTAGTAAAGGATGAGAAGATAAGTATCAACATTCAATGGTGGTATTACTTGGCATAGTGAGTTACTTGAGGAGAACATCCATATGGAGGATACTCCAACACCAAAGAAGATTGCTCAGATTTGGAGTATGAGTAGAGTTATTACAACCATCTTGGATATTCCATTGTGGAATTTTGGTGAGGAGTTGTACCATGTAGATAAGGTATTATAAGCTGCTTGGAGTGCAGCATTTGAAGAAACAAATTGACCAACTTGGTGGATCCTCCAAAGTCTTCTCCATTATCACCGTTGGATACCATACCTAGTGCTTGGCATTATCTAATAAGGAGAGTATGCCAATTAGATTTGTTTGGTGGGATCAACATTGGACTAGTTACAATCTAACATGGAAATCTATGAGTTGAAAGGTACATGAGAGAAAGATGAGATTGATAGACAAGATCATGTGGTAAACTTTGCATAATAAACTCCTGATTTATTGCAAACTTCAACAATCAAGGGTTACCAAAAGACCTTACCATATGACATTTCCTTACATCAAATATTGGATCTAGAGAGATATGGTACCATTTTCTTGGTGACTTTTGGATGGTCATTGTAAGGAAATACCCATATTAGCCAAGGTCAGGGTTTATAGGATCCCCATTTGGATATTTTTTGGTAGACAATACATATATTGTAACATCTCTAGGTTTCTCAAGCAGTTTCCCCATCATATATTTTGGAAAGCATATTTTTGATGGGTAACTCTTGTGTTGGAAGAAGCTTTGCAACTAGGAATTTGAGAGAGCAATGTAAATTCCAATCTTGTTATGTGATAGAGTAGAAATCATTTATCAATCTGATCAAGAAAAATCATGCATAGAAATTCTGCCAAATTTCATGTGGTTTGGCCAATGTTTGCATATATCCAGAATTGCGCAAGATTCTTATTTTACTCTTGAACTATTGATCAAGAATCATAAAACAAGAACTATTGAAGTCACAACTTATAACGAACACTTACACTATTGATACACTTGTACTTAGAGACCTTTATCTAGTTTTGGACATGAGGTGTAGATTGATCTCATATCTAAACCTTAGATTGTATAGTACCAATTGATCCATATCACCTCACTCAATTCCATAAATGGAATCCATGCAAGTAGCCTTCTTGTAGGTCCTATGCCCATATGATCCATTCCCACATGTCCCACAATACCGCTACCCATAGCTCCCACAGATCTCATATGACACATCTGTCCTAAACTTCAAGTGAGTAGAACTTCTATTCTAGATCTCCATTTTCCATGATCTTGGTATCTATGGCAAGCCCTTGAGAAAACACTTTCAATGAAATAATGCATGCCTTATTTTAATTTGTATTCACAAAGATATAGGTCCCAAAAAAACTATCTTTCTATTCACTTCCATAAATGGAATCCTCTAATGTGAAGATCTATCCCATACTTACACTTCTACTCTTGTAGAAGATTTGTCTTGTTCTCACTCTTCAACATTCTCATGATTATAATTCCATAGAGCATTCTAGTAATCATCAGACTCCACACTTAACAATCTCTCACTTGGATTTGGACATTACTCTCTACAAATAATTTAATTTTGAAGTCCAATTGCAACTATAAATTGCTTGTGCTTCTCAATTGTGAATACCTTGGTAAACTTATCCTTGAGATTGCTTACTCTAATCTTTACCAAAGTCAATACTTCATCTTCTATCAATTTAAAAATGAAATCATACTTTAATAGTATATGCTTTGTCCTAGCATGAAACAAAAGATTCTTTGCAAGACTAATAGCACTCTTGCTATTGTTATAGAGTATATTGTCATCTTGTTTCTTGCCTAACTCTACCATGAAAATTTTCAAGCAAATTATCTTCTTGATAGACTTTGAGATGGCCTTGTACTCAAGTTCCATGGTAGAAGGAGCAACACTCTTCTACAAATTAGATATCCAAATAATTGACCCCTTTGGGTAGTCCATAATATTCAATGATCCCTTGTAAAAATTAGATACCCATTCTGAAGACCAAACCTTTGCTTGGGATAGCTTCAAAACATCTATTTATTTGTCCCTTGTAATCTTCATTCCAAGTATCTTCTATGAAAGGCCTTGATCTTTCATTTCAAATATATTAGACAATTGGTGCTTTAGCTTGTTGATTATCCTCATGTTGGATCCAACAACCAACATATTTTTAACATAAACAAGATGATTTATGAATTAGCAAATGACTAAATGATGCAATAATGGTCATTTTTGCATCTATTGCAACCATTGTTGGCAATAATGCCATCAAACTTCAAGTACCACCGTTGAGGACCTTCCTTGAAACCATAGAGACTCTTCTTCAACTTGCAAACCAATTCCTCTTTGTTTGTGATTTGAAATCCCTCAAGTTATGCCATACAAACATTCTCCGCAAGCTCTCAATATAGAAATGTTGTTTTTACATCTAGCTGCTTGAGATGCAAATTTTGTGCAGTCACAAGACCTAAGACCAATCTGATGGTTGTCATCTTAACTATGGGAGAGAAAATCTAATTTTAGTCTATACATTTTCTCTATTGAAAACCCTTTCCTACAAGTTTGGCCTTGTATTGCTTGCTTCCATCATATTCTTTTTTGGCTCTATACACCCATTTTTTCTGCAATGCCTTCTTTCCCTTTAGCAGCTTAGACAATAACCAAGTCTCATTCCTTTCTTGACATGTCTTGACATTATCTGATGACATTTCTTCCTTCATTGCAAGCTCCCACTACAATGAGTCCTCCTTTTGCATTGCCTCTAAGTAGCACTCATGTTAACTATGTTTTGTAAGAAGTAAGTAATACATGGTTAAGGAATACCTCTCTACATGTTCTTGAAATCTAGTAGATCTCCTCAAATCAGTTGAAGGTATGATTGGATCTTGTATGATCTCTTTGGTTTCTACCAAAATCCTATTTACGACATCATTCTCTAAAATGTCTTCCAACACTACTTCTTCTTAATGTCTGCTTGTTCTTTTGTAACCTCAAAACCTGATCCAAGCTTATCTTTGTAAATAACATTCCCATGGAAAATGACATCTCTACTACTCAATGCTTTCTTATTATCTTCATTGAAAATACAATAACCTATATCATCTGCTCCATATCCAATGAAGAAATACTTTCTTGATTTGGAATCAAGCTAGTGCCTATTGCTATCTTGAATCCTTGCCAAAGGTTCTATAATGTGAGAGATTCACCTTCTTTCTTGACCATCCCTCCCCACAGATCTTAAATCCCAAGGGAACTAAGGGTTCTCCATTTATGAGCCATACCATTGTGATTATTGCTTCTACCCAAAAGATCTTTGGCAACCTTGCTTGCAATTTATAATACTCTTTAAACTCATTGCTTCTATGCTCTCCACCATAAGCTGATTTTACGCACTTGATCTTCAAATATGCCTGGTTTTCAACCTCAAATTTCCATCATTTGAAATGCTGAGCATATCTGATTTATCTTTAAGAAAACAATCCCATACCTTCCTTGTAGCATCATCTCTAAAGGTCACAATGTAGCAAGATCATCCAAGAGACTCAACTGAAGTCAGGCCTGTAACACCCATTTGTGCATGTGTGTGGTATTGTGATATTTAGCTTGGTATTACAAGTACTTAAGAGATATTATTTATAGAGATAAATGATGGTTCTATATTAGTCATGGTTAGCTAAAGTTGGTCATAGCTAAGATAGAGGGGACTTTACTTTAGAGGAAGTAGAAAAGATGAGCACCACTATTTTGGATTTTAGTGTGTTGACTTGGTATGATTCCTAGGTGTTTGGCTTTGAGGAAAGAGTTGAGAACTCTTGGGCCCGCAAGCCTTTTTGTTTTGGATTCTTCTTTAGTCCAAGGATAGCCCATGTGAAGGAATCCTTGACTTAGTGGCTGGGTCAAGATAAGACCACATGCTTAGGGGAATATGCTCATGTGAATGGATATTCCTTTCTACTTTTTGACTTTACTTGACTTTTAGTCTAGTAACTTGAGTTACTATGGTAATTAGTAACTTTGGTACATAACTATTTCACAAGTATATAAACAAGGGGTGAGGAGGTACTCATCATCCTTTCCTTTGCAACTATCTCTCTCTCATTGAGTTCTCTAGTGAGCAATGTCTTGAGTCTTGGAGTGTTAGCCTTGGAGGAGTATGATGGAGTTTGGGTTCCTTGCCTTCTTAGTCCATGGTGCGCTACCATAATAGCCATCAGAGGTTCATCTTGAGTAAGAGACAGGCCGGCTCACAGGCTAGACACATCTAAATGTATTAACTCTAGCTTTCACTCTCTTGGTACTCTTGTGGCATAGTAGAAATAACATAGTTTTGCTTTCCCAAAATACATGGTTTGAAAAAGCAAACTTGAACATTCTTCAACTCTAGGATCTTGCCATTGGCAACTATTTGACTTTACTTGACTTTTAGTCTAGTAACTTGAGTTACTATGGTAATTAGTAACTTTGGTACATAACTATTTCACAAGTATATAAACAAGGGGTGAGGAGGTACTCATCATCCTTTCCTTTGCAACTATCTCTCTCTCATTGAGTTCTCTAGTGAGCAATGTCTTGAGTCTTGGAGTGTTAGCCTTGGAGGAGTATGATGGAGTTCGGGTTCCTTGCCTAATAGTCCATGGTGCGCTACCATAATAGCCATCAGAGGTTCATCTTGAGTAAGAGACAGGCCGGCTCACAGGCTAGACACATCTAAATGTATTAACTCTAGCTTTCACTCTCTTGGTACTCTTGTGGCATAGTAGAAATAACATAGTTTTGCTTTCCTAAAATACATGGTTTGAAAAAGCAAACTTGAACATTCTTCAACTCTAGGATCTTGCCATTGGCAACTAATTCCTTCATACACTTCTCACTCATATGACCAAGTGTTGGGGATATAAGATCAAAGGAACAATAACATTGATGATTGCCATCAGATAGTTGGAGGTTCTTGTAATATACAAGCTTTTAACCTTGTATCCTTGTGCCAAAATCAAGTTTCCCCAAGTAACCTTCCACAACCCACTTTCAAAAGATGTTTGATATCCTTCGTCATCTACCTGACCTATGGAATCAAATTCCCCTTTGGTCCAAGGACATATCTTACATCTATCAATGTCCATAATAACCCTTGAGAGGTCTTCAAGTTCACATTGCCTTTTCCTTCTTCCATACATATATATTCATCAATATATAGGTCCCTACAAAAACTATCCTTTTGTTCACTTGCATAGATAGAATCTTGTAATATGAAGATTTGTCTAGTACTTTCACTTCTACACTCTCATAGAAGATCTATCTTGTACTTACTCTTCAATTCTCATGATAATAATCCTATAGAACGTCCTGGTAATGATTAGACTCCATGAGTAGTCCTGGTAATGATTAGACTCCAATGACTAGATCTTGAACATGAGTTATTGTGAGAACACATCAAGTGCAGTCTTAGACTAAGGTCATCTTGTTGCAGGATGCGGCTAGAGTTGGACCCATCATGTATTTATTTGTTGTTGGACAACATGCTTGCAATGGTATTAACAACTTGCACACTTTATTATTGATAGTATTTTGGATGTTGTGTGCTAGTCTCATATACTAGGAGGAGATGATTAGTCATCTATGGTAATGATGAACCTTGTAGAATAGCTTTACCTTCAGTCATGAGTGTTCTAGCTTCCCATGCTTATATAGAGAGAGATCGTGGACTTCTTTAGAACTCATAATTGCAGTAGTTAGTTGGTACTAATGCCGATGCAAGAGAAGAAGAGATGAGTTTTTGGATTGATTTCATAGCAATTTAAGCAATGTCAAAGATAGCCAAGCTAACATCATATGCAATTGACAAGTATGACCACTTGGACACTTATGAGCTTTTTGCCTATCAAGAAAATTGAAACATATGTTGCAAAGCAATATGCAAAGTGAGCATGGTATTCTTGGAACACACCCAATTATTATTAAAGAGAGTGGTTTACTTAGATATATTCAATGCACATGGTCTACTTGGGATGCAATAAGAGGACATGTAGAGTTTGTGGCCAAAGTGAATGGTTTTTTTTTTTGCTCTAATGATGTGGAATATAGTAGTAAGGAGCATGGAAAAACTACTTCCAAGGTTGTTTTGTAATAACAAATAAGTGCATCTTCGACCTCTATAATGGTTATAAAGGACACTTGGAGGCCACACATTGGACCCAAGTTTAGAAAAGGGAAGAGATGGAGAGTTTGGAGGTTCTTGAAGAGCTATAAGAGGTTTTTTGCCCTCAATATGAAGGATTAGGATGCTTTGAAGGGACTTGGTATTTGGATTGAGATGACTTTGATATACTAGTGTTTTAACATCCTTAGAGAGACAATGATATTGTAAAAGACCAAGGAAAGAAATATGAGAATGGAAGATCAAAGTGAAAGATCACATTAGGACTCTTGAATGAGGGAAACTATTAATTCCTAGCATGAGCTTGGGCTTTAGTATTTATAAAAACTATATAAGCCTCTAGAGAAGCTTCTCAAAAAAATTCCTAAAATCCACCTTCTTAGAGTGCAAGCTTAGTTTATCAAGAAGCTTCCTTCTAGAAGCTGCCTACTTGGTGTACAAGCTAAGCTAGTCAAGAAACTTCCCAATAAAGTTCCTTCTAGAAGTCACAAACTTGGCATGCAAGCTAAGCTTGCAAGAAGCTTCTAGAAGTTGCCACATGGCATACAAATTACTCAATACTTGGGAAGTACCAAGAACCTTCCTAGGTGCTTCTAGAATATTCTCATAATTCTAGGCTTATTTGCTACTTCATTTGTCTCACTAACTTGTTTATAAACTCCATATTGTTACATATTCCCCCACTCTAGTTTGTGATGTCCTTGTCACCATGGAAGCTCCATCCTCCTTCATGGCCATTTATCCATGATGGAGATAAGAAAGAGGCTACTAGGTGGCATCATGAAAGATTTTACCCTTTCCAAAGGCTTTATACTTAGTATGTTGTTGGTGGCTATGTTGAATATGGCAACATGCAAGGATATGATCAACTTCATACTCCTCATGATTGTTGATAGGGATGGGAGGAAGAGAGGTTGGACACAAGTGAAAAAGGAAGATGGATATATGAGGAACATGAATGGAAGAGGAGCAAGAAGGGAATCTAGAAAAAGTGGATCTTGGCAAAAATGGAGGAATAAGAGAAAGAATCAAGTGCTTGCTTGCTTGGAGTTATTGTAGGCAAACTCAACAACCGCAAGACATTCATCACAATTACTACGGTGAACATTCATAAAGGCATGAAGCATATCTTCTATGGCCAAATGATATATTTACATACAACCTTTAATCAGCAAGCTCCATAGCTAGGGACCTTGTGTGCTTCCAAATAGAGAAAGGAAAAGTACAATAATGGTTATCAATATAAAAGTTAAGTCCTCTATCCTTCTTTGGGACAAATAGTATTGATGCTCCCCAAGGAGATGTACTATGTCATATGAAATCTCTCTCCAATAACTCTGTCAGTGTTGTTCAAAGCTCTTCCAACTCCTTTAAGAGAGTTGATAGATTGGTCTACTCATTGGATTACTTCTTGGCAATAACTTGATCTTGAAGGGCATACCATGTTTAGAGGGTAATCATCCGGAAACACATTTTCAAACTCTTGAATTATATGATCAGCCATTGCTTGATGAAGCTTTTGGCCCTCATCAGATTCTCCGTGCACAATCAGCTTGATCCAAAATATAAAATAGGAATATCTTCTTGAAAAGCTTGCTCTATGACTACTTTATTGATAAACTTCCCATCTTGGTATTGACTATTCTTAGATGTCTAACTCAAAGGTAATACTAAACCTAATTGGTAATTCTTACACTGGTGTTGTACTTGAATTTTTCATTAGGTCAATCAAATTGTGTCTTATGATGTTCAAGCTAAAGAAAACCTAGAATGATATTATAGTGTAGAGGTGCCATTACAAACCTATTACACTCTAAATACTTCTTCCCAATTTTGAATCTAAGAGAATGTGATGAAAAAAATGCAAAACCCTTTCTACCATCCGCCATCATCAATCTACTTCCAATTACTAGCTTAATATGAAAAAATAATTCCTTTGTTAATTGTATGGACATGCAATACTTTGAATTTCCAAAATCAACCAAAATTCTACAACCATGATTAGATATCATACCTTACAAGTGAAGTAAACTTGCATAAGTCAAGTCTTCAATCCAGTGAGAACTAATCAAGTTCTCAATAGGTAGCTTAAATTCTCCTCTTAGGATTCTTTGTCTCATTGATCATCACACTCCACAAATTGCATTTGGATGATGTGGTACCCACATTTTTCATTTTTTTGAGTTTTAATGAAGAAGTGCATTGGTAAAGCCAAAGAAAGACTAAATGAGGAAGAAACAAGAAGAATAAAGTGTTTTGGTGTAAACCCAAAGTCAACCTTGGGTCAAAGTTAGAAGGACTTGGATCAAAAGAATGGAAGTATGAAGCCAAGGGCAGACTACTTCACATTGGGATGTACAACCCAATCTAAAGAACCTATAATAACTTTTCCTTGGGTTTTGCCAATCAAGAAAGTACATGGGAAGAAAGTGAATACCTTGGGACCAAGATGATCTTAAAAGTGATAAGAAACCAACACGCAGAATTGGCAGATAAATGAAGAAACAATTGGAGAATGACTGATCAGCAAAGGTCTATAAAATTGAGATTTTGTTAAGGAAGCATTGTAATGTCTAGAAGGTATCTTGTGACTATTCACAAAGTCAACCCAAAGGAATGCAAATTGAAAATACTCAAGAAGAGTGGGTTAGAGTCTTGGGTTTGATCTTTCATAAGCAGAGAGTGAAGAAGCACACAATGGTCCCAAAGGGAGATAAGCAGAGTGCAGTGAGGGGTCTTGCGATTCACTGATTAGATGTAGTGGCAAGGAACAAAGTCTTGTCTAGACTTTGCATCACATTTTTGGCCAGGAATTAGAATTTGAGCTTTCCAAGGTTCATGGCAGAGATTACTACAGTAATTGCAAGGATGGGCTCAAGCACGAGGGGAAGAGAGGAAATATGGCTTGATGGATTGAGTTGGATTGGAGATTAGTCTTGGAAAGAGAAGTAGGAGAGGTAGGCGAGGTCACCTTCTATAGGAAGTATGATGCTTTGGAAGAAACTGCCGAGGTAAGGAGCTCTTTTACTAGACCTTGCTCTAAGAACAAGTACAAGGTAGATAGTTACGAGGATCTGGTACAAAGAGTGATAGTGAGTGCAATGATTTTTATGTTCAAGCTAGAGCAAACCACCTATCTAACAATGCAACAAGCAATGTTCTTCTATTAGATGTTTGTAGCAGAAGCGGTGGACGGGATGAAGTGTTTGCACCAACGAGTGGGGCAGATGATCACCAGTTGGAGGATAGATATTCCGCCCCACTACTTTGTACCTTTTGTAGCCCACTTCTATTTTGGGCTAAAGTTGTTGAGCTCAAAGGAGAGAGGATGGATGGTGTCTCATTTTCACCCTGATTTGCAAAGAGATGTAGATGGGGATGAATGATATTATATCAAGCAGATTTGTGAAGGTGATGCTTACTACCTGAAGAGTGGGAAGGAGAAAATAGTGGCATTGGACATCTCCATGCCCAAAAGGAGAACTAGAACTAAAGGACAAATCATGCCGGTGCAGCCTCAAAATATACAAAGATTCAATCCAAAACCTACACCAGTGGAAGTGAAGCAATCAACCTTGGAGGAAGAGTCAAAAGGAGAAATAGAGGCAAAGGGAGAAGCCTCAGGAGCCAAAGAAGATTTTACACTATGGAGCAAGGAGTCAAGTAGTGGCAGCGAGGGAGAAGCCAAAGTTCAGCAATCAAGAGAAGGTATTGCTGGAGAAGGAGAACAGGAGTTCTATGAGGTGATCAATCACATGGAAGGAGGAGATAAGTTGTATTTGGAGTTGCAATCAGATGAGCTGGGAGATGGCATTGAAGGAGAGGGTTCCTTGGTCTTTCCACGGGTGGCAAGAACAAAGAGAAGTGTTGACATGGTAGTTGCCAAACCGAGCAAAGTTGAGAATGAAGAAGAGAGCTCGGAGTGCGAGACGGTGAAGATACAAAGATTGCATCTTAGGGATAAGGCATGAGCTGAAGAGATGCCTACCAGCAACAAAGGCAGAGTAGATGAGGAAGGAAGAGCTGATATAGTTGAGTACCTATCAAAGATTGCTTGTCCTTTGTTGGTGCTTTCACAGCAAAAGAGAGTAGATCTGAGGGCCTGCATCTAGAAGTGAGGGATGAGTTGGATGTAGTAAGGAAGTGAAGGCTAGTTTGGTAGAGATCTCACATGGAGAGTAGGCTTTGGCCTCAATAATGCATAAAAACTAAAACCTGATGGATATGTTGCATAGTAACTATGGTAATATGCATATGTATGGAGACTATTATTCTATCCACCAACAGACTAAGGTTGACCGGTATACTATGTTTACATCGGAAGTTATATTTGATGCAATGGAGCATGCAAAAGATCTTAAATACTTTGGATCTTTGAGTAGGTTAGCATCAATTACTAATTCAAGAGGAGACAAGGGTCAACATATCATTCTAGGCAATTGATCTTCATGGTAAGGATGTATTGTATCAATAACAATTCTTTTTATTTTGGTTAAAGAATGGTCTTGGTAAGTTCTAAAGAAGCATTGAGAAGATCTCAGTACGGTTGAATTTTTTTTTGATGTTATATTGATGGTATTTTGGTCTATAGTGCTATCATGGAAGAACTTGAGAGAACTTGTTGGTGGTGTGTGAGAGGTTGAGATATTATGGACTTAAACTACATCCTAGGATGAACAAATTCTTCCAAGAGCAAGGTGAGTTTTCCAAGCACACTATCTTTCTTGGTGGACTTGGTATTTTGCAAATAAAGGTGGAGGTTATTCCACATATTCCTTGACCTATAGATGTGAGTAGGGTGCAAGTTTTCCTTGGATTGACAAACTTATCTCACCATTATGTTAAAGGATTTAGTGTTATTTCCAAAGCCTTGACAAAACAAACCAAGCTTACACATGAATGGTGCTTGGAAGATGAGCAAGAGAAGCTTTTATAAAGCTCAAGGAATAGTGAAGATCTTCTCCTATCCTCATGAGATCAACTAGAGGATGCTTACTCCAAAGTTCATATTGATTGGAGCACATTTGAGCTTGGAGTAGTGCTCATCAACAACTTGATGAGTGGAAGGAGTTTATGGTGGCTTATGCTAGTCACTTCAAAAATTTAATTGAGGCTAAGTACAACTTATATGAGGAAGAATGCTTAGCATTAGTGGGGAGAATAGTATATTTCTAATATTACTTGTTTGTCATTAACCATTGAAGTGGTTGATAAAGTCTGATAAGCTTTCAAGAAATTTTTTATATGGGCTTTGATTTTACAAGTGTATGATTTTATGGTTATTAAAAACCATGAAATTGTGAATCATAATGCAGATGGATTGAGTAGAAACACATCTACCAACCAATATGATCAAATGGGGGCATGTTGACATGGTGAAACAAATGAGAACATGGTATTGAGGTTGGCATGCATCTAACTTTTTGTGTATGTTGATTGTGCTTTCTTGGCATCTCCATCAACATACACAAGAGGAGGTGTTGAGGTCCAAAGAGTGGAGATATTTATGATGGTGTCTTTGCTCTTTATTATGATTGGCATAATTATTGCCTAAGAGAGATATCATGTTCTTCAAGGAGCCAAGTGGCTAAAATTGGAGGAGCAAACATCTTCTTTGGGTATGGGAGGATGGTAGAGTGTGAGTAATATACTTCCATCCAAATAACCATAGTTGGTATGACCTACTCATACCAACTACTTGGGCATTTTGGAGCAAAGTGGACCTATATTTTACTTGAGAATCACTACTAGTGGTGCAATATGTAGACTAATTTCTAATAGTTTGTGATCAAGTTAAAGCATCATTTAATGTTCCTTTGATATAATTCCATCCACTTTAAAAGTCCAAGGATAGAAATAGAAGAATGGAAAACCAGAGTGAAAGTTCACACTAGAACTCTTGAATGAGGTAAACTCCAAATGCCTAGCATGAGTTTATACTTTGGTATTTATAAGGAACATGCAAGGCTCTAAGGAAGCCTCATAAAGGACATCTTCTTAGAGTGCAAGTGTAATACCAAGAGCCAGCCATATGGTCTAGATGTGAAATTTGGTTTGGTGACATCTAGAATGATGTTATATATGATGTTCAAGATAGACTAGATAGAAGTATCACCAAAAGAGTACATCTACTTATAGAGCAGAAATCAAAATAGACTTGAGAACCTTAGAACCAATAGCTAGACATATGATTTAAAGGTGAGAACTGGTTTGGTAACATCTGGAAGGATGTTAAACATGATGGCATACACAGATCAGAAAGAGGTATCACCAAAAGGGGACTTCTACTAATAGAGTAGGAATCAAAATATGCTTGAAATCTTTGAAGGCAATTTTGGAGGCCTAAACGGATGAATTAGGCCTCAAAATGGGCAGATTCATTCCCCAAAGGAAGATAGGCTGGCCTTCCCTCCCCCTTGGTTTGGCTTGTCGAGAGCTTTCCAACGGTACCTCATTCACGTGATTATGAGACTCCTACAAAAAGATTCCTTAAAAGATTCTCTCCAGTCAAAGCTTGTTTGACCAACCAGTTAGGACCTAGACCAACATGTCACCCATCCAAGTAAATAATCCAAGGATGGAGCTTGCTGACATGTCACCTATCTGTGTGCCTAATCCTATGGTGGAGCTATAGGTCATTCGCTCTATTTTGTGTTTGATCTTTCTTTCATAGTAGAAATTGGCAGCTATCTTTCGCAATGTTACTAATGGAGCATGAGTTTTTAAGACTCTACATTTCAGCAATTTCAAAGACTACAAATTGTTGCAACGTATTATCTCTTGTCCTTGCTGTCAGATTAATATAGATGTGTATGTTAGGTTTAGGTTCACATACGGGAGTTTGCAAACAAATCCCTATGTGTGCATGAAGTTGTTTTATTACACATATAAGATATATAGAGAGAGTGCTTGCAATTGTCTAAGTGCTTAAGTGTTGTTAGTGTCATTGCTTGCTATACTTAATTCTCTTCATTCTATTGAAATTACAATTGAGATGAGGTGAGCAACGACATCAGTAAGGTTTTATGCTTCTAGTTTATGTTCTGATATATCAAGGCAATATACCAAGGCGATAGTACTACACGGGAAGAGACTATGGGTTGCAAATCCCCGTCCTTCATGTGTACTCGGTGAGTAACTATCAACTGGGTGTTATAGTGTTTTACTAGGGGGTTTCAATTTGGAGATTTCGGTTCCCGTAAGAAAGTTTTACAAAAGATTATAGGATATCCCATCGATTACTACAGTGTGTTCGAGAGGGACGGGTGTTTATTACGGGAGGTACTCCCACACCTCTGTAAAAGTTAACCTCCACTTTTTCATTATCCATTAAATTTTATGGGTTATAGGAGGTCCCGTAGACCTCATGCCCGAATTATGAGACCAAAATATATCTTCCATCGAAATTTAATCTAGATTCTAATAGTTTACGGGGCGTTCATGAATGTAAATTTTTTGTACGGGACCTGGCTATTTCCCGTAAATTCTCGAATTGAAACCCCTTATTGTGTTACAATTTCTTTAAGTGTTTGCTGTATTCCTCTTATTATCAAAACTTAATGTTTAGAACTGTTCCACCTGTTACGTATTAAAATTAAAATTTGAGAAAATTTAGGAATAGATAGTTCTCGCTTGAGAACTGTTCCACCTATTCCATACTAAAAATAAAATTATAACGTGAGATCATTTTGGGTTAGATGGTTCTCGGCAGCCCGAAAACAGAATTGAACAATTCACATGTAAGCAATTTTTTTTGCTTATTGCGTGAGAATAGTCTCTTTGCTTTGTTCTTGCTACCCGGCTAGCCATCAGCCGAGCCGTGCCCAGGCCTCAGTAGAGCGGACTCCACTTTTGAAGGTGTAAACCAGCTGTAGACAGGCTCCTGACTTTAGCAGACCATTATTACCTTGACGATGTTGGAACATGCGTTCTTTCTGCACTAGCTACTACCGTTTGTATAGCCCTCTCGTGGGGAAGCCTTGCAGGTGCCAACTGGGGTTTAGCTCCTTTTACTTATTTTGTGTCACTCTTGTACGGCTCGATGGAGGTCTTCCCATCCTTCGTGTTTTCTACGCGGTCGCCCTTTCACTGGTCGCCAATGGAGCCGCCGAGGAACAGACATCGGTGGCCTGTGAATGGAAAAGGAGTTGTGACATTTTGACGACAACCCGCACGGAGAACTGCCGGGAGATGTGGTCAAAGTGCTTTTGCTTGTCCAGTCCAGACTGTCAAACTCCAGAAAGTTTGGCTGTACTTCCTGTCATGGCTGGTCCGAGGGACGATTTGACGCGCCGCCCAGCAATGACTTCAACCTCGAGTAGAAAGGCTGCTGGGCTATTTGATGCAAACCTTACTCAGTACTTTGATACAAGTTACTGCCGCGGATCGTTGGCCGGCCTTTCATGGTGATGAGAATCGAGAACCACGACGAGGAGAGACTACAGTTCTTTTTTATTTCAATCGATTTATATTTTTTTAATTGTTGTAATTTTAATTGTCTAAATTATTTATAGACCAAAAAATTTGCATAACTCGATTATCTTAGATGCAGTGGGGTATATTTTTTTTATAGATTCTTTTGGGGCTTAGCCCCATTTTATCTTTTTTATTTCCCCCTTGTAAGGTTTGATGGGGTCTTCCCATCCTTCATTTTTTCTATGCGGTGGTCTTTTCTTTCTTTTCCTAATATGACATTCCTTTCCCATGAAGGAGTAAGTAAATAAGGTAAATATAATTTCATAAATTTAACTTGCCAAGTAAATAAAATCTAATTCAATTTTTAACTTGAGTTCTATAATTCAAATCTTTTATTGAACTTTCTATTATTCAATTAAGTTTAAATTTGAACATAAACACTTGTACAGTAGAAAGCATAGTGACACTATGAACAATTTGCCTGTGAATACGATATCCAACAAATTTTTTGTAATATTCCAATGTTCTCATTAATATTCTAAAATTTCAGTATCGTTAACCTCATTTATAATATTTCCCATACATTTAAGAATAATTTCAGAAAAAAGAAGTACCTAGTTAGTGTATTTTCTCAAACCTCTGTCAGTATTAGACCACATTGTTCAGATATTAAATATCCAGGATGATTATGGAAGAGTGTAGAGGATGAGCACTGCTGTTCCGATCTTCATCGGAATATCCTCCAACACAGTTATATGAGTTTGTCCATTGGTATTCAAGTTTGAAACAAGAAAGGTAGGGAAGAACTACTGATCTTCATTGCTCTACCAAACTTTACTGAGGCCGCTTCTTCGAGTACTTAAGTTTCAGCCGATCTCCACGACACGTTGTACTGAGCTTAAAAAAAATGATAATTGCATTTTTTTCCAAGCTTTGATAGGTTGTGTATTCTTCCCTCCTTCACCAACTAAGCAATATGATGTGTGGTTTTTCCCTCGCAAACAGCTTATTACATATCCCAATAATAAGGGAAAAGTTTGTTCAATCTGCTGTATGGAAACTCAAAAGGGCTGGAGTTCACTCACATCGTGCAAATTTCTCGTTTTCAGGTATCGCTCATCCGTTTTCCCGGCAGTATTCTTTGCGTCCGTTGCAGAAAACTACTCTTCAGCTAACGAAATTGCGAAATTGGTACAATACGAAGAATGAAGAACTAGTCGATGATGCCCAGGTGTTCATTAAAAACAGAGAGAAAATATTACAGTTAAGATAGGAATCAATTTTTTATACCTAGTCCTGATGGTTGGTAGTCGATGACGACAAGGACTCTTACAAACCTGGAAGTACCTTGAGCATCCAAGAATCAAAATCAAAAGCTTTTGAGAAGATTTTATATTAAGTTTGTGTATTATATTCTATAGAAGATAAAATTCTAAATATGCAACTTGAATTCGTTTGCCATCAATTTTTTGAGAAAGTGGCACAAGCCAACCAAAACTCTTAGTTTAAATTCAGAGAGTTAACGTAGAATAACACATATTGTTTTACAATCTGAAAATTATTTTATTTATTTATTTTTATATGCAGTTTTGAGGCGCCTTATGAACGAAAATTTGCATTATTAGAGATAGTATGTTAATATGGAAATTATAAGTACATGCATTATAAATACAGTACTGTAACCACACCTATATGTTACAGTACTAAAAGTAAATAAATATTTATTTATTACATATTTATATATATTTATATTCACCTTTTCTATTTCAGTCCATTTATAGTTCTCTTTATTCTCATTACTATTAGCATGGCTTTTATAAATGTGTAAAATAGACTTCATTTCTGGTTTTGGTCATCCTTAGCGGCGCACAAAATCCAGGTTATTGCCAGAAAATGGTTATGGGGAGTGTTTAGACAAACTCCAATACTCAGTTTCTACCTAGTTTCCTTAGGGTTTCTAACCCCAAGGGGTTCTGCAAGCACTGCCTACATTTATGAAGCATTGTGTTAATTGACTTTTCTTGAAAGAGGAAAGCAAAGAAAGAAGTCTAAAATGCGACCGCATAGGAAAAAAAAAGGATAGGAAGACCACATCAAGCCGTACAAGGGAGAGACAAAAAAGGTAACATGGGGCTGAGCCCAATAGAGTCTATATGAGAAATCTGCCCTACCGCACCTAAGATATCCGAGCTATGCAAGTCGTACGGTCTGGACTCAACTGGAGCATCCGAAGAAACATCACCTAATGTGATTGCTCCCCTATGGATTGCACCAGCCACTGCACTCTGTAGAGCAATGGACACATGCTGTCTAAAATATGCTACAAAGTATGAGAGTGAGAGTGGTACCCCCTAACAAATGTGTCAAATGCCGTGTCCATTGCTCCATATAACTCCAAGGCTAGAGGAACAAAGAGGTGACCTTGCTGCATGCCCCTATACTTGGAGACCTTGCGACCTGCTGCTGCACTTGCCGCCCATCT
This sequence comes from Lunularia cruciata, assembly GCA_948567375.1. Classification (NCBI taxonomy): domain Eukaryota; kingdom Viridiplantae; phylum Streptophyta; class Marchantiopsida; order Lunulariales; family Lunulariaceae; genus Lunularia; species Lunularia cruciata. Next base: position 20,883,357 of record OX419756.1, read on the forward strand.
GGGGGATGGGTAATCACTCCCTCCGAAACTGTATCCCGCGTAGGGTCTGTAACCACGACATCCGCTGCTGTCACCTGATCATCTTGGACCAAGTATAAGTCTGCCCTGACAGGTGTTGTCCGCAAAGCATACGAATGCTCCCTCCAAGCCAAGTATCCACTCTCTCATGCCATACCAAACACTATGTCTCTAATTGCATCATGGGTAGCTATCCTCTATCCTCCAAAAGGACACTGTGTCATGTGGACCGCTGCTGCATCTAGTGTAGAACCACACTCACAAGTGAGTAATGAAGATGCAGATGGGTGGACCAAACCTAGGCAAAACCTCATCGCTGTAGAGAAAGTAGCTGGTGCGAGTCAGAAAGCCCTAATGCACGGTTGAGCTAGGATCCAACTGCTTGCACCCTTGCTAGAGCAAGAGCAAAGACGTGCCCTAGTAGCCTGAGGAATGGATGAGTTGATGAAGAGAGAATTTAGCATATGCTCACACTGTCGCTCCCTTAAGGAAGACTGTAAACCTCTAGTCCAATCTGATGATAGTGAAGCAAAAGGTGGAAAATCTTCTTGTGCTCGTGAGGATAGACTATCTCTTGTCTGCCGCAATAACACCTGGAGAGAAAAGGATCCTCCCTCCACCTCTATCATATAAGTCTCCAAAACCGGTCTATCAGCAACCACAAAATGAGAGGAAAGTAGGGGTGCCGAGAGAGCCCAACTACCCAAAAACGCTATAGGTGTTGTCTCCTCCATAGAAGGCAAGCCAACCGTACCACATGAGATTGGTAGAGCCGTCTGTCTACGTGCCAAATCCCCTATCACACACTCAAAAGTCCTTGGTGCAATAATATCACCAAAGACTCCCATAATCCTCCTATTTAATGCTCTCAAACGTGATAGGAAGGACGGTGAGGGAGGAATTGTACGGATGAGGTAGGATGGTTGACGAGCAATATTGGAAGAGAGTATACCAAATGCCACCTCCAGATCTCCTAGTAATGGAAGGTCATCCACATGGAGAACATCCTCTACAAGAGTAGCGTCTAAGAAGCGTGTGACAAAATCCTCCAATCCTACTCGCACTCCAAGAACACGAAGTCCATCTGTGGATGTGATACAACCCTCTGGAAGCTCAAGGTGGGGAGGGATACCTAATGGGGACCATGCCCTACACTTTGACACCTTGACTCTCAAACCTACTAGATGTAGCTTGGTAGTCAAGTAGTCAAAGGCATGTCTAATCTGATCTACAAGGCCTACAATGTGTGTATCATCTGCCAAGGAGGGAAATACACAACCTGACATGGCCAAAGTAGTAGATAGGAGAGCTCTAAAGTGAGCCATGGCAAATAAGGGCCCCCCCCAAAGGATCTCCTTGATGTGTACCAACAGCTGACTCCAAGACGGTGACTCCCTCCTACCACCATGCTGGTAGTAAAGGGAAGCCGGAGAGCCATAAACAGACCGCACAAAAGGAATGAGACTTGCCAAGGATCCACCAGCCTTCCTAAGCTCTCTAAAGATGGATGCACATGAGATGTTATTAAAAGCGTTCTCAACATCCACATGTAGGATGACCCACTCCGGATGGATATCTAGGAGTGCTCTAATGCATAGAGATATAGCCTCACATCCTCCCGATGTAGCTACTCCAAACTGATGTAGACTAAGGTGCTGTCAAAAGTGAGAATGATGATGAAGGACAATGGTATGACTGACCAAACGCAAAAAGATCTCTCCAATAGCAATCGGTCTAATGCCTCCCGTGTCCTTCTCCATCTAAGAAGTCGACTAGCACCTAACACCCGACTAACAGACATAGGCATGTCTCCTCTTGCTATTGCTGCAGCCACCTGAAACAACTCGGTAAAACTACTAGAAGGATCATCTACCTGGAAGCAATCTCTAAGGTGCTCATAAACCATCCCTAACAAGCCTCTTGAGGAAAGGCGAGGGGCAGTGCACAATGCTTGTGCAAATAGCGACCTATCAAGACATAAAGGTTGCTCAGGCTGATAATCTAAGACCTCTAGTAGTAGTCTCTCTACTACTATAGGATGTAGTGAGCGTAGGGAAGAGATGGTCTCATCAGTAGGACTTGCTATAGACAAAGGGTGTAGCGCTCGTGCTGCTCTACTAAACTCTCCCGCCTGATCCAATGTCCTACATCATCATAATCGAGTGGAATCTATGGTATCTTGTGGTAATGCTTGCCTCCTAAATCATGTAACCCTAACAGACTCCTCCCAAAGGGCTGCCCAATCCCCCGCTCGGAATTGACAAAATCTAGCAGCCACCTCTCTATGTCCCGCACGTCCCCCTCTAGCATAACGAAGATACCATCGAGAGAGTAAGAGGAATAGGAACCACGGTAACTCATCCAAGGGATCACGTGCCAAACGGTCTAGTGGTAGGCAAAAAGCCTATGCAGCCTCATCATGGAGTGTGCGGGGTAGCCTATGGAGTAGACGTGGACATGGAAAACTAGTCACAAATAACCCCAAAATGCAACCCGCTTGAGAAGCTAACCACTCCTACGACTTGATCGGTATCCCTAGAATGATCAACAAAGGTATAGAAGAAGCGTGCATAATCCCGAGTGTCACTACTGTCGATGTGGTCACTCGTCTCATATAAGCATCCCAAGTGATCCAATCATAGTCCTTGTGTATCCTTCCCACATGGGTCTTTACTCCTTGCGAGGTAAAGTGGCGGAGTGACACACCGGGCATGGTGTATCCCGACCCGCTCTAGGCGACCCCACATGGGAAGGTGTAGCCATGGCTAGCACAAGAATAATGATAGTAACACATGATGCTCCTCTCCATATCTCCCCATATCTGCAAAACCACAACCCCTCACATCCCAACTCACATAAGAAAACAATCTCTTGAAACCCTAAAATCTATAAACTCTCATAACTTTCAATTTCCATCTCCAAAATTTTCAAACTAAATTCCCATGGATCTTGATCATAAAAACCAAGAGATTGGAAATGAAAATCCCCGACCCATCACTCTCAATGTATAATGATCACTCTAAACCCTAAAAAATCTAAAAATCCTCATAACTTTCTACTCCATTCTCCATAGTCTTCAACCCTAAACTCAATGGAACCGAAATTGAAAAATGAAGAGAATAGACTATTCACTCAAAGGCTACATGCTAGAAAGCACTCATAATGAGTGCTCTCGAGCAAGTAGGGAGGGGACTCTTGGAGTTAGACGTGTGTATTCTCTTTTGTAGAAAGAAAGAAAGAAAGAAGTGCGTATTTTCTTTTGCAGAAATTTCACAAGCTAGAGAACAAATAGGAAGCCCATCAGAAATAGGGTTTGAAGCTTCCACCTTCCTTTTATTGTGTCCAGAGCACATGCTCTAGACTAGTTGGTACATAATAGAGAGATACTTTAAGGGAACCTATATTTGCCATGGTTTATTTCTTAGGTCTTTTGTCTATTGCTTTGGTTACTCTAGGTGGTATCTTGCTGTCCTTGGTAAACAATACACATTATAGTCCTTGTACACCAGATTAGGTAAGCCTTTGACCACATGACTACTAAGCTTTATCTTGTAAGCTTTAAGAGTCAATGTATCAAAAGTATAGAGTTTGGTCTCCTTGATGTATTCATCTGCACCTCTAGCTTCAAGAGTATGTTATATTTAAATAGGTCTTTTTCATTCTTGGAATTTAGTAATATCCAATTATTTTATTATTTACTTTTAAAACTATGTATTATAGAGGATATTAATCTTGTGTATGAAGTTCCTCAATTAAAGGATCCTCAAATGGTATTTGGAATACCCTTGTATAGAACTGTCCATCAACCAACCTACAAACTTTGAATAGTTTCTCCTTCTTTGACCTTCTTATAATATTTGAGAGTTGTGATAGAGGATTATGGGAGTCTTTGATAATGTAATTAAATAAGGGACTTTTGAGTGCATGAAAGTGTACTTGGTCCATCTATCTATATCTTTATTATATACTTGTGAGTTTAGTAAGACCTTATATGAAATATGATCCATTGCTCCGGAGTGCAAATGATAGCTACCCATAATGCCATAAGAGATATAGTATTTCCAGTGGATGGAAGAATAGATCCTTCACTTGGAGAGAGTAAACTTCTGTTTTCTACATTGTAGAAAACAGAAGTTTGTGTAGAATTATTAATGGTCCAACATAATTAGATGATAGTAGCAAATATTATGGTTAAAAATCACTCATATAATATAGTAGCTATCACATATGGTCCAAGATAATCTGGTGATAATAACAGTTATTATGGATAAAATCACTTATCAAATAAAATCACTACAAATTGGCTGGTCTAGTGACTATATTATCTGCAGTAGTAACTATATTAAATGAGTGACTTTTTACCATAAAATTGGTAGCCTTGTGTATGGTTAAAAATCACTCATATAATATAGTTTGGAAGGGGTTGATCTTGGCTATTGTGGTTCATGCAAAAGATAAGACCTATTCTTAGGATAAGTCACAATTTTTATGCAACAAGGTCATTTCTTTATTCCACTAGCATTGTAATTACATGGAGCTACGGACACAACATTTGACACATTTGTGAAGGATTTCATGATAGCATTTATACTAGACAACAAGGTATATCACTTTCACTTTCTTAGTTTTTGATTTATGTAAAACCATGGGTCCTCCAGCTAGCTAGTGCAATCTAGAGAAGAACAATCACACTAAGTGATGTTTCTTTAGATGGTGTAGTGGTACATAGATCATTTGACTTACATTAGGGGGTTTCAAAAATAGATTTTACGGATGTCTAAGGGATTCTTAACAAACTTTGTAATATATTTTAGTGAACTCTATAACCAAACTAGAGTGTAATAATTGAAAGCTCTGTAAATTCAGTTATGGGATATTTTATCCTAATTGCATTCATTTATAAAACTCAAGCATGATGTTTAGGATGTTTGGAAATGCCGTAACTAAATAAATGATTGTTAGACAAAGTGACATATTCTCTCAAGAGGATGGAAACGTGGTTAGATGAGTCAAAATGATTTATGATTTGGTTTGCATATTCAAGATCCAAATGCACCATCTCAACAATTCTAAATTCTAAACTCAAATTCACCACCCTCTCGAGCAAATGTGCGAGTTGTTAGGCAACTAATAGTTTTGCAATTTCACATTGGTGTGGGAAATGATCAGCACCACCATGCGGCAACCAAGAAATTGATTAGAGGTCAAGGAATTTGATGCCATGAATGCAACAAATTTTTTGCAATGGGAGATCAAGTACCTTGTTTTAGTGCATGACACTCACTTTTTGATGCTGATCCAGGACCTATAGAGTCATCTTTGGATTTGCAACCTCAACAACCATTAGGGAAATTTGGAGACCTGTTGAAAATAGCTTCATTTGTGCCGGTCAAAACAAAGGAAGATAAACAATTTTGCATGGCAATGCACCATTATAGCCAAATATTGGATTATTTTGAGGACCCCAAGCATTTTGCACAGATCCATGGTGGGAATTGCAAAAAGCCCATTTAGAAATTGACCATATTTAGTTTCATGGCAACCTTTTTGATCAGGGAGGAACAAGGATTTCCTACTTCTATGGCAAGTGATAGGCTTTACAAGAAATGTTTGTGGTACATGAAATAGTACAAAGAAACTCAAGTGCTTAAGAACAAGTCTATTGGAGAAGGTCTCGCGGAGAAGGAATATGGCAAGGGGTGGAGAACCATAGAAGATAAATTGAATGAAAGAATGGAAGCCATGTTTGGGACCAAAGCAAACATAAGTCCACCTGCAATGGTAAGTTTAGGAGATTTTAATCCCACTTCAAGCAAGATTTGTGGTGAGGAGGAGGTCCATGAAGGTGCACAAGAGTGCTCACAATTCCCATCTCCTCCAGAGGTGTTGCTTCCTGACTCGGGCCCCTAGTTGGTTGCAAATACCCAAGGGGTGGAAAGTATACCAAGTGGCATGGACAATGGAATCCTATCACTCGAGGATGAGTCTCCATTTGTTCCACCAATCAAAGACTTGGCTTTCATTACACCACTGCCTTTAACTTCTACAAGGGATGTATCCGAGGGTGCTTTATCAAGCAAGAAGGGGAATGTGACCCAAAGAGGAGGAAAGGTGGAATATCTACAAGTAAGGTACGCAGGTTGTCACCTAGTATGTCACTATCTCATGATTTAGCAAAAAATACGATGTTGAAGGCAGATTCTATAGAATCCAAGGAGAAGTTACAACCAGCTGAACTAGAAGCCACCAACATGAGGATAAGAGAGAAAAAAATGATGAGAATAGAAGCAAGGCGGGTTAGATTAAAGACAGAGAAGATGAAAATTGAAATTGAGAAAAAATTGAACACAAATAGAAGGAAAGCTAGGGCAGACAAACACAAATTTAAGGAGAAGAGTTCGGAATCAAAGTGCACTCATGAAATCAAAATGAATATCATACAGGTAGGGAAAACTCTCAAGGAGATACGTAACTATTTCAAAGTTCTCACTCAGGTTCAACGTCCATCCTACTCTACTGATAGTGATAGAAAATAGTATACCAACATGTGACCTTTATTATGATTATAATAAAGATGAGTTATGGAAACTTGATAAATGCTGCTAGTCCCTAGTTGTTACCTCTTTACCACTTAGTTCCTCCCATGTTTTATCTTTGCTGCACCTAGTTTGCCCAAGATGCCACAAGTTGCCGCTCAATGCCACCCATAACTCTTTTTTGTCATTGCTTGTGGCCGCTTGATGCCACACTTTGTTAATTAAGGCCAAAGCCGCTTGTTGGTGCTCCTCAATGCTCAATTGCACTTGTAAATGGTGGTAGGCACTCGTAGGTGCTTGCAAGTGCTTGCTTTAAATTGGTGGCGCTCGTCCTAGCTTGTTTGCACTTGTCAACATTTGTAGATGCTCATTGGCATTGAGTGATGCCTGTAATGGGTTAAGTGTGGTGACTAGTGATGTGAGTGGCGTACATAGGTGCCAGGTGATGTTCTATTTGATGCACAAGGCACAATTGAATATATAGCACATGAAAATATGAGAGTTAAACAAAATTATGAGAATTTCACAAGTGTAAACTAAAATAAATATGATTATAAAAGATCAATGTATACATGGAGATATGTATATAAATGAGGAGCCAATAAAACCTAAACATGTGATTATGTGTAAAAGACCGTGACCGAGGAGAGAAATAAGAGAATAGAAGCTCACATTGGGATACTTTAATGAGGGACAACTCCGCATGCCGAGCATGAACTTCGGCTTGTGTATTTATAGGGATCATACAAGGCTCTTGAGAAGCTTCTCAAGAAGCTTCCTTCTAGAATTTTTTTACTTCTAGAAGTTGCTTACTTGGCATGCAAGCTAAGCTAGTTGGAACCTTCTAAAAGCTTCCTTCTAGAAGCTACTTACTTGAAGTGCAAACTAAGCTAGCCGGGAAGCTTCCCAAGAAGCTTCCTAGATACTTCTGAAATATTCTAGACTAATTTGTCTTATTTTCTACTTTGTTAACCCTAGTAACTTTATTGCTAAACTCCTATTACATATTCCTCCACCACTAGTTGATGATGTCCTCGTTGCCATTGAAGCTTCAAACTCTTGGATGGCCCTTTGTGCATTCTGGAGGTGAGAAAGAGGTTCCCATTTGGCATCATGAAGAGGATACCCTTTCCAAAGGACCTTGTATTCTGTATGTTGTTGGCGTCCTCGTTGAATGTAGCAATGTGCAAGGATACAATCAACTTTGTACTCCTCATGATCATTGATAGGGATGGGAGGAAGAGGTTGGACACAAGAGGAAAAAGAAGATGGGTTAAGAACAAAAGGGTTTCAACTTGGAAATGTGAAAGACATGGTGGATGCGCATATGACAAGGTAAGGCAAGTCGATAAGCAACAAGAGAGATGATTTGGGTGACATCAAAGTGTCCTATCCAATTAGAGGCAAGTTTACAAACTTGGGAATCAAGTGGGAGGGGTAGGTGACTAGAGGATATCATGACTTTATCATCAACTTCAAAGGTGAGATCACGACAATGGTGGTCTGCTTTATTTTGATGATTTTGAGCAACAAGGAGGTGAGATTTGGCTTGTTGGAGAGATTGGGATATGGTGGTCAAGAAGGTTGAAGTATGAGGGACTTGAGATAGAGGAGGAGTAAGAAGAGAATATGGAACAAGCAGATCTTGGCCAAAATTGAGAAAGAAGGGAGAAAATCCGGTGCTTGCCTGTTTGGAATTACTATAGGCAAATTCTACAACTGCAAGACATTCATCCCAATTGGTATGGTGGACATTGACAAAGGTACATAGCATATCCTCCAAGGTATGATTGCATGTTTGGTTTGTCCATCAGTTTGAGGATGATAGGCCATGGACAAAGTAAGCTTGGTGTTGAGTATTTAGAAGAGTGCTTGCCAAAACTTCCCAGTAAATCAAGGATCACAGTTGGAGATGAGTACATGTGGCATCCCATGATGCTTTAAGACATTGTTGAAGTAGATTTGTGCTAAGGTTGGAGCATCCACGGTATCAATGGTTGGTGCCAAGTGGATTTGCTTATTGAGCTTATCCACAAACACCACGATTGTTGTGTGTCCTTGCTTTGTCTGGGGCAAGGATGTGATGAGATCCAAGCTCATGTGTTCCCATTGAGTGGATGGAATGGGGAGTGGTTGAAGGAGTCCACTTGGCTTCTATTTGTTGGCCTTGTTACATTGGCAGCTCTCACACGATTGGACAAACTCTCAAACATCTTGTGTCATGTTGGGCAACTACCATTGGCGTTGGAGGGTACCCAAGGTCTTGTCCACACCATGTGCCTAGCTATTGGTAAATCATGGGCTTCTTGAAGGCGTACAAGTTAGAGATCACCTTTGGCTAGAACATTGATCTGGTCCTCATGGAATAGAAGGCCTTCCTTGAAGGAGAAGGTGTTGTACTCCTTATCACATGTTGTAAGACGACCATGTACCATTTGGAAGATGGGATCTTGTTGTATAGCTGACCGAAACTCATTTTGGACCTTGGAGTCAATTGACACCATTGTAATTGCTATTGTGATAAGAGGAAGAAATTTCAAATCAGGTCGTCGTGATAGATCATTAGGGATGACATGGACCCAACCTGGTTTGTACTTAAGTTTGATGTCAAAAAATTGGAGTTCTTCCTCCCATCAAGGATGTAGACTCTTCATGTGTTCCAAGTGTAAGGTCTACAACAATGGTTTGTGATCAATCAGTATGATCACTTGTTTTCCCAAGAGATCATGCCTCCATACTTTGGTGGCATATACCAGGGCAAGTTGTTCTTGGTCTCAAACAAAGTAATTTCTTTCATCCACATTGAGTTAGCAAGACACAAAGGCAATGGGATGTAGTCCATCTGGGAATTCCTATTGCAACATGGCTCCAATTGCAAAGTTGGAAGCATCAAAATCAACCACATAGGGTAGTTGAGGATCATATGGTTGAAGGATGGGTCTTGAAGACACCATATGTTTCAATTTATGGAATGCTTCTTTGTGCTTGGTGGTCCATTGGAAGCTTGAGTTCTTCTCCAAGAGGTCAATCAATGGTGCAGCCACATGAGCATAATAATGAATGAACCATTGGTAAAAACTGGCCAATCCATTAAATGCCTATACTTCTATAGTATCCTTTGGAGTAGGCCAATCAATAATGGCCTTGATTTTCTCCTCTTCCATCTTGATCCCCTCGGATGAGATCTTGTGACCCAAGAAGGTAACTTCCTTTTGTCAAAAGGCACACTTTGACTTCTTGCAATAAAATTTCCATTGTCATAGTTGTCTTAAGACTTCTCACACATGATTCATGTGTTCTTCCTCTATCTTGCTATAGATTAAGATATCATCCAAGAACACCATCACATAGCAATCCAATAGTCCATCCAACACCCAATGCATCTGATTCATGAAGACTGCTGGAGAAATAATGAGCCCAAAAGGTAGAACTCTCCACTCAAAATGCCCATACCTTGTGCGAAAGGTATTCTTTTGCACATCCACTCTATCAATGGGGATTTGCCAATAGTCACTACAAAGACTCAGTTTGGAAAAATATTGTGCTCCACTCAATTGATCAAATAAGTCATCAATCCAAGGCAAGGGACATGGATTGTAAAAGACCAAGACCGAGGAGAGAAATAGGAGAATAGAAACTGACATTGGGACACTTGAATGCGGGAAAACTCCGAATGCCTAGCATGAGCTTTGGTTTTGGTATTTATAGGTAGCACACAAAGCCCTTGAGAAGCTTCTCAAGAAGCTTCCCCAAGCCGCTTTCTTAAAGTGTGAGCCAAGTTAACTAGGAAGTTTCTCAAGAAGCTTCCTTCTAGAAACCACCTACTTGGTGTGCAAGCTAAGCTATTTAGAAGCTTCTAGAAGCTTCCTTCTAGAAGCTACCTACTTGGAGCGCAAGTTAACTAGTTAAGAAGCTTCCTAAGAAGCTTCCTAGTTATATATTCCCCCATTGCTAGTTGGTGATGTCCTCATTGCCATTGAAGCTTCAAACTCTTGGATGGCCATCTGTGCATTTTGGAGGTGAGAAAGAGGTTCTTATGTGGCATCATGAAGGGGATCCCCTTTCTAAAGGACCTTGTACTCTATATGTTGTCGGTGTCCTTGTTGGATGTGGTGACGTGCAAAGATACGATCAACTTTGTACTCCTCATGATCATTGATAGGGATAGGGGGGGGGGGGGGGGGAGGAGGTAACACTCAAGAGGAAAAAGAGGAGGGGTTAAAAAAAAAGAGTCTCAACTTGGAAACATGAAAGACAAGATGGATGTGCATATGACAAGGCAAGGCAAGTCAATAGGCAACAGGAGAGACAATTTGGATGACATCAAAAGGTCCTATCTAATTAGGGGCAAGTTTACAAACTTGGGTATCAAGTGGGAGGAGTAGATTACTAGAGGATAGCATAACTTTATCATAGACTTCAAAGGTGAGATCACAATGATGGTGGTCCACATATTGTCTTTGATGATTTTGAGCAACAAGGAGGTGAGATTTGGCTTGTTGGAGAGATTTGGATATGGTGTTCAAGAAGGTTGAAGTATGAGGGACCTAAGACGGAGGAGGAGCAACAAGAGAATCTGGGACAAGCAGATCTTGGCCAAAATTGAGAAAGAAAGAAGAGAATCCGATGCTTGCCTATTTAGAATTGTTTGTTTGCAAACTCCACAACTACAAGACATTCATCTCAATTGGTATGGTGAATGTTGACGAAGGCACAAAGCATAGCCTCCAAGGTATGATTGCATGTTTGGTTTGTCCATCAGTTTGAGGATGATAGGCTATGGACAAAGCAAGCTTGGTGCCAAGTATTTGGAAGAGAGCTTGCCAAAACTTTCCGGTGAAGCAAGGATCACGGTTGGAGATGAGTATACGTGGCATCCCATGATGTTTGAAAACATTATCAAAGTAGAGTTGCGCCAAGGTTGGAGCATCCACAACATCAACTGTTGGTGCCAGATGGATTTGCTTACTAAGCTTATCCACAAACACCACAATTGTTGTGTGATCTTGTGTGTCTTAGGCAAGGAGGTGATGAGATCTAAGCTCACATTTTCCCAACGAGTAGTTGGAATGGGAAGTGGCTGAAGGAGTCCACTCGGCTTTTGGTTATTGGCCTTGTTGTGTTGACAACTGTCACACGATTGGACAAACTCCCAAACATCTTGTGTCATGTTGGTCCACCACCATTGGCGTTGGAGGGTACCCAAGGTCTTGTCCACCTCCATATGACCAACTACTAGTAGATCATGGGCTTCCTAAAGGCAAGTAAGTCAGAGATCACCTTTGGCTGAAACATAGATTCCAATCCGCATGGAATAAAAGGCCTTCCTTGAAGGAGAAGGTGTTGTACTCCTTGTCACGTGATGTCAAACAACCATGTACCATTTGGAAGAAGGGATCTTGTTGTAAAGTTGACCAAAACTCATTATGGATCTTGGAATCAATTGACACCGTTGTAATTGCCACCATGATGAGAAAAAGAGACTTTAAATCAGGTTGTTGTGATAGAGCATCAGGGATGACATGGAATTGACCAGGTTTGTACTCAAGTTTGATGTCAAACATTTGATGATGTCGACTCGTCATGTGTTCCAAGTGTAAGGTCTGCAACAATAGCTTGTGATCAATTTGCATGATCACTTGTTTCTCCAAGAGATAATGCCTCCATACATTGGTGGCATATATCATTGCAAGTTGTTCCCAATCTCAAGCAGAGTAATTTCTTTCAGCTATACTTAGTTGGCAAGACACAAAGGCAATGGGATGAAGTCCATTTGGGAATTCTTGTTGCAACACATCTTCCATTGCAAAGTTAGAAGCATCAAAATCAACCACACAAGGTAGTTAAGGATCATATGGTTGAAGAATGTGTGTCGAAGACACCATATGCTTTAACTTCTAGAATGCTTCTTTATGCTTGGTGGTCCACTGGAAGCTCAAGTTCTTTCCCAAGAGATCAGTCAATGGTGCAGCCACATGAGCATAATTGTGGATGAATTGTCGGTAAAAACTGGCCAATCCATTGAATGCCCGTACTTCTATAGCATCCTTTGGGGTAGGCCAATCAGTAATAGCCTTGATTTTCTCTTCTTCTATCTTGATCCCCTCCGATGAGATGTTATGAACCAAGAAGGTGACTTCCTTCTACCAAAAGGCACACTTTGACTTCTTGTAGTAAAATTTCCATTGTCATAGTTGTCTTAGGACTTCTCGCACATGATTCATGTGTTCTACCTCTATCTTACTACAGATTAAGATATCATCCAAGAACACTAGCATGGACCAATCCAATAGTCTATCCAACACCCGATGCATTTGATCCATGAAGACTATTGGAGCATTAGTGAGTCCAAAAGGTAGAACTCTCCACTTGAAATGCCATACCTTGTGCAAAAGGCAATCTTTTGCACATCCTCTCTATCAATAGGAATTTGCCAATAGCCGCTACAAAGATCCAACTTGGAAATGTAGCATACTCCACTTAGTTGATCAAGCAAGTCATTGATCCAAGCCAAGGGATATGCATTCTTCATGGTTTGCTTATTGAGCACATGATAATCAATACAAAAACAAAGTCCTCCATCCTTCTTTGGAACAAATAGTACCGGTGCTCCCCAAGGAGAGGTGTTATGTCGTATGAAGTCCTTCTCTAACAACTCTATAAGTGTTGTTTGCAACTCCTCCAACTCCTTTGGTGAGAGCCAATAGATCGGTCTACTCACTAGAGTACTCCTTGGTGGAAATAACTTGATCTTGAAGGGCATACCTTGATTGAAGGGTAATCCCTTTGACAAATCATCCAGAAACACGTCCGCAAACTCCTAAATTATCCAATCAACCATTGCTTGATGAGGCCCTTGGCCCTCCTTAGATTTTTTGTGTGCAATTGGCTTGATCCACACTACAAATACAAACTTATATCTTCCTCCAAAGCTTGCTCTATGGTTGCTTTACTAACCAACTTCCCTTCCAAGGACTCATCTCTCCTCCAAGCTTGCTCCATGGTTGCCAACCTAGGAAACTTCCCATCTTGGGATGCATCTTCCTTCAAGGTTTGCTCTATGGCTACCTTCTCGACAAAGTTCTCATCTTGGGACTGACTATTCTTAGATGTCTTACTAAGAGGTGCCAAACTACCTAATCATAAATTCCTACCTTGGTGTTGTACTTGAATTTTTCATCGGGTCCAATCAAATTGAACCTTATGATGTTCAAGCCAAGGTAGACCCAGAATGATTTCATAGTGTAGAGATGCCACTACAAACCTCATACACTCCAAATACTCATTCCCAATCTTGAAGGTAACAAGATGTGAGGTGCAGAATGTAGAACCCTTTCTACAATCCGCCATCATCAAAGTCTTCCAATCACTAGCTTGATAGGAATACCCAATTCCTTTGCTACTTGCATAAATATGCAATTCTTTGAACTTCCAAAATCAACCAAAATCCTACAACCCCGATTAGATATTGTACCTTGCAAGTGAAGCAAACTTGCATAGGTCGAGCCTTCAATCCCATTAGAACTAATCAAGCTCTTAGTAGGTAGCTCAAAATCTCCTATTGGGATTCCTTGTTTCCTTGATCATTCTGTTCCACAAACTCCATCTGGGCAACTTGTTGAGGTTGCCCATTCCTAAGTGTGCATTTAGCAATACAATGTTCATTTTGGCGACAATAAAAACAACCTCCATTTTGTCGCAATCTTTCTCTACTATACCAAGTGGACTTTGTTGGATAACATCAATCTCCATTGGTCTCGGTTCTTCCACCCATGCATATTGTACTGGTAGGCCTTGTGTAGGTCAAGGTCAAGACCAAGTTGTTGCCACCAAGGAATCAAAGTGCTCAGTCAATTGCATGGCTTTGTCTATATTTTGTGGTTCCCGCATGGTCACCTCTAATTTGGTTTGTGACTTCAATCCCTGCACAAATTGATCTAGAACTTCACCTTCTTGTATATCTAGAATATGCATGATGATGTTTTGAAATTGTGTGATATAGCTCCTTACTAAGCTAACTTGCTTCAACTCTGCTAATTTATCTCGTGCGGCTTGGGTGGCATTTATAGTTTGAAATTGACCCAATATTGTATCCTTGAATTCTGCCCATATCAAAATTGGTGCAACAATCTGTCATTCTGCTCGCTCTACTTGGAATTGCCACCAAAGTTTTGCCACACCATCTAATTGGCTAGAGGCCATGAGAATTTGTTTCCATTCATCTTGAAGATTGGTGGCTTCAAAGTAACATTTGCAATCAAACACAAAATTCTCCATTGTGCTCGGAAGATTCTTGCCTTCAAACACCTTGGGTTTTGGAAATTGAATGCAATCTACTCCATCTTGAATTGGTGCTCTCTCTATATGTTCTTGTTGTTGCTGATCTTGTTCATCCAGCAATCGAGTAAGGTGCTCAATTTGTTACTGCATCACAAGGATAACATCTGGGAGTTCTGCCATAACTACTACTCTATCCCACTACTCCCAATTTATCTAATTGATTAGCACATAGATGCAGCACGTCCACCGTTCTCCATAAGTTACAACCGAAAGTATCAAGGGTTCCTTAGACATGGTCATCATATCTAGAAAATCCTGCCCAAAGCACGGGGTGATGAATTGTGTGAAACAATGCTTAGGTAATATCTTGATATAAAAATTCTAGTGGTTTGGTGGAAGTAGATTTGGTGGTCCACAAATTCCATCCATCACATTCTTGCTTTGATACCAATGTAAAAGACCAAGATCAAGGAGAGTAATAGGAGAATGGAAACTCACATTGGGACACTTGAATGATGGGAAACTCCAAATGCCTAGCATGACCTTTGGCTTTGGTATTTATATGTAGCATACAAAGCCCTTGAGAAGCTTCTCAAGAAGCTTCCCTGAGCCGCTTTCTTAAAGTGCAAGCCAAGTTAACTAGGAAGCTTCTCAAGAAGCTTCCTTCTAAATGCCGCCTACTTGGCATGCAAGCTAAGCTAGTTAGAAGCTTCTAAGCTTAAAGCTTAAAGCTTCTAGAAGCTTCCTTCTAGAAGCTACCTGCTTGGGGCACAAGTTAACTAGTTGAGAAGCTTCCTAAGAAGCTTCCTAGATGCTTCTAGAATATTCTAGGCTAATTTGGCTTATTCTCTACTTTTTTAAGCCTTACTAACTATGTCGTTAAACTCCATATTGTTACATGCATTCTTCATTGTTTGCTTATTGAGCCCATGATAATCAATATAGAAACAAAGTCCTCCATCCTTCTTTGGAATGAATAGTGTTGGTGCTCCCTAAGGAGAGGTACTATGTCGTATGAAGTCCTTCTCAAACAACTCTGTAAGTGTTACTCGCCACTCCTCCAACTCCTTTGGTGAGAGCCTATAGATTGGTCTACTCAATAGAGTACTCCTTGGCAATAACTTAATCTTGAAGGGCATACCACAATCAGAGGTAATCTCCTTGGCAGATCATCTAGAAACATGTCGGAAAAATCCTGAACTATCTGATCAACCCTTGCTTGATGAGGTTCTCAGCTCTTCTTAGATTGTCCTTGTGCAATCAGCTTGATCCACACCACAAAAACAGACCTATCTTCCTCCAAAGCTTGCTCAATGGTTGCTTCACTAACAAAATTCCCATATAGAGACTCACCTCTCTTCAAAGCTTGCTCCATGGTTGCCTTCCTGGCAAACTTCCTATCTTGGGGCTCCTCTCCCTTCAAGGCATGCTATATGGCTACCTTCTCAACCAACTTCTCATCCTGGGATTGACTATTCTTAGGTGTTTTATTTAGAGGTGCCAAACAACCTAATCAGAAATTCCTACCTTGGTGTTGTACTTGAATTTATTGTCGGGTCCAATCAAATTGAACCTTATGAAGCTCAAGCCAAGGTAGTCCTAGAATGACATCATAGTGTAGAGGTGCCACTACAAACCTCATACACTCCAAATACTCCTTCCCAATCTTAAAAGTAACAAGATGTGAGGTACAAAATGCATAACCCCTTCTACCATCTGCCATCATCAATCTACTTCCAATCATTGGCTTGATAAGAATACCCAATTCCTTTTCTACTTGCATAGACATGCAATTCTTTGAACTTCCAAAATCAACCAAAATCCTACAACCCTAATTAGATATTGTACCTTGCAAGTGAAGCAAACTTGCATGGGTTGAGCCTTCAATCCCATTGGAACTAATCAAGCTCCCAATAGGCGGCTCAAAATCTCCTATTGGGATCCCTTGTTTCCCTGATCATTCTATTCCACAAATTCCATTTGGGTAACTTGTCGAGGTCACCCATTCTTGAGTGGACATTCAACAATGCGGTATCCAACTTGATGACAATAAAAACAACCTCCATTTTGTTGCAATCTTTCTCTATCCTCTGTACCAAGTGGTCTTTGTTGGAAAACATCAATCTCCATTGGTGCCGGTTCCTCCACCCGTGTGTAGTGTACTGGTAGGCTTTGTGTAGGTCGAGGTCAAGACCAAGTTGTTGCAACCGAAACCGAAGTGCTCAGCCAATTGCATGGCTTCTTCTATGTTTTGTGGTTCCCGCATGGTCACCTCCAATTTGGTTTGTGTTTTCAATCCCCACACAAATCAATCCAGAACTTCACCTTCTTGTATATCTAGAATTTGTATAATGATGTTCTAAAATTGTGTGATGTAGCTCCTTATAGAGCTAATCTGTTTCAACTCCACTAGTTTATCTTGTGCAGCTCAAGTGGCATTTATACTTTAAAATTGACCAAGTATTGCATCCTTTAATTCTATCCATGTGAGAATTGGTGCAGCAATTTGTCATTCAACTCGCTCTACTCAGAATCTCCTTCCAAGTTTTGCACACCATCTAATTGGCTAGAAGCCAAGAGAATCTATTTCCATCTATCTTGAAGGTTGGTGGCTTCAAAGTAACATTAGTAATCAAATACAAAATTCTCCACTATTCCCAAAAGATTCTTGCCTTCAAACACCTTGGGTTTTGGAAATTGGATGTGATCTTCTCCATCTCAAATGGGTGCTCTCTCTATATGTTCTTGTCATTGTTACTCTCGTGCACCCAACAATCAAGTAAGGTGTTTGATTTGTTGCTACATTGCAAGGATAACGTCCGGTATTGCTACCATAGCTACTACTCTATCCCACTACTCTCAATTTATCTAATTGATTAACACATAGATGCAGCACGTCCACCGGTCTCTATAAATTAGGACTAGAAGTATCAAGGGTTCCTCAAACAAGGTGATCATATGTAAAAAGCCTTGCCCAAAATGCAAGGTGATGAATTGAGTGAAATAATGCTTGGGTAATATCTACACATGAAAATCCCAATGGTTTGGTGGAAGTGGATTTGGTGATCTATAAATTCCATCCATCCCATTCTTGCTCTAACACCAATGTAAAAGATCATGATTGAGTGTAATACCAAGAACTAGCCATATGATCTAGATGTGAAATTCGGTTTGGTAACATTTGGAATGATGTTATACATGATGTTCAAAATAGATCAGATAGAAATATCACCAAAAGGGTACTTCTACAAATAGGGCAGAAAACCAAAATAGATTTGAAAACCTTAGAACCAATAGCTAGACATATGATTTGAAGGTGAGAATTAGGTTGGTAACATCTGGAAGGATGTTATACATGATGGACTGAATAGATCAGAAAGAGGTATCACCAAAAGTGGACTTCTACTAATAGAATTGGAACCAAAATATGCCTAAAATCTTTGAAGGCAATTTCAAACGCCTAAACGGATGAATTAGGCCTCAAAACTGTGTACATTCCTCCCCTACAACAAAGGAAAGTTTGGCCTTCCCTCCCCTTTGCTTTGTCTCATCGAGAGCTTTCCAATGGTACCTCACCCATGTGATTTTGAGATTCTTATAGGAAGATTCCCTAAAAGATTCCCTTTGGTCAAAGCTTGTTTGACCAACCAGATAGGACCAGGACCAACATGTCACCCATCCAAGTAAGTCATCAAAGGATGGAGCTTGCTGACATGCCACCTATCTATGTACCTAATCCTATGGTGGCGCTTCATTGGAGGAGATCCGCTTTGCCTATATAATAAAGAGAAGGTGCTCCTTTGGAGCATAGGAGTCTGAGTGTGAAAATGTGTGTTTATCATGGTGTGTTTCTCTTCAGGTCTCCTATCCTTGGAGTATTACATTGAGGAGAGAAATAGGAGAATGGAAGCTCACATTGGGACACTTGAATGAGGGAAAACTCTGAATGCCTAACATGAACTTTGGCTCTTGTATTTATAGGGATCATACAAGGCTCTTGAGAAGCTTCTCATGAAGCTTCCTTGAGCCGCTTTCTTGGAGTGCAAGCCAAGTTAATTGGGAAGCTTCTCAAGAAGCTTCCTTCTAGAAGTTTCTTACTTGGCATGCAAGCTAAACTAGTTAGAACCTTCTAGAAGCTACTTACTTGAGATGCAAGCTAAGCTAGCTGAGAAGCTTCCCAAGAAGCTTCCTAGATACTTCTAGAATATTCTAGGCTAATTTGTCTTATTTGTTACTTTTTTAGTCCTACTAACTTTGTTGCTAAACTCCATATTGTTACACTATAATAGAGGAGGAGGTGGAGAAGAAGAGGGGGATGCACCATGGTGTCTAAGAGCTACTACTGCGTCCTCAAGTCTACGACAGTAGACATGATGTTGAATTCTAAATGGACTCAATGACCACCATAAGGATCATTCACTCTCATCCAAGTCTTGGTGTTTGATATTGCTAGCAAGAAGAGAATATGTGTCACTATTATAAGAACTCAATCTACCTAATGTCCACTCCTCTTCTGCCCAACTAATAGTAGGCCTATTGTCATGGACAAGTCTATCTAAAGCACTCATCAAAGGGTCAAATGACCAAGTGTATGATGCTCTCTATACCCTATAATGACCGAAGTGGGGTCAGGTGGATAATATCATGTGGATGGTTCTTATATAAGAGAGTGCACAACTATCTATGATCAAAATATCACAAAGAGGTAAACCTAATGAAGTAAGATGCTCATATGATCTAACTCTAAGTCCTCTGAACTCAGAATCTTGTTGGATATCTACATAACACAAACAGGCCATGAGGCAAGACCCGGTGTGAACTCCCTCCGGGAGTTCAGATCACTCCCACATGCTTTGAACCAACCACTCCACTCCATCCGGAGTATGATCTATCCACAAGATAACTTCAAAGCGTAGCAAAAAAAACTGGATAAAATGGCTAACATTAGGATGGACTACCCACCCTACAAACCCACCTTGTGTGTGAGGGCACCAACCATGCCTAGTTGTCTTGCTCTCCCATGCACGGAAACAATTAGCACCATGAATCCATAATGATGCCACATAAATAACATCCACAATAATAATCTTCTTCTATAAGAAGCTTGGGAAGAGGATACATGGAATATACTCTCTAGATAGACGAATCCTCTCTCTAAACTTAGTCTGAGTTCCTTGAGTTTCCACACTATGAGGTAACACATGGGTGGCATCAATTTGGGTCTGCATCTCATGACGAGTATGGGTCTGGCAAGCAATAGTATGTAGTCTTGGTCCAAGGTAAGCCACACGAGCCCTCATTTGAGCTAGACTACTCTCACTCTCCTCTACCTGAACATGTGCACTCTTGCACCTCTCTATAGCATATGCTTACTCTTGTGCCTAATTTTGTAATTGGACCCTATAACCCCTTGCCATGGCAGCGGCACCTAGTATGTCAAAGTCCAAGTCAGCTAATCTCTGCTCTCTCTCCATCTCAAAAGTGAGCAAGGTCTGATGCCTCTCCTCCTTTGCAATAAGTAAATCCTCTTGCTCACAAAGGAGTCTCTCTCGCTCTAGCAATAATCTCTCTCTCCTCTACGCTCTCTATTATAATCTTGTGCTCAAGCAATAATCTCTCTCTCTCCTCTAGACTCCCCAATCTACTCTCGTGCTCAAGCACTAATCTCTCTCTCTCCTCTACACTCTCCAATCTACTCTCACACTCTAGGAGATTTCTCTCTCTACACTCAACCACTTGAACATAATGATCTTAAATACGACTGATGTCAACTCAACAAGAAGGAGATGAAGGTACTCTAAAATGCATGGGGTCACCTACCCCCTCTACAAATGGAGAAAGTGGTGAAAGGGAAGAAGAGGGAAAAAGAGCTATCTCAACAAAGGGTAAGGGTTGTGTCTCAACACAAATCTATTGAACACCTATTCACAAGTGGTACATTTAGTTATCCATCAAGTATAAATTCATATTAGAATTTCAGAAATACACCAAGTTCACAAGTTCACTAATTAAAGCTTCTTAAATCAACTCATTTATTAAATTTATGTATTTTATATACAAAAGAACTTTGTTAGTTTTCCAACATACAAATAAATAAATAAATATATATATATATATATATATATATATATATATATATATATGATAAACTCAAACCTAATCAACTACTCACCATCCTCATCCTCCCCATCATCAGTAGTCTAGTCCTCATCCGAGCTATCTGCGTCCTCATGATCATCATCATGCTCTCCCTTGTGTATAATCTCCTCCTCTCCATCACTTAGGTACATCACGTCCTCCTCTAGAATGAAACCTCTCTCCACAAAGAAATGAGTGAGTATCTACCCAAGGAAGGTGACCCTGAACCTGCGCCTCTTAGGACTACTCAATTGGCTTTGCAAACTCCCCACCTGTGCAATGATAGCTCTAAATGCTAACTCTCCCCAATCATAATCCTCCACACCAAATCTCCTCAACTTGGTCTTGGTGTTGAGTACCAAATGCACATGTACAATCTTGGGCCTAATAGTGGGTGCAACAAGTGCACCCATCAACTGGAAGAAAGCTCTAAACGCAGGATACACACATTGCCTTGCAAGATATCTTCTTGCAACCCTGTCCCTTTGTGGAAACCAGTCTAAAACAATTGTGTAAGGAATTGTCTTCTGTCTTGGTGTTCTCCTTTTGGCATGGCAAATGCATCTCTAACTATATCTACGGTCAATTGAAACTATCACCCTCTTACAAAACCTATGCAAGAGACCTTGTCCCACAAACTCACAGACTCCATACATGGAAGGACCTGCAAAACTCACCAAGAAAATTTACTTAAACCTCAATCATATAGACTCAAGACACTGGGTGCCACTTGCTGCCACCCCCGGATAGGAAAATAGTAGCAAAAGTTGTTGAGGGCCGCTTGTCGCCGCCAAGGGCGCCGCTCAGGGATGCCCAAAGGCATGCATGAGCAGTTGCACCTTGTGGGGCATTGGGAGGTCACCCAATGCTGTGCATCAATGAGTGTTGCCCCCCGGCAATACAACTCAAAGGCGCAATAGCGTTGGAAGCCACTGCGGGACAGTGGTTTTTGAGAAGGACCACCAAATGTTGTTGGGTGACGCTCGGAGCCATTGGTAGGCGCTCATGCAAAGGGATTAGGGTTAAGGGTTTAGGGTCAATGCCTGATGGCACTGGGGGGCACCGGGAGGTGCTTTGGGGCAAGGCTTGGAGCATTGACAATTTGGAGGCCTAACATGCATAAATCACAATCTTGAGGTGTTGGAACATGTGAAAGTAGAGAGAAATGAAGAGAAAACAATTAAGAATGTTTGAAGAATACCTTTGGATGTGGGTAGTCAAGTCCAAGTGTAATTCACAGTCCTATTACATCTAGATCGGCCTCCCAAATTCCAGAGACAGCAGTTCAAATCTGATGTTTGTCCAACCAGCACCACTTGATGAAATTTGTTGGGTGTCGAATAGTATGAAAAGCTATGAGCCAATCTCCTTCCTTAGTATTTCTCATGTCAAGCCTGTCAACTATCTTTTCATATCCAAAGAGTTCTGCCATGGTTCAAATTCAGTCTGCTCTTCTTGGAAAATCTCTCTTCTCTATCTCTCGAATCCTCTCCTTCTCTCTTGCTCTTTCTCTCAAATTTCCTGCTCTTTCTCTTGAATCTTGAATGCTCTCTTCCTCTCAAATTCTGAATTTTGCTCTTCCTCTAAAAGTTCCAACTCTCTCCTTCAACAACAAGTTTGCTTGCCTCCTTTGAGTTTGCCTCTTTCAATTTTGCCTCCTTCAAACACACCCCACGCACCAAAATGACTCCTTCAAACACCCCACACTAGCAGCAAAATGACTCCCAAACACCCCACACCCACACACTCACAAAATGACACACTCACAATATGATTCCTTTGAACACCCACCCATGTAGTGAAATGACTTCTGTTCAAATCTGAATTTTTATATAGCCCCACGCTGGAAAGAAAGTTTGAATATCCAAACATCCTAAATGTGCACATTAGGAAAAATCAATATTTGAGAGGAAAGAACTGAAATCTTCAGTGGCAATATGTGGCACTCCACGTTGCCAACGGGCACACCCAAGCATTATAATTATTGCACAATGCCTACCACCACCTACCAGCACTACTCACCACCGACGGATGCAATAATATTTTCAGTAGGAGGGCAGTCCCTAGCATCTTCTACCGTCAACAAGTGCCATTGCGTGGCTCCTTATGGGCGGCATCGATTGGCATCAATTGGCACAAAGAAAAAAATTTTGTAAGTTGGAGGGTGGACCCCAATGTGTATGAGCACAATTGCACTGCGTCTATTGTGTCTCCAAGCGCCATGGGGCCACTTGATATTTTTTCCAACAACATATAGCTACTTTGAAGTGTACACTTGCCCAACACCACACCACACCACACCATGTAAGTGTTAGCTCAAGCACTACAAATGTACAAGTTAAGCCCCTGAGAATTATTTTTTCATCCCACTAATTCTTATTCCAATATTACATAAAGATACATTCATGGTCTAAGTTAGAGACTCATTGTCTAAGTTACAGGAATATGGGATATGAGATGAGGAATTGAAAAATAAATAAGTTATTTTATGGAAACTCTCTCAATAGAGTATATCATCATTGTGATAATCAAGGTAGTGTTGCATCACCCTTGATCTACTTTCGTCTCTACCAAGTTCTATACCATGAAAAATCATTTGTGAATCTATTTCTTTTTCGTTTGTAAATCCGCCATCGTCATCTGACCAAAGGTCTGACCCATTGATTAAAAAATTATGTACAATAATACACACATACACCCACTTTAACAAATAAGCATTTCTACTATTGTCTTTGAGTTGCACTCTTAACTCACAAAGAGAATGCAATCTAGCTTTCAATACTCTTATACAATGCTCATTTATCACTCTTGCCTTTGCCAAATGTTTATTAAACTCTTGCTTGTCCTCTGATTGGGCTTGCTTGAAAGCGAGGACTAGGTGATGCATGGGTACATAACCTGAATCACCTAAAAGGTACTCCTTTGCCTCAAAAGTGCGACAACTCCTTCTTTGGTTCAAATCATTCCATAGTGATGATTTTTTCAAACAAGTCATGTCATGACATGATCTTAACATTCTTGCAAATAAACAAATCAACTTATACTTTTAGTAATCCATACAAAGAGGATCACCAATGCATTGAAAAGATACCTAACAAAACAACACATACTTACCTTGAGAAAAATGTATAATTCTCCTTTTATCATCACAAATCACTTGGCCATTTATAGAATATGAACCCTTGCGGCTGAAATATATTTCCCCATCCACTGTTGGTCAAGCTGCAAGAGCAAACAATGTTCCATCTACCAAACCAACACAACCAGGAAAAGCATTGTGTGCAAAAACATTAGATATCCTCCTCCTCTCCTCAAGCTCGGGCCAAGCAACTTGACTCCTCATCACATCTAATATAGCTATCATAACTCTATCAATAAAAGCTATTGTTGAACCAACACTAATGCCCCAAATATTTAAACCCCATACAACACAAGATCCATTGCCCAAATCTATCCAAGGCTAGGGCAACTTGGATCCACACGGGTGTTTGCTCTCTTTGGTACCTTTTCTCAAAAATTGTGTGTCTTAATCAAATCCACTAATGTTGAAAAAGAATTGACATCCATTCTAGTAAGCTGGAAAAAGGCCTTAGAATCAAGATTTCTAAAATACTCCATCACAAATTCTCTACTACAAGGGTAAGTAACACGGGGTTCCAAGTATCGATGAGTATATGCATACTCCCACCCACTAATAAGAAATTCTAGCATATCTAAATCTCCTCCTAATTCTTTGTCTTCATCTTCTAATCCTTCTAGCGATATCTCCAAATCTAACCAAATTATCCATTGAATACATTTTCTTATATTTCTAGTTAGTTCTACACAAGTGCTCCCTCCCGCATGACTTTACTCTGAATTTTTATTCACCTCCCTCTTGGCATGACTTGACTCTAGATTTTTATTCACCACATATAACTCCTTATTGGGCAAAGTTGCATCTTTATTCTTTATGTTTATTCATCTTCCTCTTGGCATGACTTGACTCTGGATTTATTCACCACATATAACTCCTTATTGAGCAAAGTCACATCTCTAGTCACATCTCTATTGTGTGCACAAATAAAAAAAGAACCTTGTAAATTTTGGCAAAGGGGTATCTCTATTCTCTGCGCACAGAACACAAAAACAACCTTGTAAATTTAAGCAAAGGGGCATCTTGATTCTCTATGCATAGAACAAAAAAAAACCTCAAAATTTTTGGCAAAGGTGCATCTCTATTCTCTGCACACAAAAAACAAACAATCTCATAATTTTCATTCCGTAACAAGAACAAAAGTTCATGAATTTCATTTCATCACTCAAGGGGGAACAAGTGCATACATTTCATAGTCGTACCAAGAGACAAAAATCATAAATGAAATTTTTTTAAATAATGGAATCAAGAATTTTGGAAAGAAACCCTTCAAACATAATCACTCCTCCTTCTAACCTTCCCAAAACCCGCCCTCAAATCTTCCCACTCCAAACCAATTCACTCCCCCTTCCAACTCTGGCTACGGGTCTCTCAAATCTTCTTTTGTTGTCAAAATTCACTCCCCTTCCAACTCTGGCTATAGGTCTCTCAAATCTTCTTCCACTGTCAATTTTTGCATGCCCTCAAATCTTTCAACTCATGGTCCCTCCAATCTTCCTCAGTGGTCAAAACTCTCATTCCTAGTCATCTAGTGCATAAATCTGTCAACTTTTGATTACCATGGGTGTTCTCGAACATCATGGATGCTCCCTTTGGTGGCCGCCACTTTCACGATAACTCTAAACAATATACTTTATTAACCCTAATACGTAATCAATGCACTACAGAGTGATAACAGAAAGTTCCTTATCCCTTATTTTCTATGAACCACCTCATATGGAGTGTGCTAATAATAAGGAACTTGGCCCAAACTCCGTAGCGAGACCTTTTCTACCTCCCGTTCACACCCCGTACCGATTTAGTCAACGCTTCATAACTATCTATATAAAAATTCATGAAACTTAGTATAACTATTTCTGAAACTGCCTATTGCTCTGACATTGGACAGGTTTCTATTTCAGTGCTAGTGGGGTTTTAGCCTCCTTCTACCTTTATTTTTGTCCGATATAATTAAATAGGTTTCTATTCCAACGCTTCTCGGGTTTAGTCTTGTTTTTGGGTTTAGTCTCATTTTTACGTCTTAGGTTTCTTGTTGTTTGGCTTGATGGGCCTTCCATCCTTCTTGTTATCCTATCGTTGTCCTTATAGTCTAGTACTAAAATATGACTACTTTTGAGAATATCACGAGTACTCGTGAAGAGAAAATTGTGGAAATATTCATATGTAACCCTTAGAAGAGAGAATTCACTCGAGATAGAACATTCTCAAAGATCCATAAAGCGTAAACGATTTTCCCTTGTCCCCTACAAAGGAGTTCCCAAATCGACAATTATAATTGTCAAAGAAATATAAACTATAGACCTCACTTTTCAGAGGGAGTCCACTTTTCAGCCATTTCGATTGTGCGAGCCACCATTCTTCCTAGAACATGCACATATCGCTAAAGAATGTACATTCGTAGAATTGCCGAGGAGATGGATTCAGTTTGGGAGGGGGATATGACTAGACATGGGTAGAAAGCGCACGAACGTCTTTGACTAATGAACCATGTGGGAAGGATAGGATCACCTGAGGTTGAGATTTGTAGCGTGTGTGCATTACTGGTTTCATTCCCTTACAAAGCATAATACATTGTCAAATCGCAGTGGAAGTTCCTTGGCCAAATTCCTTGCCACGAGATGGTTCCTCATGTGCACCGGCCATCTTCAAGAACTAAAACAGTAACACGATGGATGAATAAAGGAAATAATCTTCTAAAATCAGGTTTTTGTAGAACATCGCCACCCACGTAGGTTATATTGGAGAGTGATATATATCCACAGGGACTGATGAATAAGCACAGATAATAATCAGATAAAAGACTGATGTAGAATATGCGTCAAGATGAGAGAACGCTCTCGATGCTTTGAAAAAGAGCCAGGACTCACATTCATAAAGTTAAGTCATGACTCTTTTTAATATGATTTGAAATAACAGAAATATTCAAAAGGGGTGCTGTCGAAGGCACAACCATAACTTATTATAATTAATCCTAAGAGAATGATGTAGAATTTTAATAAGGATGAAAGAACACCAGTTAATTCTGTATGTTGGACCGAGAGAACAAATTCTAAGAATATATAGCATCAAGCAAGACCATATAATTCAAGCAGAAAACAAGGATGGAGTGGGAAAATCGCCGATATGTTTTATCTAAAGATTTTTAAGAGTGATCTTCATATGTGGTGGAAAAGAAAAAGTTACGTAATTCCATCTTAAAAATGGAATATTTGTTTCTATTAGCTATGTCTTTGGAGCTTAAGCTTAAGAGATCTTTGATCCAATTACTGATAGATCTATTAAATCAGAAAATGAGGTATTGAATGAAGCGATTCAATAGTTTGAAAATGAAGAAACTCTCACAAGTAGAACTCTGGATATTTAGGAACAGGTCAGTTATTCAGTGGATATTAATTTTTACCAAAGGAGTTCCTCAGAGAGATCTTCTATCTATAGGAGAATCCACATTACATGGAGAAAATATGAAGCAAGATCCTAAAATTTTATCTCAAGAAGTTATTATGAGGAAAAGAGCAAAGAAGTACCGTCAAGTCAATCAAGGAGATGTACAAGGCTTGAAACATCCACATAATATTAGGTAGTTATTTTAGGTATGGACTTACATATCCAAGTTCTCAAGAAAAATCATATTATAAGAATTTTCATAACAGATATGGACTGGGACCTAGTCCTTTATATCCGTAGTGCATATGTCTCTTGATTTGGACTGCAATCCTATTGTGACAATAATGGATAATATGAAACGTGCGATCTCATATCTTAAGAAGGTTTTTGTTAAGGGACTACGATCAATTTATTTTCCGTAATCAACAATTTTGCACAAATAGATCAAATTCTAACCTTTGAGAAGACACTTAGGCTAAATCTTCTAAAGATGGAAAGCAACAATGGATTCTGAGTTTATATCTATATTGAAGAATAAAAATAGATTTTCATAGATTTACCCCATGGTAGAAAGGCTATTGGGTGCAAGTGGGTATTTAAAATTAAGAAAAATTCGATAGGAACAACTGAGAGGTCAAAGCTAGGCTTGTAGCCAAAGGATACAACTAAATACAAGGTAATCATTTTACTGAAAACTTCTCCCCAATGAACCCAGTTTTGACCAATATGTGCACATCAACTAAAGTTGAGAAAGAAGATACCGCATCAAGACAATATATTTAAACCCTTATACATTTTATATATACTTAAAAATTTACGTTTTCAATTACATGTACAGGGTTTTTTATTTTTATGCCATGGGCCTACTAAGCAAATATATATCTAATTCTAGGAGAGTCCATTGATTTCCATTGAAAAAATTATTACATATTTAGAATACATACTGGACTTGCACACATGCAATGGAAATCTAGAGAATTCTTTAGTAGGATATTCTGATGCTAATTTTCTGTGCACATTTAATTCAAAGGAAATCTACCTTAGGATATGTATTCATTTTATGAAGAGGAACAATAAGTTGGATGAGTAAGAAATAATTTATCACTGTACTTCTACATTTAAGGCTAAATTTAAGCTCTCACTGCCCCCACAAAAGAGGTAATGTTTTTCGGAATTTAATTTCCAAAGCGTGAGCATTTTAAAGAGTATGCAATCTTTCATGGAGAAGGATTATCAAGCAGGTCTTGCTGTGATGAAAAATCCTATTTGTTTTCTCAGCAAAAAAGCATATAGAAATTTTTGAGGAATATTGCTTGAGTACAGCCATCCTAAAGATATTATTGTAAATATTCTCACTAAGCTTTTCCAAAGAAATTTGTATGATCTTGTGTAGGACTCCATCAAAGTGAACTCGTGTGAGAGTTCAATTAGTATCGAACAGTAAATGATTCCAGTGAACTCCCTTCTATGCCATAAGATGAATAAGCACAACCATAGTTTATCAATAGTAAATTCTAAGAGACTGATGTAGAATTTGAGCAAGGATGAGATAACTCTCTCCTAGCTTTATAAATGAGCCAAGAATCAAGCTCATTAAGTAAAGTTTTATCTTATTTACATCAGTTAAAAAGAAAATAAAGAGCCAAGAGAGACACTCAGGAGTATGTAGGGCCATATGTGTGTTTACTCTCTGTATTGGATGGTATGAATTGATTATTCTGATTAAGATAGAGACAATGCCATTTCTCAAAAGATAAATGATGCATTCGGCTACATCTGGAGGAGCTCTCATGGAGCGTCGCATTTTATGTTGCATGACAATAAACTCTCGCATTCAGAAATCGTATTGAGGAAATCGATCTGAACAAGTTGAATCGCCAATCAGTCCAGGTCCGGCTCTCCAAAGCACTAGTGAAGAAAGTTGACTACTAGAGGATTCTTTAGCTGTCAACGAAGCGGAGAGTTAAACCTTTGATGCATATTCTGCGAACGTTCAAATAAGTTCACTAGTATCTTAACCATGGTGCTTGTCATGATTTCGAAATGGTGTCTAGTCCGTCCCTGGAGTTGTATCGATTTTCACAATGCATTCGTTCAAATTCTTCTACTAAATCGTGTGTTGACATATACACCTTCAAAGTGATCTTACAATACTTTTTCTAAGGCTGCAATAGACGATTATAAGGTTTACTTCATAGATGGAGAAATAGGCTACAATGAGATGATATCTTCTTTCCTGGGGAAGCTTTGGTTATCCTATAAAGCTTACATGGATCTTCCGATTGGCTGCTTCTGCCCACATTCCTCCTTTTTTCTTTAGTGCTTGGTACTACTTTTTGTTTCGAGAAAGCCCTAACCAGCAAACAAGGGATGGATAAGACGCTACAAAGACGGAAATTGACCTGGAACATCTGATTTGTTTAGCAATAATTTCTAAAAGTAACATATAGATGCATACACGATTCCAATTTTTGTTTTTGTTGGGTAAAATTTGAGTTCCTCTTACTTGGCCACTTGTACCTCAAAGTGAAAGTATTAATTGGAGCCCATAGATCTAGACTTGAATCTTGGCTATCCTAAACTGTAGGTACCCAGAATCAAAATCCTGGTGGTAATGAAATGGAACCACTTCCTTTACGACGTGTTCTTTTGTAGAGAGGTTGGTTGCAGCGAAAACTCAACACCATCATATGCCACATTAATTGAACTTCTGTTCATCTTTACATGAGTTTTTTGCTTACGATGTTTACGTATTCCAATAGCTTTTGCGCAACGAGACTAGTGGCGCAATCCATGACATCGCTCCGCATTTCAAAACTCATTGTTCGTCCATAATGTGGGCGAGTTTTGTCTCGGCCCATGATTGTCTCCTGGTGCACCTCCCATTTCATGCACCTTCAGAAAGACGTACAGGAAATATCCCATAAGGGCAGACAAAGAAAAGCTGCAAAAGTCTTCCCATCCACCACTGAGGTGTTACTAGGATCTATTAACAAAATTTTGTCAAAGCGCTCAATATTTATCAAGTAAATAAAACTAGGAAACCAAAAATGACATCGAAATGCTTCATGTTCACAACAACCTTGATCTAAAACGCTTTTTTACTGCATGCTCTGAAATTCGTTCCTAACAAAGTTGTGAATATGATTCGTTAGATACATGGGGCGTTGAACAGCTGGAAGCTGAACAGAAACAATTGTAACTAGTGGATTTCTGATGATGATAGATAAGACTATCGAAGTAGGCTTCCTTTTCCAGATGTGTTGATCTTGAAGACAAGGTGGCAACGGAGACACTCGCTAGTAAGAGTCATGCAAATGCTAGATGGTATGATGGATTATTACGTTGTGCGTTACTACGTTGTGGTGGATTATTACTTTGCTCAGTGACAAAAGATTTGATTAAATTAATTTTTTTAGAAATACATACTATAGGTGAATCCAGGTGCAGAGTTCGACTCTACCTGGAATTCTGCTGACCTTGTTGATGAACGTGCAACATCTACCTGAGTTCAGAAAGTTACCCTGGTACCAAAAAAGGGAAGAAATGTGAATTTTGTAAGTGTGCAATTCGCCGTAATGTTATCATCCACCGGGTAAACAAGATTCACGGTTCTCATAGCAAAGAAATACATTGATGTGATGGTGGTTACAGTGAAAGAAAGATCAACGAAGCCTATCTTTCAATATGACATCTAATTTGTTCGGACTTCTCACCCTTTTTTCATCATATACCGTTCTCTTCACCCTAAGGCAATGCGATGTAATTTGAATGCAAGGAGGCGTCAACCGTATGTAGATTTGACAGTGTGTAGGTTATATGACCAACTTCCTGCTAGCAGTTAATTTTGGAGAAGTCAAAGATGGTCTTGTACATGACACCTGGCCCCAAATCGACACGCAAAGATAATTTTGGAAAGAGGAAATGTATAGTTTGAGATATCAATTTACATTTCTCCAGGTCTGGCGGATTGGAAGCTGTTTTAAGGAAGAAAAACAGAAAAACAGTAAGAAAGACAACGACAACTTGCTGTTTCCTCTCTATTTAGGTTTATCCCCATTTTACCTAGTGTGTTTTTATCCTAGTAAGGCTTGATGGGTCTTTCCATCCTTCTTGTCATACCATGTATGTCTATCTCAGACTGGTTTTCTTCTCTCCACAACCTCCAAAAGGTACAAACGGCCATCAAGGACACACACTGAAAAGATGACGAAGGTAGAAAAGATTACGAAGACTCAAGTAAGGATAGGAAACATGAACCAACCTGGATGGCAATGAAAAGATTCACTATCGGTAAAACCCATGAAAGAAGAGGAAAAGATGTGGATACGGAGAATCAGATCGTTGCCATGCCGAACTTGTAACGAAAGTCATGTGTGCGAATTCAGGAGCACAGGCAGGTTGGAATATGAGAAAACATCAAACAAATCGGAAATTAAAACTCGAGAATAACTCTTCTTCAACCTTCAACTCACCCCACAACCTGTGATTTCCAATCAGCCATTGTCAAATGGATGCGTGCAAAGCAAGCAAGACCTCGACCCACAGAATTTGTCATATTCCAGAACAGAAGATTCTTAACTTAGTCCCTCATAAGCGATCAATATACGTGTACATGTACTCGTTTATGTGCAGCCTCGTTATTTTGAAGCTAAAAAGTACACACGAAGAAAAAAGAAAAAGGAATACAAGGCAGTGAAAAAGTGAACAAAAGAAGAACGAGCACAAGGCACGGGGAAGAAGGACAAAGCCTATCCATGGCGTCCCTTTCCGACATAGTGACAGTGATAAGTGATAGCAGCGAAAGATAAGTAGACTCTCAGAACATACTCCAGTTGTGAAAGCAACATTCTATGGAAGATCTCCGAATTGCATTCGTGCATGAGTGGAGAAGTGACGATATTCCCAAAAAGGATTCACAGACAAGAAGTCACTTCTTGTCCGTGAATGTTGACAGAGTCTACTGTCACACCATGGTCATTCACGGTAAAGCGACTTTTAGCAGCAAGGGCACGCTCAGCAGTTCCCGGTCACGATGAGTCATGTGCCACCCACGATCATCACCCGCTCTTCAACCAACAATTGTTTCGCCTTCACGACGCATGCCATTACAGCCTTCCAAGTTCCAACAATACAAACATCGGCGGGATGATAAACTCTCACCGCCCCATCGTGATGAAGGCCCGGCCTGAAAGGTTATGGGCATCTCTTTTTTCGTACGCTCCGCTTTGGCGGCGTAGCGTACAAAACTCCATATGATACTTGTGTGGTTAAGAAGTCAATGCCCTTTTATCTCTAAGTTTTATCTCTCTTTTCCTCTCGTTTTGTGAGTGTTGATTGGTCAGTTTTAGAGACTTATGTGTCAAGAGGTGGAGGGGTTCGTTTCCTCACCTGATGTTATTAAGATATATGAGAAATAGTCTACTTCCATTCTGCAAGAATCTAAAAAAGGCGACCGCGTAGGAAAAATGAAGGATGGGAAGACCCCATCAAGCCGTACAAGGGAGAGACAAAAAAGGTAACATGGGGCTATTCATGGGGCTTAACATTCTGCAAGATAACTTTCTATTTTTTGTTTCACTATCCTCATATTGGACTAGAGGTTTTGTGAGTGTTCCTCAGATTGGACTGGAGGTTTTGTGAGTGTTGATTGGTCAGTTTTAGAGACTTATGTGTCAAGAGGTGGAGGGGATCGTCTCCTCCCCGTATGTTATTAAGATATATATGAAATAGTCTATCCCCATTCGCACGAGAGAACTTTATATTTTTTGTTTCACTATCATCATATTGGACTAGAGATT
Source organism: Lunularia cruciata (assembly GCA_948567375.1). NCBI lineage: Eukaryota > Viridiplantae > Streptophyta > Marchantiopsida > Lunulariales > Lunulariaceae > Lunularia > Lunularia cruciata. The sequence continues at coordinate 20,916,650 of OX419756.1, forward strand.
TACAATCTTCCTTGATGGAGCAATAATGTGAACATACACTCTTAGTTGACTCATCCATTCCGTACTAGAGCATGTCTTTGCTCTTGCTCCGGCAAGGGTGCAAGCTCTTGGATCCTAGCTCGACCGTGCATTAGGGCATTTTGACTCGCACCAACTACTTTCTCTACATCGATGAGATTTCGCTTCAGTTTAGTACACCCATCTGCATCTTCATTACTCACTTGTGAGTGTGGTTTTACACTAGATGTAGTAGCGGTCCACATGACATGGTGTCCTTTTGGAGAGCAGAGGATAACTACCCATGATGTTATTAGGGACATAGTGTTTGCTATGGCACAAGAGAGTGTATACTTCGTATGCTTTGCAGATGACACATGTCAGGGCAGACTTGTACTTGGTCCAAGATGATCAGGTTACAGTGACGAATGTTGTGGTTACGAATCCTATGCGGGATATAATTTTGGATGGAGTGATTACCCATCCCCTTGGATGAGTGGTGAGTGCAATAGCTGGTAGCAACATCTCCAAGTATAGGGGCATGCAATGAGGTCACCTCTTTGTTCCTCTAGCCTTGGAGTTATATGGAGCGATGGACATGACGTTCAACTCATTTGTCAGGGGTGCACAAGAGCTTATCATGTTAGGTGCCAGGGGTACCATTCTCACTCTCATATTTTATAACATATTTTAGACAGCTTGTGTCCATTGCTCGACATAGGGCAGTGGCTGGTGCAATCAATAAGGAGCAATCACATTAGGTGGTGTTTCTTCGTATGCTCTAGTTGTTTATAGACCGTACAAATTGTATAGCTCAGATATCTTAGGTGTGTAGAGCAGATTTCTCATATATACTCTATTGGGGCTTAGCCCCATTTTACCTTTTTCATCTCTCTCTTATACTGCTTGATGGGGTCTTCCCATCCTTTGTTTTTTCTACCCGGTCGCCTTCTTCCTGTTTACCTCTAAGTGATGACAAACATGGTTTGCATGCATGCTGCAAGTCCAGACACAAATAAGCTCACACGGAAGGATCATAACTGGTTCACGGGAACATTCGTGAAAAGAAAGATCTTCACTCTTCTATGTTGTGGTACACGTGTTGGTCTCCAATTTCTAAGCTTTTGGATTATGACGGTTTTATGCGAGTAGATCCTTGACCTAAGAGTAAATCTCTCTGGAGAAAAGTTCCGACATTTTAAGAGACCTCATGAATCATGTTTCATATTGACTGTTGCCAAACAGCACCTTTCAATATCGAATATCTTCTCTTAATAGCTCTGCACCTCTTTCCACGTTGCTAGGAGAATAGATATTGAATATTTGAGATGTTGATAAAAACATTATATTGTAACGCAAGTAACCACAAATCATAACACATATTCTATATAATGAAAAGGATATTGTATCATGCTACTTGAAGGTGCACTGCAGGGATTTCGTCAAACACACTCTGTTTTGGGTGATATGTGCACTAGTTGAAAATCCAATTGATCGATCATAAGCTTGTCTCTAATCTCAAGTTTCCCAGAAGATACACTGTTAATGATATACGACCTATCCTGCAAAGTGAAAATATCTAGAATGAATTCCAGAATGTTTACTAATGTTGATGACGAGAACTTGATGCACACCAATAAACATTCACTCGCACCGACTGTTTTTTCAAATGTAACGTAAAGATAGTGCATATGTATGCACATAGCCAACGCGAAATCGACTATTTGAGAATAGGAATAAGTTGGCCGATGTGTTGTCTGGTGAAGTGATAAAATTTGTACCTTTATCATCGTAGAAGTTTGTTGCATGACGTCAATTTGGATCAGAGATCCTCCATATATTCAAGTTGGTCTGCAGAATTGTTTGCGTTCATTTGTTCACTTCTTGTAGCAGAGTTGTTTGGTTTCCATATCAGCATTATGCACCTAACATCAACTGAACAATCTATGTGCATACCTCAGTTGGGAATTTAAAGCAAGAGCCGGGCTTCTGCTCATGGTATACGTAGATAGTAAGTTACCAAAACAAATTTTATGTCCGGGACTCTAGGTTTGCAGTAGGGAGCCATGAAACCGTGACGGTGTTAAGTTCCTCTACCCTCACCTTCCACCACGGGGGACTCGTATGAAATTATGTCCTCATCGACGGTTTTGAAACAACGATATCAACAGCGATGTTAATGTCTACTGTAGTGTATACTAACAGTTCGAGTGCATACAATTACCTCTCTAGTCTTCACACGCGGTTGCCTTTTCCCTTTCCTCTCAGCAAACTTCTTTCCGTTCTACCTTAGACCACCAACTATATCTATTGCAGCTCCTAGCGTGCCTCTTGAAGTATACTCAACTCCACCGATGATGAGTGACGTCGCGCAATGATAATGCTTTACATGATTTGTCTACGTAGATGTAAGGGGCGGTGTGCTTCGCGGTCCACTAGGGGACCCATTGTCATGTAATTTTCGACAACTTTGAAATCCGAGATTCTCATTTACTCCAGGTGATCGATGGCAGGCGGAATGGATGCTTATGGCCATTTGAGTAGTTTCGGCTTGAACTCTCAAATCTTTGCAGAAGTTTCTGTGTGTTTTCACTTCGCGTGCTACAAGTGCCCAAATTAAATGTAGGTCAATGTTTCGGTGACCGATTTCTTCTGAACATGGGTTCCACCTGATCGATAGGGTCGCTTAAGTAGATTGCAGAAATTTGAAACACTACGCACAAAATGCATATTAGAGTTTGTCGCTTTCCTTCGGGGGCAATAATTTGTCTTGTATCCACCCCGGCTAGTTGTCGTCGTCGTTTGGAGACTGAAACATTTGTGTATTTCAATTGCATATTTTACACAATTGCTATGGAAGTGGAGACTTTTCCGTAAAATTTTACGGTACAACCCATAGAGAATACAACGCACTAGAATCAAACAAGGGAATGAGATGGTAAAAGCTATCATAAAAATTTCTCAGAAATCGAGAGACTATAACGAGAGGAGTATTTAACGCAGGAACACAAAATTTTACGCGAATTACGTGTTAAATTATATTTCCTTAGAATTTGAGGTCACGTCAGGACACTGTAATTCGTAATATTTATCGGAATGACATGTAATCGTCTTGCGGAAATGATGTGGAACTTCTTAAAGGTCCAATTGAAACCCCGTACTATGTTTTTGGGACCGCATGTTCGTCGTACGAGCTCCTTTGTACTCTTCGTTTGGGAGTCTGTGCCTGCGAAAGATCATCTTAGATATCTGATGGTTGAGTCGGCTGCTGCGAAATCGAACTCTCAAAGAATGTAAAGAGAGTTTGCCGGTGTAGTATTGGGCCTCTGGCTCGTTACCTACGTGCTAATGCATGAAACAAAAACCTCAAGCTTTCGTCTCATTTAACCTCAAGTCTAAATGAGAAATTTTACCAGATTTCTCATATAGATTCTATTGGGGCTTAGCCCCATTCTATCTTTTTCATTTCTCTCTTGTATGGTTAGATGAGGTCTTCTTATTTTTTCATTTTTTCCTAGTGATCACCCTTTAAAATTTAATTTTTTTACCTTTTCGTTTCACCTTTGTATAGCTTGACGAGGTCTTCCCATCCTTAGTGTTTTCTACGCGGCGGTCGCCCTTTTCTCAACTTTCCTCCGGGTACTTTCATGTTGTACCTTTTTGCATATTGTCTATCGTACAACTCTCAAAGTTCTGCAAGCAAAATTTTCGGCTCTAGAGGATTGTGGACACCAACCACGCAATCTAAGTCTGGGTAAAATATCCCAACATCGGTAATTGGGCATTGGGCAGCTGAAAGTCCTAAGCTGCACATTTTCACGTCAGACTTCCATCCACGTGAGTATTATTATAGCCAAACTTTTCATGACATCATGTCAAATTCCCAGGTAACATGTGTGACTTTCAGTCTTTTGCAATGTGGATGGTCCAAGGTTGATGGCATGCAGAGGATTCCTTTGACGTAGGAATCCACATAGAATCAAATCAAATAGAGCGAAGCTTAATTACAAGGGTGAGAGTGAGTGTCGAAAATCTACAGGAGTCCTCTGAAGGACCACAGGCGATCAAAGATTTGTATAAAGGTCGATTCTCAGAAAGTGCTGTGCCTCGTTCCCAGCCTAGAGAAATAGCACTTCCAGATGAACCAAACTAGCCCAGAATTTCAGAAGTATAATCTTTCAAGGGATTCCATTTATCAAGAGTTAAACTTTACATAACCGTGTGATTATCTTTCACAATCAGAATACATTGCCTTTTTCGTTTTCTCCGTCAGCATCCGATGATATTTACCACGGTATTTACCGGAAATCGACTGTGCAAAGTCAAGATTCAAGATGCATGCACCAGCAGTGCATAAGACTTTCAGTACTAATGAAACTAGTACTTCCAATAAAAGAGTTTTTGCTATTTTTCCGTAATGGGACGATCATGATAGTTTGATTTTAGATCGGGATGCTTCTCAAGACAAATAGTTGATAGAATCAACTTGCAACTTCAAAATGCTCAGCGAAAGTCTGAGTGATACTAAAATTACGCACAAGGAACACCAAAGCCAAGCGGCCTCACACAGATCTTGCATTGTCATTAAAATCAATGAAGTGGCTGTAAATCACAATGATGACGAATTCTATTGTATCGCCCTGCCCAGTGAGTCGTTTATTCAGGTGCGCGAACAAAATTAAAAAGTAATTTTGCTCTGACCACTCTCTGATTACTTGGAGTTACATTTTCACAGTCATTCATCTCCTGGGAGTTTGAAGAGATTCTTTTATTCATTTATTTCAGTATGCTAAACAATCATACAATGCATTCTAATTCCTTTTGAAATTGCACGTGAAGTAGTTGATTTAAAGGGGTAGATTCTTTTAACATTCTATGTAACCAACAGTTTAATCTTCCTCGTGTAAAGACATGAACGAACTAAGAGTACCATGGTGCGCAAAAATCTTCCACAGCAAATCGACTTGGGGACATGTGAATTGCCAAGGGTGGGGTTTAATTAAGCACTGGACAGGATTATATTTCTCAAAAGCCTGAAGCAACAATTTTTCAAAGAACCATTGGGTTTCTTGCCATAGAAGTTCCATATAATATCAGGCAATGAGAGACACTTCACTGCAGAACCTCAGGGCATTTAAGGTTATCGATATATATGGTCTAAGTTCGTTCACTCCCACCACTCATCTATTATTATCATGTCAGGGACAGTATCCAGATATCTGAAGAAATGGATGACTCACTGACGGTCTAATGTGTTACCAAGGTTTAGTTAGCCAAAATGCGAAGGTTTAATAGGCTTTCGGTCACTTGATGACAACAAGACACTCACCGTGAAGTATGAACATTGTACAGCACGTTTTACATCTTACGAACAATGCCAAGCAATAAAACAAACTCTGCTTTTAGTTATTCTTTTCACAAACTCTGCCACCCGTCTGTCATGGAACGCTTTCTTTGACGTTGATAGATTTTAAAGGTTCTAGGGTTCTTACGAAGCATATGGATTCAGGTGCTATAACATTGAAACCTTTAACTGTAAACTAGCGACATTGCCCGTTTGATACAGGAAGTGTTGGTAGATGATCAGTAGCTTCCTTGGAAAATCTACCCAAGAGAGATTTGTTATATTACTGCACCACTAGCTTGTGAAGAGATTATTCCTGAAGTTCGGTTAAACACACTAAAAACTACACTAGCGGGAGTTTACTGCGAGTTTCCTTAAGATGCTCAAGTGTAAAAGTGTCCATATGGCAGACAATTCTCAGAGCTGATCAAGTTCCTCATTTGAGATTGACAGCGATGTCAATAGTATGTACATAGCAACCACCGCCATCACATAGCAGCATGGTCAGGTTATATAGTGGCAATTTATCTTTTTTCTAGATGATGATAGTGAATTTGGTGATGGAGATTACTTTGTTAATTTATTATTGCTTGGAAAATCTTATGTTGGGTCATTCCTTTATCTTTTGCACAATGCCAGGATTAACATTGTCTGAAAAGGAGCAATTGTCCCCTATTTTGGTGTAACGTGCTCACCATACATGAAGCATTAAAGCCAAAGAAGGATATCCTACCAAATTATCATGCTTTGAATGGGTACTTTCTAACAATTGATATGTTAAACATAACATTGGGGCAGGACATGAAGTGATAAAATGGAATTGCTTGAGTACATTGTTGAATTCAGACACCCTATTTGTACTTTCTACTATAAATGTTGCTTTGCAAGATTAAATTCAATGGACCAATATTTATCATCATGAAGCACTTGGTTGCATGCTACCAGAATTTCCTAGCTGTATTTTTCATATCGATTTTACATTGTGTCACATCAACCGACCAAGAATCAAGCTCCATAAGTGCTACTACAACAAGTGGAAAGCCAAATAATAATATTGTGATCATTGATCATGATTGCCTCATAATTTATGTGGATGTTGGATATGTAGGTTCATATCACAATGTTAGGTGTTTGCGAGTCATTCAGATTAACAATCATTGGTGTGAATACTTTCATAGTGACAATAATGACATCATTCAAGAATATCTACTTAGAGATCTGTATTATATGCGAGTAGAAATATTAAAGCTCCAATGTATGGATGAGAGAGAAATAAAGAATATGCAACTTGGTCTTGTAGTACTCAACATGCTATGCTAGGAGGTGTATTAAGGTCAAATGGGGAATAGGTGGTAGTAAAATTCATTTAGAAGAGGTTTTACTCTATGCACTAATCCACATGATTTATTTGCTCCAATGTTTGAATCTTGCTATAGAATAAAAACTTTCATTCATTATTCTTGTTTAGATGTTTCTATTGTTGATTTTGGAGATACTATCAATGAAGATCTCGCTACTTAAGGAATTGCCAATGACTAAGCTTTGGATATATAAAAGTTGATGTATCATTTTTTTTCATAATTCATGATTCATATTGCAAATATGATTACTACACTATATCAAACTTTAATATAGATAACAATATACAAATGAATTGATAATTTACTACTTGCACAAGAGTGCAATTTGGTATCACAAAGCTATGAAATTCTTGGAGCTAAAAATGAACTAGCCAGCAACTTTTATGATCAAGGATATGGTTCAATAGTCTACTTCAATAAATTAGTGTAGATGTAGGAGCTCAAGCAAATCTTTCTAAATCTATTTTGATCTAGCAATGTTGCTAAAGCGCCAAAACATAAGAGGTTGGATTATTAAAGTCAAGGTGTAATGGAAAATTTATCTCAACTATGTTTTATTTGATCTATCAAACTGCATGATTGATAGCATGTTATGTGAGAGATAGGTTTTGCCAATGGCTTTGTGACTATGCTAAATCCTCAAATATGCTCTAGAAGTTGTTGTCTAACAAAAAGGCTGTGGTCATGGATTCCTTGCCATGTGTTGAAGTAAAAAACATCTTGATTCTTAACCATTACAACTGAAATGGAAGAGAGAAATTTATTGAACCATGCTCTTGTTCATCCTTTCTTTAATCAGTCATTTTATAGAGTGTTAAATAAAAGTAGAGGTGTCAGACCGGTTATTTGATTTTGTGGTGTATTGAGAGGTTCACAAAACCATAATGGCAGCTCAGTTAGCTAGACAAGAAATAAGACATGCTATTCATTCATTGTAAAGTGAGTTGAGACCACTTGTAGAGCTAAAAAATTCCCATGCTATTTTATTTCTTAGTGTTTGCAATTTTATTGTAGAATAGATAGTATAGATTGATGAGTTGAGCAAATGCACCATAAAGCATTGATCAAGAGTAAAAACAAATGCACCATAAGATATGAGAAAGTATCATGTTGTAAAATATGATAGTATTAAATTGATGAATTTAGCAAATTCACCACAAAGCTTGATCAAGAGTCAACCCGATAAAATATGCACCACAGGATATAACAAAATAAATCGTTAATAGATCCAATGAATAGAGTACTAAATTCATATGAATAGATAAATTTCAGTTGTGTTACAAATTAGCCAACTTATTTAGTTTCTCTAGAAACCCTTTACATGTATTGACACCATTTTCACAAAGAAAAACAAACTGCTATAAAGTTTGGATTAACAATTTAAGTTTGTGTTGTTTAAAATTTGCATTTGGACTTTGCTTTGCTTAATTTAAGCTTACTTTTCAAACTCCCAACTTCTGCTCAAATATGCCAACTTAGTGTTAAAAAGTTTTGACATTGGCTTCCCCATTAGTCTTCATTGTTTTTGCCATTCCTGCCAAAGCTTGGGCTCCTTTGGCTTGTAGCTTGGTCTTTGTTCCTTTGGTTGTTTTTTTTGAACGTGGTGGGATGGTGTAGAAACTTCAACCTTTGTATGGTTTACAATAAATGATGAATTTGATGATGGTGTTGAAGTGTTATCAATGAAATCATTTTTTAATTTGATCATGTAGCACCTTGCATGTCCATCAATCACTTTCAACTCTTTCAAATTTCTTATTTTGCAATGAAACTTTTTATGCACCTTTGGCATTGTTGTTCCTCATATCTTTATTCAATATTAGGCTTTGCAATGATTTGACTTAAAGAGTGCATTTTTAGGGGAGCTCCTCTTCCAAAAACATTAATTTTTCTTTGCACAAGATTTTTGGGTTTCCTTGAGAAAGTCTCGAAAGACAGATTTCCAAACTTTTAATGGTAGCTTTTATGTTACATTAGTCTTACGCTTGAAATACTAAAAAATTGTATGAGACAACTAGCTTTCATGGTGAGCAAGTATTCTATCTTGACAATGACCTTATGTTTCTTCATACAAGAGTGAAATTCTTGAAAGAAATCTCCATGGTCTTGGTTGCTAAAATGGCTTTGGCTTTTGTAACAATATGAATTTTACCAATGAGTTAGTTTGGACTTATGAAGTAGCAAATAGGCAAAAATAAACAAGAATTATAAGAATATTATAAAATAATCTAGGAAGCTACTTGGTACCTTACAAGTATTGGGTAATATGCATGCCAAGTGGTGACTTCTAGGAATAAGCTTCTTGGGAAGCTTCTTGGCTAACATAGCTTGCATGTTAAGTAAGTGGTTTATAGAAATAAGCTTCTTAGAAAGCTTCCCAAATAGTTTAGCTTGCATGCCAAGTAGGCGGCTTCTGAAATGAAGTTTCTTGAGAAGCTTCTTGAGAAGCTTCTCAAGAGTGGAGCACAATATTTCTCCAAGTTGGATCTCCAAAGCGGCTATTGGAAAATTTCCATTGATAGAGAGGATGTGAAAAAGACAATATTTTGCATAAGTTATGGGCATTGTGAATGGATAATTCTACCTTTTGGGCTCACCATTGCACCATTAGTCTTCATGGATCAGATGCATTGGGTGTTAGATGGGCTATTGGACCGGTGCATGGTGGTGTGCTTGGATGATACTTTGATCTATAGCAAGACAAAGGTAAACACACAAATCATTTGCTAGAAGTGCTAAGACAACTATGTCAATGTAAGTTTTATTGCAAGAAGTCAAAGTGTACTTTTTGGCAAAAAGTAGTTACCTTCTTGGGTCATAAGATCTCATCAAAGGGGATTACAATGGAAGAAGAGAAGATCAAGGCCATTATTGATTGGCCTACTCCAAAAGATGCCATAGAAATATAGGAATGTAATGGATTGGCAAGTTTTTACCAATGATTCATCCACTATTATGCTCATGTGGCCGCACCATTGACCAACCTCTTGAGGAAGACCTCAAGTTTTCAATGGACAACCAAGCATGAAGAAGTATTCCAAAAGCTGAAACATATAGGGACTTCAAGACCCATTCTTCAACCATATGATCCTCAACTACCTTGTGTGGTTGATTTTGAGCTAACTTTGCCATTTGAATTGTGTTGCAACAAGAATTTCTAGATTGGTTAGATCTCATTGCCTTTGTGTCTTGCCAACTAAACACCACAAAAAGGTATTACTTTGCTCAAGATCAAGAACAAATAGCAATGGTTTATGCCACCAAGGTGTAGAGGCATTATCTCTTGGGGAAATAAGTGATCATGTGAACCAATCACAAACACTTATAGACATTACATTTAGAGCACATGAAAAAAGAGTAGCTATCATTGATAGGAGGAACAAATACATTTTTTTTTATCTCAAACTTGAATACAAACCTGGTAGGTTCCATTTCATCCTTGATGCCTTATCACAATAACCTGATTTGAAGTCTCTTCCTCTCATCATAGTGGCAATCATGATAGTGATAGTCAACTCAAAAGTCAAAATCAAGTTTAGGATAACTTTACAACAAGACCCTTCTTTTAGATGGTACAAGGTCATCTTGTAGCACACAAAAAGGAATATAACATCTTCTTCTTCAAGGACGGCCTTCTACTTTGTGAGAACCAGATCTTTGCTCAAGCCAAGGGAGGTTTACAACTTGTGTGCCTATAAGAAGCCCATGATTTACCAATTGCTAGTCATATGGGCATGGACAAGACTTTGGGTACTCTACAATGCCAATGCCAAACATGGCACAAAATGTTTGAGAGTTTATCCAATCTTGTGAGAGCTACCAACACAATAAGGCTAGCAACCAGAAACCAAGTGGACTCCTTCAACCACTTTTCATCCCATCTGCTCACTGGGAACACATGAGCTTAGATCTCATCACCTCCTTGCCCAAGACAAAATAAGGTCACACAATTGTGGTATTTATGGAAGTTGAGTAAGCAAATCCATTTGGCACCAAACTTTGATATAGTGGATATTTCAACATTGGCCCACATCTACTTCAACAATGCCTTCAAGCATCATGGAATACCTCATGTACTCATCTCCAATCTTGATCCTTGATTCATTGGAAATTTTTTCCAAGCACTCTTCTAGATACTCGGTACCAAGCTTACTTTGTCCATGGCTTACCATCCTCAAACTGATAGATAAACCAAATGTGCAAATCACACCATGGAGGATATACTTTGTGCCTTTTTCAATGTTCACCATACCAACTGGGATGAATGTCTTGTAGCTACTAAGTTTGCATATAATAATTCTAAATAAGCAAACATCATATTTTCTCCTTTCCTCTTTAATTTTGGCCAAGACCTACTTGTTTTAAATACTCTTCTTTCTCCTCCTCCATCTCATGTCCCTCATACTTCCACCTTCTTGACCACAATATCCTAATCTCTACAACAAGCCAAATCTCATCTACTTGTTGCTCAAATTGTTAGAAACAATACACAAAACAACATTATCATAATCTCACCTTTCAAATTGGTGATAAGGTCATGCTTTCTTCTAGTAACCTACCCCTTTCACTTGATACCCAGGTCTGTAAACTTACTCCTGATTGGATAGGTTCATTTGATGTCACCAAAATCATTTTGGCTTATTGACTTGCCTTGGGTTGTCATAAGCATTCACCCTATTTCAAAGTTAAAAACCTTTTGTTCTAATCCATCTTGTCCAATTTCCTCCTCCTCCTCCCATACCTCTCAACAATCATGAGGAATATGAAGTTGATCATATCCTTGTACGTTACCACATTCAACATGGCCGCCAACAACATATAGAGTACAAAGTCCTTTAGAAAGGGTATCCCCTTCATGATGCAACTTGGGAGTCTCTTTCTCATCTCCAAAATGCACAAATGACCCTCTAGGAGTTTGAAGCTTCCATGGTGACAAGGGCATCACCAACTTAGCAATGCCATAATATATGACATTATGGAATTTACCAACAAGATTGAGAGTAATGAAGTAGCAAATAGGCCAAATAAATCAAGAATTATAAGAATATTCTAGAAGCATCTAAGAAACTACTTGGTACCTTCCAAGTATTAGGTAATGTGCATGCCAAGTGGTGGCTTCTAGGAGGAAGCTTCTAAGCTACCTTAGCTTGCATGCCAAGTAGGAGGCTTCTAGAAGGAAGCTTCTTGGGAAGATTTCCAAGAAGCTTAGCTTAGCTTCCTGGCTAGCTTAGCTTGTATGCCAAGTAGGTGGCTTTTAGAAACAAACTTCTTGGTTAACTTAGCTTGCACTCTAAGGAAGCAATTTTTAGGAGCTCCTGGAGAAGTTTCTTAAGAGCCTTGTTTGCTTCTTATAATTACCAAAGCCCAAGCTCATGCTAGGCATTTGGAGTTTCCTGCATTCCAGAGTCCCAATATGATGTTTCATTCTCCTATTTCTTTCCTCGGTCTTTTATAACTTTGGTTGTTGAAATGGCTTGGGGTTGTAAGGGAATTCTTCTTTGTTTTTGAAAGAGCTCCATTGGTCAAAATGGCTTGAGGTTGTGAAAGACTTATTTTTTATTGGATGCACCTTATAATTGATTCAAGTTAAACATGTTTCTTGTAATTGAAAATTTAACCCCAATTTGAACTTTTATTTTTTGTCATGCTAGTTTTTCACAAGTCCTAAGAAAAAATCTCTTTTAATTTTCAAATGACATTATTATATCTCAAGGAAAAAAAGAAAAAGGAGTGAAAGAGGGGAAAAAGAGCATAGAACCCCAAAAAAGTGAAAAAGCCTAAGCAAAATTAAAAACCTTAGGTAGTGCAAGGAGAAAGCCTACAAACCAAGTGAAAAGCAACCAAATGGGCAATGGGCACACTTACTACTATTGCTTGTCTATGAAGACCCATGGTTTGAGAGCAGTATAAGGTGACCAAAACTCTAGATCAAAAGTTAGAGGTGAGCATGGCTTGGGAGACAACCATAGTCCATCTCCTCTACAAGGAACCTTAATTTTTCTTCCTTGAATAATCCATCAAAGTGGTGATGAAGGTATCTAAATATCTCAACAATCAAAAGACAAAGGTATCAAAGGAGAGCCATGGTGCATAATGATCTTCTTTCCTCCAAGCTAAAATAGTTATTGTTGCTCTTGCTTGAATGCTAGCTTGTGGTAGTATCTCTACACATAAGAAGTTTGCAACCACCACATCAAACAAAGTATGCCAACCATCTATAAATGTGATGATATCTGCTCTCACTTGGCATGGAGGTGGTTTCAATAAGTCTAACCACCACTTTGTCTATACTTGGGATTGTGTAGCTTGAAGGAGCTAAGCCACCATGTCATAGATGGGATCATGATTTGTAGTGGGCTCTCTACCCACTACATAACATAGAATATGTATGCCATATGTGTCATATGTCAAGTTGCATGCACATTGATTTGGAAGCGCTAGTAGGGCCAAATATGGAAGACCTAAGTGTAAGTGAAATGTAGTGTAGAACTCCTCAAATGTGAAATAGAAGTCTTCTATGAACAAGGAGGCATGGAGTCAAGCCCTATAGCCTTTCACTCTACAAGAGAAAATCCTAGCTTTGTGAAATACTAGTGCATTAGTAAGGATGTTGGTAAGGGTGTGGATGTGCATATGCTACCTCAATCATCTAGGAATCTTGTCATACAAAGTTGATAAACATTGTAGTAGCTATGCATAGCAGGCATGACAAAAGGTCATGAGCCATCCATAGAGCCAAGGCTATTTGTAATCTACACTTCTCTAAAAGCTATGAGAGCATACCTAGCTCTAACAAAGGAGAGAAGATGCGTTCAATGGTGCTATCAAATCTGCATAAGTGTGGCAAAATTTTTTGTTAGAAGGTATGTGCAAGCTAGATAGAAGGCTTAGGGAAGATTTAAAAAATACAAAATTGGAGTCGGCTACATAAGTGTTCCTTAACTTAAGGAATAACCGAGCATGGGCTATGGCCTAAACTAGTATGTTGGAGATGGACAAGATGCAATAATCCTTTACTCCTAATGGAGGTCCCAATACCTTCATGGCTTCTATTGGGAATTGGAACCCCAGTGTAAAGTCAAAGGGAGTCAAGATTGCACTTGAATTCCATACCTTGCATTTACAAGTTTGGACTTGTAAACCCAAGGTCTCTCTATGTAATACCATTAACTAGATATATTATCTAAAGGTGGAAATTGGCTTGGTAATATCTAGAAGAATACTATACATGATGGTCCAAGTAGACCAAATAGATGTGTCACCAAAAAAGTATTTCCACTAATACGATAGAGATTGAAAACACACTGAAACCTTCAAAGCTAATTTCAAAGGCCTAAATGGGTGAATTAGGCTTTGAAAAGGTCTTCAAAGACAAAATGAAGAAGAGGATGTTGATATCACATAAAAAAATGAAGGTAGCTAGTAAATTTACCTCATGGCCTTATTGGCTAAATGGAGAAGAGTAAAAGCAGGTAGAGGAAGAAGACAAGTGCACAAAGGTTGAGGAAGACAAATTGACATCTGATTTTTGTAAAAATAAAGTCATAGAAGGCAATTAGGTGAGAGTATTGGTAAACCCTAGAACAATACAAAATATCTTGTATTGCTCTATTGCAATAAGGTTGGAGATGGAATTGGAGAACAATGAGAATGAGGAAGTAGAGTTACCTAATGGTCAAAGAACATTGAGTCATTACCTAGAAAGGTAACACTCTCTATAGAAGATTATCAAGAAGAAATTGAGTGGCAAGTGATATGATTAGCTCATTGTGCTGTGATCTTAGGCATGTTGTGGATGGAACACTACAACCCTATGGTCAATTGGAGAAAGAAAAAAGTGAGGACTAGCCAATGGAAGATCATTGGGAATAAAGAAAGATCACAAAGGCAAGTAATGCCTCTTTATGTCATAGGAACAGCTATTAGTAAGACAAATAGATGTTTCATGAGTTTATTCAAAGAAGTCCAAAGTGCACAACTCAATGGACTAATTTTTGAGAGTTTTCAAGATGTGGTCAATGAGTTTGAAGATGTATTTCATCTACAGAGCAATTATAACCAAATTAGGATCATAGAGGAAGATGTATACAAAACTATCTTTTGAACAAGGTATGGTCACTTTGAGTACCTGGTGATGCCTTTTGGCCTAACCAACATACCAACCATTGTCATGAGTTTGATGAATGACATATTTTTTCCATACTTGGATAAATCTATTATCATTTTACTTGATGATATCTTAGGTTACAATTGGACGATGATGGATCAAGCAAAATTTGCAAGAAGTTCTTTAGATTTTGTGACAAAATTAGTTGTATGTTAAAATTTAAAAGTGAAAGTTTGGTAAGTCCAAAGTAGACTACTTGGGACATAGAGTAAGTATAGAAGGTATCCAAGTGTTAAAAAATAAAGATCATTTAAAAATAAGGTGCTTTAGAAGATCAAACTCAACTCAAGAGTTTCTTAGGATTGATGGGTTCTATCATCAATTTGTCAAGGACTTCTCTTAGGTCACATAACCTCTAAAAATACTATTTGGCAAGGAGAGGAAGTGCATGAGGGGAATTACACAAGGGTTGAAAGATGCATTACTACATGCACCAATCTTGAAATGGTATGACCCAAAACATCCAATGTTGCAATAGGAGCAATACTACTACAAGAACGGAATGATAGATGGCACTGAATTGCATTTTCTCTGAAAAGTTGTTATTGGTAGAATGCAACAATCAACCCAATAAGAAGAGTTGGTCATTATCCTTGCAACCAAACATTGGAAGCACTATCTTGGTAGGAAGGTATTTGTAATGGAGATAGACCACAAACCTCTAGTCTACCTTGAGACTTAGAAAAATCTATTTCATTGGTAGATTGGTAGGTAGAGTGGAGACAAAGGTTCAAACATGATGATCAAATATGTGGAAAGCAAGAAGAAAGTTGTAAATGTATTCCCCAAATGCCTATTGCAAACAATCCAATGGTAGAGGTCAAGATGAACCCATAATTCTGACCAAGGATTCTTATTAATACAAAGATTGACTCACAAATTATGGGAGCTCAATCATCCAAAGGCATAACCAATACCTAAATTGTAACAATATGGAGTTTTCCAATGAGTTAGTCAAGGCTAACAAAGTAGCAAATATACCAAATTAGCCTATAATAGCCTAGAAGTATCTAAGAAGCTACTTAGTACCTTCTAAGTATTGAGTAATGTGCATGCCAAATGGTGACTTTTAGGAAGAAGCTTCTTGGGAAGCTGCCCAACTAGTTTAGCTTGCACTTCAAGTAGGTAGCTTCTAGAAGGAAGTTTTTAAAGGTTTCTAGCTAGCTTAGCTTGCATGCCAAGTAAGTGACTTCTAAAAGGAAGCTTCTTGAGAAGCTTTTCAATTAGCTTGGCTTGCACTTCAAGAAAGTGGCTTAAGGAAACTTCTTGAGAAGCTTCTCAAGAGCCTTGTATGCTCTTTATAAATACCAAAGCCAAAGCGCATGCTAATCATTTGGAGTTTCACACACTCAAGTGTCCCAATGTGATCTTCAATTCGTCTATTTCTCTCCTTGATCTTGGTCTTTTACATTAGTATCAGATTAGGAATGGGATGGATGGAATTTATGGACCACCAAACCATTGGGACTGTTGTATCTGTGTACTACCTAAGCATCATTTTACATAGTTCATAATCTCACACTTTAGGTTACTTTTTTTGAATGTGATCATCTTGTCCAAAGAACCCTTGGTACTTCTGATTATAACTTATGAAGAATGGTGGACGTGTGTTGCATCTATGTGTTAATAAATTAGACAAATGGGAGTAGTGTGATAGAGTAGTAGCAATGGCGGCAACACCTAAGGTTATCATTGCTATGCAATAAAAAATTGAGCACCTTACTCAATTGTTGGACGAACAAGATGTTGTGTGAACAAGATGTTGTGTGAACAAGATGTTGTGTGAACAAGATGTTGTGTGTATATACATCACTACACAACATACATCACTGTCAACATCATACACTATAGAAGCACAACTCACACATAAGTTATACATAGACTCTAAAGTACCACAATCAATCAGATTGTTTCCAACTCTCAAATCAACTCAACTCAGATCAGTACTTGATCTATCACTCTATAAACTACCAAAAATTGGGCACTGATTACATCAAACCACACCCACTCTAGCTAAGAGAATCCAAGTAACGCTTGCCGGTCTCTGTCCACCATAGCCAAGAACTTAGAGGCTCAACATCAGAGAAGTGAGCTCTCTGGAGTTGCACTTTGAAAGTATACCCCTGGACTCAAGCTAGGTCTGAAACCCTAATGGTCCTACTGATGGCACACTCGATAGTGCAAATAATGCAAAGTGATGGTGGGCCCCACCATGAAGATAGTACTCCGAACACAAAATCTGACCGTTGGAAAGTAGTATATGGGAAATTGCTAAAATAAATCTAATTGCTATCATTGCAACTCTAGTGTCCAAGCAATGTAGATGTGACACTACAAAACATACATCGATGTAAACATCATACACTATAGAAGCACAACTCACACATAAATCATACATAGACTCTAAAGTGCCACAATTGCCCCCCTAGTTGGCAGTTAGGTCCCTTTAACCCTAGATAGCCATCTATTCCAAGTATATGGCCTACCCTATGATGGGCAAAGATCAGAAGGCCGGGTGCTATGGAGCCCCATTGAGTTTGCAATCTATACCATATAAAGAATGAACTAGCTATAAGTTAAGTACATCTAGGACATAACCATTGTCCTTGAGGAACCATCGTGAGAAGAGGAGTCATACATACCATATGCCATCTTCTCAAACAACTATCACACACTAACATAGTAGCAACTCCACCAAAAGAGCCACATAACATACACCTCAAGCTTGCATGTACAAGTGCCAAGCTTGGGTCCATAGTACCATCAATGTTTGGGAGGTGGCATAGCGCATAATTGAGCATATGATCCTTCCAAACAACACCATCATGTTCTAACACAAGGACTCTAGATGACAAAACCTCATGCACTCTCAAGATAACGCGGCTTGTCGAAACATCAAGTGTCGTCAGTGTTGTTTGTAGTAGATATACATAGTCTCTTGGATGAAATTGACGGATCAAGGCTCTATAACCTCTTCCTCAAATGTAACATAGCATAAAGTATCTCTATGTTAAGCAATTGCCAATTTCTCAAAGGCCATTGGCATCACTCTCCAAAAGAGCTCTACCTATTGAGAACATACTCTCATCCATACATCTGGGTCATCCAAGTCCAAAACTACAATAGCATCTCAAAAAATGGCTATAGGTAAATTTGGATCTTGTAAGGAGAGAAGGAAGTAAGGAGAGAAGGATGCTAAGGAGGCTTGTTGGCTAAAATGATAGCCCATGGCCAACCAAGGTAATTGGAGATCCCAATCTCCCAAGTGGCCTCTTTGCAAACCATACTTTAGCAATCATCTCTTCATCATCTGAATCACTATCTACTAAGCCATCTGCTCAAGGTGATCTTGAGATGTAGTACTATGATCAATCAGAGCCTTGTCACACAAGACCTGAAACTCCTCCAAGAACTTTGTACCTTGATCAGTCAAAACCTCAGCTGGTGCACCAAAATGACTAGGAACTCGATCTTGGAACAAGCAAGCTGTCCCTTGACTAGACTAGTCAGGAAGTGCCACCAACTCAATCCACTTGAAGAAGTGCTTCCCATCACCAAAACATAGCAATGATGTCTCACCGTCAATAGTAAAGGTCCTACAAAGTCCAAACTCCAACAGTAACCCAATCCCATGATAGGTAATGGGTGTAATTGTGGCGTAGGAGCATTGAATGATGCTCTTACTTGGTCACAAACCACACATTTGACAACAAACTACTAAACCTCGAGCAACATACCACACCACCAATAATGACTCTATAGTAAGCTATATGTACACTTTACTCCAAAATGTCCTAGCTCCTCATGAGCATGACAAACAAACTATGGTCTTTGAGATAGAAGTGGTACTACTTGCACTCTTCCATCCTCCCATACATGCAAATGGTGTCTACCCTCCAATTTGAATTGTTTTGGCTTGCTGAAGGACATGATTTCTCTCCTTGCCCCAACTATGCCACCCACAACACCATTGCAAAGATAGTCCATCACTAAGACATCATCATGAATGTCTTGCTGAACTGTACCAATATCTTCACTCTCTAGATCTATGACCTCAATAACTCCTCCTACATGCAATGAGGGAGATACCACCAAAGCCTTAGAAAATATACATAGAAAGGCCAATGCATGCCAACCTAGCACCATCTCCTCATATGTCTCACTATGCCAACGTGCTCCAATCTGATCCTGCTGGCTAGGACATGGGTTTCTACTCAACCCATTTGCATCACAGTTCACTACTCTAAGTTTGTGAACAATTGTGAAAATGTTCTCCGGTAAAATCAGAGCCCATCGTGCAAGCTTCCTTGAAAGCTTGTTGGACTCCATCAACCACTTCAATGGCTGATGATCAGTGATGAGAGTGAAGGGGTTACCAAATAGGTAACATCAGAAATGTACTCTTTCCCAAATTGCTACCAAGCACTCTCCCTCATATGAACTATACTTTGCCTCCGTTGAATTGTTGGAGCAACTAGCATAGGTCACCACAAACTCCTTTCCCTCATCATGATGCTAGGTGAGCATTGCTCTAAGCCCCAACATACACCAATCAGTATGAACTTGAAATGGTTGTCCTTTGATCGGTCTCTTCAAAATAGGAGCAAATGTCAACCTCTCCTTGAGCTCTACAAAAGCTCTCTCTTGCTCATCTTTCCAACACCACTCATGTGTAAGCTTGGTCAACTTCATCAAGGCCCTGGCAATGGCACTAAATCCTCTAACATAGCGGTGATAGAAGTTCACCAACCCAAGGAATGCTTGTACTTTGCTCACATCCGTAGGCCAAGGAATACGTGCAATAGCCTCCACCTTGGTCTGTTGAACACCAATTCCTCCAGGGTAGATAGTGTGACCCAAATACTCAACCTGGTCATGGAAGAACCTACACTTCCCAAGATGTAATTTGAGTCCATGAGATCTCAACCTCTCAAACACCTCCAACAAATATCTCTCATGCTCCTCCACAGTAGTGCTATAGACCAAAATGTCATCAATATAGCACTAAAAAAAATCCAATCCGACTAGGATCCTATCCATGACCCTCTAGAACTCAGCAAGAGCATTTTTTAACCTAAATGGTAAGAACCTCTACTCATATAACACATCCTTGCTGTGAAGATCAATAGCCCAAAATGCTATCTTGGACTTGTCCTCCTCTCTGATTGGCAACTAATGATATCCCGCTCAAAGGTCCAAAGTATTGAAGCCCTTTGCATGCCCAATTTCATCAAAAATCTCCTCAAGTATGGGCATAACATGCCTATCAGCCCTGGTCTATTGGTGTCGTAGGGATTGTAAGGTCTTGAGATTGCACCAAGCACCTGGCTGCATGTGCTTAGGCTATCTTGTTTGTCTAAGACTTGGCAGTTCTTTTGTAGTCTGGCACTGGTTCCGTTCTCTGGATTTATGATAGTAGCTTCTCTTGGGAGATTGTCTGTTGCTGTTTTGGGTGCTGATCCTCGTCAATGAATACTTGCATAGGCTTTAGGTTAAATTTTCCGGCTTGTTCTCTAGCTACTATTCCTGATTTGTCATTCTAGATTCTTTTCTTAGTCTGTTGTCATAGCAAAGACTAAGAAAAGACTACTCTTTTCTTAGTCAAAGACCTGACTCACTTCCGTGGACCGGACTGAGTGTCAAAGTTTAATTCTTTTCTTATCATTATTTGCTTATCTATTTTACATACACATTCATTCACAAGGAATGTCACTTCCATCACCGCACCGAGTTCTCAAAAAATTCAAAAATTCTTCAGGATGATCAAAACTCAGACTGAATAGTTTTGCATCAAGCACATTGTCTAATCAAGCCTATATAGAACAAGAAACATCTAGGTCTAACTCCTATCCCTTATAGCATTTAGCTTCTTGTCTGCAGGTCTCTGCATGACGTTCCAAGATTGCTGCTGGGCAGGTCCCCTTTGGTGATTCTCCCCTCCTGTCACTGCAAATTTGTACTATCGTCACCTCTAGCATTTTTCTCCTCAATCTCTTGCCATGCTCAGCCTGCAGATTTCTCTCAAAAAATTTCTTCCTCTCTTGTCACCTCCTCAGCAGAGCATTCTCTCCAAACATGTCATGAATCCTAATGTCTCTCTTGATCTTGTCATAGTCTCCAGTCCAAATTCCTGATCAAATTTCTTCTTCTTGTCCTCCTGTCACAGTCCAAGTCCCTTGATATTTTCCTCCTTAGTAGCACTTAGGCACATTCAAAATCCCTCACACTCCCTTGTGTTCCTTTGCAAGATTTCTTCCATGTCAACTCTTCAGCAAACCCTACATCCTCCTACAAAAAACCTCCTCTTGCTCCCAAGCTTTTCTCCTTTCTGACTTTCCAACCTAATCCTTTGAAGATCTGTCTACCTTTCACTAGTCCTTGTCATAGACCAGAGCAGAAGCCAACCTTTGAAAAGTCCTTTCTATTATGAATGTTCCTCCACTATTCCTCTCTTTCTGTTTAGACCTTCACTTTTAAAAATTTTGCACTGTCCTTGGAGAGAACTGTCTCCCTTCACTGCCCTGCTCTCCCAATCCTCTTGAAGCATGACTCTCTTAGTTCAGACTAGTTCAGCCTTTTCTCTCATGAAGCATAACTTTTCCCAGCTCAATCTAGTTCAACTTTTTCTCTCTCAAAGACTCTTCCTTGTAGCCTTTTTCCAAACCTCTTTTGGTTTCCTTGTTCTTCTGCCCAAAGCCTGTTGTCTTGAAGTTCTCCTTCTCTTCCACTCTCACTGCTTGCACACTCCTATTTCAAAATTCTTCTCATGCCCTCCAGCCAAAGCTCTCTTGAAAATTTTCCTAATTCCTCTGGTCCTCTCACAATTCTCAGATCTCTTGAACCCTTTTTTTCTTCTCCTGTCCTCCTATCACTTACTTGTCACACCAAAACTCAAAACCTCTCTCCTTCCTACTCCTGTCCAGTGCCAGGCAAACCTAGTTCAAAAACCCTATGGTATCCACATTTTTGTTTTTTTTCTAATTATGAAGAAGAAGTGTATAGAAGAAGTTGAATTGCGCCTGTATGGCCAAAGAAGGCAAAGAAAAGTGTCCTCAAGTTGTAACCCAAGGTAAAGTGACTTCATGGCAGGAGGCAAGGTACTCAGAACTGCCCTGTCAGCATACAACCCAAAGTAAGGAGACTTCATCTCGGGGGTGCTCAACCCAAGGCAAGGACAGTGTAACAACTTTCCTTTGAGACAAGACATTCAAGAAGGTACCATTCAAAAACTGGCAGTCATATGCATGAAGGACATTTGATAGTGACATGAGCATGCAAGAGGTGTGATTTCTTGGTAGAAACTAAAAGTGAAGAAAGGTGGAGAAGGTGCGACTCTATAAAATTTGGGCTAAAGATGAAGCAATGACAAGCAATTTTCCATCGTCGTTAAGAAGTCATTTTGCAAGAGATCGTGGGAAGGGAAGTGTAGTCGTAGACATGTTGGTGTGTTGAGAGGAATTTGAGAGAGTTAATCCGGGAATCAATAGGAAGAATAGTCCCCAGCCTAGAGTAGAAGAGAGAAAGATGGGAGGTGGGAAGAAGAACTCTAAATTTGTAGTGAAAAATCATGCAATTTGGAGGTTAGATGTGATTGTGAGAATCAAAGTCCTGAGCAAGCTCGGATCACATTCTTAACATGGAACTGGAATGTTAGTTTTCTAGGTTTCATGACTGAGATCATCAAGAGTAAGTGTCTCAATGGTCCCAAAGAAGAAGGGAAGAGAGGAAACACGGCTTGATGGATAGAGTTGGATTGGAGATTAGTACTCGGGAGAGAGGCAAGCGTAGAGCATGGCACCACGTTCTTGGGGAAGGAGAAGTAGCCAAAGAAACCCAAGAAGTGAGGGATGCTTTCTAAGCACACAAAGAATGGTTACAAGGTGGTCAAGAGGGGAATTGTAAGTGCTCTAATGGCAATCTTGAAGTCGAAGAGAATGACTTATGTGATGAAGCACCAAGCGGTGTTCTTCCAAAAGATTTTTGCATGCAAGCCAATAAATTGTGCAAAGTGTCTTCATCAGAGGACGAGACAAATGGTGTGGAATTTGCGAGACAAGTCTCTTCAACATTACATTGTGCCATTTGCAGCCCATTTCTATATGGGGCTAAACTTGCTCAATGCAGCAGAGCAAAACAAGATGGTGTCCCATTTCCACCCCGACTTGCAAAGAGATGTCGATGCGGAGGACCAGCAATACATTCTTCAAATCAAGAGTAGCAATGAGTACTACAAGTAGACTAGGCAGAGTGTGCAAGTGAAGGTGAGCACTCTGAAGTTGAAGAAGATGAGTTGACAAGGAGAAGAAGAAGTAGTAGAGAAGGTGAGACCTTGGAAAGCTAGAAAGGTGAACCCGAGGAAAGAACTAGTAGTAATTGTGTTGTCGGATGAAGAGTCGGAAGGAGAGGTGGAGTGCAAGTCCAAAGACTTGGAGAAGGAGGAAGAACCCAAGTTTGCATTGTAGAGTGAGGACACAAGTAGTGACAAGGATGATGGAGTGGAGATGCAGTCGGTACCCGAAGAGGAGGAAGCTAAGATGGAGACGGAGGAGAAACAAAACTCAAAACTAGAAGATGGAGTTCCAGAGCAAGAGGAAAAGAGAGTTACAATTCAGAGGGGAGTCCGTTCCAGACGTAGGGCAAAGTATGAAGTGGGGCAGAGTAAGGTAAGAGAAGTAGAGAGTGGAAGTTTGGGGAGCGACAAATCCATTCTTATAAGGCAATTGCGGCTAAGAAGGCAAGTATTGAGTGAGGAAGAGGTGAAGAAGGAGATAAGTCCGCAAGCCAAAGTAATTCCGAGTGAAGGAGTAGAGTATTTGCAGGAGATTGTGTGCCCGTTGTTAGTGAAGGTAGAACAAAAGAAGAAGGAGATGCAATAAAAGTGTCCGGAGGTGAAGATTGCAGGTGTTAGTTCAATTGGAAGAATAGAACTCGGAGTTCAAGAAGAGTATAATCCAAGGTGAGGAGGAAAGGGAAGTACTAAGAATAGATGCAATAGTAAAGGATCAAGTAATCAAGAACTTGAAGAGAGAAGTGGGGAGTAGAGAGAGAATTATAGAGCAAAATGTCATAGCAAGAGGAAGACAAGAAGTAGAGTATGAAATCTTGAAACAACAGTATGCTGATTTGAGATTAGAGATTATCCATGCTATGGCAAGGGTAGTAGAGAAGGAGCAAGAGCTCAATAGAGTGATGGAGAGTGTAGAAGAGAAGAAGCGACTCTTGCAAAGGGAGTTGACAATGAGATATAGAGAGGAAGAGAGAGTAAGAGAGTTACTTCCCAATCTGGAGGAGAAGATTGTGCAAAAAGAGAAGGAGAAGGAGATAATGAAAGCCAAGTTCAAAGCGGAATTGGCAATGTATAGAGAAGATTGGCTTGGAGATCAAGAATAGGAGAGAAGAATGAGATTGGAGCCATTGAAGGAGATAGTGACAAAGATGAACGCAATGTTGAGTACAAAAGCTGGCGTGCGAATTGAAGAGACGAGACTACACGAGTTGAAGTTGTTGGTGCATGAGACTAGGAGGAGAAATGCAAAGGATAAAGATTTAAATGCTTTGCTTATCAGACTCAAAACTTGTGTAGATAGGAAGATATTGGAAGTAGAAGACAATATCAAAATTAGATTAGATTTAGTGAAATTAGAGATAGATAAACTTTGGAATGATGTAAGAGCAAAACCCAAAGTAGACAACATAGGAGTGCAAATGTCTTTGGAGTTACCATTGGAGATATAAGAGAAGAGTGGGTCGGGAGACAGAGAGTTACAAAGCAAACATGTGACAAGAATTGTAGATCAAAGTGAAGAAGTAGTAGAATTAGTAGAGGAATTAGTAGTTGTGAAACTTGAGGATAGAGTAGCGTGTGAAGTTACTTCGGGATTGGAAGCCAAGGAAGAAGTGACATCGGATCGGAGTTGTAACAAAATTGAGATAAGAAGAGGCAAATATGAAGAGGTGCATTGTCATTTCGGATCTGTAGGTTTGTAGAGTTGTTATAGAACGGTATAGTTGTTAGTAACTATTGTTTGCTTCACTATTTAAGAGTGGCATTTGCAGTTAAATGTTGTTCAATGCTCATAATTTCTAAGAATAGATAAAGCAAAGTGCTGTGGAGCAGTGCTCATCGCTTGTGCTTAATTTCGAGTATCAACATTGTGTCTATGTTTGTGAGTTTGTGGAGAAAATTGAAGTGCAAGTCAATGTGCTTGTTGGATGTTGGATCTATAGCCTTGATCTTTACTTTGATCCTAAGTGAAGTGCAATCAGAGCAATGCCTTGATAGATCTAAGAGGAATTGCAGTGTTGGTAGTATTCTACATTTGTGAGTGTAGTGTAGTGTTGATGTGAAACAATTTTGATCGAGGAAGTTGTGCCTTCAATGGAGAGGTAGAACACAATTCTAAGGCAAAGTCATTTTGCAGTGAAGTGTTGTTTTTGGGAGAGCCTGAATCATCATAATCAAGATTGTTTGGAAAGATTTGATGGAGTTGTGATTAAGGAGTGTCAACTCGTGACAAGACTACAAATCAATGCTTGTTACTCTCTTCCGGGTGTGGTTTCTACTTGAGAGACTAAAGACACAACCAAGAAGAACTGAAGTGTTACTATTTGCTTTGTATTTGGAAATTTCTGACCTGTATATCTGCGGGAACAAACTTTACTTACCTGATTACCGCAAAAGTGATATTTACCAAGCTGTTACAAACCCTCATGTCACCTGTTACTGCTCAGAGAAAAGCAAAACCCTTCAAAATCTCTCTTTATCTCTCATTGCTCAGGGCAAAATCCTTTGAATTCTCCTTTTACCTCTCCTCTACTTCTTTTCTCTCCTCCTATCACTCAGCAGGGCAATTCCAAACCTTCACTCCAGTTCCTCTCAATGCTTAGGGCAAAAAATCTTAAAAAAATCTCCTTTTACCTCTCATTGCTCAGGGCAAAGCCCTCAAAGATCCTCCTCTCTCCTCAGCAAGCCAACTCTCCAGAACTTCACTCCAATTCCGATGTAACCAGAGCAACCCTAACTCAAAATTCTTTTCTCTCCTCTTGTCACTCAACAAGCTGAAACAAACCCTCCAGAATTATCCTTCTCTCTTGCACTCCTGTCCAAGCCAAAGCAAAACCCAACTCAAAATTCCTTTCTCTCCTCAGCAAGCCAAATCTCCAAAACTTCACTCCAATTCTTGTCCAACCAGAGCAACCCTAACTCAAAATTCTTTTCTCTCCTCCTGTCACTCAGCAAGCTGAAACAAACCCTCCTGAATTTCTCCTTCTCTCTTGCACTCTTGTCCAAGCCAAAGCAAAACCCAACTCAAAATTCTTTCTCTCCTCTTGTCACGCAACAAGCTGAGCCAAATCCCTCAAGGATTTCTCCTTAAGCCTATGTCCACTCAAAACCCTTACTGATTCTCCCTTGTAGCCAAGGCCTCCAAAAGCATTTTCAACTCTTTCCCTGGTCCTGTCAACTGCCCAAAGGCCTCTTGAAGCATTTCTTGCCACCTTCCTCTATCCTGTCACAACCAAAAAACCTTTCAAAGCATTTCTCTCTTCTTCCTCTAACCTATCATAGACCAAGCCAACAAAACCCTAAAAAAACCTTCTCTTTTTCTCCTGTCCTATCACAAGCCACGACAAGCCCTTCAAAAATTTTCCCTTCACTCTCTTCATACAGTTAAGATCAAGCCAAACCCTCTCAACATTTCTCTCCTTGCTCCTGCACAGCCAAAGCCAGCCCTCAAAATTTCCCCTTCCTTCCTGTCCTGTCATAGGCCATGACACAAGCAAAGCCTTCAAAAATACTCTCCTACACTTCACTCCTCATGTCACAGACCAAGGCACCAACAAACTTCAAAAATACTCCTCCCTCTATCTCAAAGTCCAAGACCTAATCCTTCAAAAATTCCTCTCAGCTCCTTATTCTTCATCCAGTCCAGTTCAAGGCACCAGCAAAATTTGAAAATACTCCTCCCTCTATTTCACAATCTAGGACCTAATCCTTCAAAATTCCCCTCAGCTCTTCACTTTTCATCTTGTCCAGTTCAAGGCATCAGCAAACTTTGAAAGTACTCCTCCCTCTATTTCACAGTCTAGGACCTAATCCTTTGAAATTCCCCTCAGCTCTTTACTTTTCATCTTGTCCAATTCAAGGCATCAGCAAACTTCAAAAATACTCCTTCCTCTATTTCACAGTCTAGGACCTAATCCTTTGAAAATCCCCTCAGCTCTTCACTTTTCATCCTGTCCAGTTCAAGGCATCAGCAAACTTAAAAAGTACTCCTCCCTCTATTTCACAGTCCAAGACCTAATCCTTTGAAAATCTCCTTTTTCCTCATTGCTTGGGGCAAAAGCCCTCAAAGATCCTCCTCTCTCCTCACTTCTTGTCACAAACCAGGCCAGCCAAAACTCAAAAAATCCCCTCTTCCTCCTATCCAGTCCTTAGTTTTCCTTCCTTCCTGTGACATGGTTCCCCTAGGATCTTCTAGCCAAACACTTCCTTAAACCCTTCCAAATATTCTCAAACCCCTGTGCCTTGTTAGAACCGCTACTAAAACAAAATGAAAACTCTTCAATCTTTTGTGTTCTTCTAGGCACTCTCCTTGAAGCAAGATAGTCCCAGGTTTGGCCATAAACAAGGTAACTCCTAGGCCCAATGAACCTAGTCATGGCCCATGTAATACAAGTCTAGGCACAAGTATTTGTAACACAGGGAAATTCCCGAGCCCATGAAAAGGAAAAAATAAAGAAAGAAAAAAGATTTAAAATTTTAAAATTTTGAATGGACTCCAGAGTTTATACACCTTTTTAGGAACCCTCTAGCCTACAAAAACATAAAAGGAATTACCGACTTCACCAAGGCATGAAGATGTTTGATCAAGCAGAAATGTAAATACATCCAAAGCTAATGTAATGCAAGAACTTAGCTCTCATACCAAACTGGCATTAATGACATGCGCAGATTCTTTTCTTGATGACATTGGTTGATAGGACGGTAATCTCCACACATCCAGCTATCTGTGTAGTTGCCATGCATATCCTTCTTGGCTGGCATCAATGTAGCTGATGCACACTCTCCATGTAAGATCTCCACCAAACCAACTTAAAAAAGGTCTCTACTCCAGCTTTGAATCAATGTCATCTCCATGTCACTATAGCAATAAGGACGTCAAAAAACTAGTGTATTGCTAGTCAGCTCAATCCATATACTAGGTCCTTTCAAAGCATCCAAATCCTTCATACTAAAGGCAAAACAACTTGTGTAGCTCCTCAAGAACCTCCAAACTCTCCGTCTTTCCTCTCCAATAAGCTTGGGTCCAAGATCTGGCTCCCAAGTATCTCCATAACTGTTCCAAGAGTGGAAAACGTATTGATTGGCTGCTACACTGTGCCCTTGGGAGAAATAGTGTCATGCTCCAACCACTAGAGGTCCCAACCTCTATGTTAAAAACTCCCTCCACTTTGGCTACAAGCTCCACACATCCTCTACTTGCATCTCAAGTAGACCAAGGGTGTAATCCAAGTAGACCATGCTCACCTAAATAGACTCCACGTAGACCATTGGCTGCATCCCAAGAATACCCTATGCATCTGGTCCATCTCCCCCAGCATATGCCTGAATTGTCTCAATATGCACAAGGCTCACAAGTGTCTGAGTGGTGATGCCTATCAAGTGCATCTTATGCTGCTCTACCAAGCCAAGGCTTAGAATCCAAGTCAAACAGTTTACGTCCATAGCTTGACCTAACACCTGATGCCTAAATGCCTCTTATATTGCTAGAATAGCAGTAATACCAGTGCAAAAACCCATCACCCACTCTCTCATTGGCGTTAAGCTTCACCAACTGTTGTAACTATGAGTCCCAAATAAGTCCAAGTCCTCTCTCTCAAAAATCATGAGAGCCTAGGAAACTCATAAGTGTAGTAAAAGTGGCTCTAGGCTATCCAACTAGGCTCACCACTGCCATAGGTGACCTATCAGCCACTACCACTATTTGAGACTGATGCAAAATATCCAAGATGTCATCAACAAGGATGTGGTTAAGTCACTAAATCCCATCATAAGCACTTTGTAAAACCTCTCTAGGTAAGAGGTTCATCTACCAAAGACAAAGACAATGAGCCCATGATCCTACTATGGCTGCATCTAACAATATAGTAGGTCCCATCCAAGCATGGACCTGATGTGTACTTGCCACCACTCTGGTGCAAGAATCACCCATCAAAGGAACTTTCTGTAAAAGGTAAGCTGGAGAAATTGATTGATGAACTTGGAGATGTTGTAGTATCCGTAACATCTCCCAAAACACACTAGATCAAGGATCTTGAAGACCCAAACCTCAACCAACACGTGTATGTCCTTGACATGGCCATCCTGAATCAACAAGTGAATGGGCCCATGTCTCTCTAGATCATGCACTCCCAGTAAGGAAATGTCTATTGGTAGGGCCTTTTGGTAACCTCTGAGTGCTGATATTGGTAATAACTCAGAATACCAATAGGCCAAGTGTGCCACATGATGTAGAGAGACTCGCCTAGCAGTCTCATCTCTCTACATACAAGTGCCTCTGTACTTGTATACCCACTTGTAATACCACAGCTAGTCGGGTACTAATCCCACCAAACAACTCCAATAGACATATCTCTTCTATTGGATACTAACAAGCAATGAGTGTGGTATCTAGAGGTGTCAAATTAATTGACTTTGGAAGCTCATCCTCACACTCATCTCTTGATGGTATGAAGGCTCCACTCCAAGCCTGTTGCACCAATTGATCTGCATGCTACTACAATGCCTCCTTTGAACTCCACAATGGAACATCCAAGGTGGATGGAACAATTTCACTTGTACTCCAAATCCAAGTGATCTCCTTTGGTACTGGAGTATCCTCTGCATGGCATTCCCCTCCAACAAGTCACAAGGCCAAGTCACTGCACCGTTTAAAGAAGAAACTGATGTTGCCCTGTTCCCGGACTATAGTGAGCCAAGATTGCCTCTATTGAAGTGTATTGGTAGGCGACATACCTATCCCTCACCAGACTACCAACCTGGTCTATAGGAGGTTGTCTCCTCCCAATAGTCAATGCTGAAACCCATGGGGTATAACACTACTCTCCCAACTAGCACATTGTATGACTCAATTATTGTCACAATAGCCTAAGCTCTCACCCTTGAGCTATTAGTTGGATGACCAGGCTGAACATGGACAACAAGCTCCTATATGTGATGTACTATGTCAAACCACCACCAAGAGATGTTTGGATCTGAAATGGGAACCTCTCCACATCGGTCTTCTATAACTCCAGACCGACTATTGCAACTTTCTCCAACAAAAAGAGTTGTGCACCAGAGTCTAACAAGAGTCTCTATGGTGTATAGACCTTCACTGAAGGTCCCACCAAACAGAAAATCTGCCTCTAGTTATCCAATAGGACAAAACCAAGTGTGAACCATGCTCTCTCAACGGCCGGTCCAGTTGGCAACTCCTCAAGTCTAGCCGTTGTTGCCTGCTATAAACCACTGGTTGCTGAACAGACCCCATGCTCCTCAACCAAGTCAACTCCACTATCAACCACCTCTGCTCTAGTATTAGGAACTACATCATCCCTACTCTCACAAAGTGTGGCAGCCAACCAGAACACTGGGGTTGGGTCAACTTCTAATGTAAACATGTCATTGGCTGAAAACAAAGGGCACCGCATAATCAGCTGAGCCGCCCCAAACATCATGGTAGACTCAATCTGTGTAGTAGCAAGTGGCTGACTAGCAAGTGGTCTATCATGCACTCCATCACCACCTACCACACCTGCATTGGGACATCTAGGAGCCATGGATATTGTCTACAATGCCTCAGATAGTGTGAAAGATTAGGGAAGTCTGACCTGTCTCCCAACCTCTCCTCTTGGTGGGTCCAACTCCATTAATTCTCCTCTAGGCTCTGGAGCATGTATTGTACTCCTAGTCACTACTGCAAATGCATCCACCTTTGCTGCTCCGTACATGAAGTCTAAAGCATCTCTATCACTAGCATATGAGGTGGAAGCCTCACCACCCAAAGCTGATCTCCTCTAAGCAATAGTCATACTAGCCAATCTCTGTTCCAACTACTCAATCCGAGTAGCCATAGCTATATCAGAAGTAAGGGCAGATACCACACCTCTATTAGGTGTAGATCTTCTACCACCACCTCTACCATCTTGTCTTCCATGAAGTGGAGCTCCTCTACTACTTGCCATAGTAGCCCTACCACTCCGTAACTTTGGGTGTAAGACAAAGCACCAATCACTAGTGTGACCAAATCTGTGACAATGCTCACATTGTCTCTATGTTGGCTATGATGCACCAGAGGTATCAGGTCCCCTACCCTGAGTACACTCTCTCTTATGGTGAGGTCCACCACAAGTCCAACAAGCAACACCACCACTCATTGGCTACTATTGACCCAAAAATGAAGGTAAGGGTCTAACTACAGTAGGCCCTCCACTCACTCCATAAGACCTAGGTTGTACACTGTGCCCTCTAAAACCAATTGGACGTGGTGCACTCTATTGCACCTTAGAAGAAGTTGCAAGTAAGGATGAGGTCTCCCTACCAAATCCAAATGTCACCACTCTCTCCTCCACCATGTTGAGCTCAATACGCTCAGCCAAACCAAAGACCACTGCCAAAGTAGGCAAAGTAGCTTGTAACAACATAGCATCACAAACTCTACGTTGCAACTCCTTGTCTAGTATCCCATACCAAAACTGGACAGCTATGGCCTCAATAACTCCTTGAGTGAAATTGATCAGCCGCCTCATGTGAGTATATGCCTCGCGTAAGCTCTCTCCAACCTTCCACTAGAACTCTTGCAAGCTCCTCAACTTGTTAGTCCGCACTCCCTAGTAGTTCTGCCTCAAACATTGGAAGAGATCCACCATGGGGTTAAACCCCAGAACCACACCACCTCCTACAGCGGTACCTCTACTCGTAGTAGCACTATCTCCAACTAGTGCACCTCCACTAGCTCCACCAATGCTACTTGATCTAGAACTTGTGGGTACTGCCAATCCACTTTTGGCAACTGAGCCTGAAGTGATAAGGACATAGTTTGGAGACCAATATTGTCTCCATAACTCAATCTCCTCCAAGTGAACTCACCTAAAGTCATGGTAATTTTCCATTGGTGGACCCTCCAAATGTTGAAACAACTCCTTCCATGCCATGAAGGGTGTAAACAAAGTCTGGTTCCACATTTGCTGCAAATCACACCAACTATCAAACTACTAGATGAAGTCATCCAACTCAATGGTACCCACTGTACTAGAGTAACACCTAGGGTCTTTGGAGGCTCTATAAATCTTGTCCATGTCCCACAACCACGGTGCAGACACGCCAAGTGCACTCTCAATTGAATCAACTCCTGTGTCAAACTTCAACTCAGAGTCAATCTCCTCCCTCACTAGGACCTGAGATACAAGTTGATACCAAGCACCACTTTGAGTAAACCCATTGCGTACTGCAGGGCTAAGTCTTCTAGAATCCCCAAAGAGTGATTGTTGTGACAAAGTAACCGCAACTATTACCGCAAACTGGAACCACAAATTGCAACCGCAAGTACTCCACCAAGTGCCAACACCAACTAAGCACCACCAAGTGCCAATACCAGCTAAGCACTACCAAGTGCCAATACCCACGGAACACCACTCACTAATGTAACTCTAATTGAGATAACTACACTAGGGGAAATGGCAACCTGTAACATGCTATCACAACATGCACTCTCTTAGTCTACAGGTCATCACTTTTTGCCTTACCGGAGAGAAAAAAAGGTCGTCTGATTGGTCATCACTCCAGCCTCACTACCAAGAGCACACTAGAGCACCAACGCTTAAAAGTCAAGGCACCTCAGACAAACATGGTGCACAAACAAGAAGCAAAGAATGGAGGAGGTCTAATCATAAGAAATCTAAACAAAAACTCTCCATCTCATAAAGCAACACGGGACTAATTCTGCCACCATTTGGCATTTGACATTAGAGGAGTGTGTACATACGTCCTAAGCTACCAAGATCACCAAGAATGGGATCAAATTGCCTCTCCTAGCCAAAGCTACAAGTGCGTAGATAATAATGGCACAATCACTTGGACAACAAGTGAGCATGGACCAGTTGGCTAGGGCACCAATCTAGAAACAAGAGATCTAGGGGTCAAACTCTTCTAAATTTGGCCAAAAACTGATGTAAACTCCAGCAAAATCCTAATGAAAAGTCTGACATAAACCCTAAAGTTGGCTGACCGCCAAATCCTCCGCTAACTCTTCACTCAAGCCAAATTGAAGAAACGGATTTCTCCAAATCACAAATTCATGGAGATGGGTTCACAACTCCACCTTCAATCCACTTTCTGAGCTCAAAATCACAACCATTGCTAAAAAATTGCTTCTCTTTGCTCAAAATTTGGCCAGCACTTCCGCACACCGTCTATCTCACTACTAAATTTGCATCAATTGAATGAGCTTTTGCACACTAGGGAAAACTTGAGCTCCAATTGAGCTATGAAAGATCAGTGAGTCTTGGAGATATCACCAATACTCTCAATCCCTACACTCGATTTCTCTCTGACTTCACTTCTGTGATGTAATCAGATTGTTTTCAACTCTCAAATCAACTCAACTCAAATCAACACTTGATCTGTCACTCTATAAAATACCTACAACCGGGCACTTATTATTGTCAAGCCACATCCACACTAGCTAATAGAATCCAGGTGATGCTCACTGGCCTTTATCCACCATAGCCAAGAACTCAAAGGCTCAACATTAGAGAAGTGAGCTCTTTAGAGCTACAATTCAAAAGTATACTCCTAAACTTGACCTAGGTCTTAAACCTTAATGGTCTCACTTACAACACACTCAATGGTGTGAATGGTGCAAAGTGACGATGAGCCCTACCGTGAAGTCAGTACCCTAAACATGAAATCTGACCATTGGAAAGTAGTCAATGGGAAATTGCTGAAATACCTCTAACTACTATCACTACAACTCCAATGTCTGAGCAATCTAGATGTGACATTACAAATGGCATGACAAAGATTATCAACAACAAGAGTGTGTAGAGAGAGCACATTTCAAAAGGGAGAATAGTAAATTCAATTTCCAAAGGAGATTCCTAAGGTATTTGATGGCAAGAATCTCTTGGGCACAATAGAAAATTTTATATTTGATTGTAAACGTTATTTTGATGCTACAAATCTTCAAGATGAATGGAAATAGATCCTCTTAGTTTCAAGCCAATTGAATAGAGTCGCAAAACTATGGTGACAATTTTGATTGGAGCAAGCTGAATGGTGGTTTGTTGCGCCAATCTTAACATGGGAAGAATTCAAGGATGCAATAATTGGGCAATTCCAAGCAATAAATGCAACACAAGCTGCATAAGATAAATTTGCAAAGTTGAAGCAAATTGATTTTGTAAGAAGCTACATCAAGTAATTCCAAAACATCATTATGCAAATTCTAATATATTGGATAATGAACCTCTAGATCAATTGTGAGGAGCTTGAAGTCATGAACCAAATTCAAAGAGACTTTGCAAGAGCCAAAACACTTAGAAGAAGTTATGCAATTGGGGTAGCGCTTTGATTCCTTGGTTGCAACAACTTGGTCTCGACCTTGATCTTCATCAAACTTACCAGCACATTACATGCAGGTGGAAGAGCCGGCACCAATGGAGATTGATGTTATTTAACCAAGACCACTTGGCACAATAGATCAAGAAAGATTGTGATAAAATAGTGATTACTTTTATTGTCGCCAGATTGGACATTGCATTGTTCAATGTCCACTAAAGAATGGGAGATCTTGACAAATTGCCCATATGGAGTTTGTGGGTGGAATGATCAAGGAAACAAGGAATCCCAATAGGAGATTTTGAGCCACCTACTAGAATTAGTTCCAATGGGATTAAAGGCTTGACCTATGCAAGTTTGCTTCACTTGCAAGGTACAATATTTGATTGTGGTTGTAGGATTTTGGTTGAATTTGGAAGTTCAGAGACTTGCATGTTTATGTAATTATTAAGGGAATTAAATTCCTATCTAGCCAATAATTGGAAGTAGATTGATGATAGCAGATGGTAGAAAGGCTTTTTGTACCTCCCATCTTGTTACCTTCAAGATTGGGAAGGAGTATTTGGACTAAATGAGGTTTATAGTGGCGCCTTTGCACTATGATGTAATTTTAGGTCTACCTTGGCTTGAACATCATAATGTTTAATTTGATTGGAGCTAAAGATGAATTCAAGTACAATACCAAGGAAAGAATTTTTTTATTAGGTTGTCTAGCATCTTTGAGTAAGACACCTAAGAATAGTCAATCCTATGAAGTGAAATTTAATAGGAAGCAACTATAGAGCAAACTTTGAAGGAAGATAAGTCCCAAGTTGGGAACTTTGTTAGTGAAGCAGCCATAGAGCAAGCTTTGGAGGAAGATAAGTCTATTTTTGTGGTGTGGATCAAGCCAATTGCATATGGAGAATTTGAGGAGGATCAGAAGCCTCATCAAACAAGGGTTGATCAAATAGTCTAGGAGTTTTCAAATGTGTTTTTGGATGATCTACGAAAGGGATTACTCTTTGATCGTGGTATGCACTTCAAGATTGAGTCATTGCCAAGAAGTACTCTAGTAAGTAGACCAATGTATTGGCTCTCACCAAAAGATTTGGATGAGCTCCTAACAACATTAATAGAGTTGATAGAGAGGGATTTTATATGACATAGTACGTCTCCTTGGGAGCACCATTACTATTTGTTCCAAAGAAGGATGGAGGATTTCACTTATGTATTGATTATCATAGACACAATAAACAAACAATGAAGAATACATATCTCTTGCCTCAAACAAATGACTTGCTTGATCAATGGAGAGGTGTATGATACTTCTCAAAGTTAGATCTTCAAAGCAACTATTGGTGAATTCTTATTGATAGAGAAGATGTACAAAAAACTACCTTGCACATAAGGTATGGGCATTTTGAGTGGAGAGTTCTATCTTTTGGGCTCATTAATGCTCTAGTAGTCTTCATGGATCAGATGTATCGGGTGTTGGATGGGCTATTGGATTGATACAAGGTGATGTTCTTGGATGCTATTTTAATCTATAGCAAGATAGAGGCTGAACACACAAATAACGTGTGAGAAGTCTTAAGACGACTACATCAATGAAAGGTTTACTACAAAAAGTCAAAGTATGCCTTTTGGCAGAAGGAAGTTACCTTCTTGGATCATAAGATCTTGGTGGGGATCAAGATAGAAGAGGAGAAAATCAAGGCCATTAATGATTGGCCTACTCCAAAGGATGCTATAAAAGTATAACATTTAATGGATTTGTAGGTTTTTCCTAATGTATTATCCATTACTATGCTCATGGCCGCACCATTGATTGACCTCTTGGAGAAGAACTTGAGCTTTAAATAGACCACCAAGCACAAAGAAGCATTCCAAAAGCTAAAATATATGGTGTCTTCAAGACCCATTCTTCAACTATATGATCCTCAACCACCTTGTGTGATTGATTTTCATGCTTCTAACTTTGCAATTGGAGCTATGTTGTAGCAAGACTTCCAAATGTGTTACATCCTATTGCCTTTGTGTCTCATCAACTAAATATAGTAGAAAGGAACACTTTTCTTGAAATGAAGAACAACTTGCACTGTATATGCCACCAAGCTATGGATTTATTATCTCTTGGGGAAACAAGTGATCATTGACAAGTGCAAACTGATTACAAGCTCTTGTTGTAGACATTATATTTTGAACACATGATATCATTGATAGGAGTAACAACTACAACTTTTTGACATCAAAGTTGAGTACAAACTTGGTCAATTCCATGTCATTCTTGATGCCTTACCATGACAACTTGATTTGAAGTCTATTCCTCTCATCATGGTGGTAATTATAACAGTATCAATTGACTCCAAAGTCCAAATCAAATTTAGGATAGCTTTACAACAAGATCACTTCTTTCAGATGGTACAAGGTTATCTTGCAGCATGTGATAAGGAGTACAATACCTTCTTCTTCAAGGAAGGTCTTCTATTTTTTGAGAACCAAATCTATATTCTAGTTAAGGGTGATTTCAGACTTGTGTGCCTCCAAGAAACCCATAACTTACCAATCCTAGTCACATGGTTGTGGACAAGACCTTGATTACCTTCCAATGCCAATGGTGGTGGCCCAACATGGCAAAAGATGTTTGAGAGTTTTGTTTGATCTTGTGAGAGCTGCCAATGCAACAAGACTAACAATTTGAAACAATGTGGAGTCCTTGTACCACTCCCCATTCCATCTGCTTGTTGGGAACACATGAGCTTAGATCTTATCACATCCTTTCCCAAGACAAAGCAAGGTCACACACCAATTGTGATGTTTGTGGATAAGCTTAGTAAGCAAATCCATTTGGCACCAACCTTTGATACCATGAATGTTCTAAAATTGGCATAGATTTACTTCAACAATATCTTTAAGCATCATGTGATGCCTTGTGTACTCATCTCTAATCGTGATCCTTGATTCACTAGAAAATTTTGGCAAGCACTCTTCTAGATACTTGGCACCAAGCTTGCTTTATCCATGGCCTATCATTCTCAAGCTAATGGAAAAATTGAACGTTCAAATTGCACCTTGGAGGATATGCTTTGTGCCTTGGTCAACATTCACCATACCAATTGGGATGAATGTCTTGCAGTTGTTGAGTTAACATATAATAATTCCAAACATGCAAGCATTGGATTCTCTCCTTTCTTCTTTAATTTTGGCCAAAATCTACTTGTTCCAAATTCCCTTCTGGCTCCTCTTCCATCTCATGTCCCTTATGCTTCCACCTTCTTGACCACCATATCCCCGTCCCTCCAACAAGCCAAATCCTATCTCCTAGTTGCTCAAAATTGTCAAAAATAATATATAGACTACCATCATCATGATCTCACCTTCCAAGTTGGTGATAAGGTCATGCTCTTGTCTAGTAATCTACCCCTTTCACTTGATACCCAAGTCCATAAATGTACTCCTAATTGGATTGGACCATTTTATATCACCCAACTCATTTCTATTGTTGCTTATCAACTTGCCTTGCCTTATCATATGAAGATCCTCCTTATTTTTCATGTTTCCAAGTTTGCACCCTTTGTTTTGTGAGCCGGCTTGTCTCTTACTCAAGATGAACCTCTGATGGCTATTATGGTAGCGCATCATGGACTAAGAAGGCAAAGAACCCCAACTCCATCATACTCCTCCAAGGCTAACACTCCAAGACTCAAGACATTGCTCACTAGAGAACTCAATGAGAGAGAGATAGTTGCAAATGAAAGGATGATGAGTATCTCCTCACCCCTAGTTTATATACTTGTGAAATAGTTGCGCACCAAAGTTACTATTTACCATGTTAACTCAAGTAACTAGGCTAAAATTCAAGTAAAGTCAAAAAGTATAAAGGAATATCCATTCACATGGGCATATTCCACTAAGCATGTGATCTTATCTTGACCCAACTACTAAGTCAACAATTCTTTCACATAGGCTATCCTTGGACTAGAGAAGGATCCAAAACAAAAAGGTTTGCGGGCCCAAGAGTTCTCAACTCTTTCCTCAAAGCCAAACACCTAGGAATAATACCAAGTCAACACACTAGAATCCAAAATAGTGGTACTCATCTTTTCCACTTCCTCTAAAGTAAGGTCCTCTCTATCTTAGCTATGACAAAATTTAGCTAATCATGACTAATGTAGAACCATCCTTTATCTCTATATAAATAATATCTCTCAAGTATTTGTATACTAAGCTAAATACCATAATACCACACACATGCACAAATGGGTGTTAGATTTACCCCCGGACTAAGTTTTCACTTTGTTTTCAAAGTGAAGGTCTCTCTACCTTCTATGATATATCTTCAACTTATCATGGTTAATCCTATCAAATGTCTTCCTCCCAACTCCTTAACATCATAGGTGTAATTGCCCCACACCTTCTCCACTACAAAAGGTCCAAAGTACTTAGGCAAAAACTTCTTTTGCACTCTCTTGAATTGAATAGAATCAAACAACATTACCCAATCAACTTCTTTGAAAGGCTCCACCTTCTTCTTGCCTAGCCCCTTGTCATAGCTCACCTCTTGTTTACTTTGGGTTTGCTCCACTCAAACCATAGCAACTGCTCTTGCCTCTTCCAGCTCCATGAGTTGATCATTCCTTGACTTCTCTTCATCACCTCCTTGTGCTTTCTTCAATCTCCTATGAATGCTTTGGAAGGTAGGAAGATCAAAGTAAATAGGTAAGGTAGACTCAATACCATATACCAATTGAAATGGAGAATATCTGGTGGAAGTCTTCATGGTTGTCCTATACTCTCACAAAATTGCATGAATCCTCTTGTCCTAATGATGTTTAGCTCCCTCAATTTCTGCATCTTTGTCCAACATCATGCACAAGGTCTGATTGGTTCTCTCTGCCAAGCCACCAGAATTTGGCTTATAGGATGTAGTTACCCTATGTGTGATAAAGAAATGTTGTAGTATGGCTGTAGTGATGCTTCTTGTAAACTCTCCTTATCTATCAATAACCAACTCCAAAGAGCATCCAAACCTAGTTATAATGCGTTCATAAAGAAATCTACCTACTTCATCTTCACTCTTGTCCCTCAATGGTCTAGCCTCAACCCACTTGGTAAGGTTATCAATAACTACCACAATGTACTAATTGTTCCTTGGGGTTCTATTGAGAGGACCTACAAAATCAATTCCCCACTTCTCAAAAGGTCCTAACAATGGAATTGATCTAAGTGGTGGAGTGGATGTGGACTTTCTAGCAAAAGCTTGAAAAACATGACAATTTTTGCAATAATCAAGACAATCTTTGAAAATCCCTCTCCAATGGTAACATCCATCTAGAATTTTGAAAGTAGTCACCTTTCCTGCAAAGTGTTCTCCACACACTAAACCTTCATGAAACTCCTTTATGAGTAACAGAGACTCTTCCTTACCCACGACTCTTTGAAGTAGACCATCTACTCCTTGGTGAAAAATAATATCTTCCACCATTGTGTAAGCTCTAGGTCTTGCTGCAAGGGCCTTCCTCTCCCTAACAAGCATCCCTTTTGGATAGTTACCTCTTGTCACAAAATCCACAATCTCCTTATACTCCATTGGAACCTCTTGAGTGATTGAGATTGTCATGAGCTTCTCATCCGGGACAAAATCATCCACTGGCTCATCTCCATCACGATCGTATGCCCTAGATAACAAATCAACATTTGCATGTCTCTTTCTTGGCCTATTCTCAATGGTTAGTCATACTCAGATAAAGGTATCATCTGCCTTGCTAGTTTCCCTTCCACATTAGGCTTGTTGAAGATGCACTTCAAAGCCTTTTGATCTATGACAATTGTAGCTCTCCTTCCATCACGTAGTGTCTAAACTTCTTGAGACCAAAGATCACCGCCAACCCTTCTCTCTCTATGACAAAGTAGTTATTTTCTGCTGAAACTTTCTACCTACTAGCATAAGTTATTAGATGATCATGCCCATCTTGGTCTAATTGACTAAGAGTGCATCCTATAGCTACATTAGAAACATCAATGTAGAGGATGAAAGTCTTATTCCAATCAGGTTTAGCAAGAATTGGAGCTACAACAAGAGATTGCTTGAGCTCCTCAAAAGCTTTGAGAGCCTCCTTGTCTTCCAAAATCACCATGTAATCTACACCCTTCTTCATGTAGATGTTCAATGCATAAGCCTTGTTGGAAAATGAGAAGATGAACCTCCTATAGTACCCAACCATCCCCAAGAATTGGCATGACTTTGTCAAGCTTGAAGGGAATGGAAGGTCTGAGATTTTTCCTCACCTTCTTAGGATCAACTACTATTCCATCCTTGGAGATGATGTGCCCCAAAAGTAAACCTTCTTCACATCCAAAAATGCACTTCTCTAGGTTGAGTGATTCATTTGCCTCATCAAAGCATTGCAAGACCTTGATTAGGTGCTTAAAGTGCTCCTCCTTGCTCCTATAAACACAAAAGTCATCAATGAAGTCTCTCACAAATTTCCCAATGAAAGGTTCAAATACCTTATTCATGAATCATTGGAATATGGCTAGAGTGTTGTAATATGGCTGGAGCATTGCAAAACCTAAAAGGCATGACCTTAAAAGCGTTAGTTCCCCAAGGTGTGGTGAATGTGGTGAGTTGTTATGCTCAAGCACAATCTTGATTTGGTTATACACATTATAACCATCTCCAAAACTGTACTTCTCATGACCTGCAACCTCCTCCAAGATCTCATCAATGAAGGGCAAAGGGTAACAGTCCTTCTTAGTAACAACATTAAGCTTCTTGTAATCCACACATACCCGAAGCTTGCCATTCTTTTTCTTCACAATCACAATGGGAGACACCCATTCTAAATTCTCCACCTCAAAGATAAATCCGGCCTCTTTGAGCTTATGAAACTCCTCCTTCACCACCAAAGATATTGGTGGGCTAATAGAATATTGTTGTTGGTGGACTGGTCTTGCATGTGACTCCACCTCAATCTTGTGCTCCTCCAAGGTGACTTCCTTTAGATCCTTGTAACTGAAAGCAAACACATGGATGAACTTGCAGAAAATCTCCTCAAATCTCACCTTCTCCTCCTTGGTAACATTTGGACCATACTTGAGAGTAGATAACCTCCTTTCTATCTCCTCAAGTGTCAATGGTGATTTATCTAGGTCCTTCAAAACCTCTAGCCTAGGTGAAAAATCCATAGCACACAAGGGATACACATTTGAATCAAATTCAGATTCATCCTCTTCCATGGAAGTCTCCTCCTCTATGCTTGTGTCCATACTTGAAGCTCCTTCTTCTGAATCTGATTTCCCAATCATGAGAAGATGGTGTATCTGAATGTGAAGTGTTGGTGGTGTTAGTCACAAGAATTATGACTTTATGGTTTGATGGCCCAATCCTTCCTTTGTGTCATCGATCAGTTGTGCATGCTGCTCTCAACCATGGTCTCCTAAGAAGTAAGTCATAGCTTGAATCCTTCAAGACTTAGAAAGTCATGAGATTTTGAACTCCCATAATTGAAACTATCACCTTATCCATCACCCCTAGTGGTTGAACTTGTTGCTTGTTTGCCATGCCCACCACAAATGTTGAAGGTCTAGAGTGTATCATACCCAACTTCTTCAATCAACCTTTCTGACATGGCATTCACTGATGATCCTCTATCAACCAATGCATCCTTGATATTGTGA
This sequence comes from Lunularia cruciata, assembly GCA_948567375.1. Lineage (NCBI taxonomy): Eukaryota > Viridiplantae > Streptophyta > Marchantiopsida > Lunulariales > Lunulariaceae > Lunularia > Lunularia cruciata. The sequence continues at coordinate 20,958,781 of OX419756.1, forward strand.
CCATTCACTCTCACATCAATCTTGGAAGCATATTCACATGGTGTTGGCTTGGCATCCACCACCACCATTGATATTAGAGCTTTTTCCTTCTTCTTCCTCTTGCTCCTTGTAGAACTCAAGCCACATTTAAGCTCCTTTCTCAAATTAGGATTCAAAGCAATCAATTGGCTTTTTGTGATGTTAGCCTTGTGACTACCAACACCCTCCAAGACATTGTAGTTCTATTGTTGCTTTCATATCAAGAATTCCTCCATCTCCAACTACCTTCCTAGAGTCTTTGTTGTTGATGGTGTTGAAGTTCTTGTGCAAGTGCTCCTAGTATGCATAGGAGTATCTTGGCTTGGAATAAATCCTTTAGAAGAGTGCACATCCTCTGCAAAATGAGCTCTCTTTTTCTCTTGTGCCAAAAGATCCAAATGAAGACCTTTGGAGTTTGAGCACTCCCCCTTCTTATACTTGCTCTCAACCACATCTATGGATGCTATCCCTTTACCTTTGTTTGGATTAGGAGCCACTTGGGCTTCACTTCCTCCCTCTTTCTTTCTATTGGTTCTCTCATAACCCCTTCCTCCATGGTAAGTGGAATTTGGGGAATTCCTTTGGATATGGCGTCTTCCTCCACAACTAAAAGAATTCCTATCATTAAAATTCTTGGCTGGTTGGCCTCCTCTATATGGATAAATTCCATAACTCCTAGGCCCTCTCACTACATTCTGATCCACCTCTCTCTTCTCCCATAGTTGCACTATATTGATCTTGAGATTTGCAAGTTGTTGAGTGATGGTTTGAAGTGGATCCTTTGGTAGGGGTGCAAGAACTGGAGCAACTACTACTTGTGGTGCAACCCTTTTCACCAAAGTATCAGAAGTTCCACTATACTTGTAACCTTGAGGAGGATGCACCACCTCCTTCATCACCAAATCACTCTCATCTCTTTCCAAACTCTCCTCCATACAAATTGCAATCTTGATAGCTTCAACTTTGGAAGAAGGTTTCTCATATCTCACCTTGCTTCTAATTTGAGGTCTCAACCCTCCCACAAAATTCATGGTGAGCATGGCTCCTATGCCAATCATAGTAGTCTCCACATCATCTCCACCCTTCTTCAACACTATGTGAAATATGGACTCTAACTTTTCTACTCTTTCCACATAGACTCTCACTTTCTCTCCATCTCCTTGCTTGAGAAAGATAACCTCACTCATCAATCTCTCATAACTCTCATCTGGAAAAAAGTTCTCAATGAGTGTTGAAGTCAAACTCTCCCAAGACTCTTCTCGCACATCTCTCCTCTCTCTCTTTTGGTATTCTGACTCATACCATATAAGTGCTACATCCTCAAAGAAATCTGGTGATAATAAGTTCCACGCATTCTTCTTCCTCTCATTGTTTCCTATGCAAGCTCTCTTCAAGTCTCTCACAAAGGCCTCCATATCTTTTCCATCCTTGCCAAAGAAAACTGGAAGTTTCCCCATCTTAACCCCTCACTATCTTTCTTTTCTCTCAATTTTTCTTTTTCTCTTTTCTTCTCCCTTACTCTATAACTAATAGAGTATATACATGACTTACACCATTTGAGAGTACTCCACCCTAGGGAACACAAAAGGTTCAGGTTGCTCCAAGATTTCTATAGCAACATCAAATCCTAGAGTGCATATTAATCAAACCCTCATGGATAGTTTATCCATAAGTTGAAAGATTATCTTCATCACTAATCTTGAGAAGTAGTTAATGAAGGTGGTAGTATTTTTTGTAGCTATACTAAGACTCTCTCCACAATCCTTCACCAAAGTCTCTAAAAGTTCTTTTACTCCAGTACACTCATGTCCTTTTGGAAATCCTTCAACTCCACAAACCTCACACAACTCCTTGGTCTTAGATCTTCTCCCTCCCAATCTTGGTGAAGAAGGTCCACATGCAAACCCAAGTCAAGTGATCATCTCCTTTCCTTCAATCTCTTACTCTCAAAGGTCAATGGACATGAACTTGCCTTATGTCACTTCTCTCCACATAGAAAGCACTTAGACTCACTCTTTCCTCCAAGTGGTGTAGGTTTTTAGATCCTCTCAACACTCTCTTCAAATTCTATTTAAAATTTTATTTTCCTCAAATCCAACCCTAAAATCACCTCAAAACCTTGGGGAACCTTGCATTGCCTCAATTTTCACTCTTGGTGACTTTCCATGTTCCCAAGATGTGTCTAAACACTCAAATATGCTTTTTGTGGCTCTCACACTCCTCATTCATTAGATCTAAACTCTGTAGAATTGACCCTTCCTCACAATGTCACTCAAACCTCTCAACAAGTATGTCACAGTCCTCTGAAATTTTTCCTAATTTACTATAACTCCAAGGCGTCTCTCCCTCAAAACTTTCAGATCTTTTCATCAAGCCATTTGGCCCAGGCACCTTTCTATTTAGCACATATATTTCAAATTTGGTTTGAAAACCACCCCCTTCACTTAAAATCTCATAACTCCTTGCGCAAGAATGATCTTTCTCCAATTTTTGTGTCAAAAGGTAAGATATAATGCACTTAATTTTCTTGGAAAGTTTCAAAAACATCCATTGAAAATTGAAGAGATGGCAGACTTTGTACAACTTTCCATAGAGCATGCAAGTGCAGGAATAGTTTACCCTATCCACTTACAAAAATTCTAGCTCATGCACAAAGTAGCTCTCTTAATAATTTTACGTGTGATAACTGAAAGATAATTCAAGCTATCATGTGTAGAAATTTCAAGTCTAGATCTGAAACTTTAGATTTTGCCCAAAATCACCTTAACCTCCAAAATCTGCAATCCATCTCACACAATCTCTCCAAATCCTATCATGAGTACAAGATATACAAAATCACCTCAAAAACATCATAATAAACTACAGGGTATACAAATGGTTCCAAGTTTTCTAACAGAAGTTCCCCTAAAGTTCTCTCCAAGTGAGCTTTCATAACCTCCTTCTATCTAATATAGAATTGTGCGCAAAACATCATCTTGCCTTCTAGAGAGGTCCCAAAAATGGAACCAAAAATGTGAGTCTGCCGGTCTCTCACTCAGGATGAACCTCTGATGGCTATTATGGTAGCACAACATGGACTAAGAAGGCAAAGAACCTCAACTCCATCATACTCCTCCAAGGCTAACACTCCAAGACTCAAGATATTGCTCACTAGAGAACTCAATGAGAGAGAGATAGTCGCAAATGAAAGGATGATGAGTACCTCCTCACCCCTAGTTTATATACTTGTGAAACTGTGAATCTTTGAATCTACAAATCTGTGAATTTGTGAATCTGTAAGTTCATGAAGCAATGATTTTTGCCTTGCTTGTCACACCATTGCATATATTATAAAAGTGCAATGTAGCATTACTCATAGTATTGTTTTGTTGACTTGAGAGTAAATGTATCACTTAGGTCAAAGGCTCACAAGAGGATAGACTTGAAAGATTCCTTGGGTTAATTGTCCAGGGGTGAACCTATCTCTTAGTGAACCTACAATCACTAATCAGAATCTTGCCCATAGTTCCTTCCCTAGCCAATTGAGAAGCCGGCTGCACAAGGATTGCCATGCTTTTTTCTCATTCTTATAGCATCTTGCACCTCCACTATGGGTTGGTCCAACCTCCACCCAAGATTTTAGCACTATTACTAGCTAATGTGTATGTGCTCTCTACTACTCTCTACAACTTGCTTGATGTGTTTATTCTACTCCATGCCGCGAGGACATTGTTGTTTTAAGTCTAGAGGAAGAATTACCTCTCAATTCTATAAGCAAGGCTATTTTCAATCCAAGGGAAGCATTGCATCCCATATCTACAAGTAATTTTGCTAAATTGCAAAGAAGACCTTTCATAGCAAGCACTTATGCCCGAGAAAACCCATTTGCACCAGTTCTACAATCTACAACTACACTAGCCTCTCCTTGGGTAACAATACCTTTATCAATTCTAGGATTCATGCAAATATTTTTCAATGGAATCAACCTTAGGTGGAGGAAAAAATTGTATACCTCCTAAAATAATAATGTTCATCGAGCAAGAGGACTTTGAATCATTCATAAAAAAATTTAAGAATGATTGTATGGCACAAAATATTTTGGATGATATTGCCATGGCACAACAAATTAGTCAATGTTTCATTGGTGTTATGCAACAATGGTTTAGTGGCCTAACCCTTGCCATGAGGACAAGTTACATGTTGATATGACTTGAAGGATCTTATCAAGGTGACAAGAACAACGTAGGGACAAGATAAAAAAAATTTGCAAAGGACACAATCAAACCATACAAGCATTTATTCAAGGATTCTAATACATATTTTCACTGACCACACCAGCCCTAGATCTTACTATGGCTCTCAATTGGTTTAAGGATACATTATGTAAAAGACTGAGACCGAGGAGAGAAATAAGAGAATGGGAACTCACATAGGGACACTTGAATGTGGGGAAACTCCAAATGCCTAGCATGAGCTTTGGCTTTGGTATTTATAGGCAGCATAAAAGGCTCTTGAGAAGCTTCACTTGAGCTGCTTTCTTAGAGTGCAAGCCAAGTTAACTTGGAAGCTTCTCAAGAAGCTTCCTTCTAGAAGTTGCTTACTTGGAATGCAAGCTAAGCTAGTTGGAAACTTATAGAAGCTTCTTTCTAGAAGCTGCTTACTTGGAATGCAAGCTAAGCTAGTTGGAAACTTATAGAAGCTTCTTTCTAGAAGGTGCTTACTTGGTATGCAAGCTAAGCTTATAGAAGCTTCCCTCTAGAAGCTACCTACTTGGAGTGCAAGTTAAGCTAGTCAAGAAGCTTCCCAAGAAGCTTCCTAGATACTTCTGGAATATTCTAGGATAATTTGGCTTAATCTCTACTTTGTTAGCCTTACTAACTACGTTGCTAAACTCCATATTGTTACACATTACTTGAGGACATTCAAATATTCCTCATATATAACAAAGATACTACACTAGCTAAGACATTCAAGGAAGGACAATGTTGAGCTCAAGCTAACTAGCAGGACATGGCCTTGTCTGACTTCTACTTTATAATACCAGGATTCAAAGGGAACATAAGGCATAATCTCTATGTTGCAACGCAATGATTCCATCAACCAAATTATTTCTATAGAGGAACTTATGCAATTGCGTCGATGCTTGTATATGATCATATGCCCATAGTTGTGCTAGTTTGCATAGTGCCTCTTGTAGCTCCTCCGGCTCTATCAGTACTATCCATGCTTGTAGCTACCAGTATTCCCACAATAAACATCAAGATAGATAACATCTTGATGAAGTTAGAACAAATGGAGAATCTTTACCTAGCATAATAGCCTCAAGAGAGAATCTAATTAACATTATTGCCACAAGAGAGATCTCTTGTACATGTTGCCTGGAATTGGGGCTTAATAATGATCAATGTGCTATGCTAGACATTCCAAATTACTCTATCTATTGTAGAAAACATGGACACATAATGTACTATACTTCAAAGGCACCAAGAGCCTCAAGAAGAAAGAGCACATATTGTGGAAATTTTCCCACAACACAACTACTACAAAAGCACTTGCAAGATCCACCTTTCCAAGGGGAAGAAGAAATGGACAAGGTAGAGGATCACTCAGACCTGATATATGTTATTACATTTCTAGTGAGAATCAATATAAAAACCAATGTCCTAGCAAGCTTGCACATTGTGCAATTTGTTCCAAAGCACATACTATGGAAAAACAACCAAAATTTTGGAATTTTATCACTCAAGCACAAGGACCATGGGTATAGAATAACCCATAGATTAATAGTGGTCTTAATGGGACTGCGTATTTCATCATGATTGAAGAAAATTCCCCTAGGGGAACAATAGTGTCAACCAATGAAGGTGCTATTACAAAAGAAAATATGTTCCTCATACCACATGAAAACACTTTTGTAGCACTTGGCCTAGGCAAAAATTCTAATTTTGAGAGCTATTCCTCTAGAAGTTTGAATGAAGAAACCATGTGGGATGAAACTCCTTACCCCGCTTTGGAAATGTATAAGGCCGCAATTCTTGTGTTTGATACTCTAGCAAAGCAACCACTACCTTTTTTCAACCATGACTATGACATTATAACTAACTTAGCTAATATCAAAGCCAATATCACTATCAAGAAGCTATAAAGTATCCCTTATGGTGCACAAGAAATTGCAAAACTTCCTAACAAAGGAACAACCCGTAGTAAGCCTTCAAAGTTTGCTGACTGAGAATGTTATCCCACAAGGACCTACTCTCATAGACATACCACACATTAAAAATATGGGAATTCTACACACCACCTCTGTAGATACAATTCCCAATGATCATCATATGTTCTACACTAAGGTCCACAATCCAAAAATTCTTGTAACAATCCAAGAGAGTGTTATTCCAAACTGTCACATTGAGTCTGGATCCTTGGTGAAAATAATGACAAAAGGTGTAGTGAAAATCTTGGGATTGAAGGGTGTAGTTAAGACTTCTCCCATCTTCCAAATAGCTGATGGGAGAAGATATTGCCATCTTGGATTGTTGTGCAATATCCTTATACTAATCGGTGAGCAAACCTTCTTGGTCAACTACTTGATAGTGGATACACCACCCTAATGCAATCTCCACCACTCTTAAGAGTTCCATGGATATTGGATGTTGATATTGTCACTTCCTAGCAAACTAGTAAGTTGGTCTTCAAAAAGAAATCAAACCATATTGTAGTTTTGATAAACCCAATTGAGCTTAAGTCAAATTTGATGATGAAGGAGAACCAAGTTTCAACATTGATGCATGGAGCTCTACTCACACTAATAATGATGAGGAAATTGCAAAATCTATTGCTTATTTTCTATTTATAAGCAAAGAAGATAAGAGCAATCATGCCTCACTTGCAGTGTTAAGAGTCAGAAAATCATACAGCCATAGCCTTGTTCTTCCACTATGGCCAAGAAATGTTCTTGGCATGAATGCTTCCATGGGCCCAGATGATATTTCTTCATATTAAGAGGATGGTACCTATAGGTTTGATGATGGACTTTTGCACCAAACAATGTTTCCATTGCCTTATACACGGGAACATAATCACAAAATTGCACCTACTTCTTGTTTCTACATCAAGGATTGACATTGACTAGCAAGACAAGGAGTCAGATGAGGAATCTATTCATCCCAATGGTCTTATCCATGATGATAGTCTTATCTCTTGAGAGAAGAAAGGAAGTCCTATACATGCAACAAAATTGCTCCAACTATTATTGTTGATGATAGTTCTCCATCTTAATTGCTCAAAAACACTTTGAAACAAGTACTTGTCGTCATTGAGGATCCTATGAGGAAACCCACTACGCAGATTGGAAAAGAACATGAGGTTTTTCATAATTTGTGATTGAGGATAGACTACAATGATACTTTTTTGAGAAAACCCTAAAGTAGTTGTTTGAAACCGTCCCTCTCTACTTGTAGGTCGTGGATGAGTTTCAAGATCTTGAAATCTCATGAATAGATGAGGCACCTAAATATTTCAATACTAGAACCAATTTCTGGTCAAGGGTCACCTATGAAGACCTCTTCTAAGAATTTTGAGATGTTTTTGCCTATGATTACGTGGAACTTTTGATTGTTGATCACAAATGTGCCATCATTGAATCTTATTCTATTTAGACATGGTTCCAATCAAATCCAAGCTATATAGGTTGAACTACACCTACTCTCAGAAAGTGCTAAAAAACTAGAAAAAAATTCTAAAGTGACATGTTCATTTATCCCATAGGGAAAAAATGGGCCTCTTCAATCTTGGTGGTCCTAAAAAAAGATACGAGAAAGGTGCAAATTTGTATGGACTTTGGGAAGTTGAATGCTCAAACCATCCTAGACTTCTTTTTAATCTCATTGAAAGATACATTACTATACAAGGTGGCCCATAGAAAATGGTCCCCATCCATGAATGGGTGCTCTAACTACAACCATATTGTCATTGCTCAATAAGACCAATACAAAACTACTTTTGTCAAGGAGTGGGGTACCTATGCTTATTGGGTGATTCTCTTTGGGTTGTAGAATGCTCCCACAACTTTCGAATGCTAAATAATGAACTCCTTGGCATAATAAGTAAGGACATGCAACTATATCTTGATGATATATGGATGCATATTTCCCACAATGATCATATTAGCATGCTACCAGCCATTCTGCATATTTGTGGGCAAGTCAAGATTTCTCTAAACCCCAAAAGTGCTAATTTTCCAGCTCTTGTGGACGTCTCCTGAGTTTACCTAGTCTGTGAAAATGGCATAATGATGGACCCCAAGAAGATTCAATTCATTAAAGAGTTTCTTGTACCAAAGACCATGCGTAAACTTAAACGCTTTGTAGGCTACACGAGATATTACAAGAGCTCTATCTACATGTATGCTAAGATAGCTTCTACAATGATTGGCTTACTACATGCCACAATCAAATTTTTTTGTTGAGGCTCCAAGCTCTCTATAGGTGTGATCTAGTTCCTGATTTGACTAAACTAGTATAGCATTGCGTTCACACTTAGTACACTTGTTACAAAGTTAGTTAGAAAACTACCGCCTATGTGGCACATTAGGTCCTTGGCCTACCCTACTTTGTAGGTAGTGATTTTTTTATAGATTGTTATATAATCTAGGGGGTCTTGCCTACCTAGATCATCCTCTTGGTTTATCTCCACTCTCTCTCTCTCTTGCATGTGCTACAAGTTTCTTGACATGCTATTAGAGTGATAGGGAGCATGGAGAGCCTTGCATGCATGCTGATGCTAGGCAAGCTAGAGAAGTGCAGCTTGGAGAGAGAAATAGTTGTTGTAGTGCAATAGCAACACATGCTACTAAACCCAAAGTTTCATTTGCCAGAAGACGGTGAAGAGTTGTGGCAATAGTATACCTTGTCAAAACTTCTAGTGTGTTTTTGAGGCCCAATATCATTGTTTTAACCAAAATAATATCACCCAGCCCATTAAGAGCTATCTTGTATAGAAGGCTCAGATTAGTTGCCCACCAAATTTTTGCACAATTGGAGCTATTGATGATTGATTTTTTGAAGGCAATTATCTTTCAAACTACAACTCCATAGATTCCCTATGTAGGAAATAATACTCATATTCCATGCCTTCAAACTCAGAAATCCCAATTTTCTTGGAGATTCTTGGCATGTTGTGCCCCTGATCATTGTTGCAAATGTCACTTTCTATCAGTTCTACTTTGAACACGTGTCTTTCTTGTTCCTTATGATAAATTTTGGGCTTCTTGTCCTTTGGGGATCAATGTAATACTCCAAGGACAAGAGAAGAGAGAAAACACAGATTGCACACTCAAACATTCGATGCCCCAAGGGAGCACCTTCTCTTTATTATATAGACAAAGAGGATCTCTTCCAAGGAAGCTCCACCATAGGATTAGGGACACAGATAGGTGACATGTCAGCAAGCTCCACCCTTGGATTTCTTACTTAGATGGGTGACCTGTCTGGTCTAGGTCCTATCTGGTTGGTCAAACAAGCTTTGACCGGAAGGAATCTTTTAGGGAATCTTCCTGTAGGAATCTTAGAATCATGTGAGTAAGGTACCGTTGGAAAGCTCTCGACGAGACAAAGCAGGGGGGGAAGGCCAGCTGTTCCTCTGTTGGGGGGGGGATCCGCACATTTTGGAGGCCTAATTCATCCGTTTAGGCCTTCGAAATTGCCTTCAAAGATTTCAAGCATATTTCGGTTCCTACTCTATTAGTAGAAGTCCCCTTTTGGTGATACCTCTTTCTGATCTGTTTAGTCCATCATGTGTAACATCCTTCCCGATGTTACCAAACCAATTCTCACCTTTAAATCATATGTCTAGCTATTGGTTCTAAGGTTCTCAAGTCTATTTTGGTTTCTGCCCTATTAGTAGAAGTACTCTTTTGGTGATACTTCTATCTGATCTATTTTGACCATCATGTATAAAATCATTCTAGATGTTACCAAACCAAATTTCACATCTAGATCATATGGCTAACCCTTGGTATTACAGACCTCTCTCCTTTTAAGATGCAACATCCTCGTTGTGCAATTATTGCTCAAATGCTTGCACCAACACCGGTGCATGTGCCAAATTGGCAGCGGGTTCCCAGGTTGCTTCATAGAGGGGGTAACCTTTCCATTGTACTAGATATTCCACCCGCGGATGGCGAGTACCACGCATGCGCTTTTGGAGAATCTGCTCCACTTCATATTCCTCTGTGCCATCAATGAGTGTCGGACAAGGTCGAATGTCATGTGTGGAAGGACCTTGGCCTGATCGGGGAGCATATCTGCATAGTAGGGAGACATGGAACACTAGGTGGATCTTCATGTGTGGTGGTAGCTCAAGGTGATAGGCCACAGCGCCGATGTGACAAAGAATCGAGAAAGGCCCAATAAAACGAGGTCTGAGCTTACGAGATCCAACTAATGTGAGGTTGGTTGTCGATAGCCACACTTGATCCCCAACATTGAACTCCATGTGCCTTTGGTGTGCATCAGCATACTGCTTTTGTCGATTTTGTGCAATCTGTAACCTGTGCTTAGTGCTCTCCACACCTTGTTGGATTCTAGAAACAAATGTGTTGACTGCATCAACCTTGGTAGTCACTGGACGGATCTTCATCAAGCTAGAAGGTGTGAAGGGATGCTCACCATACATGAGGAAGAATGGAGTGACTTGAGTGGACACATTCACTGAATTGTTGTAAGTGAATTCCACCAACGGTAATAGGGTGTCCCACCTCTCTTGCTCTTCTAAGGTGAAGCCGCGTAACATGTCTTCAATTGTGCGATTTGCCCCCTTGGTTTGGCCATCTGTTTGTGGGTGGTAAGCTGTGGACATGGCCAACTTGGTTTTGAAGAAACCAAAGAGTGTTTGCCAAAACAAACTGGTGAATTAGGTACCTCTATCGGTGATGAGTACACTAGACAAGCCTGGTGAGCAAAGACTGCATCTAAGTATAGTTGAGCTAGTTGTGGAGCGGTCACCTCCTTGGTGGTAGGGCGTACATGAATCATTTTGCTGAGCCGGTCCACAAAGACCACAATGGAGTCAAACCCTGAGGTGGTCTTGGGTAATTCACAGACGAGATCCATACTCACTTGTTCCCAACGTTGGGTAGGAGTGGGGAGAGGTTGAAGGAGCCCTACAGGAGCTTGATTAGAAGCTTTGTTCTGTTGACAAAGTAGGCAGCTACGCACATAGTCCATCACGTCGTTGCTCATCTTGGGCCAATAGTAATGGCGCTTGACTACATCCAAGGTCTTGTCCACTCCGGCATGAGCTGCAATGGCCGAATCATGATATTCTGCTAGAATGGTGGTGCGTAATTCTGGGACATTTGGGATCCATAATCTACCATCCCAAAAGGTGAGTCCTTGGGTGCTGGTGACGCCTTTGGACGATTGTGCTTTGACAATCTGTGGATCAGGTTTTGTAGCAGCTAGAATCTCTTGCCAGACTTCAAGGTTAATCTTAACCTCTACCACCAAGTTGTTGGCCATTGGCATGCGGGTGAATGCATCTGCAAGTTGGTTCTTACCTTCCACGTAGGTGATTGTCATGTTAAAGCGTTGTCGCCACTCTGCCCACCGAATTTGGCAATGAGATAGATCCTTTTGCATCTCGAGGTAGACTAGAGGTTTGTGGTCTGTCTCTACTACAAATGCCTTCTCGCCCATGTAGTGCTTCCAATGCTTGGTTGCTAGAACGATGGCCAGCTCTTCTTGTTTTGTGGTGTGGTAGTTGCGCTCTACCGGTAACAACTTTCGAGAGAAATATGCAATTGGATGCCATCCGTCATGCCACTCTTGTTGTAGGATTGCTCCTATGGCTACGCCTGATGCATCTGTAGCCAACTTGATTGGACGTTTTGGGTCATACCACTTCAAGATTGGTGCATGTAGCAAGGCGGCCTTCAATTTTTGAAAGGCCAACTCTTGTGTTGTTCCCCATGTCCACTTCTTCTCCTTGCCAAGTAGTGCCGTTAAAGGTTGTGCAACCTTGGAGAAGTCCTTGACAAATCTACGATAGAATCCCGTCAACCCCAAGAAGCTCTTAAGTTGAGTCTGATCTTCTGGGGCACTCCATTTTTGAATGACCTCTATTTTATCTGTCAATACTTGAATGCCCTCTGCACTTACTCTATGCCCTAAGTAGTCTACTTCAGACTTGCCAAACTCACACTTTGAGATTTTGGCGTACAATTGATTCTGTCTTAGATTCTGGAGGACCTCTTGTAGATGTTGTTTGTGTTTTGTCATTGTGCTACTATATACTAAGATATCATCCAAGAAGACGATAACAGACTTATCCAAGTATGGACAAAATATGTCATTCATTAGACTCATGAAAGTGGCAGGCACATTGGTGAGGCCAAAAGGCATCACAAGATACTCAAAGTGGCCATACCTGGTTCAAAAGGCAGTTTTATACACATCCTCCTCTACAATTCGGATTTGATTGTAACCGCTCCGCAAGTCCAGTTTGGTGAAGTATCTCGCTCCATGGAGTTGATCAAACAAGTCATCCATGCGAGGTAAGGGGTATTTGTTCTTCATTGTTTGCTGATTGAGACCCTGATAGTCAATGCACATGCGCATTGTACCATCTTTCTTCTTCACAAACAAGACAGGGGCCCCATATGGTGATACGCTAGGTTGGATGAACCCTTTCTGTAGCATCTCCTCAATTTGAGTCTTACACTCCTCCAACTCATGAGGTGATAGGCGATATGGGGCCTTACAAGGAGGTGTCTTCCCCGGGAGTGTCTCTATTTTGTTATCTACTCGCCTTTTAGGTGGTAATCTTGAGGGTAGATCACCGGGAAAGACATCTTGAAACTCATCCAACACAGCCTTCAATTTCTCCGGAATTTGTCCAGCGAGTTGTGCACTCTGGATTTCTCTTATAAGACCCATAAAACATCTATCGGTCTTACAGACAGTTGTTGTCCCTACGACATATAGAGGCAGTTTCTGCTTGTGTGATTTTTCTTTAACCCCAATGATTGACCATTGGTGGGTTCTCACTACTTTCTTCCTCCAATCCACCATTGGGTTGTACTGCTCCATCCATGGCATGCCTAAAATTGCATCATAACGGGCTAACTGTATCACTCGCCACTCAATTGCTTCCTGATATTCTCCTACAAAGAGGGTTACCTATCTAGGTAATGATTCAATCCTCTCTGTTTGCCCATTTGGTAACTCTACTTCTTCACTTCCATCTCTCTCTAGATCCATTCCCAATCTTATTGCGACAGAGCGAGACAAGAAATTCTCTGTTGCTCCTGGATCTATTAATACTCTCACTTGATTACCTTCTAAGATTCCATTCACAACAATCAGTTGAGAGGTTGCCTTTCGGGCTCTTTGCACATTATTCTTCTTCCTTCCCTCGCTTCTCTGCTTCCTTATTGAGCCAGTAAGGCCGCGAGGTACATTTACTAGCAATCTTTATTTTCCGAAGTGGTTTCCACCTCCTCCTCTTCAATGTGCCTCTCCATGTTGTTCAAAGATCGCCTGTACGAAGGCCAAGGGCCTCTAGGGAAACGAGTGCGACAATTGGTAGATATGTGCCCAATACGGCCACAATTTTAACAACGGCGTTGTTCTCCTTGAGCCCCTTCTCCTCGTGGGGCTCCATCTCTTCGTTCTTCTACCCGTCCCCGCTCTCCTTGAAGTGGTCGTGCTCCTCGATCCCAAAATCAAAGGTTGCCCAATTCCATTGGTACTGGTCCACCCATGTGTGGCATTTCTGCGCGATAATGTTGAGGTGGAACTACTCCTTCACCTCCACCTAATGCTCCTACTATTCTTTGCGCACAAGCAATGGCTTCAAATATTGTGCGAGGGTTTTGCACCATGACTTCTTGGCAAATCCGCTCTTTCAACCCTCGTTTGAAATTGTCGAGAGCCTCTGCTAGACTCATGTCGGTGATTGCAACTTGTAGATCCAAAACACCTCCACATACTCTTGTATGCTATTCTTCTGTCTCAATCCCCATAGTCGGGTTCGAGCCATCTGCACAGAATCCACCAATTGGAAATTCTTCAGCAATCCTTCTTGCATTGCTGTCCATGTGACCTCCCTTCTCTCTGCCAGCATGGATCGTTCCCAAGCATCATACCATGTGAGAGCTTTATCCGTCAAGTACCCACATGCAAACACGCCTGCAGCATGCTCAATGATCTCTATTGAGAACAATCGGAAATATCGATTCATTCTCAAGATCCAATTTTCCACTACTCCCATCGTACGCTGCCCCTTGTAAGGCTCGATGTTGCAGGTCTTCTTCATCCGGAGTAGCAATGTGGCTTCACCGTTGATAGGGTTTGTAGGCACGGGTGCCTCTCCAAGCACTTCAATCGCAGGCACAAGGTTTTGAGGTGGCTCTTCTTCTTGCATGCCTTGATCATTCCTCAGGATCTGCACTTGACTTTGTAATGTCTCCATGGTCATCTTAATCTCTCTAAATTCATTCAACATCCCTTGCATTCCTTGCACCAGCTCTTGCAACTACGGATCCATGGTTCTTGCAACATCCAATTGCTAACGTCTACTTCAATACAGAGTCAATATAATCACTCTAGAATGCGCACGAACTATTGGAACTACCATTGGGACCTCAAAAGCTATCACTCGTTGATAATACTCCTCACCAAAATTCCTAACCACTAAATCTCTAAACATCACTTTTGGCCTCACTACATAACAGATTTCTACTTGAGTGTTGAAAGGGAGAGGATTTGGGACATTCATATCCATTTTATCATAATAGAATGTAGATTGTCAAATCCCACTCTCTGTCATATATCACCATAGGTAGAATCACCGGGTTTAGTGAGTTCATCACTCTGTCCATGAATTCCGCACCAAAGTGATAAACTAGCGCTACCCTCATCTGCTCATGCTGGATGTACATAACCTTGATGTGGAATGGGTTTGAGAATGGAAAGCTAGGTGCGGGAAATTGTCCCCCCGGCGCATCCATCCCATCCGCTCTCTAAAGTCCTTCCTAAGTCAAGCGATTACTCTATGTTCTCCACCTCACATTACTCAGTTTCAGTAGTTTGTGCTATTCCAAGAGGGGTGATCCACTCTCTTGGACTAGAACACTCGCTCTGATACCATTGTAATACTCCGAGGACAAGAGAAGAGAGAAAACACAGATTGCACACTCAAACATTCGATGCCCCAAGGGAGCACCTTCTCTTTATTATATAGACAAAGAGGATCTCTTCCAAGGAAGCTCCACCATAGGATTAGGGACACAGATAGGTGACATGTTAGCAAGCTCCACCCTTGGATTACTTACTTGGATGGGTGACCTGTCTGGTCTAGGTCCTATCTGGTTGGTCAAACAAGCTTTGACCGGAAGGAATCTTTTAGGGAATCTTCCTGTAGGAATCTCAGAATCACGTAAGGTACCATTGGAAAGCTCTCAATGAGACAAAGCAAGGGGGAAGGAAGGCCAGCCTCTCCTCCGTTTGGGGAGGAATCTGCACATTTTTTAGGCCTAATTCATCCGTTTAGGCCTCCGAAATTGCCTTCAAAGATTTCAGGCATATTTCGGTTCCTACTCTATTAGTAGAAGTCCCCTTTTGGTGATACCTCTTTCTGATCTGTTTAGTCCATCATGAGTAACATCCTTCCAGATGTTACCAAACCAATTCTCACCTTTAAATCATATGTTTAGCTATTGGTTCTAAGGTTCTCAAGTCTATTTTGGTTTCTGCCCTATTAGTAGAAGTACTCTTTTGGTGATACTTCTATCTGATCTATTTTGACCATCATGTATAAAATCATTCTAGATGTTACCAAACCAAATTTCACATCTAGATCCTATGGCTAACCCTTGGTATTACAATCAACAAAAGTGTGCATTTAAAGAGATGTAGAGTTACTTCACTTCACTGCATAATTGAGATATGCTAAATTGGAGTAGGGACTAAAGTTGTTGATTCTCTATTTTTGCATACAAATCTATCATGGCTGAATCCACTACAAGTTCCATCACATGCAAGAAGCTTGACAAAGGCAACTATGCGGTATGGAAACTATGCATGAAGCATTTACTTATGGGACACAAACTATGGGAGCTTGTTAGTGGAGAGGAGATGAAGCTAGAAGGAGATGATAAGAGTCCAAAGGTAGGGCAATAGAAGAAGCAAGCCAACCAAGTCTTGAATTACCTAATGATTTCTATTTTTGTCGCATTGTGTGTAGTTCCAATAGCTAGACAGATGATCTAGAGATGAAATTTGGTTTGGTAACATTTGGAAGGATGTTATACATGATGGAATAAGTAGATCAGACAGGGGTATCACCAACAGAATACTTCTACTAATAGGCTAGAAACCAAAATATGCTTGGAAACTTTAGAATCAATAGCTAGGCATATGATCTAGAAATGAAACTTGGGGTGGCAACATCTAGAAAGATGTTACATATGATGGAGAAAGTAGATCAAATAGAAGTATCACCAAAAGAGCATTGTTGTGCATATAAACATTGCTACACAACATACATTGTTGTCAACATCATACACTATAGAAGCACAACTCACACATAAGTCATACAAAGACTCTAAAGTGGCATAATAATCAGATTGTTTACCACTCTCAACTCAACTCAACTTAGATCAATACTTGATTTGTCATTCTATAAACTCCCAACAACTAGGCACTGATTACAGTCAAGCCACACCCACTCAAGCATAGAGAATCCAGGTGATGCTTGCCGGCCTCTATCCACCATAGCCAGGAACTCGAAGACTCAACATCAGAGAAGTGAGCTCTTTGGAGCTGCACTTTGAAAGTATACCCCCTGGACTCAAGCTAGGTCTGAACCCTAATGGTCCCGCTGATGGCACACTCAACAATGCAAACGGTGCAAAGTGATGGTGGGCCCCGCCATGAAGTCAGTACCCCAAACATGAAATCTGACTGTCGGAGAGTAGTCTATAAGTAATTGTTGAAATAACTCTAACTACTATCGTTGGAACTCTAGTGTTCGAGCATCTAGATGCAACACTACAAATGGCGTGACAGCTGTTGTGTATATATACATAGCTACACAACATACATCACTGTCAACATCATACACTATAGAAGCACAACTCACACATAAGTCATACATAGACTCTAAAGTGCCACATCGCCTCCCTAGCTAGCAGTTAGGTCCCTCTAACTCCAAATAGCCATCTACTCTAAGTATATAGCATACCCTATAATGGGCAAAGATCAGGAGGCAGGGTGCTATGGAGCCCCATCGTTAGTCGCCTGTCTGCAATCTATACCATATAAAGAATGAACCAACTATAGGTCAAGTACATCTAGGACCTAACCATTGTCCCTGAGGAACCACTATGAAGGGAGGAGTCATACATGCCATATGCCATCCTCTCAAACAGCTATCACACACTAACATAGTAGCAACTCCACCAGAAGAGCCACATAACATACACCTCAAGCCTGCACGTACAAGTGCCAAGCTTGGGTCTATAGTACCATCAATGTTTGGGAGGTGGCATGGTGCATAATTGCGCACATGATCCTTCCAAACAACACCATCACGTCCTTATAACACAAGGACTCAAGATGGAAAAACCTCACGTACTCTCAAGATAGTGCGGCTTGTCAAAACATCAAGTGTTGTCGGTGCTGTCTATTGTAGATATACATAGTCTCTTGGATGAAATCAACAAATCAAGGGTTTATAGCCTCCTTGAATGGTAGCATAGCATAAAGTATCTCTATGCTGAGCAATTGCCAAGTTCTCAAAGGCCATCGGTATCACTCTCCAAAAGATCTTTGCCCGCTGAGAACATACGCTCATCCATACATCGGGGTCATCCAAGTCCAAAACTACAGTAGCATCTCAATGAATGGTTGTAGGTAAATCTGGATCTTGTCCATAGAGTAGAAAGTATAGAGAGAAGGATGCTAAGGAGGCTTGACGGCTGAACCAATAGCCCCTGGCCAACCAAGGTAACTGGAGATCCCAATCTCCCAAGTGGCCTCTCTGCAAACCATACTTTTGCAATCCTCTCTTCATCGTCTGAACCACTCTCTCTGCTAAGCCATCTACCTCAAGGTGATTTTGAGATGTAGTACAATGATCAATCAAGGCCTTATCACATAAGACCTGAAACTCCCCCAAGAACTTTGTACCCTGATCAATCAAAACCTCAACTGGTGCACCAAAATGACTAAGAACTCGATCCAAGAACAAGTAAGCCATCCCTTCACTAGACTTGTTAGGAAGTACCACCAACTCAATCCACTTGGAGAAGTGCTCCACCATCACCAAAACATACCGATGATGTCTCACAGTCAACGGTAAAGGTCCAACAAACTCCAAACTCCAATGGTAACCCAATCCCATGATAGGTAATGGGTGTAACTATGGTGTAGGAGCATTGAATGATGCTCTAACTCGGTCACAAACCACACATCTAGCAACAAACTATTGTACCTCAATCTGCATACCACACCACCAATAATGACTCTAGAGTAAGCTTTATGTACACTTTACTCCAAAATGTCCTAACTCCTCAAGAGCATGACGGACCAACTGTGGTCTCTGAGATGGAAGTGGTACTACTTGTATCTACCATCCTCCCATACACAAAAAAGGTGTCTGCCCTCCAATTTGAACCGTCTGGCTTGCTGAAGGACATGGTTTCTCTCCTTGGCCCCAACTATGCCACCCACAACGCCAGTGCAAAGATAGTCCATCACTAAGACATCACCATGAATGTCTTGCTGAACTATACCAATATCTTCACTCTTTGGATTTGTGACCTCAATAACTCCTCCTGTATGCGATGAGAGAGATACCACCAAAGCCTCTGAAAATATACATAGAAAGGCCGATGCATGCCAACTTGGCACCATTCCTCATTTGTCTCACCATGCTCATAAGCTCCGGTCTGATCCTGCTAGCTGGGACATGGGTTTCTACTCAACCCATTTGCATCACGGTTCACCACTCCAGGTTTGTGAACAACCGGGAATCATACTCCTATAAAATCAAAGCCCATCGTGCAAGCTTCCCTGAAAGCTTGTCGGACTCCATCAACCACTTCAATGGCTGATGATCAATGATGAGAGTGAAGGGGTTACCAAATAGGTAACATTGGAAATGTGCTACTGCCCACACTGATGCCAAGCACTCTCCCTCATATGAACTATACTTCACTTTCGCTGAATTGTTGGAGTGTAACAACCCGGCAAATATCACTTTTGCGGTAATCGGGTAAGTAAAGTTTGTTCCCGCAGAGATACGAGTCAAAAATGTCCAAATATGAAGTAAAGTAACAATTTCAGTTCTTCTTGAGTTCTTCTTTAGTCTCTCAGGTAGAAACCACACCCAGAAGAGAGTAACAAGCACTGACTCGTAGTCTTGTCACAAATTAACACTCCATAATCACAACTCCATCAATTATTTCCAAACAATCTTGATTGTGATGATTCAGGCTCTCCCGAAAACAGCACTTCCCTGCAAAACGACTTCGCCTCAGAATTGTGTTCTACCCCTCCATTGAAGGCACAACTTCCTCGATCAAAATTGCTTCACATCAACTTCGCACTGCACTCACAAATGCAAAATACTACCAACACTACAATTCCTCTCAGATCTGTCAAGGCATTGCTTCGATTGCACTTCACTCAGGATCAAACATACAGAATGAAGATCAAGGTTGTGGAATCTAACATCCAACAAGCACTCTGACTGCACTTCAAATTTCTCCAAACATTCACAAACACAATTGCAAAGTTGATACTCGGAATCAAGCTCAAGCGACGAGCACTACTTCACAGCACTTCTTCCTCGGCTTTCAAACCCGAACCCAAAGTAATCTTACTTCCTACTATTCTTTCCTCGGGTTTCACAACTCTTACATCTTCTACCAGATCCAGCAATTCTCTTTCCTGATCTGAAATTGCACTAGCGGGTAATCTATCTAACTCTTCATCTTTCGCCCCACTCTTCTCTACTGTCGCTGAGGCCAACTCCGAAGACATTTGGATCCCGATGTTATCTACGTCGGGTTTTGCTTTAACATCCTGCCGAAGCTTTTCTAACTCTATTCTTACTAAGTCTAATCTAATCGCGATATTGTCTTCTACTTCTAAGATCTTCCTATCTACACGAGTTCTCAATTTAATCAACAAGACATTCAAATCTGTATCTTTCGCTTCCCTTTGCCTCGTCCCCTGCACTAACAGCTTCAACTCGTGCAGACGCGCTTCTTCAATTCGAACACTGGTCTCTGTACTTAGCATCGCGTTTACCCTGAGGACTATCTCCTACAATGGCTCTAATCTTGTCTTCCTTTCTCGTTCTCGATCTGCAAGCCATTCCTCTCTGTACATCGCCAATTCTTCTTCAAATTCAGCCTTCACCGCGTCCTTCTCTTTCTCCTTCTGTGCAACCTTTTCTTCCTGATTACGAAGTAAGTCTCGTAATCTCTCTTCTTCTCCATATCTCGCAGCCAACTCTCGCTGCCAGAGTTGCTTCTTCTCCTCCATACTCTCCATCACTCGATCGAGCTCTTGATCCTTTGATGCTACTCTCGCCATAGCATGGATGAGCTCTACTCTTGAATCAGCAAACTGCTGCTTCAAGATTTCAAATTCAGCTACTTGTCTCTCCCTTATGACGTCACTCTTCCTCGCAAGATCCTCTCGATAGCTCACTTCTCTCCTCAGGTCTTCGATTACCTGACTTCTCTCCACTGCTTCCACTTGCAGTACTTCTCTCTCCTTCTCACCTCGGGTTATACTCTTCTTCAACTCTGAGTTTTCTTCTTCTAATCTCGATACCACCTGCAATACAGTCTTTACCTCTGGACAAGTCGACCGCATCTCCTTCTTCTTCTTCTCCAACTTCACCAACAGCAGGCATACTACCATCTGCAGGTAATCTACTCCATTACTGATACCTTTGTCCTCCTTCGGAGTAGTTTCTCTTCTTTCTTCGTGTTCTCCCGATACTCGCCCTCTTCTCTGGAGCCTTCGTATCGGAATTGATGCCTCACTGCCCGAGCTTCCTTCTACCTCTTCCTTCACTCTACCCGGTCCCGCTTCACCCTTCGCCTTACGTCTTGAGCAAATTCCTCGATGTATTGTGATCTTCTTCTCCTCAAAGCACCGGTACGTCATCTTCCAGCGCCGCATTGTCTTCGGCTTTTACTTCGGCTTGAATTTCTCCTTCGTATTCTTCAAGCGCTGGTGCCGAGGTCATTTCTCCACCGTCTTCACTATCACTGCTTGTATCTCCACTCAGCAGTGTCAGCTCAGGTTCTTCCTCACGTTCCGAGTCCTCCGTCTTGAGCTCGGCTTTGCCTTCTGAGTCTTCATCTTCCGACTCAATCACCACCATTTCTCGCCTCGGGTTATTTTTCTGCATCTTCCGAGGTTTCTTGTTTTCTTCGGCGTCTGCTTGCCAAGTTCTCTTCTTTGTCGGGGTACTTTCAACGACCTCCACGTTCTTCCCTGTCTTCGCGTAGTAATTGTCTGCGCTCCGGATTTGGAGAATGTATTGCTGCTCCTCCGCGTCGACTTCTCTTCTCAAATCAGGATGGAAATGAGACACCATTCGATTACGCTCAGCCACATTGAGCAGATTTAACCCAAGGTAAAAGTGGGCTGCAAATGGTACGATGTAGTGTGGAGGCGACTTATCTCGCAGATTCCACACCATCTGCCTCGTTCTTCCGTGAAAGCACCTTGCCCAATTTATCGGTTCTCGTGCAAATAACTTGTGAAAGAACACCGCTTGGTGTTTCATCACATAGGTAGTTCTCTCCGGCTTCAAGAGGGCCATTAGTGCACTCACAATTCCCCTCCTCACTGGGTTCTTATAACTCTCAACTTTATACCCATTCTTCGTCCTCTTCGACAAGAAGGCTTCTCTCACCTCCTGCGTTTCTTGAGCTATCTCTCCTTTCCCCAAGAACGTGGCCCCCTGCTCCGAGCCTGCCTCCTTCCCGAGTACGAGTCTCCAATCCGACTCTATCCAGCGAGCCGGATTTCCTCTCTTCCCTTCTTCCTCGGGACCATCGAGACATTTACTCTCGATGATTTCTATCATGAATCCTGGAAAACTTATGTTCCAATTCCATGCCAGAAAGGTGATCCGAAGTCGGCTCAAGACTTCGATCCTCGCGACTACATCTAATCTCCGAATTGCATGATTTCTCACTGCAAATTCGGAGTTCTTCTTCCCTCCTCCCATCTCTTCTGCTTTCTTTCGGTCTCTCGATTTCTCTCTCTCGACTTCTCCCTTACGCACTAACTTGAGGCCAACACTCTGTCTCTTTCCCCGATCACCTGCAAGACGACTCCTCAACGGCGAAGGAAAATTGTTTGACATTTCGTCGTTGCAGTTTCGATTTTTATAGAGTTGCACTTCTTCGTCTTCCGTCACTTCGAGTTTCTACCAAGAAATCACACCTCCTACATGCACCCGTCATTGTCGCCCCACCTTCATGCGTATGAGCCGCCAATTTTGAAACCGCCCCTTCTTGAATTTCTTGCCCCGATGAAAGGTTGTTAGACTGTCTTTGCCTCGGGTTGAGCTCCCCTCCGATCCAAAGACAATTTACTTCGTATCATTTGCTGACACGGCATTTCAGAGTACTTCGCCTTATGACCCGAGGTCACTTTACTTCGGGTTTCACCTCGAAGACAGTTTTCTTTGTCTTCTTCGGCCAACCAGGCGCAATCCGACTTCTCTATACACTTCTTCTGCTTTATTTTGAAAAAAACAAAAAATGTGGGCACCACATACCCCCTCCCTCAAATGTGAGCGTCCCCGCGAACATAGACCTCGGGTGTCTTAGAAACTTCCGAGTCTATGGTCCAATATCTCCAAACTCTCCACCCGTTTACTCAAGTGGCAAAAGGATTACCTTCCAAATCAACGAGTTGCATGGATCCATTTTCGTAGAGATGACAAACTCGATAGAGACCCATCCATCGCAAATGCAACTTGCCTGGAAAAAATATTCGGCGATTATCATATAACAAAACCAAATCCCCTTCTCGTATAGTCACAGGCTTGATTCTCTGATCGTGCCTGACTTTCCGCTGTGCTTGTACTTCTTTTGTGGTTTGCATTGCATCGTCTCTTTTCTCTTGTAACCACATCAGTTGTTGAATCCGAAGATCCTGACTTTCCTCTTCCGACATTCGTTCTTTGCACAGGACTCGATAAGTCGGAACTTCAAATTCAACTGGCAGTATGGGGTGCAAGCCATATGTCAAGAAGTATGGAGTTTGTTTGGTTGTAATCTTCTCTGTTGTCCGATAGGCCCATAACGCGGCTGGTAATTTTGTATCCCAGTCATAGGCATAATTGATAGTAACCTTATTCAAAATTTTACAAAGTAACCCATTCGCTTTTTCCGTTAAGCCATTCGCTTTTGGGTTATAAGGAGTCGTCTTCCGATGTTTAATCTGAAAATACTTGGTTAACTCCTCCATTACAGAGTTCAAAAAATGTGTTCCTCAGTCACTGACCAATTCCAGAGGACACCCATATCGGGAGATGATGTTTCGAAAGAAAAATTCCGCCACAGTTTCAGCATCATCTCTGCGAGTTGCTTCCGCTTCAACCATCTTGGTAGCGTAATCAGTGCAAACCAAAATATATCGCTTTCTTGTGACTCGGGTTACTGGTTGAATGGGACCCACAAAATCAATACCCCATTTCTCAAAGGGGGCCAAAGGCAAAATTGGTTTCAAAGGCCATTGAGAAGTGGCCGTCGGCTTCCCCGTTCTCTGACACGCATCACAGCTTCAAATATGAGCATGTACATCTTTGTACATTGTAGGCCACCAATACCCTGCCGAAAGAATTTTCTTTACAATATTCTTCAGAGCATAGTGTCCTCCCGATGCCTCGGAGTGTAAAGATTCAATTACTCCTCCTACTTTGTATGACTCCAAGCATCGTCGAAGTACTTCATCTTCGCCCATCTTAAATAAAATGCTGTGTTTAAGCTGGTACGGCCCCATTTTCTGGAGAAAGACTGCCCGCTGTTCCGGATCCATCCCCTCAGGACAATGGAGAGTATTCAGATAATTATATTCATCTGCATACCTCGTACTTCTCATTGCTGATAAGTGATACAACTCTTCGTCAGGGAACCGATCGTCAATTTCCCACTCCTGGTCTTAAGTGTCTAACCTGGACAGGAAGTCTGCATTCGAATGCGAAGCTCCCTTCCTTACTTGTACAGTATACGTGAACTCTTGTAATAACAAGATCCATCTTGCAATTCGTCCCGATAAATCTGCCTTCTTGACCAGATGTTGCAATGCATAATGGTCAACATAGAAGACAAACTCATACCCCAACAAATAATGCCGAAATTTCTTGCAGGCATACACCATTCCGAGTGCTTCTCTTTCCGTCGTCGAATAATTCTTTTCAAAAACTGAAAGTTGTCGGCTGGCGTAATACACCGGGTAGTCTTTCTTCTTCTTGTCCTTTTGACTTAAGACAACCCCGATGGCCATGGACGAAGTGTCCACATACACATGAAAAGGGACGTCCCAATTCGGGGCCCTCATGACTGGTGCTTCAACCAATTTCTTCTTCAACACTTGGAAGGCTTCTTCTTGATGTGCTTCCCACAGATAGTCTTCGGATTTCTTCAGAAGCTTTGTAAGTGGTGCAGCAAGCACTACATAGTTTGACACAAAGCGTCTGTAATATCCAACATGTCCCAAGAAGGCTCTTAGCTCCCGGATGTTCTTCGGGGATTCCAAAGCTGCGATTATTTTAACCTTCTCAACATCGACTTCAATACCTCAGCTTGACACCCGATGCCCCAGAAGAATTCCCTCCTTCATTGCAAAGAAGCATTTCTCCGGGTGTAATGACAAGCCGGCAAAACGACACCTTTCAAACGTTTGGCGAAGGTAATCTCTATGTACATCCCATCGTCCAAACACACAAAAGTCATCAATAAAAACTTCGACAAATTTGCGCAGGAAATCTTTAAAGATCAAATTCATCATCCGCTGGAAAGTAGCAGGAGCATTACACAACCCAAAGGGCATTTGATTGTAAGCGAAAGTGCCCCAATCGGTCGTGAATGTAGTTTTATCCTTGTCTTCTTCTCGAATGGATACTTGATTGTACCCTGAAAATCCATCGAGAAAACTATAACAAGGATGCCCAGCCACCTGGTCTAAGATTGTATCGGTAAAAGGCAAGGGATGATGATCTTTCCTTGTGACTGCGTTCAATTTTTGAAAGTCTTGGTACACTCGGATCTTCCCTGTTTTCTTCTTCGGGACAATGACAATGGGGGAGACCCATTCACTGCTTAAGACAGGGAAGATGATTCTGGCCCCTAAGTACTTATCGATTTCATCTTTTACCAAGAGCAAGTACTTCGGGTTCAAGCGGTATTGTCGCTGCTGAACCGGAACTGCACCTTCAATCAAATCAATCCGGTGTTCTCCAAATTCTCGTGGAATACCCGGCATTTGATCAATCGACCAGGCAAATACATCCTAGAATTCTATAAACAGGGCAGTGTATCCTGCCAACTCCTCCAAAGTAACTGTCTTCGAGATTTTTAAAATTTTTCCTTCAATGAGTAACACCTCTTGACAGTCATCGGGGTTGATGACTCCTTCAACGTGGCTTACTCGGCTTATCCCGAGGCGAGCGGCCATCAAACCCCCTCCCTCCAAGTCAGGTTCACCCGAGGCGAGGTCATATGGATCTTTGTCGTCAGCCTCTACCTCGTAGCATTCCAAGTAATTAACTTGGACTTCTTCTTCGGATTCGTCTGAAGACGAAGACGATGAATCTTTGGACTCGTCCTCCTCTTCTGACGAACTTGTTTCCCCGAGATGGGGAATCTTCGTCCAACTCATAGTCACCAGCTTCTGATCCTTGGACGAAATGTCCTTGAATCTTAACTTCTGCTGATGCCAATCCACTACAACTTGGGCACTATACAACCAGGGTCTGCCGATCAACAGAGGGTAACCAGTTTTTGTCACTGGCCGCAACACGATGTAATTCAACTTGAAGGGTACCCCTCCAATGATCGTGGTAATGTTCGACAGCATGCCCAAGGGCCGTCTCCTGGTTTGGTCTGCAAACTTCAAAACTCGGGGTGTTGGTTCAAACGTATGATACCCGAGTCGATTCGCAGTATCTTCAGTCATGACATTCACACCGGACCCAGAGTCAATGGGTATCAATGTGATCATGCAACCTGCAATCTCCGCGTCTACCTCGGGAGATCCCAAATCTTCTTGTTCAATATGATAGATAGCAGGCAGGTCCTTCTTTGACATCGACCTCACCTTCTTGAGGGCCGAATTAAGTTGTCTCTTGTACAGCTTGTTATCTTCCCACAATTGCTTAAATGTAACATTGGCATTTGTGGTGGCCAAGTCGGCTATAATATCATATTGGGGAACTCCTCCCAATTTGACCGTCTTCGTCTTCGGCTTTGACTCCAAGGACTCTACATGCTCCCTCTTGACTTCGGGACGCTTCAAAATGGTGACGGGCTTGCTGATGGCCTTAACCCGAGCTTCCTCGGGTTGGCCTACCTCGGCTTGAATCAGACCCTTTACTTCGGATCGAATGTCCGCCGGAAAAATTGGAGACTTCGTCTTCGTCTCTTCTTCCAAACTTAGTTCCCAAGTCCTGAGTAATGCCTCCGTTAATTCTTTCTGCAAGGCTTTAGCTTTAGCTTTTGCAAGGATCTTTTCCTCCTTGGCCAAAAGAATTGCTTTTGGGCCCTGTCTCTTCGCCTTTCGGGAAGACGACGAGGTCGTACTCAGTTCTTCGGGATCACGCTTCTTCTTGGTGGAGCGTGTCTCAACTTTCAAAATTTCAAGGTCTGGCCATTCTCCTTCTGAGGCCGGACTCCCTTCGTGAGGTCTTTCTTCCTCAAGAGTTATACAATTTACATTCGTATCTCCCTTCGGCTGAAGTGCTGCACGCTCAGCGGGGGTCTGTACATATTTTACAAGAGGCTTCGGGTTTGGTAGGTGAGTGCATTGGTTGCCCGTATGCCCCGATCCTTTACAATTTCCACACAGGGGAACGTACCCAACTTGCCTTCTTGGCTCGGGACAATTTGGAGACCAATGTCCCATCGAGCCACAATTATAACAGGCTCCGGGCGCAACATTCTGAGGGTGATTTTGGTTGCTCATCGGTGGTCTTCGTGCAGGAGCATTGGGGTTATACTCCCTGGGTCCCAACCTCGGACCTTGATATGATGTGCTCGGTTGAGGCTGTACCTCCTGAGTTTGATACACAGCCTCTTCGTCATTGTCTTGGTTCCATCCCGGAACCCAATCAATTTGCTGCACCGAGAATGCATTACGAGTATTGCATTCTGTGTTGGCGTGGCCGGATTTGCCACAGGCGGTGCACCACACATTAGATCGTCCAAATGCGGGGGCCTTTCTTCGGTCCTTAGCCCCAATCATCTGGATTTGAAATCCGAAAAATCCTTGATGAGGGCATCCAGCTTCGTATCCGCCTTATGTACACTCTTGGCTGGTGATGTCACTGGTTTCTTGCCTCCACGTCTTCTGACTTGTCTTGGCTTTGATTCTTCTTTGGATTCCGAAGAAGAGCTTGAAGACGTAGAGGATTTGTCTGAAGAAGGGGAGGTACTGCGCGAAGCTCTCCTTCTGGGCTTCTTGCCCTTCTTCTCCCAATTTCTCCGGTTACCGGCAGAGTGAGAGTGTGCCGCTTCATAACGAGCGACATGTTTGAGTACTTTATCGAGGGAAGTTACGTTCCTCTCCCTGGCAAAGATTCGTATCTCTGGTGACAGCCCCCAAGGAACCAAGTAATGGCTTGGGCATCGGAGTATCCCACCACCCCCGATTGCTTGGGAACTCGGTTCAGTAATGCCATGAACCGCTCAGAGTAGTCTCTCAACTCCTCCTTCTTGCCCCGGTCCAAATCGTTTAGTGCCACGAAGACACTCGTATCATAGTCAACCTCCCGGAATCGTTCCAGGAAGTTGTTTCTCAAGTCTGCCCAGTCCGATGGTACAAACCCCTTCTGAGTCACATGCATGTACCAGCTCCGAGCTTTCTTGCGAAGCAGACTTGGAAAAATTCTTAGTCGATCCGCCGAGTCATGCTCCTTGTTAGCAAAGGAGATGACTTCGAATTCTTTGATGAATTCATCGCGGTCTTTGTCTTGTTCCGTCCCCTTATACTTCTGATAGGCGTGTCGGGTGACAGGAAGCAAAGTCATTGTTTGATGCACTGGGATCGGCTGAGGGAATGTAGAACTTGACGGAACGGAAGAATTGGTTGGAATTGACGCCGTGTTGTCAGCCCAGGGATTCCAATTTGTCAAATTCAACACAGGGTCTTCTTCGACAATTTCTACTCTGAGAGGGTCGACTTCAACCCGAGTGGAAGATTCAGGATCAACACCTTCAATAAGTTCTTCCAAATTCCTTTGGGACAACCGAGGAATCGTTCATAGAAGATGTTGACACTCGTCTTCAGTAAGTGTGCGTGCTGTCTTTTCTCGAACAAAGGTCTTCAAGGAAACAACTTCCTTTACAGCTCTAGGGGAAGTTGGGGTACTGGGCCGCAATGCATATGTTTGCCCACTCGATTCTTTCTTCTTCTTGGAAGAAGAGGGAGATGCGAAGTAGCCTTGCCAACCGCCTTCACGTTTCTTGTGATCAAGTTCTCGCAGGGCTTCTTGCACTTCGTGAAGAAGTTGAAACTCCAACGCCTCTCGCTCAGTTTCGTCAACAATGGATGGGACGTTCAGACGTTCGTCTTCTTCACGCTGAAGTGCTCGTCTTTGGGCTCTCTCTTCCCGTTGTTCTTTCAATCCAGACATTCATATTGCCTTGATACCTAGTGTTCAATTTGGCTTCGTATTCTTCCACTTCCGAGATTTGTATCCCCGGCAGCGGCGCCAAAAATCATGTGACAACCCGGCAAATATCACTTTTGCGGTAATCGGGTAAGTAAAGTTCGTTCCCGCAGAGATACGAGTCAGAAATGTCCAAATACAAAGTAAAGTAACAATTTCAGTTCTTCTTGAGTTCTTCTTTAGTCTCTCAGGTAGAAACCACACCCAAAAGAGAGTAACAAGCACTGACTCACAGTCTTGTCACAAATTAACACTCCATAATCACAACTCCATCAATTATTTCCAAACAATCTTGATTGTGATGATTCAGGCTCTCCCAAAAACGGCACTTCACTGCAAAACAACTTTGCCTCAGAATTGTGTTCTACCCCTCCACTGAAGGCACAACTTCCTCGATCAAAATTGCTTCACATCAACTTCGCACTGCACTCACAAATGCAGAATACTACCAACACTACAATTCCTCTCAGATCTGTCAAGGCATTGCTTTGATTGCACTTCACTCAGGATCAAACACACAGAATGAAGATCAAGGTTGTGGAATCTAACATCCAACAAGCACTCTGACTGCACTTTGAATTTCTCCAAACATTCACAAACACAATTGCAAAGTTGATACTCGGAATCAAGCTCAAGCAACGAGCACTGCTTCACAGCACTTTGCTTTATCTATTCTCAGAAATAATGAGCACTGAACAACAATTTCCTACAAATGCCACTCTTAAATAGTGAAGCAATCGACAGTTCTAACAACTATACCGTTTCTATATCAACTGTTCTAACCTGCAGATCCAAAATGACAATGCACCTCTTCATATCTGCCCCTTCAAATCTCAAATCGGTTACTAATCCGATCCGATGTCTACTTCTTCCTCGGCTTTCAAACCCGAACCCAAAGTAATCTTACTTCCTACTATTCTGTCCTCGGGTTTCACAACTCTTACATCTTCTACCAGATCCAGCAATTCTCTTTCCTGATCTGAAATTGCACTAGCGGGTAATCTATCTAACTCTTCATCTTTCGCCCCACTCTTCTCTACTGTCGCTGAGGCCAACTCCGAAGACATTTGGATCCCGATGTTATCTACGTCGGGTTTTGCTTTAACATCCTGCCAAAGCTTTTCTAACTCTATTCTTACTAAGTCTAATCTAATCGCGATATTGTCTTCTACTTCTAAGATCTTCCTATCTACACAAGTTCTCAATTTAATCAACAAGATATTCAAATCTGTATCTTTCGCTTGCCTTCGCCTCGTCTCCTGCACTAACCGCTTCAACTTGTGCAGACGCGCTTCTTCAATTCAAACGCTGGTCTCTGTACTTAGCATCGCGTTTACCCTGAGGACTATCTCCTGCAATGGCTCTAATCTTGTCTTCCTTTCTCGTTCCCGATCTGCAAGCCATTCCTCTCTGTACATCGCCAATTCTTCTTCAAATTTGGCCTTCACCGCGTCCTTCTCTTTCTCCTTCTGTGCAACCTTTTCTTCCTGATTACGAAGTAAGTCTTGTAATCTCTCTTCTTCTCCATATCTCGTAGCCAACTCTCACTGCCAGAGTTGCTTCTTCTCCTCCATACTCTCCATCACTCGATCGAGCTCTTGATCCTTCGATGCTACTCTCGCCATAGCATGGATGAGCTCTACTCTTGAATCAGCAAACTACTGCTTCAAGATTTCAAATTCAGCTACTTGTCTCTCCCTTACGACATCACTCTTCCTCGCAAGATCCTCTCGATAGCTCACTTCTCTCCTCAGGTCTTCGATTACTTGACTTCTCTCCACTGCTTCCACTTGCAGTACTTCTCTCTCCTTCTCACCTCGGGTTATACTCTTCTTCAACTCCAAGTTTTCTTCTTCTAATCTCGATACCACCTGCAATACAGTCTTTACCTCTGGACAAGTCGACCGCATCTCCTTCTTCTTCTTCTCCAACTTCACCAACAGCGGGCATACTACCATCTGCAGGTAATCTACTCTATTACTGATACCTTTGTCCTCCTTCGGAGTAGTTTCTCTTCTTTCTTCGTGTTCTCTCGATTCTCGCCCTCTTCTCTGGAGCCTTTGTATTGGAATTGATGCCTCACTGCCCGAGCTTCCTTCTACCTCTTCCTTCACTCTACTCGGTCCCGCTTCACCCTTTGCCTTACGTCTCGAGCAAATTCCTCGATGTACTGCAATCTTCTTCTCCTCAAGCACCGGTACGTCGTCTTCCAGTGCCGCATTGTCTTTGGCTTTTATTTCGGCTTGAATTTCTTCTTCGTATTCTTCAAGCGCTGGTGCCGAGGTCATTTCTCCACCGTCTTCACTATCACTGCTTGTATCTCCACTCTGCAGTGTCAGCTTAGGTTCCTCCTCACGTTCCGAGTCCTCCGTCTTGAGCTCGGCTTCGCCTTCTGAGTCTTCATCTTCCGACTCAATCACCACCATTCCTTGCCTCGGGTTATTTTTCTGCATCTTCCGAGGTTTCTTGTTTTCTTTGGCGTCTGCTTGCCGAGTTCTCTTCTTTGTTAGGGTACTTTCAACGACCTCCACGTTCTTCCCTGTCTTCGCGTAGTAATCGTCTGCGCTCCGGATTTGGAGAATGTATTGCTGCTCCTCCGTGTCGACTTCTCTTCTCAAATCAGGATGGAAATGAGACACCATTCGATTACGCTCAGCCACATTGAGCAGATTTAACCCGAGGTAAAAGTGGGCTACAAATGGTACGATGTAGTGTGGAGGCGACTTATCTTGCAGATTCCACACCATCTACCTCGTTCTTTCATGAAAGCACCTTGCCCAATTTATCGGTTCTCCTGCAAATAACTTGTGAAAGAACACCGCTTGGTGTTTCATCACATAGGTAGTTCTCTCCGGCTTCAAGAGGGCCATTAGTGCACTCACAATTCCCCTCCTCACTGGGTTCTTATAACTCTCAACTTTATACCCATTCTTCGTCCTCTTCGACGAGAATGCTTCTCTCACCTCCTGCGTTTCTTGAGCTATCTCTCCTTTCCCCAAGAACGTGGCCCCTTGCTCCGAGCCTGCCTCCTTCCCGAGTACGAGTCTCCAATCCCACTCTGTCCAGCGAGCCGGATTTCCTCTCTTCCCTTCTTCCTCGGGACCATCTAGACATTTACTCTCAATGATTTCTGTCATGAATCCTGGAAAACTTATGTTCCAATTCCATGCCAGAAAGGTGATCCGAAGTCGGCTCAAGACTTTGATCCTTGCGACTACATCTAATCTCCAAATTGCATGATTTCTCACTGCAAATTCGGAGTTCTTCTTCCCTCCTCCCATCTCTTCTGCTTTCTTTCGGTCTCTCAATTTCTCTCTCTCTCGACTTCTCCCTTATGCACTAACCCGAGGCCAACGCTATGTCCCTTTCCCCGATCACCTGCAAGACGACTCCTCAACGGCAAAGGAAAATCGTTCAACATTTCGTCGTTGCAGTTTCAATTTTTATAGAGTTGCACTTCTTTGTCTTCCGTCACTTCGAGTTTCTACCGAGAAATCACACCTCCTGCATGCACCCGTCACTGTCGCCCCACCTTCACGCATATGAGCCGCCAATTTTGAAACCGCCCCTTCTTGAATTTCTCGCCCCGACGAAAGGTTGTTAGACTGTCTTTGCCTCGGGTTGAGCTCCCCCCCCCCCCGATCCGAAGACAATTTACTTCGTATCGTTTGCTAACACGGCATTTCAGAGTACTTCGCCTTATGACCCGAGGTCACTTTACTTTGGGTTTCACCCCGAAGACAGTTTTCTTCGTCTTCTTCGGCCAACCAGGCGCAATCCGACTTCTCTATACACTTCTTCTGCTTTATTTTGAAAAAAACAAAAAATGTGGGTACCACATGGAGCGACTAGCATAGGCCACCACAAACTCCTACCCCTCATCATCATGCTGGGTGAGCACCGCTCCAAGCTCTAACATACTCCAATCAGTATGAACCTGAAATGGTCATCTTCTGATCAGTCACCTCAAAATAGGAGCAGACGTCAATCTCTCCTTGAGCTCTACAAAAGCTCTCTCCTGCTTATCTCCCCAACACCACTCCTGTGTAAGCTTGGTCAGCTTTGTCAAGACCTTGGCAATGGCACTAAATCCTCTAACATAGCGGTGATAAAAGTTTGCCAACCCAAGAAATGCTCGCACTCTGCTCACATTTGTAGGCCAAGGAATATGTGCAATAGCCTCCACCTTGGTCTATTGAACACCAAGTCCTTTGGGGTAGATAGTGTGACCCAAATACTCAACCTGCTTGTGGAAGAACCTACACTTCCCCAGATGTAATTTGAGTCCATGAGATCTCAACTTCTCAAATACCTCCAACAACTGTCTCTCATGCTCCTCCATAGTAGTGCTATAGACCAAAATGTCATCAATATAGCACCAAGCAAAATCCAATCCAGCTAGGATCCTATCTATGATGCTCTAGAACTCAACAGGAGCATTCTTTAACCCAAATGGTAAGAACCTTATTGATATAACACATCCTTGCCGTGAGGATCAATAGCCCAAAATGCTATCTTGGACTTATCCTCCTCCCTGATCCGCAATTGATGATATCCCGCTAGAAGATCCAAAGTACTAAAGATCTTTGCATACCCAATCACATCAAAAATCTCCTCCACTATAAGCATGGCATACCGATCAGCCCTGGTCTGTTGGTTGATAGGACGGTAATCTCCACACATCTACCTATCTGTATAGTTGCCATGCATATCCTTCTTGGCTGGCATCACCGTCATTGATGCATACTCTCCATGTGAAATCTCCACCAAAACAGCCTCAAAAAGGTCACTACTTTGACTCTGAATCAATGTCCTCTCCATGTCACTATAGCAATAAGGACATCGGAAAACTGGTGTATCTAGTCAGCACAATCCGTATACCAAGTCCCTTTAGAGCACCCAAATCCTTCATATTGAAAGCAAAACAACTCGTGTGGCTCCTCAAGAACCTCCAAACCCTCTGCCTTTCCTCTCAAGTAAGCTTGGGTCCAAGATCTGGCTCCCAAGTATCCTCTATAACTGTAGTAGGAGTGGAAGACGTATTGATTGGCTGCTACACTGGGCCCTTAAGAGCAATAGTGTCATGCTCCCGACCACTAGAGGTACCAACCTCTGTGTGAAAAACTCCTTCCACGCTGGTTGCAAGCTCTACACATCCTCTAGCTACATCTCATATGGACCAAGGGTGTAATCCAAGTAGCCCACGCTCACTTGGATGGACTCCAAGTAGACAACTCTCCCTAGTAGCTACTAGATGTGTCCCAAGAATACCATGTCCACTCGGTCCATCACCCCCAGCATGTGCTTGAATTGTCTTGATAGGCACAGGGCTCACAAGTGTTCGAGTGGTGATGCCTATCAAGCGCATCCTATGTTGCTCTGCCAAGCCAAGGCTCACAATCCAGGTCAAACAGTTCATGTCCATAGCCTGACCTAACACTTGACGCCTAGATGCCTTTGACACTACTGGAACAGCAGTAATATTGGTGCAAAAATCCATCACCCGCTCTCTCTCATCAGCATTGGGCTCCACTAACTGCTATAACGGTGAGTCCCAAACAAGTCCAGGTCCTCCCTCTCGAAAAGCATGAGAACTTGGGAAACTCATGAGTGTAAGAAATGCAGCTCTAGGCTGTCCAACTAGGTTCACCACTTCCATAGCTGACCTATCAGCCACTACTATTGTCCAAGATAGACGCCCAACATCCAAGATATCATCAACAAGGATGTGGTCAAGTCATTGAATCCCATCATAAGTGCACTATAGAACCTCTTTGGGTAAGAGGTTTAGCCACCAAAGACAAAGATGATGAGCCCATGATCCCACTCTGGCTGCATCTAACAATACAACAGGTCCCATCCAAGAATGGACATGATGTGTACTTGCCACCACTCTAGTGCAAGAATCACCCGTCAAAGGAACGTTCTCCAAAAGGTAAGCTAGAGAAACAGACTGATGAACCTGGAGATGGCATAGTATCCGTAACATCTTCCAAAACACACCAGAATGAGGATCCTGAAGACCCAAACCGCGACCCGCACGTGCATGTCCTTGACATGGCCATCTAGAAATCACCAAGTGAATAGACCCATGTCTCTCCAGATCATGCACCCCCAGTAAGGAAATGTCAGTTGGTAGGACCTTTTGGTAACCTCTGACTGCTGACATTGGTAATAACTCTGGATACCGATAGGCCAAGTGTGCCACAGATGTAGAGAGACTTGCCTAGTAGTCTCATCTCTCTCTACATACAAGTACCTTTGTACTCGTATACCTACCTGTAATACCACAGCTAGTCCTATGTTAATCCCACCGAACAACTCCAAGAGACATATCTCCTCTTCTGGATACTACCAAGCAATGAGTGTGGTATCCAGAGGTGTCAAAGTAATCAACTTTGGCGGCTCATCCTCACACTCATATGCCGATGGTACAAAGGCTCCACTCTAAGCCTATTGCACCAACTGATCTGCATGTTGCTACAATGCCTCCTCGGAACTCCACAATGGAACATCCAAGGTGGATGGAACAATCCCACTCGTACTCCAAATCCAAGCGATCTCCTCTAGTACTGGAGTATCCTCTGCATGGGCATTCCATTCCAACAAATCACCAGGCCAAGTAACTGCACCATTGAAAGCTAAAACTGATGTTGCCATGGTCTCGGACTGTAGTGAGCCAAGACTGCCACTACTGAAGCGTACTAGTAGGCAACATACCCATCCCTCACCAGACTGCCAACCAGGTCTATAGGAGGATGTCTCCTCCCAATAGTCAATGTTGAAGCCCATGGGGTATAACACTACTCCCCCACCTAGCACATCATATGACTCAGCTATTGTCACAATAGCCTGAGCTCTCACCACTGAGCTATCACTTGGATGACCAGGCTGAACTTGAACAACAAGCTCCCCATGTGTGATGTATTATCACGAACCACCACCTAGAGATGTCTGGATCTGAAATGGACACCTCTCCACATCGGTCTTTCGTAACTCCAGATCGACAATTGTAGCCTTCCTCAACATAAAGGGTTGTGCACTAGAGTCTAACAAGACTCTCTATGGTGTATAGACCTTCTTTGAAGGTCCCAACAAACAGAAAATCCCCCTTTGGTTATCCAATAGGACAAAACTAGGTGTGAACCGAACTCTCTCAAAGGCCGGTCTAGCTGGCAACTCCTCAAGTCTAGCCGTTGCTGCCTGCCATAAACCATTGCTTGCTGAACGGATCCCATGCTCCTCAACCAAGTTAGCTCCACTACCAACCACCTCTGCTCTAGTAGTAGGAACCGCATCATCCCTACTCTCACAAAGCATGGCAGCCAACCAGAACACTGGGGCTGGGTCAACTCCCAATGTAAACATATCACTGGCCAAAAACAAAGGATGCCGCATAATCAGCTAAGCTGCCCCCAACATCATACTAGACTCAATCTGTGTAGTAGCAGGTGGTTGACTAGCAAGTAGTCCATCATGTACTCCATCACCACCTACCACACCTACATTGGGATGTCTAGGAACCATGGATGTTGTCTGCAATGCCTCAGATAGTGTGAAAGACTGGGGAAGTCTGACCTATCTCCCAACCTCTCCTCTTTGTGGGTCCAACTCCAATGATGCTCCTCTAGGCTCTGGAGCACGTACTGCACTCCTAGTCACTACTGCAGATGCATCCACTTGTGTTGCTCTGCACATGAAGTCTAAAGCATCTTTGTCACCAGCATATGAGGTAGAAGCCTCAGCACTCAAATCTGATCTCCTTTGAGCAATAACCATACTAGCCAATCTCTGCTCCAACTGTTCAATCCGAGTAGCCATAGCTGTATCAAAAGTAAGGGTAGGTATTGCACCCCTACTAGGTGTAGATCCTCTACCACCACCTCGTCCCCTATGAATTGGAGCTCCTCTACTACCTGCCATAGTAGCCCTACCACTCCGTAACTCCGGGTGTAGGTCAAAATGCCGATCACTAGTGTGACCAAATTTGTGGCAATGCTCACACTGCCTCTGTGCTGGCTGTGATGCACCCAAGGTATCAGGTCCACTACCTTGAGTACACTCTCTCCGATGGTGAGGTCCACCACAAGTCCAACAAGCAACACCACCACTCACTGGTTGTTGCTGACTTGCAAATGAAGGTAAGGGTCTAACTCCACTAGGCCCTCCACTCGCTCCATAAGATCTAGGCTGTCCACCCTGTCCTCAAAAACCAACTAGGCGTGGTGCAGTCTACTGCACTCTAGAAGAAGTCACAGCCATGGATGAGGTCTCCCTACCAAATCCAGATGTCACCACTCTCTCCTCTACCATGTTGAGCTCAATACGCTCAACCAAACCAAAGACCACTACCCAAGTAGGTGAAGTAGCCTGTAACAACGTAGCATCACAAACTCTATGTCGCAACTCCCTATCTAGTATCCCATACCAAAACTGGACTACTTGGGCCTTAGTAACTCCTTAAGTGAAACTGATCAGCCGCCTCATGCGAGTGTATGCCTCACGTAGGCTCTCTCCAGCCTTCCGCTGGAACTCATGCAACTCCTCAGTTTGTTAGTCCGCACTCCCTAGTAGTTCTACCTCAAGCATAGGAAGAACTCCACCATGGGGTTAAACCCCGGTACCACACCACCTCCTGTAGCGGTACCTCCACTTGTAGTAGCACTATCTCCAGCTAGTGCACCTCCACTAGCTCCACCAACACTACTCGAGCTAGAACTCGTAGGTACAGCCGATCTACTCCTGGCCACCAAGCCTAAAGTGATGGAGACATAGTTTGGAGACCAATATTGTCTCCATAACTCAATCTCCTCCACATGTGCTCTCTTGAACTCATGGTAGTCACCTATCGGCGGACCCTCTAAGTGCTAAAACAA
Source organism: Lunularia cruciata (assembly GCA_948567375.1). NCBI lineage: Eukaryota > Viridiplantae > Streptophyta > Marchantiopsida > Lunulariales > Lunulariaceae > Lunularia > Lunularia cruciata. Next base: position 20,996,583 of record OX419756.1, read on the forward strand.
CCCCTTCCATGCCATGAAGGGTGTGAACAAAGTCGGGTTCCGCATCTGCTACAGATCACACCAACTATCAAACTTTTGGATGAAGTCATCTAACTCAATGGTACCCACTATACCAGAGTAACGCCTAGGGCCTTTGGAGGCCCCATAAATCTTGTCCATGTCCCACAACAATGGTGCGGACACACCAAGTGCACTCTCAATTGAATCAGCTCTTGTGTCAAACTCTAACTCAGAGTCAATCTCCTCCCTCATTGGGACCTGAGATACAGGCTGATACCAAGCACCACTCCGAGTAAACCCACTGCGTACTACGGGGCTAACTCCTCTGGAATCTCCAACAAACTCCGTCGTGACAAAGTAACCACAACTACAATTGCAAACTGGAACCACAAACTGCAACCGCAAGTCACAACCGCAAGTACCCCACCAAGTGCCAACACCACCAAATGCCAACACCAACTAAGTCCCACCCATTAATGTGACTCTACCCAAGATAACTATACTAGGGTGAAGGGCAACCTGTAACCTGCCATCACAACACGCACTCTCACGGTCTGCACGTCATCACTTCCTGTCTCACCGGAGAGAAACAAAGGTAGTCTGACTGGTCATCACTGTAGCCTCACTACCAAGAGCACACAAAGCACCAATGCTCAAAAGTCAGAGCCCCTCACACAAACATGGTGCACAAACAAGAAGCAGAGAATAGAGAGAGTCCAATCACAAGAAATCTAAACGAAAACCTTCCATCTCATAACACAACACGGGACTAACTCTACCACCATTTGGCATTTGACATAAAGCGGTTCATATCTAAGTCCTAAGCTACTAGGATCACCAAGAATTGGATCAAAATGCCTCTTCTAGCCAAAGCTACATGTGTATAGATAACAATGGCACAGTCAAAAGGACAACAAGTGAGGGTGGACCAGTTGGCTAGGGCACTAGTCTAGGAACAAGAGATCTAGAGGTCAAACCCTATTGCGCACAATCTAGCAAGAAAGGCAGATTTGCCAACCAATGATCAAGATCTACACTAAACTAGCTAGCCTCACGCCAACAAGCTGGCTTGTTGGCCCTTCTAGGCCTTCGTATCCTCTCATAGCCCACAGCCTTATGCCTCAAAGCCTTGAAACTCCAAAATTCAGCCAAATGAAGCCTTTCTTCTTACCACTTTGAACCTCCTCCAAAATTGGCAAAACATTTCCAAACTTGCGAGAGTCCTCCAAACTAGCAAAACTCCTCCAAATCTGGCCAAAATCTGACGTAAAATCTGACATAAACCCTGAAGTTGGTTGTCCGCCAAATCCCACACTAACCTTCCAGTCGAGCCAAATTGAAAACACGTGTTTCTCTAAATCACAAATTCATGAGCATAGCTTCTCAACTCCACCTTCAATTTGACTTTTTGAGCTCAACTCACAACAAATTGATCTTGCCTTCACCTCTTGAGCTCAAAATCACAACTTCTACTCAAAATTTGCTCCTTCTTTGCTCAAAAATTGGCCAGTGCTTTTGCACACCATCTGCCTTATTGCCAAATTTGCATCAATTGAACAAGCTTCTGCACACTAGGGAAAAGTTGAACTTGAATTGAGCTACCAACAACCCACCGAGCTTGGAGATACCACCAACACTCAAAGTTCTTGCACCCAATTTCCCCCTGACTTCACTTCTCTAATGTAATCAGATTGTTTACTACTCTCAACTCAACTCAATTAAACTCAACTCAGATCAGTACTTGATCTGTCACTCTATAAATTGCCAACAACTAGGCATTGATTACAATCAAGCCACACCCACTCAAGCATAGAGAATCAAGGTGACGCTTGCCGGCCTCTGTCCACCATAGCTAAGAACTTGAAGGCTCAACATCAAAGAAGTGAGCTCTCTAGAGCTGCACTTCAAAATTATACTCCCTGGACTCGAGCTAGGTCTGAACCCTAACGGTCTTGTTGATGGCACACTTGATGGTGCAAAGTGACGGTGGGCCTCATCGTGAAGTCAGTACCCCAAACACAAAATTTGACCGTCAAAAAGAAGTCTATGAGTAACTACTAAAATAACTCTAACTACTATCATTGGAACTCTAGTGTCCGAGCATCTAGATGTGACACTACAAATTGCATGATAGCATTTCTACTAATAGAGTAGAAGCCAAAGTAGACCTAAACTTCAGAGGTAATTTTGGAGGCCTGTAACACCCATTTGTGCATGTGTGTGGTATTGTGATATTTAGCTTGGTATTACAAGTACTTAAGAGACATTATTTATAGAGATAAAGGATGGTTCTAAATTAGTCATGGTTAGCTAAAGTTAGTCATAGCTAAGATAGAGGGGACTTTACTTTAGAGGAAGTAGAAAAGATGAGCACCACTATTTTGGATTTTAGTGTGTTGACTTGGTATTATTCCTAGGTGTTTGGCTTTGAGGAAAGAGTTGAGAACTCTTGGACTAGCAAGCCTTTTTGTTTTGGATTCTTCTTTAGTCCAAGGATAGCCCATGTGAAGGAATCATTGACTTAGTGGTTGGGTCAAGATAAGACCACATGCTTAGGGGAATATGCCTATGTGAATAGATATTCCTTTCTACTTTTTGACTTTACTTGACTTATAGTCTAGTAACTTGAGTTACTACGGTAATTAGTAACTTTGGTACGTAACTATTTCACAAGTATATAAACAAGGGGTGAGGAGGTACTCAGCATCCTTTCATTTTGCAACTATCTCTCTCTCATTGAGTTCTCTAGTGAGCAATGTCTTGAGTCTTGGAGTGTTAGCCTTGGAGGAGTATGATGGAGTTCGGGTTCCTTGCCTTCTTAGTCCATGGTGCGCTACCATATAGCCATCAGAGGTTCATCCTGAGTGAGAGACAGGCCGGCTCACAGGCCTATATAGATGAATTAGACCTCAAAAATGTGCAGATTTCCCTCCAATGGACAAAAAGCTAGCCTTCCTTTCCCCTTGGTTTGTCTCACCAAGAGCTTTCCAATGGTATCTCACCCACATGATCATGAGATTCCTATAGGAAGATTCCTTAAAAGATTCCCTTTGGTCAGAGCCTATTTGACCAACCAGATGGGACCATGACCCCAATGTCACCCATCCAAGCAAATGATCTAAAGGTGGAGCTTGCTAACAAGTCACCTATCCATGTATTGTAACACCCATTTGTGCATGTGTGTGGTATTCTGATATTTAGTTTGGTATTACAAATACTTGAGAGATATTATTTATATAAAGATAAAGGATGGCTCTACATTAACCATGATTAGCTAAAATTAGTCATAGCTAAGATAGAAGGGAATTTACTTTATAGGAAGTGGAAAAGATGAGCATCACTATTTTGGATTCTAGTGTATTGACTCGGTATTATTTCTAGGTGTTTGGCTTTGAGGAAAGAGTTGAGAACTCTTGGACCCACAAGCCTTTTTGTTTTGGATTCTTCTATAGTCCAAGGAAAGCCCATGTGAAGGAATCCTTGACTTAGTGGTTGGGTCAAGATAATATCACATAATTAGTGGAATATTCTTATGAGTATGGATATTCCTTTAGCTTTTTGACTTTATTTGACTTTTAGCCTAATAACTTGAGTTACTCTAGTAATTAGTAACTTTGGTGCGTAACACTTTCACAAGTATATAAACTAGGGGTGAGGAGGTACTCATCATCCTTTCATTTGCAACTAACTCTCTCTCTTTGAGTTCTCTAGTGAACAATATCTTGAGTCTTGGAGTGTTAGCCTTGGAGGAGTATGATGGAGTTGGAGTTCCTTGCCTTCTTAGTCCATGGTGCGCTACTATAATAGCCATCAGAGGTTCATCCTGAGTGAGAGACAGACCGGCTTGTAGTACCTAATCCTATGGTAGAGTTTCCTTGGAAGAGATCCTCTTTAGCTATATAATAAAGAGAAGGTGCTCCTTTGGGGCATCAGAGGATTGAGTATGAACCTGTGCTTTCTCTCTTAGATAGTTTTTTTTCTTGGAGTATTACAGTGTGTGGTTATATTCAAGATATAGAGACACCACAAGGTGCATGGGAGGCAATTGGCAAGGTTCTTGAAACATCTACCAAGGCGTGCAAGTTGCAATTAAAACAAAAGCTCAAATTTTTCAAGAAAGGATCACAATTTGTGAACAATTATATTTTGTCCATCAAGAGTATTGTTGAATTGAGTGAGGTGACGTGTATCAAGTGGTACCAAAAAATCTAGGTTTTAGATATGGGTCAATCTTCACTACATGTTCTAGAACTAGATAAAGATCTCAAAGTACAAGTGTATATAAAGTGTAAGTATTGGTAGTCAATGAGACTTTGACAATTCTTGTTTGGTAGTTCTTGATTGACAATTCAATTGTAGATGAATTGTGAATAAAAATCCCGTGAAGTTGTGGATGTAGGCAAACATTGGCCAAACCACATGAAATTTGGTATAATTTGTATGCATGCTTTCCTTGACAAATTGATTAATGATTTCTACTCCATCATACTACCAGAATTGGATTCTTTTTGCTCTCTTAGATTCTTAGTTGTGTACTTTTCTCTCAATTTGATAAGAGGCTTCCACAAAGGAAGAAGATTTGATGCATAGGATGATCTCAATGAAGATAGGGAGGAACACAATCCTAAAGGATCAGCGGGAGGCAGATCTAAATGAAGGGGTCCCAAAGTTGATGAGGCGGGCTCATTGGAGAAGGAGTCCTAAGGTAGTCTCATAGGTACTAGTTCCCTAGCATCAAGATCATTAAGGCAAGCAACACCTAGCAATATTGATTGTAGCAAGAAGAGGCCGAGCTCTAGTATACCTAAGAGAGGGAATCCAAAGTCATATAAGAGTCCAAAGAAGAAACTAGAAGGTAGTCCCATAGGGGTGGGAACTATGGGAAGAAAGTCCCCAATGGAGGATTTAGGGTAATGGGCAAAATCTTGCATAAGCAGCCAGATCCCAAATTAACATGGGATAGGAAACACCGGTAGAGAAGATTTGATCATCGGCAAATAAGAAAATATAGGAAGTATGGTGGAAGGCACCCACAGACTAAACTTGATAGAGCCAGCAAAAGATGAGAAGCCTTGGAGTCTAGAAAGAGAAGCAACAATTTTGGACATACTTGAAAAAAGTAAGAGCTAGTTAAGTGCTTATATAGATGAATAGAAAGTTAGTAGATGCCAACTCTGGTGACATTATGCCAAACATACATGATGCCACTAGGCAAGAAGCCAAACAATCCTTCCTCCAAAGAGGAGTTGAAGTCACTATGGGACAAATAGAACAATGACTCAAGCCAATAGATGTTACTTGACCTTTTGTGCGAAATGCTAACAGTTTGACCTAGAATCAAGAAGAGGAAGTTCAATTATCACCCATTTTAGTAGAACCAATGAGGTAGTGTGCAAAAAATATAGTTGCATTTGCATTTGACTTCCTATACTTCATGAGCACCTACCGGACCTTCAAGTTTTGTGATCCCATAGACAAGGTAATGATCACCTTGTAGATGAAGAACATTCTAGGGTTAGAAAGTTGTGCATGGGAAATGATTGTGGCAATATCACTAGGACAAGAAGCTACTCTACAACTAGAGCTTTTGCAATGGTTCTTGCAAGGTACTCTCTAGTTCCAAGAATGGCTGAAGTAAGCAATTTCTTTGAGCCATGGGTCAATTTACAACCCCATTATAATCACAACCCTCTCATTATTTATGACCTTTAGAGCACCAAGAATAATCAATGTCAAATCAATTGGAAGAGGCAACCAAGGTATTACACCCAAAAATCAAAGAACATTTGGCATGGTACCCATTCCTTCTCCAACTTACTTGATGAGGAATATGCTGAAAGAACTTTTTTAGCCTTCTCTAAGATACAATAAGAAACATTGGTATTCACATCCGTTGAAGAGATATACCAATTTGCCATTGCCTTAGTCATTATGGGATTCATGAATAACTAGCATGTAAATGCAAAAAAAAGCTCAATATAGAGCAATTTTTGTGGTGCCCACATTTTTTGTTTTTTTTTCAAAATTAAGGAGAAGAAGTGTATAGAGAAGTCGGATTGCGCCTGTATGGCCGAAGAAGGCAAAGAAAAGAGTCTTTGGGATGAAACCCGAAGTAAAGTGACTTTGGTGCATAAGGCAAAGTACTCAAAAATGCCCTGTCAGCATACAACCCGAAGTAAATTGTCTTTGTATCGGGGGGAGCTCAACCTGAGGCAAAGGCAGTCTAACAACCTTTCGTCGGGGCAAGAAGTTCAAGAAGGGGCCGTTCAAAAACCGGCGGCCCATACGCGCAAAGGTTGATTGACAGTGATAGGTGCATGCAAGAGGTGTGATTTCTCGGTAGAAACTCAAAGTGACGGAAGACGAAGAAGCAAAACTCTATAAAAATCAAACTTGCAACGATGAAATGTTGAGTAATTTTCCTTCGCCGTTGAGAAGTAGTCTTGTAGGTGATTGTGGGAAGGGAAATAGAGTTGGAATTGTGTTAGTGCAAAAGGGAGAAGTCACAAGAGTGAAATCGAGAGAGAGTGAGAAGGTAGAAGAGATGGGAGGAGGAAAGAAGAACTCTGAATTTGCAGTGAGAAATCATGCGATTTGGAGGTTAGATGTAGTAGCAAGGATTGAAGTCTTGAGATGACTTTGGATCACATTTTTGGCATGGAACTGGAATGTAAGCTTTCCAAGATTCATGACAGAAATCATCAAGAGCAAGTGTCTTGATAGACCAGAGGAAGAAGGGAAGAGAGGAAATCCGGCTCGCTGGACAGAGTCGGATTGGAGACTCGTACTTGGGAAGGAAGCAGGCTTGGAGCAAGGAGCCACGTTCTTGGGGAAGGGAGAGATAGCTCAAGAGACCCAGGAAGTGAGAGATGCATTCTCATCAAAGAGGACAAAGAACAGGTATAAGCTTGAGAGTTACAAAGACCTTGTGAAGAGAGGGATCGTGAGTGCACTAATGGCTATCCTGAAGCAGGAGCGAACCACATATGTGATGAAACACCAAGCGGTGTTCTTTCACAAGCTTTTCGCAAGAGAACCAATCAATTGGGCGAGGTGTTTTCACGGGAGAACAAGGCAGATGGTGTGGAATTTGTGGGATAAGTTGCCTCCACACTACATCGTGCCATTTGCAGCACACTTCTACCTCGGGCTCAACTTGCTGAACTCGGCGGAGTGAAATCGGATGGTGTTGCACTTCCATCCTGATTTGTGAAAAGGAGGTCAAGGTCGAGGAGCAGCAATACATCCTACAAATCAGGAGTACTGACGACTACTACACAAAGACAAGGAAGAACGTGGAGGTCACAGTGAGTACCCCGACTACGAAGAAGAGAAGTCGGCAAGGTGACGCCAAAGACATGAAGAAACCTCGGAAGACACGGAGAGGCAACCCGAGGCAAGGTATGGTGGTAATCGAGTCGGAGGACGAGGACTCAGAAGGAGATGCCAAGCTCAAAACTAAAGACTCAGAACACAAGGAGGAGCCTGAGCTAATGCTACAGAGTGGAGATATGAGTAGCAATAGTGATGAAGGGGGAGACATGACATTGGCACCAGCAGCTAACGAATATGAAGAAGAAGTGCGAGCCGAGATGGAAGCCAAAGACAACACACAACTGGAAGATGAAGTAACTGTGCCTGAAGAGAAGAAGATCGCAGTGCAGCAAGGAGTGTGCTCAAGACGTAAGGCAAAGTGTGAAGTGGGGCCAAGTAAGGCAAAGGAAGAGGTAAGGGGAAGCTCGGGAAGTGAGGCATCGATTCCAATACAAAGACTACAGAGAAGAAGACGAGTATCGGATGAACACCAAGTACAAAGAGAAGTGGCCACACGAGAAGAAGTAACTCCGAGCGATGGAGTGGAGTACCTCCGGGAGGTAGTGTGCCCATTGTTGGTGAAGTTGGAGTACAAGAAGAAGGAAATGCAGTCGACATGTCCAAAGGTAAAGACTGTATTGCAGGTGTTGGCGAGATTAGAAGAAGAAAACTCGGAGTTGAAGAAGAGTATAACCCAAGGAGAGGAGGAAAGAGAAGTACTGCGAGTGAAGGCAGTAGTAAGAAGTCAGGTAATCAAAGACCTGAAGAGAGAAGTAAGTTATTGAGAGGATCTTGTGAAGAAGAGTGACATAGCAAGGGAGAGACAAGTAGCGGAGTATGAGATCTTGAAGCAGCAATTTGCTGATTCAAGAGTAGAGGTAATCCATGCTATGGCGAGAGTAGCAGCGAAGGATCAAGAGCTCGATAGGGTGATGGAGAGTGTTGAGGAGAAGAAGCAACTCTGGAAAAGAGAGTTGGCAGCACAATACAGAGAAGAAGATCGATTATAAGAGTTACTTTGTAGTCAGGAGGAGAAGGTTGTTCAGAAGGAGAAGGAGAAGGAGACGGTGAAAGCCGAGTTTGAAGAGGAGTTGGCGATGTATAGGGAGGACTGGCTTGCAAATCGAGAGCGAGAGAGAAAGATGAGATTGGAGCCAGTGAAGGAGATAGTCCTCAAGATGAATGCGATGTTGAGTACAGAGGCCAGCGTTCGGATTGAAGAAACAAGATTGCACGAGTTGAAATTGTTGGTGCAGGAGACGAGGCAAAGACAAGCAAAAGATACTGATTTGAATGCCTTACTAATTAGTCTCAAAACTCGTGTAGATAGGAAGATTTTAGAGGTAGAAGATAATATTGCGATTAGATTAGACTTAGTGAAAATTGAGATAGAAAAGCTTCGGAAAGATGTTAGAGCAAAACCCAAAGTAGATAACAGAGGAGTGCAAATGTCTTCGGAGTTATTAGTGGAGACATTAGAGAAGAGTGGGTTGGGAGATAAGGAGTTAGATAGATTGCCCACTAGTGCAATTTCAGATCAGGAAAAAGAATTGCTTGAATTGGTAGAAGAAGTAGAAGATATGAAACCCGAGGATAGAGTAGTAAGAAGTAAATTTACTTCGGGTTTGGGTTTGAAAGCCGATGAAGAAGTAGACATCGGATCGGAGTAGTAACAAATTTGAGATTTGAAGAGGCAGATATGAAGAGGTGAATTGTCATTTCAGATCTGCAAGTTTGTAGAGTTGTTAGGAGGAGGTACATTAGGAAGATAATTATCAATTGCTTCACTACTTAAGAGTGGCATTCGCAGTCAGATGTTGTTCTGTGCTCATTATTTTTGAGAATAGATAAAGCAAAGTGTTGTGAAGTAGTGCTCGTTGCTTGAGCTTGATTCCGAGTATCAACTTTGTGATTATGTTTGTGAGTGTTTGGAGAAATTTGAAGTGCAAGTCAATGTGTTTGTTGGATGTTGGATTCCATAGCCTTGATCTTCATTCTGTGTGTTTGATCCTGAGTGAAGTGCAATCGAAGCAATGCCTTGACAAATCTGAGAGGAGTTGTAGTGTTGGTAGTATTCTACATTTGTGAGTGCAGCGTGAGGTTGATGTGAAGCAATTTCAATCGAGGAAGGTGTGCCTTCAATGGAGGGGTGGAACACAATTCTGAGGCGAAGTCGTTTTGCAGTGAAGTGCCGTTTTTGGGAGAGCCTAAATCATCACAATCAAGATTGTTTGGAAAGATTTGATGGAGTTGTGATTATGGAGTGTTAATTTGTGACAAGACTACGAGTCAGTGCTTGTTACTCTCTTCTGGGTGTGGTTTCTACTTGAGAGATTAAAGACGCAACCAAGAAGAACTACAATTGTTACTTTGCTTTGTATTTGACCAATTCTGACTCGTATCTTTGCGGGAATAAACTTTACTTACCCGATTACCGCAAAAGTGATATTTTCCGGGTTGTCACAATTTTCTATGCTTTGGGCATACAAGATTGAATTTTGGGACCTAGGGAAAACAAGGTGTGTATTATCTTAATCAATATTGCAAGAGGATGTCAATGGGAGCATCTTACCAAGTTGACATACGTAGCAATCTACTTCTTAGACTTCATCTTAAGTTATTTCATCAAAATTTGAAGTTGATAAACCAAGGATTGGCAATAAAACCCAATGATGTCCTACAAGGGAGCACATCAAGGTGCCTTAGGTAGAAAATAAGGTGATTGATAGGATCCACAAGGATGTAAGGTTGCAAGGTGCTCATAACACAACCATCAACTCTAACTTAGATGTATAGAAGATACATATCAATCATGTCATTGAAGGTCTTAAGGTAACCTTGGATCATTTGGAGAAAGTATGCATACTATTTTCAACCATTTTTTGGATGCATCCATGGTAATATTCAAGAAATATGTCTGGTCATTTAAGAGTAATACCTTCAAGTACTCCTTGACTTTTGAGGCCTTGAGTGCATGCATGATCAAATGCTATGACAAGGGATATGATTGAGACATTAGCTAAGATGAGGATGACTCTTTCACATAAAAATGGTTGTTTCATATGTGCCAAAGAAGAACAAGCTTATAGTCAAAGGACTTCTATACCTACCCAGATTGGAAAATCCAAGTAGGGAGTCCTTAAATTCCTACAACCATATATGAGAATTTCTATTATATACTCAAAGTTGATAAGATTCCCACTATATTTGTCCAGCTCTAGCCGCATGTAAGAATAATGGTGCTCATGGATACATTAGTGTGTTGGTTGTTGTTGAGCTCACAAGGTCTTGCATCGATCATTGCTACCATGGCAAACATGGAAATAATAGGACTTATTGCACCTTTGGATTGCATTCTTTAGGAATAAATGGAAGATTGAAAGAGAGGTTGGACTTCCAAGTATTCCAATCCAACTTGATCTGCCATCTGACCTACAAGAAGAAAGCTCATACATGGCCTGTGGTAGAAGGATGTCCTATGGGAGTTTGTGAAACCATGCAAATGCTAGAAGAATGGTGGTAACAATGGTATGTGAAAAAGGATCCCATAATTTTTTGGGTGGCAATTTATTTCAAAGTCTTGGGCCAAGTATATTGGCAGATACCTTAAGGCAATATCAAGGAGGAGAGTGCCTTCAGCCTTTTCCATCAAGAGATCAAGTGTACAACTGGCAACAAGCCAACATGTGGGGTTGTTGCCTAGGGAGGACTCTAGAGTTAGCCCACGTGGACAATACCATTGGGATATGGGACTCCATCTTCAAGGATTACCAAGAGAGAGACCAAATAGGCACGTTCTACACAATGAGGAGCAAAATTTTTCTTGGGCCAATAAGGGAAAAAAGAAGCAGCACTTGGAGTCCTACTTCTTGGAGTGCAAGGACTTAGGAGAGGGTATGTCATAGGGCAAGAAGGCCAAAGTTTGAGGACAAGAAATGTCCTCTACGAGAAAGTAAAAAAGAGAAGTGCAAGACAAGGATACATTGGGGAATCTTTATATCCTACATGATCTATGTAGAAGATCAACTACAAGCGCATATATTGAAGTGCTGGATTAATCTTGGTTCTGACTATCTCAAGGAATGTATCTTTAGTTAAGAAAAATAAGGGTCCTTTGGACATTTATGGTGGTGGCGCGTGAGGTAGGAGGAAGTTGTAGGTAAAGTGTTGTTAGGAGAGAAATTTATTTTTAGGTTAGTTGTATATAAGTGGACTTTTGCACTTTAGTATGGGTTCATCAATTTCTTTCATTGTTCTATGATTGAATGTTTGGTCAATTGTAACCAATTTTTTGCTAGTTCATCAAGAAGAGGATCCTTGTACTTTGAAGGACTCTCTTGCTAGCTATTCTACATATTAGTTCACTTGTTTTTGAAAGAACCCTAGTCAGAGCATCAATTTTTGTAAGCAAATTCAACTACTCAACATAATCATTGGGCCCATTGATTGAGCTATTGCAGGTCATGGCTGTAAGATTTAGCATGTGAGCTTGAGATTGATAGTTCTTGCTTGACCAATCAAGCAATCTTATTATAAAGAAAACACCTTTTGCACCTTCTCATGATTATTTTTTGAGTCTGATTCCAAGTTATGAATGTGTAAAATCATGAAGTAGTGCTCCTTGCCTTGCTTGTTGTATCATTGCCTAAATTGTAGAAGTGCATAATAGCATTGCCCAAATTATTGTGTTGTTGAATCAAGAGTGATTGTATCATTGAGGCCAAAGGGCTCACAGAGAGATAGACCTACAAGCCATTCCTTGCGTTAAGTGTTTAAGGGTGAACCTTCTTCTTAATGTAGCTATGATTTCTATGGGAATCCTACTTGCAGTCCCTCTCCAAGCCAATTGAGAGGTTAGCCACATAGAGATTGTCTTGTTATTTTCTTGTTCTCATAGCATCTCACACCTCTCTTACAGAACTAGCCAACTAGTAAATTTTCAATTCTTGAAATAATGAATATACAATCATGAATATGGACTTTCCCTTACTTTTAAACCTTTGATTTTGCCCATTGCAAACCTATCTCATTATGCTCTTATCATAGGATTTCATCTTTCTAGAATTGTATTTTATATCTTTCTAGAATTATAATTCTAGAAAACACATTTTATTCTATCCATTTCCTTTGAAGCATTTACTTCCTCCTAAGCTTGCTTGTTGGCTTTGTTAAATTGCTTAAAAAGTAGAGCCTTCTCCTCAACAATCATTTGAGCTAGTTTTTGCAAGTGTCAAAGAGTATCATTGAGTCAATTATAATAGGGTCAAGTTCTTACCATAAAGTAAAATGGCATAAACTTCTCTAATGCCTCCATTATTGGCATCACCATGTTGATGATGTATACATGCATCAGCTACAAGAGTGAGTGTTGAGTTTACCTAATACCCTACGTCCTCCATCTTGTTTATGGTCCTTATCTATTTATCATTTGCCAGCCATTGGGCCATAGCATGATCCTTAGGATCCAACTCCTTGTGGGTCATGGATGTATCATTAGCTACACTTGCATGTTCTCTCTTGTCTTATAGTCTCTCTCCTCTAGAATCTTCTTCTTTCATTTTTTGCATCTCATCTTCAGTGGGTGGTTGCAGTCAATGTTTTTGCTCAATGGGACTTTGTTGGGATGACTCGGCCTCATTGTCATTGGTATCTCTGACAAGATTAGCAATGTTGAATGCTTCAATCGATGTTATTTTGATTTGAAGAGAGAAGATTCACCAAAGGTTGTGGTTAGTTTTCTTGACAATTTCTTCAATTTAGAAATAGGAATATCTTCTTCTTTCATTGTCATCTTCCTATTTTCCAAAAATACTCCCATGTTAGTACTTTTTGCTATTTGGAATGACTATGCTTTTTCATTTTGATCTCCTATGTTCACTTCATCATCCATCCTTGGCAAAAAAATACAAGTGAAAGAGTTACCAAAATCTGACCTCACATTCTATTCCAAAGTAGCCTTTCTCTCATCATATATAGTTTATGCTCCAGAATGGCCTACTTTGTCCATAGTATCATTGTTTCCTTTGTGGCCCTCATTTTCTCCTCTGCTTCCACTTCATTTTGAGGATACCTCTATTGCTTGGGATTGTTTCTACTTTTTTGAAACTTGAACCTTAGGTCTCAGACCTGGAAACTTCTTACAAACAGTTATTGTATTGTATCTTTCTTCATTTGGTACAAACTTCTTTGTATGTGCAAACTCCTAGTCTGTCTCATGATATTTTTTATCTCTTTTGAAAGGTCTAGGTGCCCACTAAAATATATTGATAAAAGTGGGTATGATATAGAAGTGGGAATGATATTTTTCCTTCTCTTATTTTGTCAGGAGGTTCATTCTTATGTAGAAGTGGAGAATGAAGGGAGCTACAATCATAGTATCCCTTCCACCATATCTTCCAATAGTTCACTAACTTGTTCTCTAAACATTATGGCCCACCTTACAAAAAAATTGTGTACAAGCTGGAAGAAGATTGTCTAATTCAGGTTTACACAAGCTCTTTTTTTTTACCTGAATAACTTCATTATAGTTTTGATGATTACTTGTCGGGTAGGATCCTTGAGATCCTCTATCTTGTATCTGTTTGTCAACTTCCTACCAGCAAATGAGTCTTCAATTCTTGCTTTTCAACTCTTACTCGGATGACCATGTGGGATGTCCATGTACATTTGGCCACATAGAAAGCACTCTTGTCCTAGCACTCATTGCCAATGGCCTTTTGTCCATAAAATAGGATTTTCTCTTAAGGTTTTACCACTCACATGGGTGTCAACACACATCTCTAGATATGTCTAAAAGCTCCAATTCCACAACAAGAATTATAGTTGCCTACTTTGTATGTAATTCAATTGATAATATAAGCCACAATCAAAAAGTTTGGGAGGATTGCAAATAATATCTGTAGGTTTCTCTCATCTATCCTAGTCTCTCACCTCCACAATATGTGCTACCATCATTGATTCTTTAAGTGCTAGAATCTGCCCTATCCCAAACACACTCTAACACAAACTCTCATGTTTCTACACTCTATTGATAAAAAGCAAATCCTTTCAAGAGCAAGTGCGGATGCTTGCATGACAAAAATTTGAGAAGTTGAAAGTTGAAAGTGAAAGGTGAAAAGATCTTTCACACAAGGTGTGGACAACCTTTTATAGTTTGGTCACACCATTTTGCCCTTTAGCCATCAAGAAGGTTGGTGAGAGGTTACGATCAAATCTCATCCGCATGTTGTCTAATGTGGCATGATCATCAAGTGTTCTTTGGCAGCCCATTCATGCATAACACATGGATTTCCATAGTGCGGCATTTGGTGGCACTTCATTTGATGGCAAAAGCTCATATTTCTAGAACTTTGTATTCACTAAAATTTGTAACAAGAGTAGTTTTTTGCAACAAAAGAACTTTGTAATAAAACAATGCTCAACATCTTTGTATTCTCCAAGTATTGGTAATATTGGATGCTTTGTACTAGCAATTGTACTCATGATACAAACTTGCAACTTCTTCTTTGCTAAGGAATGTTAACACAAGGACTCTTGACTTTATTCAACATTATGACATGCATGATTGGAGGTTTCTTGTTGTTCATGTTGCCATCTTGACATTATGAGTAGTTCATACTATGACTTATTGTACTAATATTTGTATTGGTATCCTAATTATTCTTTACTTGCAATTATCTTGTAAAAATAACTGAAAATAAAATTTCTCTATCTAGGAAGAGGTGGATTAGCACAAGCACTAGACCCAAAGAAATATCCCAACAAAAAGCAAAGAGAAGAAGAAAACTAAAATCTGGAATGTTTGGGAAGAGATAATCATGTAGGTGCTCAAAAACCAAACCCAATAGCCCATTTGCTAAGAAACATGAAGAATGAAGTAAAGCATGAGCAAAGATGGTCTCCATTAATTAAAGCTCTTCATTTGACTAATAGCCATGGAGGAAAGAGGTGAGCTCCTTGTTGGCTGGTGGATGGAGTGTATAAAATTTACATAGAGTATTTGAAGAGAAGAGTGTTGATCAAGAGGGTGCTTGGGTTGTTTATCTATACTTTCTTGCCTAACCTAACATCAAGGAGTGACCAAAGGTGACAATGCTCTAGAGGACAGATGTAGGACTATGGGGACTTTGCAATCTTCCCAATGGCTACTTGTGCCCATATGGTATAATTGCCTTGACGTGTTGACCAATCCCCTTGCAAGAATCTATGAATCCTAGAGGCAATCACATGATGTCTTGATGCACCTCCATGAGTTGGGACGTGTAGAGTTCACTATGAGAAGATGGCTAATAAAGTCCATGTAGATACATCTCCTTCTTGGTCATGAGCCAAAATAGCTTGTAATAAGATGGAGAGTGTGGAGCACACTATTTGTCATAGCAGCAAAGGGGTCCTAATATACATGTAATGTCTAGGTTAGAATCCATGAATAAGATCTAGAGAGTGTAACCAAGAGTAAAATTTTGGTGGAGCTTGAAGAGAAAGGACAAGTGTATGAAGAAGGTCTAGGGGAGGAGGTGGAGTGGTAACTTCTCCTCTCATCCATAGGCATTTGCCTTGCCCTTGATGTTGTGCTAGACCAATTATCACCCAAGTAGGACTATGTGGGTTGGTTGTGGTGTGGTATATAAGGGTATGCTAAGAGCACCAAGGGAGGGATATGGCTCTATAGTGGTGGAGGGTCTGCAGAACTAGGGAAGGGATTTGACTCTATAATGGTTGGAGGTCTATAGAGCTAATGAGAGGGATTTAACCTATAGTGAGTATGGATCTATGGAACCAAAAGGAGGAATAGAGGTAGGGGAGGAGGCATGGTATCAGTCCTCCATAGGAGAATCAACTAGGTAGGTCCTTCCCTTGAGTGGGTCGGGGATGTGGCAATGGGATGGAAGTGAAACAATTGAGTTGAACTTGGGCTATGGTTTTGAAAGAGTCAATGTTAAAGTCTACTCCCTAATTGCACATACAAGGTATGGGGTGCTAGATGAGTAGCATAACCTATAGTAGTCCCTCTAACTACCTATGCCAGATAACAAAGTGGAGGCATCAGAAAATAGTCCACTAAAATTATCCTTGGAACCAAGGATATAGAACTTAACACATAGCTGACAAGCAAAACATCCGGAACAGATACAATAGAAACAAAACCAACAAAGGGAAGCCTTGTCTATCCCTAGGAAGGCCACACAAGAGAGCATGGTGACCCATAGCCAACATAACCTACAAATAAAAAAGAAATAAACAGCAGGAGAAAAGGGGTGGAGTCCCGTCCCCAAACTGCCCCCGGAGACAACGGGCAGGGACAAGGACTATGGACGACGCACTGAATCGCCTGTGGGATGGGATAACTCACGTCATAAGGGGTTCTTTCTGCCCTGCATATGATGCAAAGGGTTTATCTTAGTATTTTTAAATGGTGGGCGAGCTCTCACATCTTCAAATTTCATTCTCCGTCAAAACATTTGACTATATAATCACACTTGTGATAGTTATAGGGAATTTATAAAGCATCTAAAAAGACCATTTATGTACTCACCTTTAGATTTGGGATCTTTAATTAACTAATTGATAAAGTACTGTAATCGTCTCTCCTGAATTTATATCCCTCGTACATTGTAAAGTTGATTTTTACATGACTTAACTTGAATTTCACAATTTGGCTTCAAACTTGAGCAAAAAACCCCGATCAACAACGATATATATTCATTTCTTGTCGGTCGGTTTATTTTTTCTGGGAACTAAAAGAAACTCTGTCTGACAAGGGACGTGCCGGAAGAAGACATCAGAAACATACTGTAAGTAGACACGACCTTTTACACGTTCAAATAAGTCACACACCACGGTATAGGAAAGCCGCAAATTTCATCACAACTTGGATGTTGGAGCTTAGCCCCATTTTCCCCCATGTCCTTTTTTGTACGGCTTGATGGGTCTTCCCCTCCTCCTTGTTATCATACTCGCGTCGCCTTCTTCTCGATATTGTCTTGTGGAACGAAAGATCTCATGGTTGTGCGAACGTACGTATCTAAGTACAAGAGAATAATGAAACAACTATAGAATCAAGAAAATATCAAATGTCCGGAAAAGGTACATCCAAGTACATCATGGACAAAGTACGACAGATTCGGCTCGTTGCGCTCGTTGCGCTCGTACAGAAGTCAGAAGAATTGCCAACGTGTCAAGCTCGAATTGAGAGAGCGTAAAGTAGTATAGGGGACAAAGATTCGACAGTGGAGGAAGAAAGATTCACTACTGTATAGAAATTCTAGAAACTTGAGAAGCTACAAATATAAAACCGTTTGGATCTTTGCGTGGAATCTTTTGTAGTTGGCACCGATACTACTTCTTGCAGCACTGTTTCTTTCGCAGGAGCCATAACAAGCAATTCATATAATATTTAGGTCTGTTTTGTCAGAATTTCTGTTTACTATGTTTATAACAATAAGTGTGGAGTCTTTCTATCTACTCCTCTTCTAGTGTCCAGGACTTTGCCTCGGTCATTGCATGGATGATGATGCTATTTTCCTGTATCTACATAGAAATTTGTGTGAGACTTCGTTAGAGTTTATCTGAATTAGGTGTATCAAACTCTAGATTTCGTCATACAGCATTACATTTGGCTGGCCTCGTCGGCGAGGAATGAACTCAAAGATTCTCAACAAGTTGTTGGAAAGAATGTACTTAAGTTGTGACGGGGTATTCCATAGAATTTTATTTCATACGAATAGCCAAAGTTACCGGAAGTTTCTTTACCTGCTACGATCGAAACCGGAGGTTTGAAATATGCGTCGGCGAAGTGCAAGAGGAAATTTATATATTAGTGCGAATATGTTTGTTACCTGTGCAAACAGTCATACATTATGTGGTTGCAATTAAATACGTCTATCTTCCAAAGAGGAATCGAAAAGTTCTTTCCAACATAGAGTTCGGATCAAACAGGAGTAAATGTGTCAAAGAAAAGCAGGGTGATGTATTTAGTTTTCTTAACTAGACTCATTGGACCAAAAATCGTTGCGTGAGAAGCAATGTAGGGCATATCGAGATATGCATTTGTCGTAAAGTCTTGTTATGTCATACTTAGACTTGCTGCACGGTATCTAGGATTATCTCATGCGCCTTGATGTATTCGGATTCCAACACCTCTATAACTGTGTAAGCTTAGAACACCAATAAAAGTCTTTCTTTGCTGAATGAACAGCAGTAAGAATTGTACTGGTTTTCTCAGAGTTTATTATATTTAATGAGGTTACGACATTAAGGGAAGAAGTTGAGGTATGTACCTTGAGAACCAATCGCTACACATGCAAGATATTTGCTTAAACTGGCATGTCGCGAACTTACGAAAATAATTCAATTATGATTTACTTTCAAGAACGGGATCTAGCTCTCTTTCTATTTTTCCGTTTGAAGAAAGCTGTAAGCTGGGCCAATGCGCTTTTTGAAATGTATGACAAAATGCCTACTTTTCAAACGCAGTGAAGTAGTTAAATATCTACCAACAGTACAATCCACTATTGAATGCCCTTAAAGACATTTGAAAACGAGCGAATGTCAGTTTGGAAACTTGGGATGAAGACAAGCTAATGGATTCAGCGAGGGTAACGTGGTCACCATCACTAGAATCACGGAGTTTTGAGGAACGTTCATACTACTCGGGAAGGAGTAGTATGAGTAGTATTAGTAGGAGTAGGAGTAGTATTCTTTCCTCCGATCATAACGAAATGGAAGGGTAATGAACATAAAACCCTACACTCTTCCGACATGCAAGAAAGTTGCTCCTTGCTTTGGTTTCATTAGAGATTTAGAGACATACTGTAGCTGCTCGCCACAACACTCCACAATTCTAATGAGCCTTGCACTTCTATCATCTACAATATTAGAAACATGATGTGATTAGTCCGTAATAATTCTGTTACTATTTCACTCTGGACACCGAACTTGTCGCTACACTTGGGAATACTGGATCTTGCGATGAAATGAAGAGTCTGCAGATACTGAGTCAATCAGCTTTTGGATCTTCCAGTTCTTGTGTGGCTTCTTGGGATCAGAAGTAGTTCGTTATCTCCAACATCAAGGCAGGTAGCTTTCAAGAGGGTTTACTGTAGCGAATCAAGCAGATCAACGTAATCAGAACTTTAAGTGCTGACCTTCTGGGCCTATTATTCAGAAGACGGAATGAATAGTGTGGTAAGATTCGAAGTAAGGCAGAAGTGTGACGTCTAGATAGAAACGTTAGTGTGTTGGACCAGTTTGTCGTTAGATATCCTCATTAATATGACACAAGATGCCCATGTGATCGCAAACAAACCATCAAACTCTATATGTTCTTTATTGAGAAGCTCAGTAGAATCACTGACCTCTTATTTTGCCATCTGATCATCTGAGGTCCCACTAGTTGCTGGATTTGATGCGCACATAAATCCGTTGTAGGCGAAGCTAGTGGGTTGACGTCGAGCTTCGTCAGTCTTACTGTTAAGGCTTCTGACAATTCATATACCACTATTTCGCTTGGTCCGTCTTCAGGTCTCCCACGAGTTATCGGTAGGTCAATGCTTCCTGTGAAGAGTGTCTTCATACTAAATAATATGGAATGAGGAAAGTTGAACTAGCTTCTCCTCTCGGAGGTACTAGCATTGGATAAGCGTTTATAAAATTAAAATGCGAAGAAGACTCGAGGATTCACCCACCTTCTATTCGTGCGCACGACGCATTAGTTACTATACAACGAGTGTTGTCTTGTCTTGTCGTTTGAAACCGGAGACCAATTTGTAGATATCTCTTCTCTTTCTAAATCATCTCATCAAAAGGAGTAACAATAATCCTCATCAACGCTCATGAGCTTTCCGACGGCGTCTTAAAGAGCGTCTAGTAGACCCTCTTGAAGACCCTCTTGACGGTCTTGAAGACCCTCTTCCTCAGAGTAGAGGTCAAAATAAGTAAGATTTCTTAACAATCCAGGTGTACAAGCACATAGGAAAGTAACTGTACGCTGCGCTATGAGCGGTAAAGATCCTTTGTCCATAACGAAGTAGAAGTCCGATTAATATGTAACTCCTTTCTCGTCGTTAAGAAGAGCGGATGGAAGTGATATATGGCAGATCGATGGAAGAGCGGAGAGGAGGGCGTAATCCTGTACTGGTCAGTTACAGTAAGACAGTCGGCTGAATGGTAAATGCTCTCTACCTGGGAAGGGTAGTAAAGGCTCATGATCCAATATGCGTGATTTCCGGTCGTCCCCTTGCGGCTCTCGCTTTCAGTCTCGGAACCATTTCAGACCTACCTGCGGTATGGAAATCATCCCGTCACATCCAGTGAAGCGAAGCTGAAAGGTGTCTACTTCCTTTCCCTGCAATATAAGTTGCTTAAAAGTATACCAAACAGCACAGAAGAGATGAGAAATCCAGAACCCGTACAATAACGAACCACACCAAGCGCCTATCCGGCACGATCATGATCAGCTGGGGATGCCGAAACACAAACGGACAAGCAGCGATAATAACTTTCGCGAGTATCTCTGCTTCGCTTTCATACTTCGTGAATACATCAAGTGAACCTGTCAGCAGATGATCATTTCATACTTGAAATGTATGGCGTCATGAAGCCATACCTTTCAGAGTATAGATGTACTAACCAACCAGTGACAGGTGTAATATCATCCTTAATGTCACAGAGACCGCCCGTTATATAACCAGCTGCCTCTCACGGGTCACAGATGCTGGCCTTGAGCTTCCACATCTCTCGACGGTGTGTACGCTTAAAATCTTCCACCAAAGGTTAGGGTGAAAGGAACACGGGTCGAGCGAGATCTTTCATAATAGTTTCAGAGCTCCTCAAGTTTGGACCCTCCTAATGATGGAGTGAGGCCCGTGTAGATGTAGGAGGTTATAGGAGTCCAAGACTCCAGGTTGGGCTTACCTGAACTCAACCCGCTTTGTTGTTTGAATTAAAAAGTGAGGAAGAAATCTTTTATGGAGCTATGAGGGGAGGAGCTGGGACAAGGCCGCGGTCAACTATTCCCTGTATGTCACCTTCTCACTATAAGGAGGTCAAGCGATTCGAGATTAGGCTCTCTGAATCCCATGTGCGTGTCTGAGTGAGATCCTCGGAATACTGTCGGCACTATTCCACTTCCAACACCACTTTCCCGACGGTTTTCTTCCCTTCCCTTACTTTGTGTGCCTCAGCTGCATCAGCTAGTGGAAAAGTCTTGCCAACAGGTATCTTCAGACTTCCTTCCTTCGCAAGACGTGCTATCTCTTCCAAACCGTCAGCGTCGGTTCTCATCACAGACCACCAGTACTCTGTGGCATAGACGCAAACGTATTAGCAGATTATATGCTAGCTCAAAGAGCCCTTATGCGCACTGATGGAACAAAAATATTCTCCGATAGCTTCAAAAGAGCTTCTCACTTTCCGATTTCCAGAGCAGAATACAAGGGTGGTTAATTCAGTTGGCGGCCATCTTCGAACTCGCAGTTGGACAAGATAATTAAGGGACCTTGTTTTATTCGGATATATTTGACATACAAAACAGAGAAAGAATTTCCAGGACTCAACGAGCTGTCTGATGTTGTAAAACCTAATGCTAAACCTACAAGCAGCAGAAGCAACATAGTAAATTACAGAGTTGCATGTGATGACAGAGCAGACACGAGTAGCGAAAGAGGTGCAAGGAAATGAGTGTCACATTCTTGAACCTACCAATGCCGTGTGATTGTCTATACTGCATTTGCTTCTGGACCAACTTGGCTGCTGCAGCAGCACCACCGGCGATGAGACCATACTGGTCAGCCATTGACACTATTTCACCCTGCGGCATTACCATCAATCGGAGTGTCAAAAGACGCCTTCAAGCGGAAATGGAGAACGCTTGGGCATGTAAAAAGACGAGAAAAGTAGTACGTGCCACTACACGTACGCTCTAAAGATTGCATCCATTTTGAAAGAAACATAGACGCTCGTTATTCGGCCACACAAGTAAATCTTTTGATTGTCTCAGTGGAAGTGCTCCCAAAACATTTTCTAGTCCAAAACAACCTAACTTAGTGACATGTGACTATACCACAGGGCTACCCGCTCATGCTTTCGCAAGGGGTCGAATCCAACCTGTAATGTGAGGTAATGCCCGCCTCTCTTGAGCAGATTAGTGCCTAGAGACTCGGTTTCTGGCATCCCAATGGTGTCCAAAACCGCATCAAATCGATCCTTCAGTTGCTCTCTGATGTTCTGGAAACCACTAAATAAACACCACGACTGCCGTGTCAAGAAGTAGCCCTTTCCTGGAACAACCACTGCGTAACACTATTTGGTTTCATAATCTACAGCTGCGAACAAGGGCTCTAAAACTGTTAGAAACCTCATAAGCGAATACACATTGTAGAAAAGGATGGTGCAGAAAAGAATCACCTCTGAGGTGTAGTCTACAGCTTGTTCTGCACCGGCCTCTTTCGCCCTTTCGACACTTCTTTTACCACATGTCACGGCAACTTGACACCCAACTGCTTTGGCCAGATATGTTGCTGCGATTCCGACAGCACCACCTCCACCGATGACTAGTACCTTCTGACTGCATAAGATAAGCCAGGAAGTTCCGTTATTAAGCTACGGTGTGAACTCCTTTATTAAGCTATAGAGCTACCTACTGCAAGAGCTTACTCATCCTCGACTACATACCCGTCCTGAATTCGAGCGGTACTTCTTAGTGCCCGCCATGCTGTAAGTGCTGCAAAAGGGATAGCAGCCGCATCCTACATTACGTACATGATAACGTGTACACGGGTCAGCTTTCCTTGCAATTTCTCACCCTAGGATATCTGAATATATAGAAACATGAGACGTGGCATGTACAAGTCTGGGCTCTGCTTACAAAGGACAGTCCTTGAGACAAAGAAACTCAAGCTGCAAAGAGGCTAGAAGGAACCCAAATGTCTGGTTTGCGCCATGAATCCGCATACTTACCACATGAGATAGATTCGAGGGCTTCAGCACAAGTTGTTCCTCTGCTAGTATCGCGTAATTGCTGTACGTTCCCCGGATGGCAGTAGGGTGAAGGGCTCCGAACACCTCTTGCCCTACCTGGAGCTGTCTGACAGCACTCCCTACTGCGGCAATTTCTCCACTCACGTCTCTCCCAAGCACAATCGGCAGCAGAGGCTGAAACAAAGACTTCCCATATCCACCTCGCATCTGCAAGAATGCGAGGTGTGTTCATAGCAATCCTTACAGGCGATAAAATCAGCTTCGGGGAAACTGGTGTCATCAAAATTATCACCCCAATACCATTCGTAGTCCATGAAAAATAAAATTTGTATCTAAATTTTCAAGCTTAAGGCGAGAAAAAGAATAAAGAGAACGAGAGGAACTAGCTTACCTGGAGAATATTTTGCCTAAAAACTTCTTGGGGTACTACGAGATTTTTCTCGATCTAAACAACATCCGAAGTGCTCATATGTAGGCTTCGTACTTGGGACGCTGATTAAAGTGGACTTGCAGACTTCCATTCATTCTTTTTGAAACGATCGCAGCGACTGATAGCAATTCAGCATGATTTACGCTGAGGTGGAAAGTAATCAAACGACATTTCCGGACGTCCATACAGAAAATAAAAGACCAACAAAGTTACCGATGCTATACTAGAACGCTCCGTTAAACAGACCTACATTTTAACGCCACGATTGAACTCATACAACAACTCACCCGGATATCGAGCGGATTGACAGATACAGCTCGTGCTCTTACGAGCACATCATTAGGGCCAACATCGGGAAGAGCAACTCCATGTCGATACTCCATCACCTCCGGGCCGCCAAATTTCCGGACAAGCACAGCAGTGCATGTTGACAAGCGCCTAACTGCACAATCCCATGCGTCTCTGAAACACGCATTTTGTGGTAATTCCTTCACCGATGTCAGCGTTAGCGACGTTTGACGACGCATTTTTGGTAACTTCTCCTACGTCTTCGACCTCAGCTGATCCTTAAAGGCATTCCTTACAAAGACACTGAATAGGAGCTCAATCACTGTAGCGTTCTCATCCTAATTCCTCCTCTGAACCCATGTCCCAGTTCACCAAATGTCAGCACGTTCCCGGATCCACCTACCCCTCTCGGGCCTCTCTATCTTCCCTCTGTCCAAGACACCACCACAATTCCGACGCAATGTCTTCTCCTCAAGGCCAATCTCTTTCAATCCTCCGAGTGTCCGAGTCTACCTTTATCGCATTGTGAATCTGTAAAGCGAACGATATTCAGGAAAAGGATGGCTAACTCTAGCTAACTCTAGCAGCAGTGCATTAAAATGTTCTGTTCTACACTACACTAGTTCTGGCCACGAAGAGTAGCGAACCAGAGTGAAAGCATGCTAACGCCGCCATAGCCACCTCTTCTATAAGCCCTCGCCTTGTTGAAGGGTTTTCTGTGAGGACACGTGGAAAGTAAGCAGATGCCACACCTTCCTAAACTCTAAGTGGCCAGTAAGGAGCACAAGAAAATAAAATAAGGGACGATTTGGTCGTTTTATAATTACTAGTTGGGTGCTCATGCATTGCATTGTGTGTTTTATAAATGCCTGGAATTATCTTCATCATATTTTGTAGATAATATTTTAGATTCTTAATAGAAAGATGAAAAACATCATTCAAATTTTTAATCCAAGCGTATATTTTGTGACTTATTTACTATACATAATTGTATTTAATTCCTATATATTTGAAATACATTCAACCTAGTGGGAATTTTGTGTGTACAAAAATTATATATCTAAAGGTGAAACACAGGGATGATATATTTTTATTTTTCCTATGGCATTGTGAAATTTTATTCTCTGGTATAAAAATGAATAATGATAATAATAATCTTATCACATTTAATTTTTACTAGAATTATTTTATTTTATTTTATTTTATTTTACACACTGGCATTTAATCATATTTTCTAAATTTTTTTAGAAAGTCCTGAAGCCATTTGGACTTTTATTTTGTACTTTAAAAAATAAAGCAGATCAGGATAGCTTATTAAGATGTGATAAGATAAAATTTTCATTATGTATGAATTATGTATATTTAGAATATGCTTTATGTTTTAGTATCGCTTTGGCTAACCACTTCAAAAAAACAGAGAGGAATTTTTTTTTAAAGAACAAAGCACGTTCACTCCTAGCGGAAGCACATTTCTCAAAAAGTAAAGTATATAGCATATCTAGATTTAAATGGTATTATGGTCAAGTATCATTAAAATGGGAAATTATCGGTGAATGAGTCTTAATCCAAAGTGGTTTTGTTTCGAGCATTCGGGCTTAGCATGTTATCAAGGATATCTATAATATAGATATTCTTGGTAATATAATAGATAGATCGGATGCGCATGTCATGGATTATCGAGCACATAATTTAAATTTGAATTTCTAAATCTACACTATGCTCCTGTGTATCCATCAAAAGTTTATAAAATAAGCTATAAATCAATCTATAAATCGTTCCTATGAATAGTTGCATTGCCTATCATGGATCCATTAAAAGAACAATAACAAAAGATCTATATCTAATTTGAATTCTTACATTTATAACATGAAGGTTGTCGTATTTCTCATCAGTTTATTAAATTTACTTAGAATTTTACGAACTTGTTAGATACTGCCAATGAGTTTAAATCGGAAGAAAAAAGGCTCCCACTTAAGATAACAACAAGGACGGGAGAACTCCATCGAGCCCGATATGGTTAAAACAGATGAGATATATGAGGTAAGCCCTGTGAGTTTTAAGTACATTTTATGCTTTGCATTCCTCTTGCATCTATTTTTTGAAATTTAATTCCAAGTCCCATCCTAAAAGTTAAATCATATTTATATGGATTATATTATGGTATACATGCTTCTATCTTCTTAGGAGAGTTCAAAAAGGTTTTGAGAGAGTCATGAGCCAAAATTTATCTCGAATTATTTTACTCAAAAATTACTGAAGATTACAAAAGTATAACTTCTTAAATTAAAATCTTTATTTAAAGAAACTTATATAAGATGGTTGTCTAAAATTTTACTTGATTGTTACCCAACTTTCATCAAAAGATGGGATCTTGTAAGACACAATTTGAAATGGCTGGCACAACTTACCCGGATGTTTTGTTTACAAATTATATAAATTTCTTGTTTTACATAATTAAAGAAAAACTGTAATTATAGATGATATTAGTAATTAGGACAAAAAAATAATAAACTCTTACTAGATGAATGGGATTAAGGAACTCAAATGTTTTTATATAAATTCAAGAAAAGATAGTCACTTGTGGGACCAAAGAAATACAATGTTTTAATATTTACTTGTATTTTTCATGCATATATACGTTGCTTCACAACATATATTGCTGTCAATATCATACACTATAGAAGCACAACTCACACAGAAGTTAGACATAAACTCTAAAGGGCCACAATAATCAATTTAGTCTCAATTCAAATCAAAAATCAATCCTCAATTCAATAATTTGCCAATAATGGATATTGATTATAGTCAAGTCACACTCACTCTAGCTAAGAGACTCCAGGTGATGCTTTTCGGTCTCTATCCACCATAGCTAGGAACTTGAAGGCACCACATCAGAAAAGTCAACTCTTTAGACCTGCACTTCAAAGGTATACCACTATGCTCAACCTAGATCTCCAACCCTAACAGCATTGTTTGATAGCCCATATGATGGTGTAAGTGATAGTAGGTCCCAAGGTGTGATTCATAGACCTAACACAAAATCAGCCACCATTAATTAATCTTTGAGCAACAACTAATATAATTCTGAATGCCAAGATTTGTTGGGAGAAAAATGTGCAATTGGAATTTGAGAAAGCAACAAGAATCCAAATCCAACTATGTGATGGAGCAAAAATCATACATCAATCTGGTCATGAAAACCATACATAGAAATTACATATGTTTTGGCCAACATTTGCCTATGCCCACAATTGCACTAGATTCTATTCACTCTTGAACTATCGATCAAGAACTGTCAAATCACACTAACTATCAACACTTACACTATATATACACTTGCACTTGGAGACCCTTATCTAGTTTTGGAATATGTGGTGCATATTGATCTTTTTTCTAATCCCTAGATTTTTGGTGTCAATTGATAAATGTTGCCTCACTTAATTCCACAAGTGCGGACCATGCCTGTAGCTTTCTTGTAGAGTACATTCCCATAGTCTTGGAGCCTTCCCATAGGTCTCGTAACCATGCATGTAGGAACCATTCCTATAGGTCCCATAGCCATGACATAGGTCCCATGCATGTAGGCCATGTAGCCTACCCATAGCTCCCGAGCATGCTTGTAACTCCCATAACATATCCATGTAGCTCTTATAAAACACATTTTCCCTTAACTTCAAGTGAGTATAACTTCTTTTATAGAGCTTTTTTTTCTTCTCTGATGTTGGTGTTTATGGAAAGCCCTTGAGAAGACACTTCCAATGAAATAAGGCATGCTTCATTTGCATCTATATTTATAAAAATATTGGTCATGATGTGAACTATCTTTTTGTTCATTCCCATAAATAGAATCTGGTAATGTGAAGATCTATCCCAAATTGACTCTTTAACATTCTTGTAGTTCATTCCTATAATTAATCAGACTCCACACTTAACAATCTCACAGTTGGAGGCTGGCATTACTCTTTACTCTAATATACAAGACAAACAATTTAACTTTGAAGTCCAATTGCAACTATGCATTGCTTGAGCTTCTCAATTATCACTACCTTTGTAGATATATTTTTAGGATTTTTTACTTCAAGAATCCTTACCAAAGTCAACACTACACCATCTATCAATTCACAAATGAAATGATACCTCAATTGAATATCTTGGCATGACAAGTAGGATTCTTTACAAGATTGACAGCACTTTGGCTATCACTATGGAGTATATTGTTATCTTGTTTCTTGCTTAGCTCTACCATGAAGTTTTTCAACCAGGGCATCTCCTTGCTAGCCTTTGAGATGGCCATGTACTCTTTTTATGGTAGAAAGAGAAACACTCTTCTATAAACAAGACGTCTCACTAATTGTAGTACTACCCAAGGTAAACACATACCATATAGTGCTCTTTCAATTTTCCAAGTCTCTTCCCACATCTACATCAATGAAGCCTCTAAAATAACATCTATTTGCTTGAAACAAAGTGCCTTATTGAAGGTACCTTTCAAGTAGCATAATAGCCATTTCATTACTTCCCAATGTTCTCTTCTTGGGTTTGACATGAATGTGCTTACAACTCCCTTTGCATGAGCAATGTTTGGCCTATTACATACCATTGCATACATCCAATTGCTAATTACTGATGTATTGGGTTCTTTGCTCATGTACTCTATATCTATATCAATTCTTGGTGATTGCTCTTTAGAGAGTTTGAGGTGACTTCCTAAGGAGGTGCTTTGAATTATAGCATTCTAAAGACCAAACTTGTCCATCAACTTTTTGATGTGCTTTTCTTGAGACAAATTCAAAGTACTTGCATATTTGTCTTTGATAATCCTCATTCCAAGTATCTACTATGAAGTACCTAGATATTTTATTTCAAATACATCAAAAAATAGGCGCTTTAGCTTGTTAATTTTCTTCATGTTGTATCCAAAAACCAATATATCATCAACATAAAGCAACAAGATGATGTATAAATCAACAAATACCTTAATGTAGCAGCAATGGTCCATTTTTCATTTGGTGTATTGGCCATAAAGCAATCAAAATTCAGATACACCATTGAGGAACCTACCTCAAACCATAGAGACTCTTCTTCAACTTGTAGACCAAGTCAACCTTTGTTTCTGATTGGAAATCCCTTAGGTTATGCCATATAGACATCCTCCTCAAGGTCTATATGTAGAAATGTTACATCTAGTTGCTCTAGATGCAAATCCTCTATAGTCACAAGACCTAAGACCAATTTGATGGTACTCATCTTAACTATAGGAGAGAAAATCTACTTGTAGTTTATACCTTTGGTTTGTTAAAAATCATTTGCCACAAGTCTAGCCTTGTATTGCTTGCTTCAATCATGTTCTTCTTTAATTTGGTACACCCATTTTTTCTGCAATGATTTATTTTCTATTGGCAACTTAGTCAATGACCAAGTCTCATTCCTTTCTAAGGAAGACATCTCTTCCTTCATGCAAGTTCCCATTGCAATGAGTCCTCCTTTTTCATTGCCTTTGAGTAGCACTCTAGTTCATCATTTTCTATAAGGAGTAAGTAATACATGGATGGAGAATACCTCTCTATTGGTTCCTAGAGTCTAGTAGATCTATTCAAATAAATTGTAGGAGTGACTAGATCTGGTATGACCTCTCTAGTTTCTACCAAACTCCTATTTCCTACAACATCATTCTCTGAGATGTCTTCCAACACTACTTCTTCTTGAGTTTTTGCTTGCTCTTTTGTAACCAACCTCAAAACCTAATCCAAGATTACCTTTGTACATAACATTCTCATGGAAAATAGCATCTCTACTTCTCAACACTTTTCTATCATCTTCATCCCAAAGACAATAACCCATATCATTTGATCGATAGCTAATGAAGAAACACTTTCTTGATTTAGAATCAAGCTTTTCCCTATCACAATCTTGAATCCTTGCATATGAAACATAACCAAAGGTTCTCAAGTGCAAGAGATTCAACTTCTTTCCTAACCATTCATCATCGAGGATCTTGAATCCCAAGGGAACTAAGGGTCCTCAATTATGAGGTATGGCATTGTGTTTACTACATTTGCCCAAAAGATCTTTGGCAACCCTATGTAATGTTTAAAGGACAAGAGAAACCCCACAAGAAACACAAGAAAAAAATAAATTTTCATTCTTCAATACTCTGATGCACCAAAGGAGCACCTTGTTTTTATTATATAGCAAAGAAGATCCCTTGAAAGGGAGCTACACCCTTGGATTAGTTACATGAATTGGTGATATGTTGATTTGTGTCCTATTTAGTTGGTCAAACAAGTTTGACCAAAGAGAATCTTTAAGGAATATTTTTACAAGAAGCTCAAAACAACATGAGTGAGGTACCATTGGAAAGATCTCAACAAGAAAAACAAGAGGAGGAAAAGGAAATGTCTTTTTTCCATTGGGAAAGAAGATTCAATTTTTTTTAGGCCTAATTCTTTTGTTTGGCTTGAGTTTTTAAGGTGTTTTTTTACCTCTACCCTATTAGTGGAAGTACTCTTTTGGTGACACCTCTATCTTATATACTTAGACCATTGTATAAAACATCCTTAAGGATATTACCAAGTCAATTTCCAACTCTAGATAGTTTGTCTAGCTAATAGTATTATACCTTGCTTGTAGTCTCATGCATTTGGCTTTCTCATTGAAAGTTCTATTCAAGAGTTCAGCCACACCAATTTTTTATGGTGTCTTAGGGACAATTTTGATCATTCTGATCTAATTCTTTGCATATAACTATTTGAAGTCATTGCTATTATACTCTCCACTATTATTAGATTTCAAGCCCTTGATCTTCAAACTTGACTGGTTTTCAACCTTAGATTTCTATCACTTGAAAACATTAAACACATCTGATTTATTTTTCAGAAAATAAACCCATACCTTCTTGGTAGCATCATTTGTGAAGGTGACATAGTAGCAAGATCCTCCAAGAGACTCAATTGAAGTTAGGCCATACACATTTGTATGTATTAACTCTAGCTTTTTTGCTCTTGGTACTCTAGTGGCCTTAGTTAAAGCAAAGATGAACAATATTCAATTCCAAGATCCTTCTATTGGCAGCTAACTCCTTCATACACTTCTCACTCATATGATCAAATCTTTGATGTCATAAGATCAAAGGATAGATTACATTTGTAGCTAACATGAGATGGTTTGAGTTTCCTGCAACGTATAGGATTCTAACCTTTTTTCCTTGTGCCAAAATCAGGTTTCCCCATATAATCTTCCATTGCACACTTGAAAAGAATTTTCAATATCCTTCCTCATCTAATTGACCTATAGAAATCAAATTCTTCTTCAATCTAAGGACATATATGACATTTGTCAATGTATATTAACCCTTGAGAGGTCTTCAAGTTCACATTGCTTTCCTGTAATAAAAAGAGGTCAATAAGGTGAAACTTTCCAAGTTTTATTGCAACAAAGTTGTGCATCAACTCTTTACATGGGATATAGTGAAATGATGCACCAAAATCTATCACCCAAAATTCTATGGGACACTCCACATAGCATAAGTGCATCTTCTTATTTTAATACTATGTTTACTAAGTTCTCCTCCTACTTTGGACTTATATATTAATTCCTAAAGTGACCATGCTTATTGCAATTCAAACACATAATTTCTTTACATACTTCCTTGCAACCTATTGACTCACTTCTCTTCCTTAATTTTGATCTACCATTTTTCTAACTTTGATCTTGTTGAGGTCTTCAACCTATACTCTGTAACACCCATTTGTACATGTATATGCTATTGTGATATTCAATTTGGTATTATAAGTATTTGAAAGATATTTGGTATTTCATATAACAATAAAGGATGGTTCTACATTAGTCATGATTAGTCATGATTAGTCCCCTATATCTTAGTCATAGCTAAGATATAGGGGACTTTACTTTAGAGGAAATGGAATGAGAACCATTATTTTGGACTCTATTGTGTTGACTTGGTATTATTCCTAGGTGTTTGGCTTTGAGGAAAGAGTTGAGATTTCTTAAGTCCACAAGCTTTTTTTTTGGATTCTTCTATAGTCCATAGATAGCCCATGTGAAGGAATCCTTGACTTAGTGATTAGGTCAAGATAAGACCACATGCTTAGGACAATATTCCCATGAGTATGGATATTCCTTTAGCTTTTTTACTTTGTTTGACTTTTAGCCTAATAACTTGAGTTACTCCAATAATTAGTAACTTTGGTGCATAATTATTTCACAAGTGTATAAACTAAGGGTGAGGAGGTACTCATTATATTTTTATTTACAACTATCTCTCTCATTGAGTTCTTTAGTGAACAATGGTTTGATTCTTGGAGTGTTAGCCTTGGATGAGTATGATGGAGTTGGGGTTCCTTGCCTTCTTAGTCCATGGTGTGCTACCATAATAGACATCAGAGGTTCATCTTGAGTGAGAGACAATCCGACTCACATTTTTGGTTTTGTTGTCGAGACAACTCTAGAAGACAAGATAATGTTCCGCATACCATTTTATATTAGACAAAAGGAGACTATGAGAGCTCACTTGGAAAGAAAAATAGGAGAGGAGAGATCTGAACTTATTTTAGAGAACCAAGACCCCTTTGTATACCTTGTGGTTCATTATGATGTCATTGAGGTGATATTTTACATCTTGTATGCATGAGAGGATTTGGAGAGATTGTGTGAGGTGGATTGTAGATTTTGGAGATTATGGTGATTTTGGGTAAAATCTCAAGCTTGAGATCTAGACTTGAAATTTTTACACATAATAGCTTGGGTTATTCTTTAGTTAACACACCTAAAATTATTATGAGAGCTAGTATGCACACTTAACTAGAATTTTTGAACATTGATAGGGTAAACTGCTCCCAAAATTGCATGCTCATTGGAAATTTGTACAGTCTTCCATTTCTTCAATTTTCTATGGATTGTTTTGAAACTTTCCAAGAAAATCCAATGGATTTTATCCTACTTTTTGGCCTAAGAAATAGAGAGAGATGGTACTTGCATAAGGAGTTATGAGTTTTTAAAATGAAGGGGGTTGTTTTTAGACCAAATCTGAAATATGTGTGCTGAATAGAAAGGTGCTTAAGCCAAATGGCTCAACGAAAAGATCTTGAATTTTTCAAGGGAGGATGCCTTGGGTTCTTAATCAAGTTTAACAAAATTCAGAGGATTGGGATGTACCAGTTGAGAGAATTTAGTGACATTGTGAGGAGGGGTCAATTCTGCAGAATTGATATCTCATGCATGAGGAGTATGAGATTAACAAAAAACATATTTGAGTGTTTAGACTCATCTTGGGAACATGGAAGGTCACCAAGAGTGAAAATTGAGGTTATGAAAGGTTACCCAAGGGTTTGAGGTGATTGTAGGGGTGGATTTGAGGAAAAGAGAATTTAGAATAGAATTTGAAGAGAGTGTTGAGAGGATCTAAAAAATACACCACTTGGAGGAAAAAGTGAGTCTAAGTGCTTTGTATATGGAGAGAAGGTGCATAAGGCAAGTTCATATCAATTTGAGACCTTTGAGAGCAAGAGATTGAGTGAAAGGAGAGGCTTACTTGAGTTGGGTTTGCATGTTGGATCTTCTTCACCAAGATTGGGAGGGAGAAGATCTAAGACCAAGGAGTTGTGTGAGGTTTGTGGAGTGGAAGGACTTCCAAAAGGACATGAGTGTCAAGGAGTAAAATTACTTTTTAAGACTTTGGTGAAGGATCTTGGAAAGATTCTTAGTATAGCTATAGAAATATTATCACTTTCATCAACTAGTTCTCAAGATTTATGATAGAGATAATCTTTCAACTTATGGATAAACTATCCATGAAGGTCTGATTAATATGCACTCTAGGATTTGATGTTGCTATAGAAATCTTGGATCAATTGAACCATTTGTGTTCTCTAGGATGGATTACTCTCAAATAGTGTTACTCATGTACATACTCTATTAGTTATAGAAAGAAAAGAAAAGAAAAAAAGAAAAGATTGAGAGAAAAGAAAGATAATGAGGGGTTAAGATAGCAAAACTTTTGGTTTCTCTAGCAAGGATAGAGAAGATGTGGAAGCTTTTGTGAGAGACTTCAAGAGAACTTGCATAAGAAACAATGAGAGGAGGAAGAATGAGTGGGTCTCATTATTACCAGATTTTTTTGAAGATGCACTCCTTACATGGTATGAGTTAAAATACCAAAAGAGAGAGAGGAAAGATGGGCAAGAAGAGTCTTGAGAGAGTTTGACTTCAACACTCATTGAGAACTTGCTTTTAGATGAGAGTTATGAGAGATTGATGAATGAGGTTACCTTCCTTAAACAAGGAGATGGAGAGAAAGTGAGAGTCTATATAGAAAGAGTGGAGAAGTTAGAGCTCAAATTTTGCAAAGTGTTGAAGAAGGGTGGGGATGACATGGAGACTACTATGATTGGCATAGGAGCCATGCTCACCAAGAATTTTGTGGGAAGGTTGAGATCACAAATAAGAAGCAAGATGAGATTTGAGAAACCTTCTTCCAAGGTTGAAGCCATCAAGATTACAATTTGTATGGAGGAGAGTATGGAAGGAGATGAGAGTGATTTGGTGGTGAAGAAGGTTGTGTATCCTCCTCAAAGCTAAAAGTACGGTGGACCTTCTGATACTTTGGTGGAAAGGGTTGCACCACAAGTAGTAGTTTGTAAAAGACCAATATTGAGGAGAGAAATAGGAGAATGAAAACTCACATTGGGACATTTGAATGTGGGAAAACTCCAAATGCATAGCATGATCTTTGGCTTTGGTATTTATAGGTAGCATACAAGGCCCTTGAGAAGCTTCTCAAGGAGCTTCCTCAAGCCGCTATCTTAGAGTGCAAGCCAAGTTAACTAGGAAGCTTCTCAAGAAGCTTCCTTCTAGAAGCCGCCTACTTGGCGTGCAAGCTAAGCTAGTTGGAAGCTTCTAGAAGCTTCCTTATAGAAGCTACTTACTTAAGATGCAAGCTAAGCTAGTTGGGAAGCTTCCCAAGAAGCTTCCTAGATACTTCCAAAATATTCTAGGATAATTTGTCTTATGTGCTACTTTGTAAGCCCGACTAACTTCGTTGCTAAACTCCATATTGTTACATATTCCCCCGCCGCTAGTTGGTGACGTCCTTTGCCTGTGAAGCTTCGAATTCCTAGATGGCCATCTGTGCATTTTGGAGGTGAGAAAGAGGTTCCCATGTGGCATCATGAAGGTAATACCCTTTCCAAAGGACCTTGTACTCCATATGTTGGCAATGGCCTTGTTGAATATGGCGACGCACAAGGATACGATCAACTTCGTACTCCTCATGATCATTGATAGGGACAGGAAGAGGGGGAAATTGGACTCGAGAGGAAAAGGAAGAGGGGTTAGGAACAAAGGGTTTCAACTTGGAAACATGAAAGATAGGATGGATACGCATGTGACAAGGCAAAGCAAGTCAATAAGCAATAGGAGAGACAATGTGGGTGATATCAAAGGTCCTATCCAATTAGGTGCAAGTTTATGAGCTTGGGTATCAAGTGGGAGAGGGAGGTTACTAGAGGATAGCATGACTTTATCACCAACTTCAAAAGTGAGATCATGACGATGGTGGTCCGCATATTGTTTTTGGCGATTTTGAGCAACAAGGAAGTGAGACTTGGCTTGTTGGAGAGATTGGGATATAGTGGTCAAGAATGTGGAAGTATGAGGAACCTAAGATGGAGGGAGAGCAAGAAGAGAATCTGGAACAAGTGGATCTTGGCCAAAATTGAGAAAGAAACAAGAAAATCTGGTGCTTGCCTGTTTGGAATTGTTGTAGGCAAATTCTGCAGTTGGAAGACATTCATCCCAATTGGTATGGTGGACATTGACAAAGGCATGCAACATATCCTCTAATGTATGATTTGCATGTTTGGTTTGGCCATCAATTTGAGGATGATAGGCCATGGAAAAAGCAAGCTTGATGCCAAGTATCTGGAAGAGTGCTTGCCAAAACTTCCCATGATGCTTGAAGACATTGTTGAAGTAAATTTGCGCTAAGGTTGGAGTATCCAAAGTATCATAGGTTGGTGCCAAGTGGATTTGCTTACTAAGCTTATCTACAAACACCATGATTGTGGTGTGTCCTTGTTTTGTTTTTGGCAAGGATGTGATGAGATCCAAGCTCACATGCTCCCAGCGAGCAGATGGAATGGCGAGTGGTTGAAAGAGTCCACTTGGCTTCTGGTTGCTGGCCTTGTTACGTTGGTAGCTCTCACACGATTGGAAAAATTCTCAAACATCTTGTGTCATGTTGGGCCACCATCATTGACATTAGAGGGTACCCAAGGTCTTGTCCACACCCATGTGACCAGCGATGGGTAAATCATGGGCTTCTTGAAGGTGTACAAGTCAAAGATCACTATTAGCTGAAACATAGATCTTGTCCTCTTGGAATAAAAGGCCCTCCTTGATAGAAAAGGTGTTGTACTCCTTATCGCATGCCATAAGGTGACCATGTACCATTTGGAAGAAGGGATCTTGGTGTAGAGCTGATTGAAACTTGTTTTGGACCTTGGAGTCAACTGACATTGTTGAAATTGCCATTGTGATGAGAGGAAGAGACTTCAAATCAGGTCATTGTGATAAAGCATCAAGGATGACATGGAACCGACCTGGTTTGTACTCAAGTTTGATGTCATATAGTTGGAGTTATTCTTCCTGTTGATGATGTTGACTCTTCATGTGTTCCAAGTGTAAGGTCTGCAACAATGGTTTATGATCAGTTTGCATGATCACTTGTTTCCCCAAGAGGTAATGCCTCCATACCTTGGTGACATATAACATTGCAAGTTGTTCTCAATCTCAAGCAGAGTAGTTTTTTTCAGCCATATTGAGTCGGCAAGACACAAATGCAATAAATGGAGTCCATCTGGGAATTCTTGTTACAGCATGGCTCCAATTGCAAAGTTAGAAGCATCAAAATCAACCACACAGGGTAGTTGAGGATCATATGGTTGAAGAATGGATCTTGAAGACACCATATGCTTTAACTTCTAGAATGCTTCTTCATGCTTGGTGGTCCACTCGAGTTCTTTCCCAAGAGGTCAGTCAATGGTGCAGCCACATGAGCATAATAATAGATGAACCGTCAGTAAAAACTGGCCAATCCATTGAATGCCCATACTTCTATAGCATCCTTTGGGGTAGGCCAATTAGTAATGGCCTTGATTTTCTCTTTTTCCATCTTGATCCCCTCTGATGAGATCTTATGACCCAAGAAGGTAACCTCCTTCTACCAAAAGGCACACTTCAACTTCTTGCAGTAAAAT
Organism: Lunularia cruciata; assembly: GCA_948567375.1. NCBI lineage: Eukaryota > Viridiplantae > Streptophyta > Marchantiopsida > Lunulariales > Lunulariaceae > Lunularia > Lunularia cruciata. The sequence goes on from OX419756.1 coordinate 21,033,867, forward strand.
TTCCATTGTTGTAGTCGTCTTAGGACTTCTCGCACATGATTCATGTGTTTTGCCTCTGTCTTGCTATAAATTAAGATATCATCCAAGAACACCACCACGGACCAATCCAATAGTCTATCCAACACTTGATGCATCTGATCCATGAAGACTGCTAGAGCATTAGTGAGTACAAAAGGTAGAACTCTCCACTCAAAATGCCCATACCTTGTACAAAAGGTAGTCTTTTGCACATCCTCTCTATCAATAGGAATTTGCCAACAGCCATTGCAAAGATCCAACTTGGAAAAGTAGCATGCTCCACTTAGTTGATCAAGCAAGTCATCGATCTGAGGCAAGGGATATGCATTCTTCACGGTTTGCTTATTGAGCTCACGGTAATCAATACAAAAATGAAGTCCTCCATCCTTCTTTGGAACAAATAGTACCGGTGCTCCCCAAGGAGAGGTACTATGTTGTATGAAGTCCTTCTCCAACAAATTTGTAAGTGTTGTTCAAAACTCCTCCAACTCCTTTGGTGAGAGCCAATAGATTGGTCTACTAATTGGAGTACTCCCTAGCAATAACTTGATCTTGAAGGGCATACCTTGATTGGAGTGTAATCCCTTTGGAAAATCATCCAGAAACACGTCTGCAAACTCCTTAACTATCCAATCAACCATTGCTTGATGAGGCTCTTGGCCCTCCTCTGATTGTTCTGGTGCAATCGGCTTGATCCACACCACGAATACATACTTATCTTCCTCCAAAGCTTGCTCTATGGCTGCTTTACTAACCAACTTCCCTTCCAGGTACTCATCTCTCTTCCAGGCTTGCTCCATGGTTGCTTTCTTGGCAAACTTTCCATCTTGGGACTCTACTCCCTTCAAGGTTTGCTCTATGGCTACCTTATTGACAAACTTCCTATCTTGGGACTAACTATTCTTAGATGTCTTACTCAAAGGTGCCAAACAACCTAATCAGAAATTCCTACCTTGGTGTTGTACTTGAATTTGGCATCGAGTCCAATCGAATTGAACCTTATGACGTTCAAGCCAAGGTAGACCCAAAATGATATCATAGTGTAGAGGTGCCACTACAAACCTCATACACTCCAAATACTCCTTCCTAATCTTGAAGGTAACAAGATGCAAGGTGCGGAATGCAGAACCCTTTCTACCATCCGCCATCATCAAACTACTTCCAATCACTAGCTTGATAGGAATAACCAATTCCTTTACTACTTGCATAGACATGCAATTCTCGGAACTTCCAAAATCAACCAAAATCCTACAACCCCAATTAGATATTGTACCTTGCAAGTGAAGCAAACTTGCATAGGTCGAGCCTTTAATCCCATTGGAACTAATCAAGCTCCCAATAGGCGGCTCAAAATCTCATATTGGGATTCTTTGTTTCCCTGATCATTTGGTTCCACAAACTCCATCTGGGCAACTTGAGGTCACCCATTCCTAAGTGGACATTCAACAATATGATGTCCAACTTGGCAACAATAAAAACAACCTCCATTTTTTCGCAATCTTTCTCTATTGGCTGCACCAAGTGGCCTCTGTTGGATAGCATCAATCTCCATTGGTGCTGGTTCTTCCACCCGTGCGTATTGTACTGGTAAGCTTGGTGTAAGTCGAGGTCAAGACCAAGTTGTCGCAACCAATGAATCAAAGCGCTCAGCCAATTGCATGGCTTCTTCCACATTTTGTGGTTCTCACATGGTCACCTCCAATTTGGTTCATGACTCAATCCTTGCACAAATCGATCCAAAACTTCTCCTTCTTGTATATTTAGAATTTGCATGATGATGTTTTGAAATTGTGTGATGTAGCCTATTACGGAGCCAATCTGCTTTAACTCTGCCAATTTATCTTGTGCGGCTCAGGTGGCATTTATAATTTGAAATTGACCAAGTATTGCATCCTTGAATTTTGTCCATATCAAGATTGGTGCAACAATATGTCATTCAGCTCGCTCCACTCGGAATTGCCACCAAAGTTTTTCCACACCATCTAATTGGCTAAAAGCCAAGAGAATCTATTTCCGTCCATCTTGAGATTGGTGGCTTTGAAGTAACATTTGCAATCAACACAAAATTCTCCATTGTGCATAGAAGATTCTTGCCTTCAAACACCTTGGGTTTTGGAAATCGAATACAATCTTCTCCATCTCGGATTGGCGCTCTCTCTATATGTTCTTGTTGTTGTTGACCTTGTTCATCCAACAATTGAGTAAGGTGCTTGATTTGTTGCTGCATCGCAAGGATAACATCTAATATTGCCGCCATAGCTACTACTCTATCCTACTACTCCCAATTTATCTAATTGATTAAGACATAAATACAACACATCCACCTTTCTCCATAAGTGACAATCGGAAGTATCAAGGGTCACTCAGACATAGGGATCATATGTAGAAAATCCTACCCAAAGCATGAGGTGATGAATTGTGTGAAGTGGTGCTTGGGTAATATCTGGACATGAAAATCCCAATGGTTTGGCGGAAGTGGATTTGGTGGTCCATAAATTCCATCCATCCCATTCCTGCTCTGATACCAATGTAAAAGATTGAGATTGAGGAGAGAAATAGGAGAATAGAAACTCACATTGGGACACTTGAATGGGGGAAAACTCCAAATGCCTAGCATGAACTTTGGCTTTGGTATTTGTAGGTAGCATACAAGGCCCTTGAGAAGCTTCTCAGAAGCTTCCTCAAGCCGCTTTCTTAGAGTGCAAGCCAAGTTAACTAGGAAGTTTCTCAAGAAGCTTCCTTCTAGAAGCTGCCTACTTGGCGTGCAAGCTAAGCTAGTTAGAAGCTTCTAGAAGCTTCCTTCTAGAAGCTACTTACTTGAGGTGCAAGCTAAGCTAGTTGGGAAGCTTCCCAAGAAGCTTCCTAGGTACTTCTGAAATATTCTAGGCTAATTTGTCTTATGTGCTACTTTGTAAGCCCGACTAACTTTGTTGCTAAACTCCATATTGTTACATAGTTGCTCCGGTTCTTGCACCTCTACCAAAAGAACTACTTCACACCATCACATATCAACTTGCAGATCTCAAGATCAATGTAGTGCAACTATGGGAGAAGAGAGAAGTGGATCAAAATGTGAGGAGAGGGCCTAGGAGTTATGGAAACTATTGATACAACCAACCAATAACAATTTCAATGAAAGAAATTGTTTTGATTGTGGAGGAAGAGGTCACATCCAAAGGAATTGCTCAAAATCTACTTACCATGGAGGAAGGGATTATGAGAGAGCCAATAGAAGGAAAGAGGGAGGTGTTGAAACCCAACTAGCTCCTAATCCAAAAAAAAAGTAAGGAGATAACATCCATAGATGTGGTTGAGAGCAAGTATATGAAGGAGTGCTTAAACTCAAAGTCTTAATTTGGAGCTTTTGGCACAAGAGAAGAAGAGAGCTCATTTTGTAGAGGATATCACTCTTCTCAAGGATTTACTCCTAGTAAGGATACTCCTATATCTACTAGGAGCACTTGCACCTCAACACCATCAACAACAAAGACTCCAAGAAAGAAGTTGGGGATGGAAGAATTCTTGATCTCAAAGCAATAATGGAACTACAATTTGTTGGAGGATATTGGTAGTCACAAGACTCACATCATAGTGGGCCAATTGATTGCTTTGAACCCTACCTTGAGAAAGGAGCTTACAGATGGTTTGAGTTCTACAAGGAGCAAGAGAAAGAAGAAGGCAAAAGCTCTAGTATTAATGGAGATGGTGGATGCCAAACTAACACCATGAGAGGCTTGTGAATATGCCTCCAAGATTGATGTAAGAGTGAATGGTCACAACACCAAAGATGCACTTGTTGGTGGAGGTTCAATAGTGAACGCCATGTTAGAAAGGTTGACAAAGAAGTTGGGTATGATACCCCTTAGACCTTCAACATTTATGGTGAACATGGAAAGCAAGCAACAAGTTTGACCAATAATGGTGATGGATAAGGTGGTAGTTTCAATTATAGGAGTTCAAAATCTCATGAGTTTCAAAGTCTTGAAAGATTCAAGCTATGATTTGCTTCTTGGGAGACCATGGTTGAGAGTAGCATGCACAATTGATCAATAGCACAAAGAGTACTTGAGGATTGGGCCATCAAACCATTAAGTCACAATTCCTATGACTAACATCACCAACACTTGACATTTAAATACACCATTGTCTAATTATTGGGAATCATATTCAATAAAAGGAGCTTCAAGTATGGACACAAGCATGGAAGAGGAGACTTCTACAAAGGAAGATGAATCTGAATCTAATTAAGATGTGCTATAGATTCTGCACTTAAGCCAGAGGTCTTGAAGGACCCAAATAAATCACCATTGACACTTGAGGAGATAGGAAGGAGGTTCTCTACCCTCAAGTATGGTCCAAATGTTACCAAGGAGGAGAATGTAAGATTTGAGGAGATTTTCCACAAATTCATCCATGTATTTGCTTTCAATTACAAGGATCTAATGCAAGTAACCTTAAAGGAGCACAAGATTGAGGTGGAGTCACATGCAAGACCAATCTGCCAAAAGCAACATTGTTGTGCGTATATACATCGCTACACAACATACATCGCTGTCAACATCATACACTATAAAAGCACAACTCACACATAAGTCATACATAGACTCTAAAGTGCCACAATTAATCAGATTTCTTAACACTCTCAACTCAACTCAACTCAGATCAGTACTTGATCTGTCACTCTATAAACTGCCAACAACTGGGCACTGATTACAGTCAAGCCACACCCACTCAAGCATAGAGAATCCAGGTGATGCTCGCCGGCCTCTGTCCACCATAGCCAGGAACTCAAAGGCTCAACATCAGAGAAGTGAGCTCTCTGGAGCTCACTTCAAAACTATACCCCTTGGACTCGAGCTAGCCTTGAAACCCTAACGGTCCCGCTGACGGCACACTCGACGGTGCAAACGGTGCAAAGTGATGGTGGGCCCCACCGTGAAGTCAGTACCCCGAACACGAAATCTAACCGTCGGAAAGTAGTCCTTGAGAAACTGCTAGAATAACTCTAACTACCATCACTGGAACTCCAGTGTCCGAGCATCTAGATGCGGAACTACAAATGGCGTGATAGCTGTCGTGCGTATATACATCGCTACACAACATACATCGCTGTCAACATCATACACTATAAAAGCACAACTCACACATAAGTCATACATAGACTCTAAAGTGCCGCAATCGCCCCCCTAGCTGGCGGTTAGGTCCCTCTAACTCCAGATAGCCATCTACTCTAAGTATATGGTATACCCTCTAATGGGCAAAGATCAGGAGGCCGGGTGCTATGGAGCCCCATTGTTAGTCGCCTATCTACAATCTATACCATATAAAGAATGAACTAGCTATAGGTCAAGTACATCTAGGACATAACCACTGTCCCTGAGGAATCACCGTGAGGGGAGGAGTCATACATGCCATATGCCATCCTCTCGAACAGCTATCACACACTAACATAGTAGCAGCTCCACCAGAAGAGCCACATAACATACACTTCAAGCCTGCACGTACAAGTGCCAAGCTTGGGTCCATAGTACCATCAATGTTTGGGAGGTGGCATGGCACACAATTGCGCACATGATCCTTCCAAACAACACCATCACGTCCTTCTAACACAAGGACTCCAGATGGCAAAACCTCGCACACTCTCAAGATAGTGCGGCCTGTAGAAACATCAAGTGTCGTCGGTGCTGTCTGCTGTAGATATACATAGTCGCCTGGATGAAATCGACGGATCGAGGGTCTATAACCTCCTCCTCGAATGGTAGCATAGCGTAAAGTATCTCTATGCTGAGCAATCGCCAAGTTCTCAAAGGCCATCGGCATCACTCTTTGAAAGATCTCTGCCCGTTGAGAACATGCGCTCATCCATACATCGGGGTCATCCAAGTCCAAAACTACAGTAGCATCTCGACAAATGGTTGCAGGTAAATCTGGATCTCGTCCATAGAGTAGAAAGTATGGAAAGAAGGATGCTAAGGAGGCTTGCCGGCTGAACCGATAGCCCATGGCCAACCAAGGTAACTGGAGATCCCAATCTCCCAAGTGGCCTCTCTGCAAACCATACTTTCGCAATCCTCTCTTCACCATCTGAACCACTCTCTTTGCTAAGCCATCTGCCTCAGGGTGATCTCGGGATGTAGTACGATGATCAATCAAAGCCTTGTCACACAAGACCTGAAACTCTCCCAAGAACTCTGTACCCTGATTAGTCAAAACCTCAGCTGGTGCACCAAAATGACTAAGAACTCGATCCAGGAACGAGTAAGCTGTCCCTTCACTAGACTTGTCAGGAAGTGCCACCAACTCAATCCACTTGGAGAAGTGCTCCACCATCACCAAAACATACCGATGATGTCTCACAGTCAGCGATAAAGGTCCGGCGAAGTCCAAACTCCAACGGTAACCCAATCCCATGATAGGTAATGGGTGTAATTGTGGCGTAGGAGCATTGAATGATGCTCTAACTCGGTCACAAACCACACATCTGGCAACAAACTGCTATACCTCGGTCTGCATACCGCGCCACCAATAATGACTCTGGAGTAAGCTATATGTACGCTTTACTCCAAAATGTCCTAGCTCCTCATGAGCATGACGGACCAACTGTGGTCTCTGTGATGGAAGTGGTACTACTCGCACTCTACCATCCTCCCATACACGCAAAAGGTGTCTACCCTCCAATCTGAACCGTCTGGCTCGCTGAAGAACACGGTCTCTCTCCTTGGCCCCAACTGTGCCACCCACAACACCAGTGCGAAGATAGTCCATCACTAAGACATCATCATGAATGTCTCGCTGAACTGTACCAATATCTTCACTCTCTAGATCTGTGACCTCAATAACTCCTCCTGTATGCGCTGAGAGAGATACCACCAATGTCTCTGCAAATATACATAGAAAGGCTGATGCATGCCAACCTGGCACCATCTCCTCATCTGTCTCACCATGCCAACGTGCTCCGGTCTGATCCTGCTGGCTGGGACATGGGTTTCTACTCAACCCATCTGCATCACGGTTCACCACTCCAGGTCTGTGAACAACCGTGAAATCATACTCCTGTAAAATCAGAGCCCATCGTGCAAGCTTCCCTGAAAGCTTGTTGGACTCCATCAACCACTTCAGCGGCTGATGATCAGTGATGAGAGTGAAGGGGTTACCAAACAGGTAACATCGGAAATGTGCTACTGCCCAAACTGCTGCCAAGCACTCTCCCTCATATGAACTATACTTTGCCTCCGCTGAATTGTTGGAGCGACTAGCATAGGCCACCACAAACTCCTTCTCCTCATCATCATGCTGGGTGAGCACCGCTCCAAGCCCCAACATACTCCAATCAGTGTGAACCTGAAATGGTCGTCCCCTGATCGGTCTCCTCAAAATAGGAGCAGATGTCAACCTCTCCTTGAGCTCTACAAAAGCTCTCTCCTGCTCATCTCCCCAACACCACTCCTGTGTAAGCTTGGTCAGCTTTGTCAAGGCCTTGGCAATGGCACTAAATCCTCTAACATAGCGGCGATAGAAGTTCGCCAACCCAAGGAATGCTCACACTCTGCTCACATCCGTAGGCCGAGGAATACGTGCAATAGCCTCCACCTTGGTCTGCTGAACACCAAGTCCTCCAGGGTAGATAGTGTGACCCAAATACTCAACCTGCTCATGGAAGAACCTACACTTCCCAGGATGTAATTTGAGTCCATGAGATCTCAACCTCTCAAACACCTCCAACAACTGTCTCTCATGCTCCTCCACAGTAGTGCTATACACCAAAATGTCATCAATATAGCACCGAGCAAAATCCAGTCCAGCTAGGATCCTATCCATGACCCTCTGGAACTCAGCAGGAGCATTCTTCAACCCAAATAGTAAGAATCTCCACTGATATAACACATCCTTGCCGTGAGGATCAATAGCCCAAAATGCTGTCTTGGACTTATCTTCCTCCCTGATCGGCAACTGATGATATCCCGCTCAAAGATCCAAAGTACTGAAGACCTTTGCATGCCCAATCACATCAAAAATCTCCTCCGGTGTAGGCATGGCATACCAATCAGCCCTGGTCTGTCGGTTGATAGGACGGTAATCTCCACACATCCGCCTATTTGTATAGTTGCCATGCATATCCTTCTTGGCTGGCATCACTGTCGCTGATGCATACTCTCCATGTGAAATCTCCACCAAACCAGCCTCAAAAAGGTCACTACTCCGGCTCTGAATCAATGTCCTCTCCATCTCACTATATCGATAAGGATGTCGGAAAACAAGTGTGTCGCTAGTCAGCTCAATCCGTATACCAGGTCCCTTCAGAGCACCCAAATCCTTCATACTGAAGGCAAAACAACTCGTGTGACTCCTCAAGAACCTCCAAACCCTCCGTCTTTCCTCTCCAGTAAGCTTGGGTCCAAGATCTGGCTCCCAAGTATCCTCTGTAACTGTAGTAGGAGTGGAAGACGTACTGACTGGCTGCTACACTGGGCCCTTGGGAGCAATGGTGTCATGCTCCCGACCACTAGAGGTCCCAACCTCTGTGTGAAAAACTCCCTCCACTCTGGCTGCAAGCTCCATACGTCCTCTGGCTGCATCCCATGTGGACCAAGGGTGTAATCCAAGTAGCCCACGCTCACCTGGATGGACTCCAAGTAGACCACTCTCCCTAGTAGCTACTGGATGTGTCCCAAGAATACCATGTCCACTCGGTCCATCGCCCCCAGCATGTGCCTGAATCGTCTCGATAGGCACAGGGCTCACAAGTGTCCGAGTGGTGATGCCTATCAAGCGCATCCTATGCTGCTCTGCCAAACCAAGGCTCACAATCCAGGTCAAACAGTTCAGGTCCATAGCCTGACCTAACACCTGACGCCTGGATGCCTCTGACACTGCTGGAACAGCGGTAATACCGGTGCAAAAACCCATCGCCCGCTCTCTCTCATCAGCATTGGGCTCCACCAACTGCTGTAACTGTGAGTCCCAAACAAGTCCAGGTCCTCCCTCTCGAAAAGCATGAGAGCCTGGGAAACTCATGAGTGTGGGAAATGCAGCTCTAGGCTATCCAACTAGGTTCACCACTGCCATAGGTGACCTATCAGCCACTACCACTATCTGAGACTGACGTCCAGCATCCAAGATATCATCAACAAGAATGTGGTCTAGTCGCTGAATCCCATCATAACTACGCTATAGAACCTCTCTGGGTAAAAGGTTCGTCCACCAAAGACGAAGACGATGAGCCCGTGATCCCACTCTGGCTGCATCTAACAATATAGCAGGTCCCATCCAAGAATGGACCTGATGTGTACTCGCCACCACTCTAGTGCGAGAATCACCCATCAATGGAACGTTCTCCAAAAGGTAAGCTGGAGAAACAAACTGATGAACCTGGAGATGTCGTAGTATCCGTAACATCTCCCAAAACACACTAGAACGAGGATCCTGAAGACCCAAACCGCGGCCCGCACGTGTATGTCCCTGACATGGCCATCCAGAAATCACCAAGTGAATAGGCCCATGTCTCTCTAGGTCATGCGCCCCCAGTAAGGAAATGTCTCCTGGTAAGGCCTTTTGGTAACCTCTGACTGCTGACATCGGTAATAACTCCGGATACCGATAGGCCAAGTGTGCCACATGATGTAGAGAGACTCGCCTAGCAGTCTCATCTCTCTCTACATACAAGTACCTCTGTACTCGGATACCCGCCTATAACACCGCAGCTAGTCCGGTGCTGATCCCACCAAACAACTCTAATAGACATATCCCCTCTACTGGATATTGCCAAGCTATGAGTGTGGTATCCAGAGGTGTCAAAGCAATCGCCTCTGGAGGCTCATCCTCACACTCATCCCCTGATGGTACGAAGGCTCCACTCCAAGCCTGCTGCACCAACTGATCCGCATGTTGCTGCAATGCCTCCTCTGAACTCCACAATGGAACATCCAAGGTGGATGGAACAATCCCACTCGTACTCCATAGCCGAGTGATCTCCTCTGGTATTGGAGTATCCTCTGCATGGGCGTTCCCCTCCAACAAGTCACCAGGCCAAGTAACTGCACCGCTGAAAGCCAAAACTGATGCTGCCATGGTCCCGGACTGTAGTGAGCCAAGACTGCCACTACTAAAGCGTACTGGTAGGCGACATACCCATCCCTCACCAGACTGCCAACCAGGTCTATAAGAGGCTGTCTCCTCCCAATAGTCAATACTGAAACCCATAGGGTATAACACTGCTCCCCCAACTAGCACATCATAGGACTCAACTATCATCGCAATAGCCTGAGCTCTCACCACCGAGCTATCAGTCGGATGACCAGGCTGAACCTGGACAACAAGTTCTCTACGTGTGATGTACTGTGTCGAACCACCACCAAGAGATGTGTGGATCTGAAATGGACACCTCTCCACATCGGTCTTCCGTAACTCCAGACCAACAACTGCAGCCTTCCCCAACATAAGGGGCTGCGCACCAGAGTCTAACAAGACTCTCTGTGGTGTATAGACCTTCCCTAAAGGTCCCACTAAACGAAAGATCCCCCTCTGGTTATCCAATAGGACAACACCAAGTGTAAACCGCGCTCTCTCAAAGGCCGGTCTAGCTGGCAACTCCTCCAGTCTAGCCGCTGCTGCCTGCCATAAACCACTGGTCGCTGAACGGATCCCATGCTCCTCAACCAAGTCAGCTCCACTACCAACCACCTCTGCTCTAGTAGTAGGAATTGCACCAGCCCTACTCTCACACAACATGGCAGCCAACCGGAACACTGGGGCTGGGTCAACTCCCAATGTAAACATGTCACTGGCTGAAAATAAAGGATGCCGCATAATCAGCTGAGCCGCCCCCAACATCATGCTAGACTCAGTCTGTGTAGTAGCAGGTGGCTGACTAGCAGGTAGTCCATCATGTACTCCATCACCACCTAACACCCCTGCACTGGGACGTCTAGGAACTATGGATGTCGTCTGCAATGCCTCAGATAGCGTGAAAGATTGGGGAAGTCTGACCTGTCTCCCAACCTCTCCTCTCTGTGGGTCCAACTCCATTGATGCTCCTCTAGGCTCTGGAGCACGTACTGCACTCCTAGTCACTGCTACAGATGCATCCACCTGTGCTGCTCCGCACATGAAGTCCAAAGCATCTCTATCACCAGCATATGAGGTGGAAGCCTCAGCACCCGAATCTGATCTCCTATGAGCAATAGCCATACTAGCCAATCTCTGCTCCAACTGCTCAATCCGAGTAGCCATAGCTATGTCAGAAGTAAGGGTAGGTACTGCACCCCCACATCCTCTACCACCACCTCTACCACCTCGTCCTCCATGAACTGGAGCTCCTCTACTACCTATCATAGCAGCCCTACCACTCCGTAACTCCGGGTGTAGGTCAAAACACCGGTCACTAGTATGACCAAATCTATGGCAGTGCTCACACTGCCTCTGTGCTGGTTGTGATGCACCAGAGGTATCAGGTCCGCTGCCCTGAGTACACTCTCTCCTATGGTGAGGTCCACCACAAGTCCAACAAGCAACACCACCACTCTCTGGCTGCTGCTGACCCGAAAATGAGGGTAAGGGTCTAACTCCACTAGGCCCTCCACTCGCTCCATAGGATCTGGGCTGTCCACCCTGTCCTCGAAAACCAACTGGGCGTGGTGCACTCTGCTGCACTCTAGAAGAAGTCACAACCGTGGATGAGGTCTCCCTACCAAATCCAGATGTCACCACTCTCTCCTCCACCATGTTGAGCTCAATACGCTCAGCCAAACCAAAGACTAATGCCAAAGTGGGCGAAGTAGCCTGCAACAACGTAGCATCACGAACTCTACGTCGCAACTCCCTGTCCAGTATCCCATACCAAAACTGGACTGCCTGGGCCTCAGTAACTCCCTGAGTGAAACTGATCAGCCGCCTCATGCGAGTGTATGCCTCGCGTAGGCTCTCTCCAGCCTTCCGCTGGAACTCCTGCAAGCTCCTCAGCTTGTCAGTCCGCACTCCCTGGTAGTTCTGCCTCAAACATAGGAAGAACTCCACCATGGGGTTAAACCCCAGTACCACACCACCTCCTGCAGCGGTACCTCCACTCGTAGTAGCACTATCTCCAGCTAGTGCACCTCCACTAGCTCCACCCACACTACTCGAGCTAGAACTCGTAGGTACAGCCGATCTACTCCTGGCCACCGAGCCTGAAGTGATGGAGACATAGTGAGGAGACCAATACTGTCTCCATAACTCAATCTCCTCCAAATGAGCTCTCCTGAACTCATGGTAGTCGTCCATCGGTGGACCCTCCAAGTGCTGAAACAACCCCTTCCATGCCATGAAGGGTGTGAACAAAGTCGGGTTCCGCATCTGCTGCAGATCACACCAACTATCAAACTCCTGGATGAAGTCATCCAACTCAATGGTACCCACTGTACCAGAGTAACGCCTAGGGCCTTTGGAGGCCCCATAAATCTCGTCCATGTCCCACAACAACGGTGCGGACACACCAAGTGCACTCTCAACTGAATCAGCTCCTGTGTCGAACTCCAACTCAGAGTCAATCTCCTCCCTCACTGGGACCTGAGATACAGGCTGATACCGAGCACCACTCCAAGTAAACCCACTGCGTACTGCAGGGCTTACTCCTCTGGAATCTCCAAAGAACTCCGTCGTGACAAAGTAACCACACCAACAAACCCGAACCACCAACTGCAACAGCAAGTCGCAACCGCAAGTGCCCCACCAAGTGCCAACACCACCGCGTGCCAACACCAACTAAAACACCACCCACTAATGTAACTCTAACCGAGATAACTACACTAGGGGAAGGGCAACCTGTAACCTGCCATCATAACACGCACTCTCACGATCTGCAGGTCATCACTTCCTGCCTCACCGGAGAGAAACAAAGGTAGTCTGACTGGTCATCACTCCAGCCTCACCACCGAGAGCACACCAGAGCACCAACGCTCAAAAGTCAAGGCACCTCACACAAACGTGGTGCACAAACAGGAAGCAGAGAATGGAGGGGATCCAATCACAAGAAATCTAAACGAAAACCCTCCATCTCATAACACAACACAGGACTGACTCTGCCACCATTTGGCATTTGACATAATAGTAGTTCGTATCTAAGTCCTAAGCTACCAGGATCACCAAGAATGGAATCAAACTGCTTCTCCTAGCCAAAGCTACATGTGTATAGATAACAGTGGCACAGTCACTATGACAACAAGTGAGGGTGGACCAGTTGGCTAGGGCACCAGTCTAGGAACAAGAGATCTAGGGGTCAAACCCTATTGCGCACAATCTAGCAAGAATGGCAGATTTTGCCAACCAATGACCAAGATCTACACTAAACTAGCTAGCCTCACGCCAGCAAGCTGGCTTGCTGGCCCTTCTAGGCCTTCGTAGCCTCTCATAGCCCATAGCCCTATGCCTCGAAGCCTCGAAACGCCGAAATTCAGCCAAATGAGAAAAATCTGACGTAAACCCTAAAGATGGATGTCCGCCAAATCCTCCGCTAACTTTCCACTCGAGCCAAATTGACAAAACGGGTTTTTCCAAATCACAATTTCATGAGAAGAGCTTTCCAACTCCACCTTCAATTTCACTTTCTGAGCCCAACTCGCAGCAAATTGGTCCTGCCTTCACCTCCTGAGCTCAAAATCACAACACTGCTCAAAAATTGCTCCTTCTTTGCTCAAAATTTGGCCAGCGCTTCCGCACACCGTCCGCCTAATTGCCAAATTTGCATCAACTACACGAGCTTCTGCACACTAGGGAAACACAGAACCTGAATCGAGCTACCACGATCCACCGAGCTTGGAGATACCACCAACACTCAACGTTCCTGCATCCGATTTCCCCCTGACTTCACTTCTCTGATGTAATCAGATTGCTTAACACTCTCAACTCAACTCAACTCAGATCAGTACTTGATCTGTCACTCTATAAACTGCCAACAACTGGGCACTGATTACAGTCAAGCCACACCCACTCAAGCATAGAGAATCCAGGTGACGCTCGCCGGCCTCTGTCCACCATATACAGGAACTCGAAGGCTCAACATCAGAGAAGTGAGCTCTCTGGAGCTCACTTCAAAACTATACCCCTTGGACTCGAGCTAGCCCTGAAACCCTAACGGTCCCGCTGACGGCACACTCGACGGTGCAAACGGTGCAAAGTGATGGTGGGCCCCACCGTGAAGTCAGTACCCCGAACACGAAATCTAACCGTCGGAAAGTAGTCCTTGAGAAACAGCTAGAATAACTCTAACTACCATCACTGGAACTCCAGTGTCCGAGCATCTAGATGCGGAACTACAAATGGCGTGACAACATTGCATTAGTCCACCAATATCTTTGGTTGTGAAGGAAGAGATTGATACACTCAAGGAAGCCAGATTTATCTTTGAGGTGGAGAATTCAGAATGGATATCTCCAACTGCAATTGTGAGGAAAAAGGATGGCAGGCTTTGAGTATGTATGGATTACAAGAAGCTCAATGCTATTACTAAGAACTATTACCCTTTGCCATTCATTGATGAGACCTTGGACGAGGTTGCAAGTCATGAGAGATATTGTTTTGGAGATGGTTATAGTGGGTATAACCAAATCAAGATTGCACTAGAGTATTAACAACTCACCACATTCACTATACCTTGGAGGGCTTGTGCTTTCAAGGTTATGTCTTTTGGGCTTTGCAATGCTCCAACCACATTCCAACTATTCATGAACAAGGTGTTTGAACCTTTCATTGGGAAATTTGTGAGAGATTTCATTGATGACTTTTGTGTCTATGGGAGCAAGGAGTAGCACTTTGAGCACCAGATTAAGGTCTTGTAATGCTTGGATGAAGAAAATGCATCACTCAACCTAGATAAGTGCATATTTGGTTGTGAAGGAGGTCTACTTTTAGGGCATATCATCTCCAAGGATGGAATAGCAATTGACCCTAAGAAGGTGAGGAAAATCTCAAACTTTCTATTCATTTCAAGCTTGACAAAGTTATGCCAATTTTTGGGGATGGTTGGGTACAATAGGAGGTTCATCTTCTCATTTTCCAAAAAGGCTTATGCATTGACCATCTACATGAAGAAGGGTGTAGAATACATGGTGATTTTGGAGGATAAGGAGGCTCTCAAAGCTTTTGAGGAGCTCAAGCAATCTCTTGTGGTAGCTCCTATTCTTGCTAAACCTGATTGGAGTGAGCCTTTCATCCTCTACATTGATGATTCCAATATAGCTATAAGATGGATTTTTAGTCAATTAAACCAAGATAGGTATGATCATCCAAAAGCTTATGCTAGTAGGTAGATGGTTTCAGCAAAAATGAACTACTCTATCATAGAGAGAGAAAGGTTGGCAATGATCTTTGGTCTCAAGAAGTTTAGACATTACGCAATTGTAGGGCAAGCCACCATGTTCATAGATGTTGTGCATATGTACATTGTTACACAACATACATCATTGTCAAAATCACACACTATAGAAGCACAACTCACACATAAGTCATACATGGACTCTAAAGTACCACAATAATCAATTTGTTTACACAACTCGAATCACACTCACTCAGATCAGTACTTGATCTGTCACTCAAAAATCTGCCAACAATTGGGCATTGATTATAGTCAAGCCACATCCACTATAGCTAACAAAATCCAAGTGATGCTTATTGGCCTCTATCCACCATAGCTAGGAACTCGAAGGCTCAACATCAATGAAGTGAATTCTTTGGAGTTGCACTTCAAAAGTATACTCCCTGGACTCAAGCTAAGTCTCAAGCCCTAATGGTCCCACTATTGGCACACTTAACAGTGTGAATGGTGCAAGTGAAGGTAGGCCTACCATGTAGTCAGTACCCTAAACATGAAATCTGACCGTCAACAAGTAGCCTATGGGTAACTACCAAAATACTCTTGACTACAAACACTACTACTCTAGAGTTTGAGCAATCTAGGTGCAATGCTACAAATGGCATGACAACTATCATGAGTATATACATCTCTACACAACATACATTGCTCACAACATCACACACTATAGAAGCATATCTCACTCATAAGTCATACATGGACTCTGAAGTACCACAATTGCCCCTTAGTTGGCGGTTAGGTCCCTCTAACTCCAAATAGCCATCTACTCCAAGTATATGGTATACCCTATGGTGGGCAAAGGATCAAGAGGCCGAGTGCTATTGAGCCCTATCGTTAGTCACATGTCTATAATCTATACCATATAAAGGATGAACTAGCTATAGGTCAAGTACATCTAGGACATAACCACTGTCCCTAAGGAACCACAGTGAGGGGAGGAGTCATACATGCCATTTGCCATCCTCTTGAACGACTATCATACACTAACATAGTAGTAGCTCCACCGGAAGAGCCGCATAACATTCACCACAAGCCTACACATACAAGTGCCAAGCTTGGGTCCATGGTACCATCAATATTTGGGTAGTGGCATGGTGCACATGATCCTTCCAAACAACCACATCATGTCCTTCCAACACAAGGACTCTAGATGGCAAAACCTCACACAGTCTCAAGATCGTGCGGCCTATAGAAACATCAAGTATCACCGGTGTTGTTTGCTATAGATATACATAGTCACATGGATGAAATCAACGGATCAAGGGTCTATAACCTCCTCCTCAAATGGTAGCATAGCATAAGGTATCCCTATGTTGAGCAATTGCTAAGTTCTCAAAGTCCATCATCATTACTTTCTAAAAGATCTCTACTCGTTGAGAACACGCACTCATCCATACATGTAGATCATCCAAGTCCAACACTACAGTAGCATCTCTATGAATGGCTATAGGTAAATTTGGATCTCATCCATAAAGTAGAAAGTAAGGAGAGAAGGATGCTCAGGAGGCTTGTTGACTGAACCAATAGCCCATGGCTAACCAAGGTAATTGGATATTCCAATCTCCCAAGTTGCTTCTCTGCAAACCATACTTTTGCAATCTTCTCTTCACCATTTGAACCACTCTCTCTACTAAGCCATCTGCCTTAGGGTGATCTTGGGAGGTAGTATGATGATAAATCAAAGCCTTGTCACACAAGACCTAAAACTCCCCCAAGAACTATGTACCTTAACCAATCAATTTCTCAACTAGTGCACCTAAATGATTGAGAAATGAGAAAGCCGTCCTTTCACTAGACTTGTCAGGAAGTGCTACCAACTCAATCCACTTGGAGAAGTGTTCCACCATCACTAAAACGTACCAATGATGTCTCACAGTCAATAGTAAAGGTCCAACAAAGTCCAAAATCCAATGGTAACCCATCCCCATGATAGGTAATATGTGTAATTGTGGCATAGGAGCATTAAATGATGCTCTCACTTGGTCACAAACCAGACATCTAGCAACAAACTATTATACATTGCTTTGCATACCGTGCACTAATAATGACTTTGGAGTAAGCTATATGTACGCTTTACTCCAAAATGTCCTAGCTCCTTATGAGCATGATGGACCAACTATGGTCTCTAAGATGGAAGTGGTATTACTTGCACTCTACCATCTTCCCATACACACAAAAGATGTCTACCCTCCAATCTGAACTGTTTGGCCCGCTGAAGAACATGGTCTCTTCCTTGGCTCCAACTATGCCACCCAAAACACTAGTGCAAAGATAGTCTATTACTAAGACATCATCATGAATGTCTTGCTGAACTATACCACTATCTCCACTCTCTAGATTTGTGACCTCAATAACTTCTCCTATATGCATTGAGAAAGATACCACCAAAGCCTTAGAAAATATATAGAGAAAGGTAGATGCTGGGTAACTTGGCACCATCTCCTTATTTGTCTCACCATGCCACGTGCTCTAGTCTGATCCTATTGGTTGGGACATGGGTTTCTACTCAACCCATATGCATCACGGTTCACACTCCAAGTCTATGAATAACCGTGAAATCATACTCTTGTGAAATTAGAGCCCAACGTGCAAGCTTCTCTTAAAGGTTGTTGGACTTCATCAACCATTTCAGTGGTTTGATGATCAATGATGAGAGTAAAGGGGTTACCAAATAGGTAATATCAGAAATGTGCTATTGCCCATACTCTTGCCAAGCACTCTCCCTCATATGAACTACACTTTGCCTCCATTGAATTGTTGGAAGGTGTGGTGCCCACATTTTTTGTTTTTTCAAAATAAAGGAGAAGAAGTGTATAGAGAAGTCAGATTGCGCCTGTATGGCCAAAGAAGGCAAAGAAAAGAGTCTTCGGGATGAAACCCAAAGTAAAGTGACTTCAGGTCATAAGGCAAAGTACTTGGAAATGCCCTGTCAGCATACAACCCAAAGTAAATTGTCTTCGTATTGGCGGGAGCTCAACCCAAGACGAAGATAGTCTAACAACCTTTCGTCGGGGTGAGAAATTCAAGAAAGGACCGTTCAAAAACCGGCAGCCCATACGCACAAAGGTTGATTGACAGTGACAAGTGCATGCAGGAGGTGTGATTTCTCGGTAGAAACTCAAAGTGACAAAAGACAAAGAAGTGCAACTCTATAAAAATTGAACTCGCAACAACAAAATGTCAAGTAATTTTCCTTTGCCATTGAGAAGTCGTCTTGCAGGTGATCGTGGGAAGGGAAATAGAGTTGGAATCATGGTAGTGCGTAAGGGAGAAGTCGTGAGAGTGAAATCAAGAGATAGTGAGAAGGCAAAAGAGATGGGAGGAGGAAAGAAGAACTCTGAATTCACAGTGAGAAATCATGCGATTCAAAGGTTAGATGTAATAGCTAGGATTAAAGTCTTGAGCCGACTTCGGATCATGTTTCTGGCATGGAATTGGAATGTGAGCTTTCCAGGTTTCATGGAGAAATCATCAAGAGCAAGTGTCTTGATGGACCCGAGGAAGAAGGGAAGAGAGGAAATCCGGCTCGCTGGACAGAGACGGATTGGAGACTCGTACTCGGGAAGGAAGTAGGCTCGGAGCAGGGGGCCATGTTCTTGGGAAAGGGAGAGATAGCTCAAGAGACCCAAGAGGTGAGAGATGCCTTCTCGTCAAAGCGGACGAAGAATGGGTACAAAGTTGAGAGCTACAAAGACCCTATGAAGAGAGGAATTGTGAGTGCACTGATAGCCATCCTGAAGCCGGAGAGAACCACTTATGTGATGAAACACCAAGCAGTGTTCTTTCACAAGCTATTTGTAGGAGAACCGATCAATTGGGTGAGGTGTTTCCATGGGAGAATGAGGCAGATGGTGTGGAATTTACGGGATAAGTCGCCTCCACACTACATCGTGCCGTTTGCAGCACATTTCTACCTTGGGCTCAATTTGCTGAATTTGGCAGAGCGAACTCAAATGGTGTCGCACTTCCATCCTGATTTGCGAAAGGAGGTCGACATCGAGGAGCAACAATACATCTTGCAGATCAGGAGCACCAACGACTACTACACAAAGACAGAGAAGAACATGGAGGTCGTAGTGAGTACCCCAAATACGAAGAAGAGGAGTCGGCAAGGTGACGCTGAAGACATGAAGAAACCTCAGAAGACACGGAGAGGCAACCCGAGGCGAGTTATGGTGGTGATCGAGTCGGAGGATGAAGACTTGGAAGGTGATGCTGAGCTCAAGACTGAAGACTCGGAACATGAGGAGGAGCCTAAGCTAATGTTGCAGGGTGGAGATACGAGTAGCGATAGTGATGAAGGGGGAGAAATGACATCGGCACTAGTGGCTGAAGAATACAAAGAAGAAGAAGTGCAAGCAGAAATTGAAGCCGAAGATAATACACAGTTGGAAGACGAAGTAACCGTGCCCAAAGAGAAGAAGATCGTAGTGCAAAGAGGAGCTCACTCAAGACGTAAGGCAAAGTGTGAAGTGGGGCCGAGTAAGGCAAAAGAAGAAGTAAGTGGAAGCTCGGGAAGTGAGGCGTCAATTCCAATACGACGACAGCAGCAAAGAAGGCAAGTATCGGGAGAACAAGAAGTGAGAAGGGAGATCACTCCGCAGGATGAAGTAGTTGCCACTGATGGAGTGGAGTACCTGCAGGAGATTGTGTGCCCATTGTTGGTAAAGTTGGACCACAAGAAGAAGGAAATGCAATCGACATGTCCGGAGGTGAAGACTATGTTGCAGGTATTAGCACGGTTAGAAGAAGAGAACTCGGAGTTGAAGAAGAGTATAACCCAAGGTGAGGAGGAAAGGGAAGTGCTACAAGCGGAGGCAGTGGTGAGAAGTCAGGTAAATGAACACCTGAAGAGAGAAGTAAGTTATTGCAAGGATCTTGTGAAGAAGGATGACATAGCAAGGGAGAGACAAGTAGCTGAGTATGAGATCTTGAAGCAGCAGTTTGCTGATTCAAGAGTAGAGGTAAGGTATGGCAAGAGTAGCTGCAAAGGATCAGGAGCTCGATAGGGTGATGGAGAGTGTTAAGGAGAAGAAGCAACTTTGGCAACGAGAGTGGGCGGCACGATATAGAGAAGAAGACCGATTACGAGAGTTACTTCGTAATCAAGAGGAGAGAGTTGTTCAGAAGGAGAAGGAGAAGGAGTTGGTGAAAGCTGAGTTCAAGGCGGAGTTGGCAATGTACCGAGAGGATTGGCTCACAGATTGTGAACGTGAGACGAAGACAAGATTGGAGCCATTGAAGGAGATAGTCCTCCAAATGAATGCAATGTTAAGTACAGAGGCCAGCATTTGGATTGAGGAGACGAGGCTGCACGAGTTGAAGTTGTTTGTGCAGGAGACAAGGCAAAGACAAGCGAAGGATACAGATATGAATGCCTTGTTAATTAGTCTCAGAACTTGTGTAGACAGAAAGATCTTAGAGGTAGAAGATAATATTACAATTAGATTAAACTTAGTGAAAATAGAGATAGAATAGCTTTGGAAAGATGTTAGAGCAAAACCCAAAGTAGATAACATAGGAGTACAAATGTCTTCGGAGTTACCAATGGAGACATTAGAGAAGAGTGGGTCGGGAGATAAGGAGTTAGATAGATTACCCACTAGTGGAATTTCAGATCAGGAAAGAGAATTGTTGGATCTGATAGAAGAAGTAGAAGATATGAAACCCGAAGATAGGGTGGTAGGAAGTAAAATTACTTTGGGTTTGGATTTGAAAGCCGAGGAAGAAGTAGACATCAGATTGGATTAGTAATAGTTTTGAGATTTGAAGAGGTAGATATGAAGAGGTGCATTGTCATTTTGGATCTGCAGGTTAGAAGAGTTGTAGAATGGTATAGTTGTTAGGATTGTCGATTTGTTCACTATTTAAGAGTGGCATTCACAGTATCATGTTGTTTAGTGCTTATAATTTCTGAGAATAGATAAAGCAAAGTGCTATGAAGTAGTGCTTGTCGCTTGAGCTTGATTTTGAGTATCAACTTTGTAATTGTGTTTGTGAGTGTGTGAAGAAATTCAAAGTGCAAGTCAGAGTGTTTGTTGGATGTTGGATTCCACAGCCTTGATCTTCATTTTGTGTGTTTGATCCTGAGTGAAGTGCAATCGAAGCAATGCCTTGACAGATCTGAGAGGAATTGTAGTGTTGGTAGTATTCTGCATTTGTGAGTATAGTGCAAAGTTGATGTGAAGCAATTTTGATCAAGGAAGTTGTGCCTTCCGTGGAGGGGTGGAACATAATTCCGAGGCAAAGTTGTTTTGCAGTGAAGTGCCGTTTGTGGGAGAGCTTGAATCATCACAATCAAGATTGTTTGGAAAGAATTGAAGGAGTTGTGATTATGGAGTGTTAATTTGTGACAAGACTACAAATCAGTGCTTATTACTCTCTTCTAGGTGTGGTTTCTACATGAGAGATTAAAGACGCAACCAAGAAGAACTACATATTACCATTTGACTTTGTATTTGACCAATTCTGACTTGTATCTCTGCGGGAACAAACTTTACTTACCCAATTACCGCAAAAGTGATATTTGCCGGGTTGTCACATGATGTTTGGTGCCGCTGCCGGGGATACATATCTTAGAAGTGGAAGAATACAAAGCCAAATTCAAAATTGGGTATCAATGCAATATGAATGTCTACATCGAGAGAACAACAGGAAGAGAGAGCTCAAAGACAAGCACTTTAGCGTGAAGAAGACGAACGTCTGAACGTCCCATCCATTGTTGACAAAACTGAATGAGAGGCGTTGGATTTTCAACTCCTTCACGAAGTGCAAGAAGCCCTATGAGAACTTGACCACAAGAAACGCAAAGGCGGTTGGCAAGGCTACTTCGCATCTCCCTCTTTGTCCAAGAAGAAGAAAGAATTGAGTGGACAAACATATGCATTGCGGCCCAGTACACTAACTTCCCCTAGAGCTATAAAGGAAGTTGTGTCCTTGAAGAACTTTGTTCGAGAAAAGACAACACGAACACTTACTGAAGACGAGTGTCAACATCTTCTACGAATGATTCCTTGGTTGTCCCGAAGGAATTTTGAAGAACCAATCGAAGGTGTTGATCCTGAATCTTCTACTTGGGTTGAAGTCAACACCCTCATAGCAAAAATTGTCAAAGAAGACCCCACCTTGAATTTGACAAATTGGAAACCCTGGGCTGACAACACGGCATCAATTCTAGCCAATTCTTCCGTTCCGTCAAGTTCCACATTACCTCAGCCGATCCCAGTGCATCAAACAATGACTTCGTTGCCTGTCACCCGACACGCCTATCAAAAGTACAAGGGGAAAGAACAAGGCAAAGATCTCGATGAATTCATCAAAGAATTCAAAGTCATCTCCTTTGCTAACAAGGAGCATGACTCGGCGGATCGACTGAGAATTTTCCCAAGTTTGCTTTGAAAGAAAGCTCGGAGCTAGTACACCCATGTGACCCAGAAGGGGTTCGTACTAGCGGACTGGGTAGACTTGAGAAGCAACTTCTTGGAACAATTCCGGGAGGTTGATTACGACACAAGTGTCTTTGTGGCACTCAACAATTTAGACCAAGGCAAGAAGGAGAAGTTGAGAGACTACTCTGAGCGGTTCATGGCCCTATTGAACCGAGTTCCCAAGCAATCGGGGGTGGTGGGTTACTCCGATGCCCAAGCCATTACTTGGTTCCTGGGAGGACTTTCACCAGAGATACAAATCTTTGCAAGGGAGAGGAATGTAACCTCCCTGGACAAAGTACTCAAACATGTCATTTGTTATGAGGCGGCCTACTCTCACTCCGCCAATAACCAGAGAAATTGGGAGAAGAAAGGCAAGAAGCCCAGAAGGAGAGCTTTGCGCAGTACATCCCCTTCTTTGGACAAATCCTCCATGTCTTTGAGCTCTTCTTCGGAATCCAAAGGAGAATCAAAGCCAAGACAAGTCAAAAGGCGTGGAGGCAAGAAACTAGTGATTCCTCTAGCAAAGAGTGTAAATAAGGCGGATACCAAGTTGGATGCTCTCATCAAGGAGTTTTTGGATTTCAAGATGATTGGGGCCAAAGACAGAAGGAAGGCCCCAGCATTTGGGAGATCAAATGTATGGTGCACCGCATGTGGCAAATCAGGCCAGGCAAACACAGAATGCAACACTTGTAATGCATTCCTGGTGCAGCAAATTGATTGGGTTTTGGGATGGAACCAAGACGAGGACAAAGAAGCTGTGTACCAAACGCAAGAAGTACAGCCTCAAGCAAACACATTGTATCAAGGTCCGAGGTTTGGACCAAGGGAGTATAACCCCAATGCTCCTCCACAAAGACCACCGATGAGCAACCAAAATCACCCTTAGAATGTTGCACCCGGAGCCTGTTATAATTGTGGCTCGATGGGACATTGGTCTCCAAACTGTCCCAAGCCAAGAAGGCAAATTGGGTATGTTCCCCTGTGCAGAAATTGTAAAGGATCAGGGCATACGGGCAACCAATGTCCTCACCCACCAAACCCAAAGCCACCTATAAAGTATGTACAGACCCCGCTGAGCGTGCAACACTTCAGCCAAAGGGGGATACTCATGTAAATTGCATCACTCTTGAGGAAGAAAGACCTCAAGAAGGGAGTCCGGCCTCGGAAGGAGAATGGCCGGACCTTGAAATTTTGAAAGTTGAGACACGCTCCAGCAAGAAGAAGCGTGATCCCAAAGAACTGAGTACGACCTCGTTGTCTTCCAGAAAGGCAAAGAGACTATGCCCAAAGGTAATTCTTTCTGCCAAGGAGGAAAAGATCCTCGCAAAAGCCAAAGCTAAAGCCTTGCAGAAAGAACTAAAGGAGGCACTACTCAGGACTCGGGAACTGAGTTTGGAAGAGGAGACGAAGACGAAGTCTCCAGTTTTTCCGGCGGACATCTGATCCGAAGTAAAGAGTCTGATCCAAGCCAAGGTACCTCGGGTTAAGGCCATTAGCAGGCCCGTCACCATTTTGAAGCGTCCCAAAGTCAAGAGGGAACATGGAGAGACTTCAGACCCAAAGCCGAAGGCAAAGATAGTCAAATTGGGAGGAGTTCCCCAATATGATATTGTAGCAGATCTGGCAGCCACAAATGCCAACGTTACATTCAAGCAATTGTGGGAAGATAACAAGCTGTACAAGAGGCAGCTGAATTTGGCCCTCAAGAAGGTGAGGTCAATGTCAAAGAAGGACTTGCCTGCTGTCTATCATATTGAGCAAGAAGATTTGGGATCTCCCGAGGTAGACGTGGAGATTGTAGGGTGCATGATCACATTGATACCCATTGACTCTGGGTCCGGTGTGAATGTCATGACCGAAGATACTATGAATCGACTCGGGTATCACACGTTTGAACCAACACCCCGAGTGTTGAAGTTTGCAGACCAAACCAAGAGACGGCCTTTGGACTTGCTATCAAACATCACCATGATCATTGGGGGAGTACCCTTCAAGTTGAACTACATTGTGTTGCAACCAGTGACAAAGACTGGTTACCCTCTATTGATCGGCAGACCCTAGTTGTATAGCGCCCAAGTTGTGGTAGATTGGCATCAGCAGAAGTTAAGGTTTAAGGACATTTCGTCCAAAGATCAGAAGCTGGTGACTATGAGTTGGATGAAGGTTCCCACCTTGGGGAAACAAGTTTGTCGGAAGAGGAGGACGAATCCAAAGACTCATCGTCTTTTTCCTCAGATGAATCCGAAGACAAAGTCCAAGTTAACTATTTGGAATGCTACGAGGTGGATGTCAAAGACAAAGATCCATATGACCTCGCCTCAGGTGAATCTGACTTGGAGGAAGGGGGTTTGATGGCAGCTTGCCTTGGGTTAAGCCGAGTAAGCCACATTCAAGGAGTCATCAACCCCGATGACTGTCAAGATGTTTTATTGATTGAAGGAAAAATTTTGAAAATCTTGAAGATAGTCACTTTGGAGGAGTTGGCAGGATACACTGCCCTGTTCATAGAATTCCAGGATGTATTCGCCTGGTCTATTGATCAAATGCCGGGTATTCCACAAGAATTCGGAGAACACCGGATTGATCTAGTTGAAGGTGCAGTTCCGGTTTGGCAGCGACAATACCACCTGAACCCAAAGTACTTGCTTTTGGTGAAAGATGAAATTGATAAGTACTTAGGGGCCGGAATCATCTTCCCTGTCTTAAGCAGTGAATGGGTTTCCCCCATTGTCATTGTCTCGAAGAAGAAAACAGGGAAGATCCGAGTGTGCCAAGACTTCTGGAAGTTGAATGCAATCACAAGGAAAGATCATCATCCCTTGCCTTTTACCGATACAATTTTAGATCAGGTAGCGGGTCATCCTTGTTATAGCTTTCTCGATAGATTTTCAGGGTACAACCTAGTATCCATTTGAGAAGAGGACAAGGATAAAACCACCTTCACGACCAATTGGGGCACTTTTGCTTACAATCAAATGCCCTTTGGGTTGTGTAATGCTCCCGCTACTTTCCAGCGGATGATGAATTCAATCTTCAAAGATTTCTTGTGCAAATTTGTGGAAGTTTTCATTGATGACTTTTGTGTGTTTGGGCAAAGAGATGTACATTCAGATTACCTTTGCCAAACTTTTGAAAGGTGTCATTTTGCCGGCTTGTCATTACACCCAGAGAAATGCTTCTTTGCAATGAAGGAGGGAATTCTTCTGGGGCATCGAGTGTCAAGCCAAGGTATTGAAGTTGATGTTGAGAAGGTTAAGATAATCGCAGCTTTGGAATCCCCAAAGAACATCCGGGAGCTGAGAGCCTTCTTGGGACATGTCGGATACTACAAACACTTTGTGTCAAATTATGCAGTGCTTGCTGCACCACCTATTTGTTTGAAGCAAATCAAGAGGAAGCTTTCCAGGTGTTGAAGAAGAAGCTGGTTGAAGCACCAGTTATGAGGGCCCCAAATTGGGACGTTCCTTTTCATGTATATGTGGACACTTCGTCCATGGCCATTGGAGTTGTCTTAAGTCAGAAGGACGAAAAGAAGAAGGACTACCCGGTGTATTATGCCAGCCGACAACTTTCAGTTTCTGAAAAGAACTATTCAACAACTGAAAGAGAAGCACTCGGAATGGTGAATGCCTGCAAGAAATTTTGCCATTATCTGTTGGGGTATGAGTTTGTCTTCTATGTTGACCATTATGCATTGCAACATTTGGTCAAGAAGGCAGATTTATCCGGGCATATTGCAAGATGGATCTTGTTGTTACAAGAATTCACGTATACTATACAAGTAAGGAAGGGAGCTTTGCATTCAAATGCGGACTTCCTGTCTAGGTGAGAAACTCAAGACCAGGAGTGGGAAATTGATGATTGGTTCCTTGATGAAGAGTTATATCACTTATCAACAATGCAAAGTACGAGGTATGCATCTGAATATCATTATTTGCATACTCTCCATTGTCCTGAAGGGATGGATCCGGAGCAAAGGGCAGTCTTTCTCAGGAAAATGGGGCCGTACCAACTCAAACACATCATTTTATTTAAGATGGGCAAAGACGAAGTACTTTGGCAATGCTTGGAGTCATACGAAGTAGGAGGAGTGATTGAATCTTTACACTCCAAAGCATCGGGAGGACACTATGCGCTGAAGAAAACTGTAAAGAAAATTCTTTTGGTAGGGTATTGGTGGCCTACAATGTACAAAGACGTGCACGCTCATATCCAAAGCTGTGATGCTTGTCAAAGAACGGGGAAGCCGACGGCTACTTCTCAATGGCCTTTGAGACCAATTTTGCCTTTGGCCCCATTTAAGAAATGGGGGATTGATTTTGTGGGTCCCATTCAACTAGTGACCCGCATCACAAGAAAGCGATACATTTTGGTTTGCACTGACTATGCTACCAAGATGGTTGAAGCTGAAGCAACTCGTAGAGATGATGTTGAAACTGTGGCGGAATTTTTCTTTTGAAACATCATCTCCCAATATGGGTGTCCTCTAAAATTGGTCAGTGACCGAGGAACATATTTTTTGAACTCTATAATGGAGGCATTAACCAAGTACTTTCAGATTAAACATCGGAAGATGACTCCTTATAACCTAAAAGCAAATGGCTTAACGGAAAAAGCCAATGGGTTACTTTGCAAAATTTTGAATAAGGTGACTGTCAATTATGCCTATGATTGGGATACAAAATTACCAGCCGTGTTGTAGGCATATCAAACGACAGAAAAGATTACAACCAAACAAACTCCATACTTCTTGAAATATGGCTTGCATCTCATATTGCCAGTTGAATTTGAAGTACCAACATATCGGGTTCTTTGCAAAGAACGCATGTTGGAAGAGGAAAGTTAGGATCTTTGGATCCATCAACTGATGTGGTTAGAATAGAAAAGAGATGATGCAATGCAAACCACAAAAGAAGTACAAGCACAGAGGAAAGTCAGGCACGATAAGAGAATCAAGCCTGTAGCTATACGTGAAGGGGATTTGGTTTTGTTGTATGACAATCGCTGAATATTTTTTCCAGGCAAGTTGCATTTGAGATGGATGGATCCCTATCGAGTTCTTCATCTTTATGAAAATGGGTCCATGCAGCTTGTAGACTTGGAAGGTAATCCTTTTGCCACTCGAGTAAACGGGTGGAGAGTTTGGAGATATTGGACCATAGACTTGGAAGTTTCTAAGACATCCGAGGTCTATGTTCGCGGGGACGCTCACATTTGAGGGAGGGGGTATGTGGTGCCCACATTTTTTTTTCTTTTCAAAATAAAGAAGAAGAAGTGTATAGAGAAGTTGGGTTGCGCTTGTATGGCCAAAGAAGGCAAAGAAAAGAGTCTTTGGGATGAAACCCAAAGTACAGTGACTTTGGGTCATAAGGCAAAGTACTTGGAAATGCCTTGTCAGCACACAACCCAAAGTAAGGAGTCTTCATATTGGGTGGGAGCTCAACCCGAGGCAAAGTCAGTCTAACAACCTTTCATCGGGGCGAGAAATTCAAGAAGGGACCATTCAAAAATTGGTGGCCCATACGCGCAAAGGTTGATTGACAATGACATGTGCATGCAGGAGGTGTGATTTCTTGGTAGAAACTTGAAGTGAAGAAAGACAAAGAAAGCGCAACTCTATAAAAATCAAACTTGCAACAATGAAATGTCAAGTAATTTTCCTTCGCCATTGAGAAGTTGTCTTGCAGGTGATCGTGGGAAGGGAAATAGAGTTAAAAACGCGTTAGTGTGTAAGGGAGAAGTCGCAAGAGTGAAATCAAGAGACAATGAGAAAGCCAGAGAGATGGGAGGAGGAAAGAAGAACTCTGAATTCGCAGTGAGAAATCATGCAATTTGGAGGTTAGATGTGATTGCTAGGATCAAAGTCTTGAGCAGACTTTGGATCACTTTCTTGGCGTGGAACTGGAACGTGAGTTTTCCAGGTTTCATGACAGAAATCATCAAGAGCAAGTGTCTTGATGGACCCGAGGAAGAAGGGAAGAGAGGAAATCCGGCTTGCTGGACAAAGTTGGATTGAAGGCTAGTACTCGGGAAGGAAGCAGGCTCGGAGCAAGGGGCCACGTTCTTGGGGAAGGGAGATATAGCTCAAGAAACCCAAGAAGTGAGAGATGCATTCTCGTCAAAGCGGACAAAGAATGGTGCAAAGTCGAGAGCTACAAAGTCCCTGTGAAGAGAGGAATTGTGAGTGGTCTGATGGCAATCCTAAAGCCGGAGAGAACAACTTATGTGATGAAACACCAAGCGGTGTTCTTTCACAAGTTATTTGCAGGAGAACCGATCAATTAGGCAAGGTGTTTCCATGGGAGAACGCGACAAATGGTGTGGAATCTGTGGGATAAATTGCCTCCACACTACATCGTACCATTTGCAGTGCATTTCTACCTTGGGTTGAATTTGCTAAACTCGACGGAGCAAACTTAGATGGTGTCACATTTCCATCCCGATTTGAGAAAGGAGGTCGATGTAGAGGAGCAGCAGTACATTTTGCAAATCAGAAGCACCAACGAGTACTACAAGAAGATAGGGGAGAACGTGGAGATCAAAGTGAGTACTCCGAACTCAAAGGAGAGAAGTCGGCAGGGCAAAGCCGAAGACACAAAGAAACCTCGGAAGACTAGGAGAGGAAACCCAAGGTGAGGTATGGTGGTGATCGAGTCGGAAGATGAAGACTCAAAAGGTGATGCTGAGCTCAAGACCGAAGACTCGGAGCACAAGGAGGAGCCCAAGCTAACACCACAGAGTGGAGATATGAGTAGCGATAGCAATGAAGGAGGAGAAATGACATCGGCGCCGGCTGCAGCAGAAGAAGAAGAAGAAGTGCAGGCAGAGATCGAGGCCGAGGACAACACGAAGTTGGAAGACGAAGTACCTGAGGCAGAAGAAAAGATTGCAGTTCAGAGAGGAGTCCGCTCAAGACGTAAGGCAAAGTAGGATGCAGGTCCAAGTAAGGTGCAAGAAGAAGCAAATGCAAGCTCAGGAAGCAAGGCGTCCATTCCGATACAAAGATTGCAGAGAAGAAGGCGAGTATTGGATGAACATGAAGTACAAAGAGAAGTGGCTACGCAAGAAGAAGTAACCCCGAGCGATGGAGTTGAGTACCTGCGGGATGTGGTATGTCCTCTACTGGTGAAGTTAGAGTACAAGAGAAAGGAGATGCAATCGACTTGTCTAGAGGTAGAGACTATCTTGCAGGTGTTGTCAAAATTAGAAGAAGAGAACTCGGAGTTGAAGAAGAGTATAAACCGAGGTGAGGAAGAGAGCAAAGTACTGCGAGCAGAGGCAGTAGTGAGGACTCAAGTAATTGAAGACCTGAAGAGAGAAGTAAGATATCAAGAGGATCTTGTTAAGAAGAGTGACATAGCAAGGGAAAGGCAAGTAGCTGAATACGAGATCTTGAAGCAACAGTTTGCTGATTCAAGAGTAGAAGTTATCCATGCTATGGCGAGAGTAGCAGCGAAGGATCAAGAGCTTGATAGGGTGATGGAGAGTGTCAAGGAGAAGAAGCAACTCTGGCAACGAGAGTTGGCAGCATGGTATAGGGAAGAAGAGAGATTACGAGAGTTACTTTGTAATCAAGAGGAGAAGGTTGTACAGAAGGAGAAGGAGAATGAGATGGTGAAAGCCGAGTTTGAAGCGGAATTGGCGGTGTACAGGGAGGACTGGCTTGCAAATTGAGAGCGAGAGAGGAAGATGAGATTGGAGCCATTGAAGGAGATTGTCTTCCAGATGAATGCAATGTTGAGTACGGAGGCAAGCGTTTGGATTGAAGAGATGAGGCTGCACGAGTTGAAGTTGTTGGTGCAGGAGACAAGGCAAAGATAGGTAAAAGATACAAATTTGAATGCGTTGTTGATATGTCTCCGGACTCGTGTAGACAGGAAGATCTTAGAAGTAGAAGATAATATTGCAATTAGATTAGATTTAGTGAAAATAGAGATAGAAAAACTTCGGAAAGACGTTAGAGCCAAACCCGAAGTAGATAACATAGGAGTGCAGATGTCTTTAGGGTTAGAGATGGAGACATTAGAGAAGAGTGGGTTGAGAGATGAAGAGTTAGATAGATTACCCACTAGTGCAATTTCAGATCAGGAAAGAGAATTGTTGGATCTGGTAGAAGAGGTAGAAGAT
Organism: Lunularia cruciata; assembly: GCA_948567375.1. NCBI lineage: Eukaryota > Viridiplantae > Streptophyta > Marchantiopsida > Lunulariales > Lunulariaceae > Lunularia > Lunularia cruciata. The sequence continues at coordinate 21,064,788 of OX419756.1, forward strand.
ATGAAACCCAAGGAAAGAGTAGTAGGAAGTAAAATTACTTTGGGTTTGAGTTTGAAAGCCGATGATGAAGTAGACATCGGATTGGATTAGTGAGAATTTTGAGATTTGAAGAGGCAGATATGAAGAGGTGCATTGTCATTTTGGATCTGTAGGTTAGAAGAGTTGTTGTAGAACGGTATAGTTGTTAAACCCGTTGATTTGTTCACTACTTAAGAGTGGCATTTGTAGTATAATGTTGTTCAGTGCTCATAATTTCTGAGAATAGATAAAGCAAAGTGTTGTGAAGCAGTGCTCGTCGCTTGAGCTTGATTCCGGGTATCAACTTTGTAATTGTGTTTGTGAGTGTTTGAAGAAATTTGAAGTGCAAGTCAATGTGCTTGTTGGATGTTGGATTCCGCAACCTTGATTTTCATTCTGTGTGTTTGATCTTGAGTGAAGTGCAATCAAAGCAATGCCTTGAAAAATCTGAGAGGAATTGTAGTGTTGGTAGTATTCTACATTTGTGAGTGCAGTGCGAGGTTGATGTGAAGCAATTTCAATCAAGGAAGTTGTACCTTCAGTAGAGGGTGTGGAACACAATTATGAGGCAAAGTCATTTTGCAGTGAAGTGCTGTTTTTGGGAGAGCCTAAATCATCACAATCAAGATTGTTTGGAAAGATTTGATGGAGTTGTGATTAAGAAGTGTGAATTCGTGACAAGACTGAGAATCAGTGCTTGTTACTCTCTTCTGGGTGTGGTTTCTACTTGAGAGATTAAAGACGCAACCAAGAAGAACTGAAATTGTTACTTTGACTTTGTATTTGGAAATTTTTGACTCATATCTCTGCGGGAACAAACTTTACTTACCCGATTACCGCAAAAGTGATATTTGTTGGGTTGTCATAGAGAGTTAGATTAATATGCACTCTAGGATTTGATGTTGCTATAGAAATCTTGGAGCAACCTGAACCTTTTGTGTTCTCTAGAGTGGATTATTCTTAGATAGTTTTAGTCATGTATATACTCTATTAGTAATAGAGTGAGAGAAAAGAAAAGGAAAAAAAGAAAAAAAGATTTGAGAGAAAAGAAAGATAGTGAGGGGTTAAGATGGGGAAACTTTTGGTTTTCTTTGGCAAGGATGGAGAAGATGTGGAGGCCTTTGTGAGAGACTTCAAGAGAGCTTGCATAGGAAACAATGAGAGGAGGAAGAATGAGTGGGCCTCATTATTACCAGATTTCTTTTGAGGATGTAGCACTTACATGGTATGAATTAGAATACCAAAAGAGAGAGAGGAGAGATGGGGAAGAGGAGTCTTGGGAGACTTTGACTTCAACACTCATTGAGAACTTTCTTCCTAATGAGAGGTATGAGAGATTGATGAGTGAGGTTACATTTCTCAAGCAAGGAGATGGAGAGAAAGTGAGAGTCTACGTGGAAAGAGTGGAAAAGTTAGAGTCCTGATTTTGCATAGTGTTGAGGAAGGGTGGGGATGATGTGGAGACTACTATGATTGGGGTAGGAGCCATGCTCACCAAGAATTTTGTGGGAGGGTTGAGACCACAAATTAGAAGCAAGGTGAGATATGAGAAACCTTCTTCCAAGGTTGAAGCTATCAAGATTGCAATTTGTATGGAGGAGAGTTTGGAAGGGGATGAGAGTGATTTGGTGGCGAAGGAGGTTGTGGATCCTCCTCAAGGCTACAAGTATGGTGGAACTTCTAATACTTTGGTGACAAGGGTTGCACCACAAGTAGTAGTTGCTCCAATTCTTGCACCTCCACCAAAGGATCTACTTCAAACCATCACAGAACAACTTGCGGATCTCAAGATCAATGTGGTGCAACTATGGGAGAAGAGAGAGGTGGATCAAAATGTAGGGAGAGGGCCTAGGAGTTATGGAAACTATTCATGTAGAGGAGATCAACCAGCCAACAATTTCAATGATAGAAATTGTTTTGGTTGTGGAGGAAGAGGCCATATCTAAAGGAATTGCCCAAATTCCACTTACCATGGAGGAAGGGGTTATGAGGGAGCCAATAGAGGGAAAGGGGGTGGTAGTGAAACCCAAGTGGCTCCTAATCCAAACAAAGGTAAGGGGATAGAATCCATAGATGTGGTGGAGAGCAAGTATGAGAAGGGAGAGTGCTCAAACTCCAAGAGTCTTAATTTGGAGGTTTTGGCACAAGAGAAGAAGAGAGCTTGTTTTGCAGAGGATGTTCACTCTTCTCAAGGATTTACTCCAAGCAAGGATACTCCTATGTCTACGAGGAGCACTTGCACCTCAACAACAAAGACTCCAAGGAAGAAGTTGAGGATGGAGGATTTCATGATTTCAAAGCAACAATGGAACTACAATGTGTTGGAGGATGTTGGTAGTGACAAGGCTAACATCACAGTGGGCCAATTGATTGCTTTGACTCCTACCTTGAGAAAGGAGCTTAGAGGTGGTTTGAGTTCTACAAGGAGCAAGAGGAAGAAGAAGGCAAAAGCTCTAGTATCAATGAGGATGGTGGATGCCAAGCCAACACTATGGGAGGCTTGTGAATATGCCTCCAAGATTGATGTGAGAGTGAATGGTCACAACATCAAGGATGCATTGGTTGATGGAGGATCAGCAGTAAATGCCATGTTAGAAAGGTTGATGAAGAAGTTGGGTATGATACCCTCAAGACCTTCAACATTTGTGGTGAGCATGGCAAACAAGCAACAAGTTCGACCAGTAGGGGTGATGGATAAAGTGGTAGTTTCAATTATGGGAGTTCAAAATCTCATGACTTTCTAAGTCTTGAAGGATTCAAGCTATATGACTTACTTCTTGGGAGGCCATGGTTGAGAGCAGCACACACAATTGATTGATGGTACAAAGGGTACTTGAGGATTGGGCCATCAAACCATAGAGTCACAGTTCCTGTGACTAACACCACCAACACTTCACATTCAGATACACCATCTTCTGATTATTGGGAATCAGATTCTGGAGAAGGAGCTTCAGGTGTGGACACAAGCATGGAAGAGGAGACTTCCACGGAGGAGGATGAATCTGAATCTGAATCTGATTCAAATGTGTATCCTTTGTGTGCTATGGATTTTGCACCTAAGCCAGAGGTTTTGAAGGACCTAGATAAATCACCATTGACACTTGAGGAGGTAGAGAGAAGGTTGGCTACCCTCAAGTATCGCCCAAATGTTACCAAGGAGGAGAAGGTGAGATTTGAGGAGATTTTTTGCAAGTTCATCCATGTTTTTGCTTTCAGTTACAAGGATTTGAAGGAAGTCACCTTGGAGGAGTACAAGATAGAGGTGGAGTCACATGCAAGACCAATCCGCCAAAAACAATGTCGCATTAGCCCACCAATATCTTTGGTTGTGAAGGAGGAGATTGATAAGCTCAAGGAAGCTAGATTTATCTTTGAGGTAGAGAATTCAGAATGGGTGTTTCCAATTGTCATTGTGAAGAAAAAGAATGGCAAGCTTCGTGTATGTATGTGTGGATTACAAGAAGCTCAATGCTATTACCAAGAAGGACTACTACCCATTTCCATTCATTGATGAGATCTTGGAGGAGGTTGCAGGTCATGAGAGGTACAATTTTGGAGATGGTTATAGTGGATATAACCAAATTAAGATTGCAACAGAGCATCAACAACTCACCACATTCACCACACCTTGGGAAACTTACACTTTCAAGGTCATGCCTTTTGAACTTTGCAATGCTCCAGCCACATTCCAATGGTTCATGAACAAGGTATTTGAACCTTTCATTGGGAAATTTGTGAGAGACTTCATTGATGACTTTTGTGTCTATGGGAGCAAGGAGGAGCACTTTGAGCACCTAATCAAGGTCTTGCAACGCTTGGATGAGGCAAATGCATCACTCAACCCACAAAAGTGCATTTTTGGATGTGAATAAGGTCTACTTTTGGGGCACATCATCTCCAAGGATGGAATAGCAGTTGATCCTGAGAAGGTGAGGAAAATCTCACACCTTCCATTCCCTTCAAGCTTGACAAAGTTACGCCAATTCTTTGGGATGGTTGGATACTATAGGAGGTTCATCTTCTCATTTTCCAACAAGGCTTATGCATTGACCATCTACATGAAGAAGGGTGTAGATTACATGGTGATTTTGGAGGACAAGGAGGCTCTCAAAGCTTTTGAGGAGCTCAAGCAATCCCTTGTTGTAGCTCCAATTCTTGCTAAACCTGATGGGAGTAAGCCTTTCATCCTCTACACTGATGCTTCTAATATAGCTATAGGATGCACTCTTAGTCAATTAGACCAAGATGGGCATGATCATCTAATAGCTTATGCTAGTAGGCAGATGGTTTCAGCAGAGAAGAACTTCTCTATCACGGAGAGAGAAGGGTTGGCAATGATCTTTGGTCTCAAGGAGTTTAGACACTACTTGATTGGAGGGAAAGCCAACATTGTCATGGATCACAAGGCTTTGAAGTACATCTTCAACAAGCCTAATGTTGAAGGGAGACTAGCAAGGTGGATGATACTCTTGTTTGAGTATGACTACACCATTGAGGATAGGCCAGGAAAGAAACATGCAAATGCTGATTTTTTATCTAGAGCCTATGATCATGATGGAGATGAGCCAATGGATGATTCCTTCTTGGATGAGGAGCTCATGACAATCTCAATCACTCAAGAGGTTCCAATGGAGTACAAGGAGATTGTGGATTTTGTGACAAGAGGTAACTATCTAGAAAGGATGCATGCTAGGGAGAGGAAGGCCCTTGCAGCAAGATCTAAACCTTACACAATGGTGGAGGATATTCTTTTTCACCAAGGAGCAGATGGTCTACTTTGAAGAGCATTGGGTAAGGAAGAGTCTATCCTACTCATAAAGGAGTTTCATGAAGGTTTAGTGTGTGGAGGACACTTTGCAAGAAAGGCGACTACTTTCAAGATTCTAGATGCAGGTTTCCATTGGAGAGGGATTTTCAAGGATTGTCTTGATTATTGCAAAACTTGTCATATTTGTCAAGCTTTTGCTAGAAAATCTACTTCCACTCCACCACTTAGATCAATTCCATTGCTAGGACCTTTTAAGAAGTGGGGAATTGATTTTGTAGGTCCTCTCAATAGAATCCCAAGGAACAATTGGTACATTGTGGTAGTTACTGATTACCTTACTAAGTGGGTTGAGGCTAGACCATTGAGGAACAAGAATGAAGATGAAGTTGGGAGATTTCTTTATGAACGCATTATCACTAGGTTTGGGTGCCCTTTGGAGTTGGTTTTTGATAGAGGAGGAGAGTTTACAAGAAGCATCACTACAACTATGCTACAACATTTCTCTATCACACATAGAGTAACTACATCCTATAAGCCAAATTCCAATGGCTTGGCAGAGACAACCAATCAGACCTTGTGCATGATGTTGGCCAAAGATGCTGAAATGGAGGGGGCTAAACATCATTGGGACAAGAGGATTCATGCAGTTTTGTGGGAGTATATGACAACCATGAAGACTTCCACTGTATATTTTCCATTTCAATTGGTATATGGTATTGAGTCTACCTTATCTATTCACTTTGATCTTCCTACACTTCCAAAGCATTCATAGGAGATTGAAGAAAGCACAAGGAGGTGATGCATAGAAGTCAAGGAAGGATCAACTCATGGAGTTTGAAGAGCCAAGAGCAGTTGCTATGGTTTGAGTGGAGCAAGCCCAAAGGAAGCAAAAGGAGAGTTATCACAAGAGGCAAGGCAAGAAGAAGGTGGAGCCTTTCAAAGAAGGTGATTGGGTAATGTTGTTTGATTCCATTCGATTCAAGAGAGTGCAAAAGAAGTTTTTGCCTAAGTACTTTGGACCTTTCATAGTGGAGAAGGTGTGGAGCAATTACACCTATGATGTTAAGGAGTTGGGAGGAAGACACTTTGATAGGATTAACCATGATAAGTTGATGATGTATCATACAAGGTAGAGAGACCTTCACTTTGAGGACAAAGTGAAAACTTAGTCCGGGGGTAAATATAACACCCATTTATGCATGTGTGTAGTATTGTGATATTTAGCTTGGTATTACAAGTACTTGAGAGATATTATTTATATAGAGATAAAGGATGATTCTACATTAGTCATGATTAGCTAAAGTTAGTCATAGCTAAGATAGAGAGGACCTTACTTTAGAGGAAGTAGAAACAATGAGCACCACTATTTTGGATTTTAGTGTGTTGACTTAGTATTATTCCTAGGTGTTTGGCTTTGAGGAAAGAGTTGAGAACTCTTGGGCCCGCAAGCCTTTTTGTTTTGGATTCTTCTTTAGTCCAAGGATAGCCCATGTGGAGGAATCCTTGACTTAGTAGTTGGGTCAAGATAAGACCACATGCTTAGGGGAATATGCCCATGTGAATGGATATTCCTTTCTACTTTTTGACTTTACTTGACTTTTAGCCTAGTAACTTGAGTTACTCTAATAATTAGTAACTTTGGTGCATAACTATTTCACAAGTATATAAACAAGGGATGAGGAGGTACTCATCATCCTTTCATTTGCAACTATCTCTCTCTGATTGAGTTCTCTAGTGAGCAATGTCTTGAGTCTTGGAGTGTTAGCCTTGAAGGAGTATGATGGAGTTGGGGTTCCTTGCCTCCTTAGTCCATGGTGCGCTACCATAATAGCCATCAGAGGTTCATCCTAAGTGAGAGTCAGGCCAGCTCATAGATCAGAGGATGACCATTTCAGGTTCATACTGATTGGAGTATGTTGGGGCTTGGAGTGGTGCTCACCCTGCATGATGATGAGGGGAAGGAGTTTGTGGTGGCCTATGCTAGTCGCTCCAACAATTCAGTAGAGGTGAAGTATAGTTCATATGAGGGAGAGTGCTTGGCAGCATTTGGGCAGTAGCACATTTCCGATGTTACCTATTTGGTAACCCCCTCATCACTGATCATCAGCCGCTGAAGTGGTTGATGGAGTCTGACAAGCTTTCAAGGAAGCTTGCACGATAGGCTCTGATTTTACAAGAGTATGATTTCACGGTTGTTCACAGACCTGGAGTGGTGAACTATGATGCAAATGGGTTGAGTAGAAATCCATGTCCCAACCAACAGGATCAGACCGAAGCACATTGGCATGGTGAGACAGATGAGGAGATAGTGCTAGGTTGGCATGCATTTTCCTTTCTATGTATATTTGCAGAGGCTTTGGTGGTATCTCTCTCAACGCATACAGGAGGAGTTATTGAGGTCACAGATCCAAAGAGTGAAGATATTGGTATAGTTCAGCGAGACATTCATGATGATGTTTTAGTGATGTTTTAGTGACTATCTTTGCACTGGTGTTGTGGGTGGCACAATTGGGGCCAAGGAGAGAGATTGTGTCCTTCAGTGTGGTGCCCACATTTTTTTGTTTTTTTCAAAATAAAGGAGAAGAAGTGTATAGAGAAGTCGGATTGCGCCTATATGGCTGAAGAAGGCAAAGAAAATTGTCTTCGGGATGAAACCCGAAGTAAAGTGACTTCAGGTCATAAGGCGAAGTACTCGGAAATGCCGTGTCAGCATACAATACAAAGTAAATTGTCTTCAGCTCAGGGGGAGCTCAACCCGAGGCAAAGACAATCTAACAACCTTTCGTCGGGGCGAGAAATTCAAGAAGGGGCCGTTTCAAAACTGGCGGCTCATACGCGCGAAGGTTGAGTGATAGTGACAGGTGCATGTTGGAGGTGTGATTTCTCGGTAGAAACTCAAAGTGACGGAAGACAAAGAAGTGCAACTCTATAAAAATCGAAACTGCAACGACAAAATGTCGAGCAATTTTCCTTTGCCGTTGAGGAGTCGTCTTGCAGGTGATCGGGGAAAGGGAAATAGAGTTGGACTCGTGTTAGTGTGCAAGGGAGAAGTCACGAGAGAGAAATCAAGAGACAATAAGAAAGTAGAAGAGATGGGAGGAGGGAAGAAGAACTCCGAATTTGCAGTGAGAAATCATGCAATTTGGAGATTAGATATAATAGCGAGGATCGAAGTCTTGAGCCAACTTTGGATCACTTTTCTGGCATGGAACTGGAACGTAAGTTTTCCAAGATTCATGACAAAAATCATCAAGAGTAAATGTCTCGATGGTCCCGAGGAAGAAGGGAAGGGAGGAAATCCGGCTTGCTGGACAGAGTTGGATTGGAGACTCATACTCGGGAAGGAGGCAAGCTCGGGGCAAGGAGCCATGTTCTTGGGGAAAGGAGAGATAGCCCAAGAAACGCAGGAGGTGAGAGACGCCTTCTCGTCGAAGAGGACGAAGAATGGGTACAAAGTTGAGAGCTACAAAGACCCTGTGAGGAGAGGAATTGTGAGTGCACTAATGGCCATCCTGAAGCCAGAGAGAACTACCTATGTGATGAAACACCAAGCGGTGTTCTTTCACGAGTTATTTGCAGGAGAACCGATCAATTGGGCAAGGTGCTTTCACGGAAGAACGAGGCAGATGGTGTGGAATCTGCGGGATAAGTCGCCTCCACACTACATCGTACCATTTGCAGCACATTTTTACCTTGGGTTAAATTTGCTCAATTTGGCAGAGCGCAATAGAATGGTGTCTCATTTCCATCCTAATTTGAGAAGAGAAGTCAACGCGGAGGAGCAGCAATACATTCTCCAAATCCGGAGCACGGACGATTACTACGCAAAGATAGGGAAGAACGTGGAGGTCGTTGAAAGTACCCCGACGAAGAAGAGAACTCGGCAAGCCGAAGCTGAAGAAAACAAGAAACCTCGGAAGATGCAGAAAAATAACCCAAGGCGAGGAATGGTGGTGATTGAGTCGGAAGATGAAGACTCAAAAGGCAAAGCCAAGCTCAAGACGGAGGACTTGGAACATGAGGAGGAACCTGAGCTAACATTGCAGAGTGGAGATATGAGCAGTGACAGTGAGGAAGGAGGAGAGATGACATCGGTACCAGCGGCTGAAGAATACAAAGAAGAAATGCAAGCCGAAGTAGAAACCAAAGACAATTCGGCGCTGGAAGACAAAGTACCAGTGCGCAAGGAGAAGAAGATTGCAGTACAGCGAGGAATTCGCTCAAGACGTAAGGCGAAGTGTGAAGCGGGACCGAGTAGAGTGAAGGAAGAGGTAGAAGAAAGCTCGGCCAGTGAGGCATCAATCCCAATACGAAGACTCCAGAGAAGAAGGCGAGTATCGGGAGAACACGAGGAAAGAAGAGAGACCACTCTGCGGGAGGACGAAGTTGCCAATAATGGAGTAGATTACCTACAGACGGTAGTATGCCCGCTGTTGGTGAAGATGGAGAAGAAGAAGAAGGAGATGCAGTCTACTTGTCCAGAGGTAAAGACTGTGTTGCAGATCTTATCAAGATTAGAAGAAGAAAACTCGGAGTTGAAGAAGAGTATAACCCAAGGTGAGGAAGAGAGAGAAGTACTGCGAGTGGAAGCAGTCAAGAGGAGTCAGGTAATTGAAGACCTGAAGAGAGAAGTGAGTTATCGAGAAGATCCTGCAAGGAAGAGTGACATCGCAAGGGAGAGACAGGTAGCGGAGCATGAAATCTTGAAGCAATAGTTTGTTGATTCAAGAGTAGAACTTATCCATGCTATGGAGAGGGTAGCATCAAAGGATCAAGAGCTCAATCGAGTGATGGAGAGTATGGAGGAGAAGAAGCAACTCTGGCAATGAGAGTTGGCTGCGAGATATAGAGAAGAAGAGAGATTACAAGAATTAGTTCGTAATCAGGAAGAGAAGGTTGAACAGAAGGAGAAAGAGAAGGAAGCGGTGAAGGCCAAATTCAAAGAAGAATTGGCGATGTACAGAGAGGAATGGCTTGCAAATCGAGAACGAGAATGCAAGACAAGATTGGAGCCATTGAAGGAAATAGTCCTCAGAGTGAACGCGATGTTAAGTACAGAGGCCAGCGTTCGAATTGAAGAGACGAGACTGCATGAGTTGAAATTGTTGGTGCAGGAGACGAGACAAAGACAAGCGAAAGACACCGAGATGAACGCCTTGTTGATTAAATTGAGAACTTGTGTAGATAGGAAGATACTAGAGGTAGAAGACAATATTGTGATTAGATTAGACTTAGTGAGAATAGAGTTAGAAAACCTTCGGCATGATGTTAAGGCAAAACCCGAAGTAGATAACATGGGAATCCAAATGTCTTTGGAGTTGACCTCAGAGACATTAGGGAAGAGTGGGTCGAACGATGAAGAGTTAGATAAACTACCCACTAGTGCAATTTCAGATCAGGAACAAGAATTGCTGGATTTGGTAGAAGATGTAGGAGATTTGAAACCCGAGGTTAGAGTAGTAGGAAGTAAGATTACTTTGGGTTTGGGTTTGAAAGCCGAGGACGAAGTAGACATCGGATCGGATTAGTAACCAATTTGAGATTTGAAGGGGCAGATATGAAGAGGTGCATTGTCATTTTGGATCTGTAGGTTAGAACAGTTGTTGTAGAACGGTATAGTTGTTAGAACTGTCGATTGCTTCACTATTTAAGAGTGGCATTCACAGGAAATTGTTGTTCAGTGCTCATTATTTTTGAGAATAGATAAAGCGAAGTGCTGTGAAGCAGTGCTCGTCGCTTGAGCTTGATTCCAAGTATCAGCTTTGCAATTGTGTTTGTGAGTGTTTGGAGAAATTCGAAGTGCAAGTCAGAGTGTTTGTTGGATGTTGGATTCCACAGCCTTGATCTTCATTCTGTGTGTTTGATCCTGAGTGAAGTGCAATCGAAGCAATGCCTTGACAAATCTGAGAGGAATTGTAGTGTTGGTAGTATTCTGCATTCGTGAGTGCAGTGTGAAGCTGATGTGAAGCAATTTTGATCAAGGAAGTTTTGCCTTCAGTGGAGGGGTGGAACACAATTCTGAGGCAAAGTTGTTTTGCAGTGAAGTGCCGTTTCGGGAGAGCCTAAATCATCACAATCAAGATTGTTTGGAAAGAATTGAAGGATTTGTGATTAAGGAGTGTGAATTCATGACAAGACTGCGGATCAGTGCTTGTTACTCTCTTCTAGGTGTGGTTTCTACCTGAGAGACTAAAGAAGAACTCAAGAAGAACTGAAATTGTTACTTTGCTTTGTATTTGACCAATTCTGACTCATATCTCTGTGGGAACGAACTTTACTTACCCGATTATTGCAAAAGTGATATTTGCCGGGTTGTCACATGATTTTTGGCGCCGCTGCCAAGGATACAAATCTCGGAAGTGGAAGAATACGAAGCCAAATTGGAAACTGGGTATCAAGGCAATATGAATGTCTGGATTGAAAGAACAACGAGAAGAGAGAGCTCGAAGACGAGCACTTCAGCATGAAGAAGACGAACGTCTGAACGTCCCATCCATTGTTGACAAAACTGAGCAAGAGGCGTTGGAGTTTCAACTCCTTCATGAAGTGCAAGAAGCCCTGCAAGAACTTGACCACAAGAAACGCGAAGGCGGTTGGCAAGGCTACTTCGCATCTCCCTCTTCTTCCAAGAAGAAGAAAGAATCGAGTGGGCAAACATATGCATTGCGGCCCAGTACACCAACTTCCCCTAGAGCTGTAAAGGAAGTTGTTTCCTTGAAGACCTTTGTTCGAGAAAAGACAGCACGCACACTTATTGAAGATGAGTGTCAATATCTTCTACAAACGATTCCTCGGTTGTCCCAAAGGAATTTTGAAGAACCCATCGAAGGTGTTGATCCTGAATCTTCCACTCGGGTTGAAGTCGACCTCCTCAGAGTAGAAATTGTCGAAGAAGACCCTACATTGAATTTGACAAATTGGAATCCTTGGGCTGACAACACGGCGTCAATTCCAGCCAATTCTTCCGTTCCGTCAAGTTCCACATTACCTCAGCCAATCCCAGTGCATCAGACAATGACTTCACTTCCTATCACTCGACACGCCTATCAGAAGTATAAGGGGACAGAACAAGACGAAGACCCTGATGAATTCATCAAAGAATTCAAAGTCATCTCCTTTGCTAACAAGGAGCATGACTCGGCGGATCGACTAAGAATCTTTCCAAGTCTGCTTTGCAAGAAAGCTCGGAGCTGGTACACCCATGTGACTCAGAAGGGGTTTGTACCATTGGACTGGGCAGACTTGAGAAACAACTTCCTGGAACGATTCCGGGAGGTTGACTATGATACGAGTGTCTTTGCGGCACTCAACAATTTGGACCGGGGCAAGAAGGAGAAGTTGAGAGACTACTCTGAGCGGTTCATGGCATTACTGAACCGAGTTCCCAAGCAATTGGGGGTGGTGGGATACTCCGATGCCCAAGCCATTACCTGGTTCCTCGGAGGCCTTTCACCAGAGATACAAATCTTTGCCAAGGAGAGGAACGTAACTTCCCTGGACAAAGTACTCAAACATGTCGCTCGTTATGAAGCGGCCCACTCTCACTCTGCCGGTAACCGGAGAAATAGGGAGAAGAAGGGCAAGAAGCCCAGAAGGAGAGCTCGCGCAACACCTCCCCTTCTTCAAACAAATCCTCTACGTCTTCGAGCTCTTCTTTGGAATCCAAAGAAGAATCAAAGCCAAGACGAGTCAAAAGACATGGAGGCAAGAAACCAGTGACTCCTCCAGCCAAGAGTGTACATAAGGCGGATACAAAGCTGGATGCCCTCATCAAGGAGTTTTTGGATTTCAAGATCCAGATGATTGGGGCTAAGGCCCGATGAAAGGCCCCAGCATTTGGACGATCTAATGTGTGGTGCACCACATGTGGCAAATCCGGCCACGCCAACACAGATGGCAATACTCGTAATGCATTCCCGGTGCAGCAAATTGATTGGGTTTTGGGATGGAACCAAGACGAGGACAAAGAGGCGGTGTACCAAACTCAGGAGGTACAGCCTCAACCGAGCACATCGTATCAAGGTCCGAGGTTTGGACCCAGGGAGTATAACCCCAATGCTCCTTCACGAAGACCACCGATGAGCAACCAAAATCACCCTCAGAATGTTGCACCCGGAGCCTGTTATAATTGTGGCTCGATGGGACATTGGTCTCCAAATTGTCCCGAGTCAAGAAGGCAAATTGGGTTCGTTCCCCTGTGTGGAAATTGGAAAGGATCGGGGCATACGGGCAACCGATGCCCTCACCCGCCAAACCCGAAGCCTCCTGTAAAATATGTACAGACCCCTGTTGAGCATGCAGCACTTCAGCCAAAGGGGGATACAAATGTAAATTGCATTACTCTTGAGGAAGAAAGACCTCAAGAAGGGAGTCCGGCCTCAAAAGGAGAATGGCCAGACCTTGAAATTTTGAAAGTTGAGACACGCTCCACCAAGAAGAAGCATAATCCCGAAGAACTGAGTACGACCTTGTCGTCTTCCCGAAAGGCGAAGAGACAGCGCCCAAAAGCCATTCTTTCGGCCAAGGAGGAAAAGATCCTTGCAAAAGCTAAAGCTAAAGCCTTGCAGAAAGAATTAACGGAGGCATTACTCAGGACTCGAGAACTGAGCTTGGAAGAAGAGACGAAGACAAAGTCTCCAATTTTTCCGGCGGACATCTGATCCAAAGTAAAGGGTCTGATCCAAGCCGAGGTAGGCCAAACCAAGGAAGCTCAGGTTAAGGCCATCAGCAAACCCGTCACCATTTTGAAGCGTCCCGAAGTCAAGAAGGAGCATGGAGAGTCCTTGGACCCAAAGCCAAAGACGAAGACGGTCAAATTGGGAGGAGTTCCCCAATATGATATTGTAGCCGACTTGGCCACCACAAATGCCAATGTTACATTTAAGCAATTGTGGGAAGATAACAAGCTGTACAAGAGATAGCTTAATTCGGCCCTCAAGAAGGTGAGGTCGATGTCAAAGAAGGACCTGCCTGCTATCTATCGTATTGAACAAGAAGATTTGGGATCTCCCGAGGTAGACGCGGAGATTGCAGGGTGCATGATCACATTGATACCCATTGACTCTGGGTCCGGTGTGAATGTCATGACTGAAGATACTGCGAATCGACTCGGGTATCATACGTTTGAACCAACACCCCGAGTTTTGAAGTTTGCAGACCAAACCAGGAGACGGCCCTTAGGCATGCTGTCAAACATTACCACGATCATTAGAGGGGTACCCTTCAAGTTGAATTACATCGTGTTGCGGCCAGTGACAAAAACTGGTTACCCTCTGTTGATCGGCAGACCCTGGTTGTATAGTGCCCAAGTTGTAGTGGATTGGCATCAGCAGAAGTTAAGCTTCAAGGACATTTTGTCCGAAGAACAGAAGCTGGTGACTGTTAGTTGGACGAAGGTTCCCCATCTCGGGGAAACAAGTTTGTCAGAAGAGGAGGACGAGTCCGAAGACTCATCGTCTTTGTCTTCAGACGAATCCGAAGAAGAAGTCCAAGTTAATTACTTGGAATGCTACGAGGTAGAGGTTGACGATGAAGATCCATATGACCTCACCTCGGGTGAACTTGACTTGGAGGAAGGGGGTTTGATGGCCGCTTGCCTCAAGATAAGCTGAGTAAGCCACGTTGAAGGAGTCATCAACCCCGATGACTGTCAAGAGGTGTTACTCACTGAAGGAAAAATTTTAAAAATCTCGAAGATAGTTACTTTGGAGGAGTTGGCAGGATACACTGCCCTGTTTATAGAGTTCCAGGATGTATTCACCTGGTTGATTGATCAAATGCCGGGTATTCCATGAGAATTCGGAGAACACCGGATTGATTTGATTGAAGGTGCAGTTCCGGTTCGGCAGCGACAATACCGCCTGAACCCGAAGTACTCGCTTTTGGTAAAAGATGAAATTGATAAGTACTTAGGGGCCGGAATCATCTTCCCTGTCTTAAGCAGTGAATGGGTCTCCCCCATTGTCATTGTCCCAAAGAAGAAAACAGAGAAGATCCGAGTGTGCCAAGACTTCCAAAAATTGAACGCAGTCACAAGGAAAGATCATCATCCCTTGCCTTTTACCGATACAATTTTAGATCAAGTAGCTGGGCATCCTTGTTATAGTTTTCTCAATGGATTTTTAGGGTACAATCAAGTATCCATTCGAGAAGAAGACAAGGATAAAACTACATTCACGACCGATTGGGGCACTTTTGCTTACAATCAAATGCCCTTTGGGTTGTGTAATGCTCCCGCTACTTTCCAGCGGATGATGAATTCGATCTTCAAAGATTTCCTGCGCAAATTTTTTGAAGTTTTTATTGATGACTTTTGTGTGTTTGGGCGAAGGGATTTACATATAGATTACCTTTGCCAAACATTTGAAAGGTGTCGTTTTGCCGGCTTGTCTTTACACCCGGAGAAATGCTTCTTCGCAATGAAGGAGGGAATTCTTCTGGGGCATCGGGTGTCAAGCCGAGGTATTGAAGTCGATGTTGAGAAGGTTAAGATAATCACAGCTTTGGAATCCCCAAAGAACATCCGGGAGCTGAGAGCCTTCTTGGGACATGTCGGATATTATAGATGCTTCGTGTCAAACTATGCAGTGCTTGTTGCACCACTTACAAAGCTTTTGAAGAAATCCGAAGACTATTTGTGGGAAGCACATCAAGAAGAAGCTTTCCAGGTGTTGAAGAAGAAACTGGTTGAAGCACCAGTCATGAGGGCCCCGAATTGGGACGTCCCTTTTCATGTGTATGTGGACACTTTGTCCATGGCCATCGGGGTTGTCTTAAGTCAGAAGGACAAGAAGAAGAAGGACTACCCGGTGTATTATGCCAGCCGACAACTTTCAATTTCTAAAAAGAATTATTCGACGACTGAAAGAGAAGCACTCGGAATGGTGTATGCCTGCAAGAAATTTTGTCATTATTTGTTGGGGTATGAGTTTGTCTTCTATGTTGACCATTATGCATTGCAACATCTGGTCAAGAAGGCAGATTTATCGGGACGAATTGCAAGATGGATCTTGTTATTACAAGAGTTCACGTATACTGTACAAGTGAGGAAGGGAGCTTCGCATTCAAATGCGGACTTCCTGTCTAGGTTAGACACTCAAGACCAGGAGTAGGAAATTGACGATCGGTTCCCTGACAAAGAGTTGTATCACTTATCAGCAATGAGAAGTACAAGGTATGAGATGAATATAATTATCTGAATACTCTCCATTGTCCTGAGGGGATGGATCCGGAACAGCGGGCAGTCTTTCTCCGGAAAATGAGGCCGTACCAGCTTAAACACAACATTTTATTTAAGATGGGCAAAGACGAAGTACTTCGGCGATGCTTGGAGTCATACAAAGTAGGAGGAGTGATTGAATCTTTACACTACAAGGCATCGAGAGGACACTATGCTCTAAAGAATACTGTAAAGAAAATTCTTTCGGCAGGGTATTGGTAGTAGCCTACAATGTACAAAGATGTACATGCTCATATCCGAAGCTGTGATGCGTGTGAGAGAACGGGGAAGCCGACGGCTACTTCTCAATGGCCTTTGAGACCAATTTTGCCTTTGGCCCCCTTTAAGAAATGGGGGATTGATTTTGTGGGTCCCATTCAACCAGTGACCCAAGTCACAAGAAAGCACTACATTTTGGTTTGCACTGACTATGCTACCAAGATGGTTGAAGCGGAAGCAACTTGCAGAGATGATGCTGAAACTGTGGCGGAATTTTTCTTTCGAAACATCATCTCCCGATATGGGTGTCCTCTGGAATTGGTCAGTGACCGAGGAACACATTTTTTGAACTCCATAATGGAGGCGTTAACCAAGTATTTTCAGATTAAACATCAGAAGACGACTCCTTATAACCCAAAAGCAAATGGCTTAACGGAAAAAGCGAATGGGTTACTTTGTAAAATTTTGAATAAGGTGACTGTCAATTATGCTTATGACTGGGATACAAAATTACCAGCCACGTTATGGGCCTATTGGATGACAGAGAAGATTACAACCAAACAAACCCCATACTTCTTGACATATGGCTTGCATCCCATACTGCCAATTGAATTTGAAGTTCCGACTTATCGGGTTTTGTGCGCATAACGAATGTCGGAAGAGGAAAGTTAGGATCTTCGGATTCATCAATTGATGTGGTTAGAAGAGAAAAGAGATGATGAAATGCAAACCACGAAAGAAGTACAAGCACAGAGGAAAGTCAAGCACGATCAGAGAATCAAGCCTGTGACTATACGAGAAGAGGATTTGGTTTTGTTATATGACAATTGCCGAATATTTTTTCCAGGCAACTTGCATTTGAGATGGATGGGTCCCTATCAAGTTTTTCATCTTTACGAAAATGGATCCATGCAACTCGTTGATTTGGAAGGTAATCCTTTTGCCACTCGAGTAAACGAGTGGAGAGTTCAGAGATATTGGACCATAGACTTGGAAGTTTCTAAGACACCTGAGATCTATGTTTGCAAGGACGCTCACATTTGAGGGAGGGGGTATGTGGTGCACACATTTTTTGTTTTTTACAAAATAAAGGAGAAGAAGTGTATAGAGAAGTCGGATTGCGCCTGTATGGCCGAAGAAGGCGAAGAAAATTGTCTTTGGGATGAAACCCAAAGTAAAGTGACTTTGGGTCATAAGGCGAAGTACTCGGAAATGCCGTGTCAGCATACAATACAAAGTAAATTGTCTTCAGCTCGGGAGGAGCTCAACCCGAGGCAAAGACAGTCTAACAACCGTTCGTCGGGGCGAGAAATTCAAGAATGGGCCGTTTCAAAACTGGTAGCTCATACGCGCGAGGGTTGAGTGACAGTGACAGGTGCATGCCGGAGGTGTGATTTCTTGGTAGAAACTCAAAGTGACGGAAGACAAAGAAGTGCAACTCTATAAAAATCAAAACTGCAACGACGAAATGTCAAGCAATTTTCCTTCGCCGGTGAGGAGTCATCTTGCAGGTGATTGAGGAAAGGGAAATAGAGTTGGACTCGTGTTAGTGCGCAAGGGAGAAGTCGTGAGAGAGAAATCAAGAGATAGTAAGAAAGCAGAAGAGATGGGAGGAGGGAAGAAGAACTCCGAATTTGCAGTGAGAAATCATGCAATTCAGAGATTAGATATAATAGCGAGGATCGAAGTCTTGAGCCAACTTTGGATCACTTTTCTGGCATGGAACTGGAACGTAAGTTTTCCAAGATTCATGACAGAAATCATCGAGAGTAAATGTCTCGATGGTCCCGAGGAAGAAGGGAAGAGAGGAAATCCGGCTCGCTGTACAGAGTCAGATTGGAGACTTGTACTTGGGAAGGAGGCAGGCTCGGAGCAGGGAGCCACGTTCTTGGAGAAAGGAGAGATAGCCCAAGAAACGCAGGAGGTGAGAGATGCCTTCTCGTCGAAGAGGACAAAGAATGGGTACAAAGTTGAGAGCTACAAAGACTTTGTGAGGAGAGGAATTGTGAGTGCACTAATGGCCATCCTGAAGCCGGAGAGAACTACCTATGTGATGAAACACCAAGCGGTGTTCTTTCACAAGTTATTTGCAAGAGAACTGATCAATTGGGCAAGGTGCTTTCACGGAAGAACGAGGCAGATGGTGTGGAATCTGCGGGATAAGTCGCCTCCACACTACATCATACCATTTGCAGCACATTTTTACCTCAGGTTAAATTTGCTCAATTTGGCAGAGCACAATAGAATGGTGTCTCATTTCCATCCTAATTTGAGAAGAGAAGTCGACGCAGAGGAGCAGCAATACATTCTCCAAATCTAGAGCACGGACGATTACTACGCAAAGACATGGAAGAACGTGGAGGTCGTTGAAAGTACCCCAACGAAGAAGAGAACTCGGCAAGCAGAAGCCGAAGAAAACAAGAAACCTCGGAAGATGCAAAAAAATAACCCGAGGCAAGGAATGGTGGTGATTGAGTCGGAAGATGAAGACTCAGAAGGCGAAGCTGAGCTCAAGACGGAGGACTCGGAATGTGAGGAGGAACCTGAGCTAACATTGCAGAGTGGAGATACGAGCAGTGACAGTGAGGAAGGAGGAGAGATGACATCGGTACCAGTGGCTGAAGAATACAAAGAAGAAATGCAAGCCAAAGTAGAAACCAAAGACAATGTGGCGCTGGAAGACGAATTACCAGTGTGCGAGGACAAGAAGATTGTAGTACAGCAAGGAATTTGCTCGAGACATAAGGCAAAGTGTGAAGCGGGACCGAGTAGAGTGAAGGAAGAGGTAGAAGAAAGCTTGGGCAGTGAGGCATCAATCCCAATACGAAGACTCTAGAGAAGAAGGCGAGTATCGGGAGAACATGAGGAAAGAAGAGAGACCACTCCGCAGGAGGACGAAGTTGCCAGTAATGGAGTAGATTACCTACAGACGGTAGTATGCCCGCTGTTGGTGAAGATGGAGAAGAAGAAGAAGGAGATGCAGTCTACTTGTCTAGAGGTAAAGACTGTGTTGCAGGTCTTATCAAGATTAGAAGAAGAAAACTCGGAGTTGAAGAAGAGTATAACCCAAGGTGAGGAAGAGAGAGAAGTACTGCGAGTGGAAGCAGTCAAGAGGAGTCTAGTAATCGAAGACCTGAAGAGAGAAGTGAGTTATTGAGAAGATCTTGCGAGGAAGAATGACATCGCAAGGGAGAGACAAGTAGCGGAGCATGAAATCTTGAAGTAGCAGTTTGCTGATTCAAGAGTAGAACTTATCCATGCTATGGCAAGGGTAGCATCAAAGGATCAAGAGCTCAATCGAGTGATGGAGAGTATGGAGGAGAAGAAGCAACTTTGGCAACGAGAGTTGGCTGCAAGATATAGAGAAGAAGAGAGATTACAAGAATTAGTTCTTAATCAGGAAGAGAAGGTTGAACAGAAGGAGAAAGAGAAGGAAGCGGTGAAGGCCAAATTCGAAGAAGAATTGGCGATGTACAAAGAGGAATGGCTTGCAGATCGGGAACAAGAACGCAAGACAAGATTGGAGCCATTGAAGGAAATAGTCCTCAGAGTGAACACGATGTTAAGTACAGAGGCCAGCGTTCAAATTGAAGAGACAAGACTGCATGAGTTGAAATTGTTGGTGCAGGAGACGAGGCGAAGACAAGCGAAAGACACCGAGATGAACGCCTTGTTGATTAAATTGAGAACTCGTGTAGATAGGAAGATACTAGAGGTAGAAGACAATATTGTGATTAGATTAGACTTAGTGAGAATAGAGTTAGAAAAGCTTCGGCATGATGTTAAGGCAAAACCCGAAGTAGATAACATGGGAATCCAAATGTCTTTGGAGTTGCCCTCAGAGACATTAAGGAAGAGTGGGTCAAACGATGAAGAGTTAGATAAACTACCCACTAGTGCAATTTCAAATCAGGAACGAGAATTGCTGGATTTGGTAGAAGATGTAGGAGATTTGAAACCCGAGGTTAGAGTAGTAGGAAGTAAGATTACTTTGGGTTTGGGTTTGAAAGCCGAGGACGAAGTAGACATCGGATCGGATTAGTAACCAATTTGAGATTTGAAGGGGCAGATATGAAGAGGTGCATTGTCATTTCGGATCTGCAGGTTAGAACAATTGTTGTAGAATGGTATAGATGTTAGAATTGTCAATTGATTCACTATTTAAGAGTGGCATTTGCAGGAAATTGTTGTTCAGTGCTCATTATTTTTGAGAATAGATACAGCAAAGTGTTGTGAAGCAGTGCTCGTCGCTTGAGCTTGATTCCGAGTATCAGCTTTGCAATTGTGTTTGTGAG
Organism: Lunularia cruciata; assembly: GCA_948567375.1. Taxonomy (NCBI): domain Eukaryota; kingdom Viridiplantae; phylum Streptophyta; class Marchantiopsida; order Lunulariales; family Lunulariaceae; genus Lunularia; species Lunularia cruciata. The sequence goes on from OX419756.1 coordinate 21,085,306, forward strand.
TGTTTGGAGAAATTTGAAGTGCAAGTCAGAGTGCTTGTTGGATGTTGGATTCCACAGCCTTGATCTTCATTCTGTGTGTTTGATCCTGAGTGAAGTGCAATCGAAGCAATGCCTTGACAGATCTGAGAAAAATTGTAGTGTTGGTAGTATTCTGCATTTGTGAGTGCAGTGTGAAGTTGATATGAAGCAATTTTGATCGAGGAAGTTGTGCCTTCAGTGGAGGGGTGGAACACAATTCTGAGGCGAAGTTGTTTTGCAGTGAAGTGCTGTTTTCGGGAGGGCCTGAATCATCACAATCAAGATTGTTTGGAAAGAATTGAAGGATTTGTGATTAAGGAGTGTGAATTCATGACAAGACTGCGGATCAGTGCTTGTTACTCTCTTCTAGGTGTGGTTTCTACCTGAGAGACTAAAGAAGAACTCAAGAAGAACTGAAATTGTTACTTTGCTTCGTATTTGACCAATTCTGACTCGTATCTCTATGGGAACAAACTTTACTTACCCGATTACCGCAAAAGTGATATTTGCCGGGTTGTCACATTCAGCAAGCCAGACGGTTCAGATTGGAGGGTAGATACCTTTTGCATGTATGGGAGGATGGTAGAGTATGAGTAGTACCATTTCCATCTTAGAGACATGTAACACCTATTTGTGCATGTGTGTAGTATTGTGATATTTAGCTTGGTATTACAAGTACTTAAGAGATATTATTTATATAGAGATAAAGGATGGTTCTATATTAGTGATGGTTAGCTAAAGTTAGTCATAACTAAGATAGAGAGGACCTTACTTTAGAGGAAGTAGAAAAGATGAGCACCACTATTTTGGACTTTAGTGTTGACTTGGTATTATTCCTAGGTGTTTGGCTTTGAGGAAAGAGTTGAGAACTCTTGGGCCCGCAAGCCTTTTTGTTTTGGATTCTTCTTTAGTCCAAGGATAGCCCATGTGAAGGAATCCTTGACTTAGTGGTTGGGTCAAGATAAGACCACATGCTTAGGGCAATATGCCCATGTGAATGGATATTTGTTTCTACTTTTTGACTTGACTTGACTTGACTTGACTTTTAGTCTAGTAACTTGAGTTACTCCGGTAATTAGTAACTTTGGTACGTAACTATTTCACAAGTATATAAACAAGGGGTGAGGAGGTACTCATCATCCTTTCATTTGCAACTATCTCTCTCTCATTGAGTTCTCTAGTGAGCAATGTCTTGAGTCTTGGAGTGTTAGCCTTGGAGGAGTATGATGGAGTTGGGGTTCCTTGCCTTCTTAGTCCATGGTGCGCTACCATAATAGCCATCAGAGGTTCATCTTGAGTGAGAGACAAGCCGGCTCACAGACTACAATTGGTTTGTCATGCTCATGAGGAGCTAGGACATTTTGGAGTCAAGCGTACATATAGCTTACTCTAGAGTCATTATTGGTGGTGCGGTATGCAAACCGACGTACAACAATTTGTTGCCAGATGTGTGGTTTGTGACCAAGTTAGAGCATCATTCAATGCTCCTACACCACAGTAACACCCATTACCTATCATGGGATTGGGTTATTGTTGGAGTTTGGACTTTGTTGGACCTTTATCGCTGACTGTGAGACATCATTGGTATGTTTTGATGATGGTGGAGCACTTCTCCAAGTGGATTGAGTTGGTGGCACTTCTTGACAAGTCTAGTGAAGGGACAACTAACTCATTCCTAGATCGAGTTCTTAGTCATTTTGGTGCACCAGCTGAGGTTTTGACTGATCAGGGTATAGAGTTCTTGGGGGAGTTTTAGGTCTTGTGTGACAAGGCTTTGATTGATCATCGTATTACATCCCGAGATCACCCTAAGGCAGATGGCTTAGCAGAGAGAGTGGTTCAGATGGTGAAGAGAGGATTGCAAAAGTATGGTTTGTAGAGAGGCCACTTGGGAGATTGGGATCTCTAGTTACCTTGGTTGGCCATGGGCTATCGGTTCAGCCGGCAAGCCTCCTTAGCATCCTTCTCTCCATACTTTCTACTCTATGGACGAGATCCAGATTTACCTACAGCCATTTGTCGAGATGCTACTATAGTTTTGGACTTGGATAACCCCAATGTATGGATGAGCGCATGTTCTCAGTGGGCAAAGATCTTTCGAAGAGTGATGCCAATGGCCTTTGAGAACTTGGCAATTACTCAACATAGAGATACTTTATGTTATGCTACCATTCAAGGAGGAGGTTATAGACCCTTGATCCGTCCATTCATCCAGGCGATTATGTATATCTATAGCAGACAGCACTAACAACACTTGATGTTTTGATAGGCCACACTATATTGAGAGTGCGTGAGGTTTGCCATCTGGAGTCCTTGTGTTGGAAGGACGTGATGGTGTTGTTTGGAAGGACCATGTGCGCAATTGTGCGCCATGCTACCTCCCAAACATTGATGGTACTATGGACCCAAGCTTGGCACTTGTCCGTGCAGGCTTGAGGTGTATGTTATGTGGCTCTTCTGGTAGAGTTGCTACTATGTGAGTGTGTGATAGTTGTTTGAGAGGATGGCATATGGCATGTATGACTCTTCCCCTGACGGTGGTTCCTCAGGGATAGTGGTTATGTCCTAGATGTAATTGACCTATAACTAGTTCATTCTTTATATGGTATAGATTGTAGATAGGCTACTAACGATGGGGCTCCATAGCACCCGGCCTCTTGATCTTTGCCCATCATAAGGTATACCATATACTTAGAGTAGATGGCTATATGGTGTTAGAGGGACCTAACCATCAGCTAGGGAGGCAATTGTGGCACATTAGAGTCTATGTATGACTCATGTATGAATTATGCTTCTATTGTGTATGATGTTGACAACAATGTATGTTGTGCAGCAATGTATATACGCATGACAACTGTCACGCCATTTGTAGTGTTGCATCTAGATGCTCGGACACTAGAGTTGTGGTACCCACATTTTTTATTTTGGATGAGTTTTGAAGAAGAAGTGCCTTGTTGAAACCAAATTGAAACCAAATGGAGAAGAAATGAGTGGAAACATGTGTTTTGATCAGATCTGAGGAAGTCAATTTTGTGTAAGAGGAAGAAGGACTCAGATTGGATCAAACCTGAAGAAGTTTATTTTGTGTCAGAGGAGGAAAAAACTCGGATCAGACGCTAAAGGAGGGCAGACCCAAAGGAGGAAGGAAAGTTGCATGTCAAGATTCTTGTGTGGACCATATCTCAGTGACCACAAGTCCAAATCAAGTGTGCTATATCTCGTTGGAAGCGTCTTGTTCAAGGCTTTTCATTGCCACCAAAATCACAAACTTTGGAGGTTTGCAGAAGAAGTTACAAGCATTTGAAGTTTCAAGAGTAGATGTACAAAGTAGTTTGGTGTTTTCGGGTCAATGTGACTTCGGACTTTGTACTTCGGACTTCGGATTTTACATGACTTTGACTTCACCTCAAGACTAAGATAACCGACTAAATCCGAGGTAGCCGGACCTTGGAGTGCAGTGAAGGTCGCTTCGGGAATCTTACGGGAAGCATTTGAGGAAGTTAGAGTAAGGAAAGAAGATAGTTAGGATACCCATGACTTCAATTTTTGTTTTGATTGAAGATAAGATAGGATTAGAGGAGAAATAACAAAAGTGAATAAACTTGAAGTGCAATATCAAACAGTAAGTGTCTTTGGGTCAGTTACATGAGTGTGTGACAACCCGATAAATATCACTTTTGCGGTAATCAGGTAAGTAAAGTTTGTTCCCGTAGAGATACGAGTCAGAATTGGTCAAATACGAAGTCAAATAGTAACATGTAGTTCTTCTTGGTTGCGTCTTTAATCTCTCAGGTAGAAACCACACCAAGAAGAGAGTAACAAGCACTGACTTGCAATCTTGTCACAAATTAACACTCCATAATCACAACTCCATCAAATCTTTCCAAACAATCTTGATTTGTGATGATTCAGGCTCTCCCGAAAACGGCACTTCACTGCAAAACGACTTCACCTCAAAATTGTGTTCCACCCCTCCACTGAAGGCAAAACTTCCTCGATCGAAATTGCTTCACATCAACTTTGCATTGCACTCACAAATGCAGAATACTACCAACACTACAATTCCTCTTAGATCTGTCAAGGCATTGCTTTGATTGCACTTCACTCAGGATCAAACACACAGAATGAAGATCAAGGCTGTGGAATCCAACATCCAACAAGCACTCTGACTTGCACTTCAAATTTCTCCAAACACTCATAAACACAATTGCAAAATTGATACTCAGAATCAAGCTCAAGCGACAAGCACTGCTTCACAGCACTTTGCTTTATCTATTCTCAGAAATAATGAGCACTGAACAACATTTCTCTGCAAATGCCACTCTGAAATAGTGAAGCAATCAACAATTCTAACAACTATACCGTTTCTACAACAACTGTTCTAACCTGCAGATCCAAAATAACAATGCACCTCTTCATATCTACCCCTTCAAATCTCAAATCGGTTACTAATCCGATCCAATGTCTACTTCTTCCTCGGCTTTCAAACCCAAACCCGAAGTAATCTTACTTCCTACTACATTTTCCTTGGGTTTCACATCTCCTACATCTTCTACCAGATCCAGCAATTCTCTTTCATGATCTGAAATTGCACTAGTGGGTAATCTATCTAGCTCTTCATCCTTTGACCCACTCTTCTCTAATGTCTTTGAGGGCAACTCCAAAGACATTTGGATTCCTATGTTATCTACTTCGGGTTTTGCCTTAACATCCTGCCGAAGCTTTTCTAACTCTATTCTCACTAAGTCTAATCTAATCGCAATATTGTCTTCTACTTCTAAGATCTTCCTGTCTGCACGAGTTCTGAGACTAATCAACAAGGCATTCAAATCTGTATCTTTCGCTTGTCTTTGCCTCGTCTCCTGCACCAACAACTTCAACTCGTGCAACCTTGTTTCTTCAATCTGAACGCTAGCTTCTGTACTTAACATTGCGTTCACTCTGAGGACTATCTCCTTCAATGGCTCCAATCTTGTCTTTTGCTCTCGTTCCCAATCTGCAAGCCATTCCTCTCTGTACATTGCCAACTCTTCTTCAAACTCGGCCTTCACCGCCTCCTTCTCTTTCTCTTCTGTACAATTTTCTCTTCCTGATTACGAAGTAACTCTTGTAATCTCTCTTCTTCTCTATACCGCATAGACAACTCTCTTTGCCAGAGCTGCTTCTTCTCCTCCATACTCTCCATCACTTGATTGAGCTCTTGGTCCTTTGATGCTACCCTCGCCATAGCATGGATAAGCTCTAATCTTGAATCAGCAAACTGCTGCTTCAAGATTTCGAATTCAGCTACTTGTCTCTCCCTTGCAATGTCACTCTTCCTCGCAAGATTCTCTCGATAGCTCACTTCTCTCTTCAGGTCTTCAATTACCTGACTTCTCTCTACTGCTTCCGCTTGCAGTACTTCTCTCTCCTTCTCACCTCGGGTTATACTCTTTTTCAACTCCGAGTTTTCTTCTTCTAATCTCGCTACCACTTGCAATACAGTCTTTACCTCTGGACAAGTCGATTGCATCTCCTTGTTCTTCTTCTCCAACTTCACCAACAGCGTACCTTCTGCAGGTACTCTACTCCCTCACTGGCAACTTCCTCCTCCCATGGAGTAATTTCATGTTTCTCCTCATGTTCTTCTGATACGCGCCTTTGTCGTTGAAGTCTTCGTATTGGAATCTTGTGCTATCTTCTGCATCTACTTTCACTTTACTCGGTCCCGCCTCACACTTCACCTTACGTCTCGAGCGAACTCCTCATTGTACTACGATCTTCTTCTCCTCGAGCACCGGTACTTCGTCTTCCAGCGCCGCATTGTCTTCGGCTTCTACTTTGGCTTGCACTTCTTCTTCGTATTCTTCAGCCGCTGGTGCCGAGGTAATTTCTCCACCGTCTTCACTGTCACTGCTAGTATCTCCACTTTGCAGTGTCAGCTCAGGTTCCTCCTCACGTTCCGAGTCCTCCGTCTTGAGCTCGGCTTCGCCTTCTGAGTCTTCATCTTCCGACTCAATCACCACCATCCCTCGCCTTGGGTTATGTTTCTGCATCTTCCGAGGTTTCTTGTTTTCTTTGGCTTCTTCGTGCCAAGTTCTCTTCTTTGTCAGGGTACTTACCACGACCTCCACATTTTTCCATGTCTTCGCATAGTAGTCATCCGTGCTTCAGATTTGGAGAATGTATTGCTGCTCCTCCGCGTTGACTTCTCTTCTTAAGTCAGGATGGAAATGAGACACCATTCTATTGCGCTCCGCCAAATTGAGCAAATTCAACCCGAGGTAGAAATGTGCTACAAATGGTACGATGTAGTGTGGAGGCGACTTATCTCACAGATTCCACACCATCTGCCTTGTTCTCCCGTGAAAGCACCTTGCCCAATTGATCAGTTCTCCTGCAAATAACTTGTGAAAGAACACCGCTTGGTGTTTCATCACATAAGTGGTTCTCTCCGGCTTCAAGATGGCCATTAGTGCACTCACAATTCCTCTCCTCATAGGGTCTTTGTAGCTCTCAACTTTGTACCCATTCTTCGTTCTCTTCGATGAGAAGGCATCTCTCACCTCCTGCGTTTCTTGGGCTATCTCTCCTTTCTTCAAGAACGTGGCTCCTTGCTCCGAACCCGCCTCCTTCCTGAGTACAAGTCTCCAATCCGACTCTGTCCAGCAAGCCGGATTTCCTCTCTTCCCTTCTTCCTCAGGCCCATTGAGACACTTACTCTCAATGATTTCTATCATGAATCCTGGAAAACTTACATTCCAGTTCCATGCCAGAAAGGTGATCCGAAGTTGGCTCAAGACTTTGATCCTTGCTACTACATCTAATCTCCGAATTGCATGATTTCTCACTGCAAATTCAGAGTTTTTCTTCCCTCCTCCCATCTTTTCTGCTTTCTTACTGTCTCTCAATTTCTCTCTCGCAACTTCTCCCTTGCGCACTAACCCGAGTACAACTTTATTTCCCTTTCCCCAATCACCTGCAAGACGACTTCTCAACGGCAAAGGAAAATTGCTCAACATTTTGTCGTTGCAGTTTTGATTTTTATAGAGTTGCACTTCTTCGTCTTTCGTCGCTTTGAGTTTCTGCTGAGAAATCACACCTCCTGCATGCACCTGTCATTGTCAATCAACCTTTGCATGTATGAGCCGCCAGTTTTGAAACGGCTCCTTCTTGAATTTCTCGCCCCGATGAAAGGTTGTTAGACTGTCTTTGCCTCGGGTTGAGCTCCCCCCGATCCGAAGACAATTTACTTTGTATGGTATGCTGACAAGGCATTTCCAAGGACTTTGCCTTATGACCCAAAGTCACTTTACTTTTAGTTTCATCCCAAAGACACTTTTCTTTGCCTTCTTTGGCCATACAGGCGCAATCCGACCTCTCTATACACTTCTTCTCCTTTATTTTGAAAAAAACAAAAAATATGGGCACCACAGAGTGATTGGAGGAAAGTGGGGTACAAATTGAAGGTGTAGATAATGTATTCATGCTTTCAATTACAATTCTTGATGATGACACATTAGAATTAGCAAAAGAATTGATAGTAGTTAAACCTGAAGTAAGAGAGATAGGAGTGTAGGTGTCTTCTGATTTGACATTTGACACTTTAGAGAACAGTGAGTCGAGAGATAGAGATTTAGAAGGATTACTTGTGATAGGAATTGTAGATCAGAGTGGAGAATTAGTAGAATTGGTGGAAGATGTAGGAGTTATGAAACCCGAGGACAGAGAAGTAGGAAGTAAAGTTACTTTGGGTTCAGGTTTGAAAGCCGATGATGAAGTAGACATTGGATCGGATTAGTAACCAATTTGAGATTTCAATAGGCAGATATGAAGAGATGCATTATCATTTTGGATCTGCAGGTTTGTAGAGTTATTAGGAAGAGGTACTTTAGGAAGATGACTATTGATTGCTTCACTATTTAAGAGTAGCATTTGCAGTCTTATGTTGTTTAGTGCTCATAATTCTGAGAATAGATAAAGAGAAGTGTTGTGAAGTAGTGCTCGTCGCTTAAGCTTGATTCCGAGTATCAACTTTGTGTTTGTGTTTGTGAGTGTTTGGAGAAATTCAAAGTGCAAGTGAGTGTGCTTGTTGGATGTTGGATTCCACAGCCTTGATCTTCATTCTGTGTGTTTGATCTTGAGTGAAGTACAAATCAAAGCAATGCCTTGACAGATCTGAGAGGAATTGTAGTGTTTGTAGTATTTTGCATTTGTGAGTGCAGTGTAGTGTTGATGTGAAGCAATTTTGATTGAGGAAGTTGTGCCTTCAGTAGAGGGGTGGAACACAATTTTGAGGTGAAGTCATTTTGCAGTGAAGTGCCATTTTTAGGAGAGCCTGAATCATCACAATCAATATTGTTTGGAAAGAATTGATGGAGTTGTGATTAAGGAGTGTGAATTCGTGACAAGACTACGAGTCAGTGCTTGTTACTCTCTTCTGGGTATGGTTTCTACCTGAGAGATTAAAGACGCAACCAAGAAGAACTACATTGTTACTGTTTGACTTTGTATTTGACCAATTCTGACTCGTATCTCTGCGGGAGCAAACTTTACTTACCCGATTACCGCAAAAGTGATATTTGATGGGTTGTCACAGGAGTTCCAATGATAGTAGTTAGAGGCATTTTTGCAGTTACTCATAGACTACTTTCTGACAGTCAGATTTTAGGTTTAGGGTACTGACTTCATGGCGGGGCCCACCATCACTTGCACCGTCTGCACCGTTGGGTGTGCCGTTAGTGGAATCATTGGGAGGTCAAAATCAGGGGTATACCCTGGGAGTGCAGCTCGAGAGAGCTCACTTCTCTGATGTTGAGCCTTCGAGTTCCTAGCTAGAGTGGACAAAAACCCGGCGAGCATCACCCAAAGTCTCTTAGCTAGAGTGGGTGTGGCTTGACTATAATCAGTGCCTTGTTGTTGGCAAGTTGTTGAGGATCAGATCAAGTACTGATCTGAGTTTGATTGATTGGAGAGGTAAATGATCTGATTATTGTGGCACTTTAGAGTCTATGTATGACTTATGTATGAGTTGTGCTTCTATTGTGTATGATGTTGACAACAATGTATGTTGTGTAGCAATGTATATATGCACGACACTTGCTCCACTAGAACCATAGCAATTGCTCTTGCCTCTTCCAACTCCATGAGTTGATCCTTCCTTGACTTCTTTGCATCACCTCCTTGTGAGTTCTTCAATCTCCTATGAATGCTTTGGAAGGTAAGAAGATCAAAGTGAATAGGTAAGGTAGACTCAATACCATATACCAATTGAAATGGAGAATATCCAATGGAATTCTTCATGGTTGTCTTATACTTCCACAAAACTGCATAAATCCTCTTGTCCTAATGATGTTTAGCCCCCTCCATTTATGTATCTTTGGCAAACATCATGCACAAGGTCTGATTGGTTCTCTCTGCCAAGCCATTGGAATTTGGCTTATAGGATGTAATTACTCTATGGTGTGATAAAGAAATGTTGTAGCATAACTATAGTGATGCTTCTTGTAAACTCTCCTCCTCTATTGGAAACCAACTCTAAAGGGCATCCAAACCTAATGATAATGGGTTCATAAAGAAATCTACCCACTTCATCTTCATTCTTGTCCCTCAATGGCCTAGCCTCAACCCACTTGGTAAGGTAATTAGTAACTACCACAATGTACCAATTGTTCCTTGGGGTTCTATTGAGAGGAGCTACAAAATCAATTCCCCACTTCTCAAAAGGTCTTAGCAATGGAATTGATCTAAGTGGTGGAGTGGACATAGACTTTCTAGCAAAAGCTTGACAAGTTTTGCAATAATCAACACAATCCTTGAAAATCCCTCTCCAATGGTAACTTGCATCTAGAAATTTGAAAGAAGTCACATTTCCTACAAACTTCCTCCACATGGTAAACATGAGTAGGATAGGGTCTTCTTTTCCCATTGCTCCTCAAAGTAGACCATCTACTCCTTGGTGAAAAATAATATCTTCCACCATTATGTAAGGTCTTGATCTTGTTGCAAGGGCCTTCCTTTCCCTAACATGCATCCCTTTTGGATAGTTACCACTTGTCACAAAATCCACAATCTCATTGTACTCCATTGGAACCATTGAGTGACTCAGATTGTCATGAGCTCCTCATCTAGGAAGGAATCATCCATTGGCTCATCTCCATCATGATCATAGGCCCAAATAACAAATATGCATTTGCATGTTTCTTCCTTGGCTTATCCTCAATGGTGTAGTCATACCAAACAAGAGTATCATCCATCTTGCTAGTCTTCCTTCCACATTAGGCTTGTTGAAGATGTACTTCAAAGCCTTGTGATTTTTGACAATGGTTGCTTTCTCTCCAATCAAGTTGTGTCTAAACTTCTTGAGACCAAAGATCATTGCCAACCCTTCTCTCTGTGACAGAGTAGATCTACTAAAACCATCTATCTACTAGCATGAGCTATTAGATGATCATGCCCATCTTGGTCTAATTGACTAAGAGTGCATCTTATAGCTGCATTAAAAGCATTAGTGTAGAGGATGAAAGTCTTACTCCAATCAGGTTTAGCAATAATTAGAGCTACAACAAGGGATTGCTTGAGCTCCTCAAAAGCTTTGAGAGCTTCCTTGTCCTCCAAAATCACCATGTATTCTACACCCTTCTTCATGTAGATGGTTAATGCATAAGCCTTGTTAGAAAATGAGAAGATGAACCTCCTATAATACCCAACCATCCCCAAGAATTGGCATAACTTTGTCAAGCTTGAAGGGAATATAAGGTCTGATATTTTCCTCACCTTCTCAAGATCAACTACTATTCCATCCTTGGAGATGATGTGCCCTAAAAGTAGACCTTCTTCACATCTAAAAATGCACTTCTCTGGGTTGAGTGATGCATTTGCCTCATCTAAGCATTGCAAGACCTTGATTAGATGCTCAAAGTGCTCCTCCTTGCTCCCATAGACAAAAAAGTCATCAATGAAGTCTCTCACAAATTTCCCAATGAGAGGTTCAAGTACCTTGTTCATGAATCCTTGGAATGTGGCTGGAGCATTGCAAAGCCCAAAAGGCATGACCTTGAAAGTGTAAGTCCCCAAGGTGTGGTGAATATAGTGAGTTGTTGATGCTTTGGTGCAATCTTGATTTGGTTATACTCATTATAACCATCTCCAAAACTGTACCTCTCATGACCTGTAACCTCCTCCAAGATCTCATTAATGAATGGAAAATGGTAATAGTACTTCTTAGTAACAACATTAAGTTTCTTGTAATCCACACATACCTGAAGCTTGCCATTCTTTTTCTTCACAATCACAATGGGAGACCATTGTCCACCTCAAAGATAAATCTGGCCTCCTTGAGCTTATCAATCTCCTCCTTCACAACCAAAGATATTGGTGGGCTAATGCAATGTTGCTTTTGGCGGACTGGTCTTGCATGTAACTCCACCTCAATCTTGTGCTCCTCCAAGGTGATTTCCTTTAGATCCTTGTATCTGAAAGCAAACATATGGATGAACTTGCGGAAAATCTCCTCAAATCTCACCTTCTCATCCTTGCTAACATTTGGACCATACTTGAGAGTAGATAACCTCCTTTCTATCTCCTCAAGTGTCAATGGTGATTTATCTGGGTCCTTCAAAACCTCTGGCTAAGGTGAAAAATCCATAGCACACAAGGGATACACATTTAAATCAGATTCAGATTCATCCTCCTCTGTGACAACCCGGCAAATATCACTTTTGCGGTAATCGGGTAAGTAAAGTTTGTTCCCGCAGAGATACAAGTCAGAATTGGTCAAATACGAAGCAAAGTAACAATTTCAGGTCTTCTTGGTTGCGTCTATAATCTCTCAGGTAGAAACCACACCCAAAAGAGAGTAACAAGCACAAACTCACAGTCTTGTCACGAATTCACACTCCTTAATCACAAATCCTTCAATTCTTTCCAAACAATCTTGATTGTGATGATTCAGGCTCTCCCAAAAACGGCACTTCACTGCAAAACGACTTTGCCTCAGAATTTTGTTCCACCTCTCCACTGAAGGCACAACTTCCTTGATCAAAATTGCTTCACATCAACTTCGCACTACACTCACAAATGTAGAATACTACCAACACTACAATTCCTCTCAGATCTGTCAAGGCATTGCTTCGATTGCACTTCACTTAGGATCAAACACACAAAATGAAGCTCAAGGCTGTGGAATCCAACATCCAACATACACATTGACTTGCACTTCAAATTTCTTCACACACTCATAAACACAATTGCAAAGTTGATACTTGGAATCAAGCTCAAGCAACGAGCACTGCTTCACAGCACTTTGCTTTATCTATTCTCAGAAATTATGAGCAATGAACAACATTTTCCTGCAAATGCCACTCTTAAATAGTGAAGCAATCGATGGTTCTAACAACTATACCGTTCTACAAAAACTGTTCTAACCTGCAGATCCGAAATGACAATGCACCTCTTCATATCTACCCCTTCAAATCTCAAATTGGTTACTACTCCGATCCGATGTCTACTTCTTCCTCAGCTTTCACACCCGAACCTGAAGTAATCTTACTTCCTATCATTTTTTCCTCAGGTTTCAGATCTCCTACTTCCTCTACCAGATCCAGCAATTCTCTTTCCTGATCTGAAATTTCACTAGTGGGTAATCTATTTATCTCCTTATCTCCCGACCCACTCTTCTCTAATGTCTCTAATGGTAACTCCAAAGACATTTGGACTCCTACGTTATCTACTTCGGGTTTTGCTTTAACATCTTTCCGAAGTTTTTCTAGCTCTACTTTCACTAAGTCTAATCTAATTGAAATGTTATCATCTACCTCCAAAACCTTTCTATCTACACGAGTTCTTAATTTTATTAACAAGGCATTCATCTCTGTGTCCTTCGCTTGTCTTTGCCTTGTCTCCTACACCAACAACTTCAACTCGTGCAGACACGCTTCTTCAATTCGAACGCTGGCCTCTATACTTAACATTGCGTTTACCCTGAGGACTATCTCCTGCAATAGCTCCAATCTTGTCTTCCTTTCTCATTCCCGATCTGCAAGCCATTCCTCTCTGTACATTGCCAGTTCTTCCTCGAATTCGGCTTTCACCGACTCCTTCTCCTTCTCTTTCTGGACAACCTTCTCCTCCTGATTACGAAGTAACTCTTGTAATCTCTCTTCTTCTCTATACCGCGCAGCCAACTCTCGTTGCCAGAGTTCTTCTCCTCCATACTCTCCATCACTCTATCGAGCTCTTGATCCTTTGCTGCTACCCTCGCCATAGCATGAATAAGCTCTACTCTTGAATCAGCAAACTGCTGCTTCAAGATTTCGTATTCAGCTACCTATCTCTCTTGTGCAATGTCACTCTTCCTCACAAGATCCTCTTGATAGATCACTTCTCTCTTCAGGTCTTCAATTACCTGACTTCTCTCTATTGCCTCCGCTTGCAGTACTTCTTTCTCCTCCTCACCTCGGGTTACACTCCTCTTCAACTCTGAGTTCTCTTCTTCTAATCTTGCTACCACCTGCAATACAGTCTTTACCTCGGGACAAGTCGACTGCATCTCCTTCTTCTTCTGCTCCAACTTTACCAACAACGGGCACACTACCTCTTGCAGGTACTCCACTCCATCACTGGCAACTTCTTCCTCCCGCGGAGTGGTCTCTCTTTTCTCCTCATGTTCTCCTGATACTTGCCTTCTTCTCTAGAGTCTTCGTATCGGGATTGATGCCTCACTGCCTGAGCTTTCTTCTACCTCTGCCTTCACTCGACTCGGCCCCGCCTCACACTTCGCCTTTCGTCCCAAGCAAACTCCTTGCTGCACTACGATCTTCTTGTCCTCTGGCACCGGTACTTTGTCTTCCAGCGTTGTATTGTCTTTGGCTTCTACCTCGGCTTGCACTTCTTCTTCGTATTCTTCAGCCGCTGGCGCCAAGGTCATCTCTCCACCGTCCTCACTATCACTACTTGTATCTCCGCTCTGCAGTGTCAGCTCAGGTTCCTCCTCATGCTCCGAGTCCTCCGTTTTGAGCTCGGCCTCGCCTTCTAAGTCTTCATCTTCTGACTCAATTACCACCATTCCTCGCCTCGGGTTACTTCTTTGCATCTTCCGAGGTTTCTTGTTTTCTTCAGCTTTTGCTTGCCGAGTCCTCTTCTTCGTAGGAGTACTTACTATGACCTCCACATTTTCCCCTGTCTTCACGTAGTAGTCGTTCGTGCTCCAGATTTGGAAAATATATTGCTGCTCCTTGACATTGACCTCCTTCCGCACATCAGGATGGAAGTGCGACACCATCCGATTCCGCTCCGCCAAGTTCAGCAAATTGAGCCCGAGGTAGAAGTGTGCTGCAAACGGCACAATGTAATGTGGAGGCAACTTATCTTGCAGATTCCACACCATCTGCCTCGTTCTCCCATGAAAACACCTTGCCCAATTTATAGGCTCTCCTGCAAACAACATATGGAAGAACACTGCTTGGTGTTTCATCACATAAGTCGTTCTCTTCGGCTTCAAAATTGCCATGAGAGCACTCGCGATCCCTCTCTTCACTGGATCCTTGTAACTCTCAACCTTGTACCCATTCTTTGTTCTCTTCGACGAGAAGGCATCTCTCACCTCCTAAGTTTCTTGGGCTATCTCTCCTTTCCCCAAGAACGTGGTTCCTTGCTCCGAGCCCGCCTCCTTCCCGGGTACGAGTCTCCAGTCCGACTCTGTCCAGCGAGCCAGATTTCCTCTCTTCTCTCCTTCCTCAGGTCCATCAAGACACTTACTCTCGATGATTTTTGTCATGAATCCTGGAAAACTTACGTTCCAATTCCATGCCAGAAAGGTGATCCGAAGTTGGCTCAAGACTTTGATCCTTGCTATCACATCTAATCTTCAAATCACATGATTTCTCATTGCGAATATGGAGTTCTTCTTCCCTCCTCCCATCTCTTTTGCTTTCTCACTTTCTCTTGATTTCACTCTCGTGACTTCTTCCTTACGCACTACCACGAGTCCAACCCTATTTCCCTTTCCTTGATCACCTGCAAGACGACTCCTCAATGGCAAAGGAAAATTGCTCGACATTTCATCATTACAGTTTTGATTTTTATAGAGTTGTGCTTCTTTGTCTTCCGTCCCTTTGAGTTTCTACCGAGAAATCACACCTCTGGCATGCACCTGTCACTGTCAATCAACCTTTGCGCATATGAGCCGCCAGTTTTGAAACGGCCCCTTCTTGAATTTCTCGCCCCGACGAAAGGTTGTTAGACTTTCTTCGCCTCGGGTTGAGCTCCACGCGATCCGAAGACAATTTACTTTGTATTGTATGCTAACAGGGCATTTCCGAGTACTTTGCCTTATGACCCGAAGTCACTTTACTTTGGGTTTCGACCCGAAGTCACTTTACTTTGGGTTTCAACCCAAAGACTCTTTTCTTTGCCTTCTTCGGCCATACAGGTGCAATCCAACTTCTCTATACACTTCTTCTCCTTTATTCTGAAAAAACACAAAAAATGTGGGTACCACATCCTCCATGCTTGAGTCCATACCTAAAGCTCCTTCTTTAGAATCTGATTCCCAATAATCAGAAGATGATGTATCTGAATGTGAAGTGTTGGTGGTGTTAGTAATTGGAACTATGACTCTATGGTTTGATCGCCCAATCCTTAAGTCCCCTTTGTGCCATTGTTCAGTTGTGCATGTTGCTCTCAACCATGGCCTGCCAAGAAGCAAATCATAGCTTGACTCCTTCAAGACTTGGAAAATCATGAGATCTTGAACTCCCATAACTAAAACTACCACCTTATCCATCACCCCTATTGGTCAAACTTGTTGCTTGTTTGCCATGCTCACCACAAACGTTGAAGGTCTAGAGGGTATCATACCCAACTTCTTCATTAACCTTTCTAACGTGGCATTCACTATTGATCCTCCATCAACCAATGCATCATTGATGTTGTGACCATTCACTCTCACATCAATCTTGGAGGTATATTCACAAGCCTCCCATGGTACTGGTTTGGCATCCACCACCCCCATTGATACAGGAATTTTTTCCTTCTTCTTCCTCTTGCTCCTTGTAGAACTCAAACCACCTATAAGCTCATTTCTAAAGGTAGGGTTCAAAGCAATCAATTGGCCCACTGTGATGTTAACCTTATGACTACCAATATCTTCTAACACATTGTAGTTCATTGTTGCTTGGAGATCAAGAAGTCCTCCATTTCTAACTTCTTTCTTGGAGTCTTTGTTGTTGATGGTATTGAGTTGCAAGTGCTCCTAGTAGCTATAGGAGTATCCTTGGTAGGAGTAAATCCTTGAGAAGGGTGCACATCCTTTGCAAAACAAGCTCTCTTCTTCTCTTGTGCCAAAAGTTCCAAATTAAGACTCTTGGAGTTTGAGCATTCTCCCTTCTCATATTTACTCTCAACCACATCTATGGATGTTATCTCCTTACCTTTGTTTGGATTAGGAGCCCCTTGGGTTTCACTACCTCTCTCTTTCCCTCTATTGGCTCCCTTATAATCCCTTCCTCCATGGTAAGTGGAATTTGAGCAATTCCTTTGGATGTGGCCTCTTCCTCCATGACCAAAACAATTTCTGTCATTGAAATTTTTGGTTGGTTGAGCTCCTCTTTATGGATAGCTTCCATAACTCCTAGGCCCTCTCCCTTAATTTTGATCTACCTCTCTCTTCTCACATAGTTGCGCCACATTGATCTTGAGATCTGCAAGTTGTTCTTTGATGGTTTGAAGTGGATCTTTTGGTGGAGGTGCAAGAATTGGAGCAACTATTAATTGAAGTGAAACCCTTGCCACCAAAGTATCAGTAGTTCCATCATACTTTTAACCTTGAGGAGGATGCACAACCTCCTTCACCAACCAAATCACTCTCATCCCCTTCCAAACTCTCCTCCATACAAATTGTGATCTTGATAGCTTCAACCTTGGAAGAAGGTTTCTCATATCTCACCTTGCTTCTAATTTTTGGTCTCAACCCTCCCACAAAATTCTTTGTGAGCATAGCTCTTATGCCAATCATAGTAGTCTCTACATCATCCCCACCCTTCCTCAACATTATGCAAAATCTGGACTCTAACTTCTTCATTCTCTCCACATAGACTCTCACTTTCTCTCCATCTCCTTGCTTGAGAAAGGTAACCTCACTCATCAATCTCTCATAACTCTCATTTGGAAGAAAGTTCTCAATGAGTGCTGAAGTCAAACTCTCCCAAGACTCTTCTTGCCCATCTTTCCTCTCTCTCTTTTGGTATTCTGACTCATACCATGTAAGTGTTACATCCTCAAAGAAATCTAGTAATAATGAGGCCTACTCATTCTTCCTCCTCTCATTGTTTCCTATGCAAGCTCTCTTGAAGTCTCTCACAAAGGCCTCCAAATCTTCTCCATCCTTGCCATAGAAAATTGGAAGTTTCCCCATCGTAACGGCTCACTATCTTTCTTTTCTCCCAATTCTTTTTTCTTTTCTCTCACTCTATAACTAAAAGAGTATGTACATGACTAACACCATTCAAGAGTAATCCACCCTAGGAAACACAAGAGGTTCAGGTTGCTCCAAGATTTCTATAACAATATCAAATCCCATAGTGCATATTAATCAAACTCTCATGGATAGTTTATCCATAAGTTGAAATATTTTCTCCATCACTAATCTTGAGAACTAGCTGATGAAGGAGGTAATATTTCTGTAGTTGCACTAAGACTCTCTCCAAGATCCTTCACCAAAGTCTCCAAAAGTGCTTTTACTCCACTATACTCATGTCCTTTTGGAAGTCATTCCACTCCACAAACCTCACACAACTCCTTGGTCTTAGATCTTCTCCCTCCCAATCTTGGTGAAGAAGGCCCAACATGCAAACCCAAGTCATCTGCTTTCATTCAATCTCTTGCTCTCAAAGGCCAATAGACATGAGCTTGCCTTATGTCCCTTCTCTTCATATAAAAAGAACTTAGACTCACTCTTTCCTCCAAATGGTGTAGGTTTTTGGATCCTCTTAACACTCTCTTTCAAATTCTACTTTAAACTCTCTTTTCCTCAAATTGACCCCTTCAATCACCTCAAACCCTTGGGGAACCTTGCATAGCCTCAATTTCTATTCTTGGTGACCTTCTATATTCCCAAGATGGGTCTTCACACTCAAACATGCTTTTTTGTTGCTCTCACATTCCTCATGCATGCAATCTCAACTCTACAGAATTGACCCTTCCTCACAATGTAACTCAAATCTCTTTACTAGTAAGTCGTGGTCTTTTGAAATTTTTCAAATTTGATCACAACTCTAGGGCATGCCTCCTTGCAAAATTTCAGATATTTTCATCAAGCCATTTGGCATAAGCACCTTTCTATTCAGCACATATATTTCAGATTGGTCTGAAAACCACCCCCTTAACTTTAAAAACTCTTGGCACAAAAATGATCTCTCTCTAATTTCCATGCCAAAAGGTAGGATAAAATGCACTAAATTTTCTTGGAAATTTCCAAAACAATCCATTGAAATTGAATAAATGGCAAACTCTGTACATTTTCCAGAGAGCATGTAGTTGTAGGAGCAATTTACCCTATCAACTTCCAAAAATTCTAACTTAGTGCGCATAGTAGCTCTCACAATAATTTCAACTATGCTAACTGAAGGATAACCCAAGCTATTTCAAGTTCTGATCTCAAAATTCCAAGTCTAGTAATTTCAAGTCCAGATCTCAAACTTGAGACTTTGCACAAAATCACCATAATCCCCAAAATCCACAATCCACAATCCACCTCACACAATCTCTCCAAACCCTCTCATGTGTACAAGATGTACAAAATCACCTCAAAGATATCATAATGAACTATAGGGTATTAAAATGGGTTTTGGTTCTCTAACATTAGTTCAGCCCTCTCCTCTCCTAATGTTCTCTCCAAGTGAGCTCTCATAGTCTCCTTCTATCTAATATAGAATTGTATCGTGGAACATTATCTTGCCTTCTAGAGAGGTCTCGGCAACGGAACCAAAAATGTGAGACGGCCTGCCTCTCACTCAAGATGAACCTCTGATGGCTACTATAGTAGCGCACCATGGACTAAGAAGGTAAGGAACCTCAACTCCATCATACTCCTCCAAGGCTAACACTCCAAGACTCAAGACATTGCTCACTATAGAACTCAATATGAGAGAGATATAGTTGCAAATGAAAGGATGATGAGTACCACCTCACCTTTAGCTTATATGCTTGTGAAATAGTTATGCACCAAAGTTACTAATTATTGGAGTAACTCAAGTTATTAGGATTAAGTCAAATAAAGTCAAAAAGCTAAAGGAATATCCATACTCATGGGAATATTCTCCTAAGCATGTGGTCTTATCTTGACCCAACCACTAAGTCAAGGATTCCTTCACATGGGCTTTCCTTGGACTATAGAAGAATCCAAAACAAAAAGGCTTGCAAGCCCAAGAGTTGTCAACTCTTTCCTCAAAGCCAAACACCTAGGAATAATACCAAGTCAACACACTAGAATCCAAAATAGTGGTGCTCATATTTTCCACTTTCTCTAAAGTAAGGTTCTCTCTATCTTAGCTATGATTAACTTTAGCTAATCATGACTAATGTAGAACAATCCTTCATCCATATAAATAATATCTCTCAAGTACTTGTAATACCAAGCTAAATATCACACACATGCCACATACATGCATAAATACCACACACATGCATAAATGGGTGTTACAAACCTAACACTTGACACTTGGATGCCTCTAACATTATTTGAATAGTGGTAATATTGGTGCAAAACCCATTGCTTGCTCTCTCTTATCGGCATTGTTGTCAGGAAAAGAATCTGTGCATGTCATTGACCCCGGTTTGGTATGAGAGCTAAGTTCTTGCATTACACTAGCTTTGGATGTATTTACATTACTGAGTGTTCAAACATTTGCCTTGGTGAAGTCGGTAATTCCTTTCATGTTTTTGTAGGCCAAAGGGTTCCTAAAAAGGTGTATAAACTCAAGAGTCCGTTCAAAATTTTAAAATTTTAAGACTTTTTTTTTTCTTTTTTTTTTCCTTTTCATGGGCTCGGGAATTTCCCTGTGTTACAAACACTTGTGCCTAAGCTTGTATTACATGGGCCATGACTAGGTTCATTGGGCCTAAGAGTTACCTTATTTATGGCCAAACTTGGGACTATCTTGCTTCAAGGAGAGTGCCTAGAAGAACAGGGAAGATTGAAGTGTTTTCATTTTTTTAGTAGCGGTTCTAACAAGGCATAGGGTTTGAGAATATTTGGAAGGGTCTAAAGAAGGGTTTGGGGAGAAGATCCTAGGAGAACCGTGTGATGGGAAGGAAGGAAAGGGAAGGACTGGGTAGATGTGCGCAGGTGATGTGGTCTGTGACATAGTGTGAAGGAAGAGAGGAAATTTGAGGGCAGTAAGGGCTGGACTGGACAAGAGGAAAGGGGGAATTTTTGAGTTTTGGCTGGCCCTGGTCTGTGATAGGAAGTGAAGGAAGAGGGGAAAGTTGAGGGCAGTAAGGGCTGGACTGGACAGGAGGAAAGAGGGGATTTTCAAGTTTTGGCTGGCCTAGTCTGTGATAGGAAGTGAAGGAAGAGAGGAAATTTGAGGGCAGTAAGGGCTGGACTAGATAGGAAGAAGGGAAGATTTTTGAGTTTTGGCTGGCCTGGTCTCTGACAGGAAGTGAAGGAAAAGAGGAAATTTGAGGGCAGTAAGAGTTGGACTGGACAGGAGAGAGGGAGGAGTATTTTTGAAGTTTGCTAATGCCTTTAACTGGACAGGATGAAAAGTGAAGAGCTGAGGGGAATTTTTGAAGGATTAGGTCTTGGACTGTGAAATAGAGGGAGGTGTATTTTAAAAATTTTATGGTGCCTTGAATTGGGCTGGCTGAAAAGTGAAGAGCTGAGGGGAATTTTTGAAGGATTAGGTCCTAGATTGTGAAATAGAGGGAGTAGTATTTTTGAAGTTTGCTGATGCCTTGAACTAGACAGGATGAAAAGTGAAGAGTTGAGGGGAATTTTTGAGGGATTAGGTCTTGGACTGTGAAATAGAGGAAGGAATATTTTCAAATTTTGCTGGTGCCTTGAACTGGGCTGGATGAAAAGTGAAGAGCTGAGGGGAATTTTTTAAGGATTAGGTCTTGGACTGTGAAATAGAGGGAGGAGTATTTTTGCATTTTGCTGATGCCTTGAATTGGAATGGATGAAGAATGAGGAGCTGAGGGGAATTTTTTAAGGATTAGGTCTTGGATTGTGAAATAGAGGGAGGAGTATTTTTGAAGTTTGCTGGTGCCTTGGTCTGTGACATGAGGAGTGAAGTGTAGGAGAGTATTTTTGAAGGTTTGCTTGTGCCTTGGTCTGTGATAGAGGACAGAGGGAAGGAGATGGCTTTGAGAGATTGGCCTGGACAGCAAGACATTGAGTAGGAATTTTTTGAAGGATTTGCTTTTGCCTTGGTCTGTGACAGAGGACAGAGGGAAGGAGATGAGCTTCGAGACATTGGCTTGGACAACAAGACATTGAGTAGGATTTGTCAAAGGTTTTGCTTGTGTTATAGCCTGTGATAGGACAGGAAGGAAGGGGAAATTTTGAGGGCTGGCTTTGGCTATGTAGGAGCAAGGAGAGAAATGTTGGGAGGGTTTGGCTTGATCTGAACTATAGGAAGAGAGTGAAGGGAAAAAATTTGAAGGGCTTGTCATGGCTTGTGACAAGACAAGAGAAAAAGAGAAGGTTTTTTGAGGGTTTTGTTGGCCTGGTCTGTGATAGGACAGAGGAAGAAGAGAGAAATGCTTCGAAAGGTTTTTTGGTTGTGATAGGACAGAGGAAGGTGGAGAGAAATGCTTCAAGAGGCCTTTTTGTAGTAACAAGACCAGCAGAAGGTAGAGAGAAATGCTTCGAGAGGCCTTTGGGCAGTGATAAGACCATGGAAAGAATTGAAAATGCTTCAAGAGGCCTTGGCTAAGAGGGAGAATCAGTAAGGGTTTCAAGTGGACATGGGCTCAAGGAGAAATCCTCAAGGGATTTGGCTCAGCCTGCTGAGTGACAAGAAGAGAGAAAAGAATTTTGAGTTGGGTTTTGCTTTGGCTTGGAAAGGAGTGCAAGAGAGAAGGAGAAATTCTGGAGGGTTTGTTTCAGCTTGCTGGGTGACATGAGGAGAGAAAAGAATTTTGAGTTGGGGTTGCTCTGGTTGGACAGGAATTGGAGTGAATTTTTGGAGAGTTGGCATGTTGAGGAGAGATGAGGATCTTTGAGGGCTTTTGCCCTGAGCAGTGAGAGGTAAAAGGAGATTTTCAAAGGATTTTTGCCCTGAGCAGTGAGAAATAAAGGGAGATTTTTTAAGGGTTTTGCTTTTCCGTAAGCAGTAACAGGTGATATGAGGGTTTTCAAACTAGGTTTTCCTAGCAGTTGGACAGGAGTAGGAAGGAGAGAGGTTTTGAGTTTTCGTGTGACAAGTAAGTGACAGGAGGACAGGAGAAGAAAACAAGGGTTTCAAGAGAGCTGAGAATTTTGATAGGACCAGAGGAATTAGGAAAAATTTCTAGAGAGCTTTGGCTAAAGAGCAAGAGAAGGAATTTGAAATAAGGAGTGTGCAGGCAGTGAGAGTGGAAGAGAAGGAGAACTTTGAGAGAGGAGGCTTTGGGCAGAAGAACAGGGAAACCAAAAGAGTTTGGAGAAAGGCTGCAGGGAAGAGTCTTTGAGAGAGAAAAAGTTGAACTGGATTGAGTTGGAAAAAGTTATGCTTCATGAGAGAAAAGGCTGAACTGGTCTGAACTAAGAGTCATGCTTCAAGAGGATTGAGAGAGCAGGGGAAGTGAAGGGAGGGAGTTCTCTCAAAGGACAGTGCAAAATTTTGAAGAGTGAAGATCTGAACAAAAAGAGAGGAATAGTGGAGGAACATTCGAGATAGAAAGGACTTTTCAGAGGTTGGCTTCTACTCTGGTCTGTGACAAGGACCAATGAAAGGTAGACAGATCTTCAAAGGATTAGGTCGAAAAATCAGAAAGGAGAAAAGCTTGGGAGCAAAAGAAGGATTTTTGCAGGAGGATGTAGGGTTTGCTGAAGAGTTGACATGGAAGAAATCTTGCAAAGGAACACAGGGGAGTGTGAGGGATTTTGAATGTGCCAAAGTGCTACTAAGGAGGAAAATATCAAGGGACTTGGACTGTGATAGGAGGACAGGAAGAAGGAGAAATTTGAGCAAGAATTGGATTGGAGACTATGATAAGATCAAGAGAGACATTAGGATTCATGAGATGTTTGGAAAGAATGCTCTGCTGAGGAGGTGACAAGAGAGGAAGGAAGTTTTTGAGAGAAATCTGCTGGCTGAGCATGGCAAGAGAGTGAAGAGAGAAATGCCAGAGATGACAACAATACAAATTCATAGTGACGGGAGGGGAGAATCATCAAAGGGGATCTGCCAAGCAGCAATCTTGGGGCGTCATGCAGAGACCTGCAGACAAGAAGCTAAATGCTGTAAGGGATAGGAGTTAGGACCTAGATGTTTCCTGTTCTATATATGCTTGATTAGACAATGTGCTTGACTCAAAACTATTCAGTCTGAGTTTTGATCATTCTGAAGAATTTATGAATTTTTGGAGAACTCAATGCGGTGATGGAAGTGACATTCCTTGTGAATGAATGTGTATGTAAAAAGATAAGCGAATAATGATAAGAAAAGAATGAAACCTTAGTACTCAGTCTGGTCCAAGGAAGTGAGTCAGGTCTTTGGACAAAATCCCAGGGTAGAATCGGTTGCATGACCTGTGGACTAGTCCACGAATCCTATCAAGTTTGTGCTTTGGCCAAGTCTAACTGTCACAGCAAAAACCCCACCCACCTAAGAATGATAGACCAAGAAAAGAGCCTGGAATGATAGACCAAGAATAGTAGCCAGAGAACAAGCAGGAAAATTTAACCTAAAGCCTATGCAAGTATTCATTGACGAGGATCAACACCTGACAATCTCCCAAGAGAAGTTGTTGTCATAAATCTAGAGAACAAAACCAGTGCCAGACTATGGAAGAACTGTTGAGTCTATGACAAACAAGACAGCCTAAGCACATGCAGCCAGGTGCCTAGTGCAATCTCGAGACCTTACAATCCCCGCGACAGTGTTAGGCTCCACCAATTGCTATAATTGTGAGTCTCAAACTAGTCCAAGACCTCCTTCTCAAAAACCATGGGAGCTTGGGAAACTCATAAGTGTGGGAAAAGCGGCTTGAGGCTATCCAACCAGGTTCACCATTGTTGTAAGTGACCTATCACCCACTACCACCATTTGAGACTAACGCTCAACATCCAAGATGTCATCAACAATGATGTGGTCTAGTTGCTAAATCCTATCATAAGCGTGTTGTAGAACCTCTCTAGGTAAGAGATTCATCCATCAAAGATGAAGACAATGAGCCCATGATCCCATTCTAGTTCCATCTAAAAACATAGTAGGTCCTATCTTAGAATGGACCTAACATGTGCTTGCCACCACCCTAGTGCAAGAATCACCCATCAAAGGGACGTTCTCTTAAATGTAAGCTGGAGAAACAGACTGATGAACCTAGAGATGTCACAGTATCCGTAACATCCCCCAAAACACACTAGAACAAGGATTCTAAAGATCTAAACCTTGGGCCAATGCATGTATGTTCCTAACATGTCTATCCAAAGATCACCAAATCAATGGGACCATGTTTCTCCAAATCCTACACCCCCAGTAAGGAAATATCTATTAGTAAGGTCTTTTGGTAACCCTTGACTATTGATATCAATAACAACTAATGATATTGATAGGCCAAGTATGCCACATGATGTAGAGACTTGTCTAACAATCTCATCTCTCTCTACATACAAGTATCTCTATACTCGTATACCCGCCTGTAGTATTGTAGATAGTCCAATACTAATCCCACTAAACAACTCCAATAGACATACTCTCTCTATTGGATACTACCAAGCAATGAGTATGGTATTCAAAGGTGTCAAAGTAATTGACTCTAGAGGCTCATCCTCACATTGGTCCCTTGGTGGTACAAAGGCTCCACTCCAAGCCTACTGCAATAACCAATATGCATGTTGCTGCAATGCCTCCTTTGAACTCCATAATGGAACATCCAAAGTGGATAGAAAAATCCTACTTGTACTCCAAATCCAAGTGATCTCCTTTGGTATTGGAGTATTCATTGGAGTATTCTCCCCTCCAATAAATCACTAGGCCAAGTAACAAAACCACTAAAATTTGAAATAGATGTTGACATGGTACCGGTGTCATCGGGAAAATAATCTACATGTAGTATTGGTGCCATTTGGTGTGAATTTTCCATGTTATTGAACTCAAGAGTTTACGTTATGGTGAAACCGGTATTTGTTTGTGTTCCTGTAAGCTCAAGGATTTTCTCTTGTGTTAAGGGAGGGAGGAAATTGAGTGGTGGATTTTCTTTAAGGTTACATAAGCTTGGGGTTTATTAGCATGTCACTTAAGCATTGGAGTTTGTTATTGGGTTTATGTTATTGGGGTCTCAAGAGTATTTTAATTGGGGGCAATAGCAGACAATTTTGGGGAATTGTGACAAGGTTTATGCTTCAAGAGAAAAGGCTGAAGGGGAAAAGAAAAGTTTAGGTGGACAAAGAGCCAACTTTGAAATGCCTTAGGGTTGTGACAGGAGAGAAAGGGTTTTCAAGAGTTGAGGGAGGACTCTTGCAGGGCTAGAGGAATTTTCAAGATGCCTTAGGGCTGTGATAGGGCCAAGAGAAGATTTTTGAAGGTTGAGTGAGAGTGTTGCAGGCTAGAGGAGAATTTCAAAATGCATTAGGGCTGTGACAGGGCCAGGAGAAGTTTTTTGAAGGTTTAGTGGAGTGTTGCAGGCCAGAGGAGAATTTCCAAATGCCTTAGGGCTGTGACAGGAGAGAAAGGGGAGAGAGGAGAGTTGAGAGAGGACTCTTGCAAGGCCAGGAGAGAATTTTGGAATGCATTAGGGCTGTGATAGGGCCAGGAGAAGATTTTTGAAGGTTGAGTGAGAGTGTTGCAGGCCCGAGGAGAATTTCAAAATGCCTTAGGGCTATGACAGGAGAGGAAGGTTTTTGAGAGTTGAGAGAGGACTCTTGCAGGCCAGAGGAGAATTTCAAAATGCCTTAGGGCTGTGACAGGGCCAGGAGAAGTTTTTTGAAGGTTGAGTGAGAGTGTTGCAGGCCAGAGGAGAATTTCAAAATGCCTTGGGGCTATGACAGGGCCAAGAGAAGATTTTTGAAAGTTGAGTGAGAGTGTTGCAGGCCAGAGGAGATTTTCAAGATGCCTTAGGGCTGAGACAGGGCCTGGAGAAGATTTTTGAAAGTTGAGTGAGAGTGTTGCAGGCCAGAGGAGATTTTCAAGATGCCTTAGGGTTGAGACAAGGCCAGGAGAAGATTTTTGAAAGTTGAGTGAGGGTGTTGCAGGCCAGAGGAGATTTTTGAAATGCCTTAAGGCTGTGAGAGGAGAAGAAGGTTTTTGAGAATTGACAAGGACTCTTGCAGGCCCAGAGGAAATTTTCAAGATGCCCTTAGGGCTGGACAAGGAATGATTTTGAATGTGGAAGGATGTTTATTGTGAGAATGTTGATAGGAGAGCAAATTTTGAATGAAGAATGTTTGTTGTGAAGAGGTAGACATGGAATGAATTTTGAATGTAGAGGATGTGCTGTTGAAAATGTAGCAGTGAAGAATTCTCACAAAGGACAGACTAGATAAAGTGAATGAGAGACTGGACAGAGTAAATGAGAGACAGGACAGGAGTGAATGAGAGACAGGACAGGAGTGAACTATTGAAGAGAGATTTTTGAAGGTTGCTTGGCCTTGGTCTGTGATAGAAGGAGAGACAAAACTTTCAAAAGTGCTATTGAGCATGACAATGGCCAGATGAACAAATGGCAGGGAGTATGCCTTGAAGGTGTGCAGGGGAGAGGAGAGAAATTTTTGCAGGAAAGCAAAGGCCTTGAGAGTGCAGGCAAAAATGGGTTTCTTTGCAAGAGAATGAAGGACCTTGCAGGAGAGAGAAGGCTGGACAGGAAAGAAAATTTTGCGGGACTAGTAGGGCTGAGAGAGGGTTCAGGAAGGAGAAAGGGTTTGCAGAAAGAATGTTCCCCAAGAGTTGATGCTTGGACAGCAGAAGTTTAGAGAAGGGCAGTAGGGCTGAGTGTGGATCTACACGAATTGGCAAGGAGATTGAAAGAGAGGATAGTTTCAAGCATTTGTTGGGCTGGTCTGCGACAAGACAGAGGAACAAGAGAGAGATGCCTTGAGAGGCCATTGGCAATGACATGATCAGGGCAAAAAATTTGAAATTGAAGAGCTGATGGGTGTTGGTGCAAGGAGAAATTTCAAGGGAAAAGGCGGACAAGTGACATGAAAGACGGAGTTAATGCTAGCACAGGGCTTTGAGAATGGAGGTCAAAGATAGTTGTGCACTGAGTTGCTGATAGAAGTTTTCCAAAGGGAGAGCTGAGAACATTTCATGAAAGATCTTGGCTGATAACAGAAAATTTTGCAAGGAAACATTGATGGGAGTGCAACTGGGAGGTGAAGAAAAGGTCTGGAGGGTGAGTTGCCTTAACTGTTATCAAACAGAGTGTGTGTGAGAAGTGCCAGCTGAAGTGAAGTTCTGTCATAATTTAGTGTAGACACTATATGAACTAGAATTGGTTAGGTTGTTGATCTTGTGAACCTCGCATCTGAAAATTTTATGAATGACAAATCCTGAGATGATGGTGTGTTTGACCTGTGACTAGCGTCAAGAAAGCTCCATTTTAAAAGTTCTCAATCCATCTATATGAATGGTTTGACTTAGTAGTCTGGCCAGGTTGAGCTGAATAGAATACTAGTTGTTGTTCGTAAAAATTCTAGCCTCTCCTAGGAACCGTCAGGTCCCAAAACCATAGCTGAAACCGCGTGAGCTAGCTAGTTTTGTGAAGGCCAAGGACAAACATAAACCGTCAAGAAACCGGACCTCATGAAACACAGAAAACCCTAAATTCTTATAGAGCTGAGAATTCCCAGCACACCCGGAATAGGAAGAGGATGTCAATCTATAAGGACTCTAACTCAACTACTACAAGGACAAACTAAGCACAAGCAGCCAGGTGCCCGGTGCACTCTCGAGGCCAAACAAATTCCCCAACACGGGACTGTAGTGAGCCAAGACTACCACTACTAAAGTGTATAGCAACATACCCATCCTTCACCTAATTGCCAACCTAGTCTATAGGAGGTTGTCTCCTCCCAATAGTCAATATTGAAACCCATGGGGTATAACACTACTCCTCCAACTAACATATCATATGACTCAGCCATTGTCACAATGGCCTAAGCTCTCACCATAGAATTATTAGTTAGTTGACCGGGCTGAATCTGAACAACAAGCTCTCACATGTGATGTATAGTGTAGAACCACCACCTAGAGATGTTTGGATCTGAAATGAACACCTCTCCACATTGGTCTTTTGTAACTCCAAATTGACAATTGCAACCTTCCCTAACATAAAGGGTTGTGCACTAGATCTAATAAGACCCTTCGTGGTGTATAGACCTTCCTTGAAGGTCCCACCAAAAAAAAAATCCCCCCTTTGTTTATCCAATAAGACAACTCCAGGTGTAAATTGTGCTTGCTCAAAGGCGGGTCTAGCAGGTAACTCCTCCAATCTAGCCTCTAGCCATTGCTACCTGCCATAAACCACTAGTTGTTGAGCAGATCCCATGCTCCTCAACCAAGTTAATTCTACTATCAACCACCTTTGATTAAGTAGTAGGAACCACATCATCCCTATTGTCACAAAGCATGGCAACCAACCAAAACACTGGGGTTTGGTCAACTCCCAATGTACATATGTCCCTGGCTGAGAAGAATAGAAAGCACATAATCAACTAAGCCACTTTCAACATTGTGCTAGACTCAATCTGTGTAGAAGCAGGTAGCTGACTAGTAGGTAGTCCATCATGCATCCCATTACCAACTACCACACTTGCATAAAGATGTCTAGAAGCCATAGATGACATCTATAGTGCCTTAGAGAGTGTAAAAGATTGGGGAAGTTTGACATGTCTACCGATGATTCCTCTATGTGAGTCCAACTCCATTGATGTTCCTCTAGGCTCTGGAGCATGTACTGCACTCCTAGTCACTACGTCAGATGCATCCACATGTGTTGCTATGTCATGAAATCTACAATGTCTCTATCACCCGTATATGCAGTGGAAGCCTTAGCACCTGAATCTGATCTCCTCTGAGCTTTGGCCATGCTAGCCAATCTTTGCTCCAATTGCTCAATCTGAGTAGCCATGATTGTATCAAAAGTAAGGGCAAGTATTGCACCTCTACTAGGTGTGGATCCTCTACCTCCACCTCTACCACCTTGTCCTCCATGACTTGGAGCTCCTCTAACACCTACCGTAGCAGCTCTACCACTTCATAACTCTAAGTGTAAGTCAAAGCATCGATCACTAGTATGACCAAATTTGTGGCAACTGCTCACACTATCTCTATGTTGACTATGATGCACTAGAGGTATTAGGTCCGCTGCCCTAAGTGCACTCTCTCTTATGATGAGGTCCACCACAAGTCCAACAAGCAACACCACCACTCATTGGCTACTTTTGACCCAAAAATGAAAGTAAGGTTCTGGCCACATTAGGCCCTCCACTCACTCCATAGGATCTAGGCTATCTACCTTGTCCTCAGAAACCAACATGGCATGGTGCACTTTGTTGCACTCAGAAAGAAGTACAGTTGTGGATGAGGTCTCCTTACCAAATCCAAATCTCACTACTCTCTCTTCCACCATGTTGAGCTCAATACGCTCAGCCAAACCAAAGACCACTGCCAAAGTAGACAAAGTAGCATGTAGCAACATAGCATCACAAACTCTACATTGCAACTCCTTGTCTAATATCCCATACTAAAATTGGATTGCTTGGGCCTTAGTAAGTCCTTGTGTAAAATTGATCAACCATCTCATGCGAGTGTATGCCTTGCATAGGCTCTTTCCAGCCTTTTATTGGAACTCCTACAAGCTCCTTAGCTTGTTAGTCTTGTAACACCCATTTGTGCATGTGTGTGGTATTATAATATTTATCTTAGTATTACAAGTACCTGAGAGATATTATATTATAAAGATAAATGATGGTTTTACATTAGTCATGATTAGCTAAAGTTAGTCATAGCTAAGATAATAGGGACCTTACTTTAGAGGAAATGGAAAAGATGAGCACCACTATTTTGGATTCTAGTGTGTTGACTTGGTATTATTCCTAGGTGTTTGGCTTTGAGGAAAGAGTTGAGAATTCTTGGGCCCGCAAGCCTTTTTTTGGGATTGTTCTATAGTCTAAGGGTAGACCATGTGAAGGAATCCTTGACTTAGTGGTTGGGTCAAGAAAAGATCAAATGCTTAGTGTAATTTGCCCATATGGATGGATATTCCTTTATACTTTTTGATTTGACTTGACTTTTAGTCTAGTAACTTGAGTTACTATGGTAAATAGTAACTTTAGTGCGTAACTATTTCACAAGTATATAAAACAAGGGATGAGGAGGTACTCATCATCCTTTTATTTGCAACTATCTCTCTTTCATTGAGTTCTCTAGTGAGCAATGTCTTGAGTCTTGGAGTGTTAGCCTTGGAGAAGTATGATGGTGTGGTACACACATTTTTTGGTTTTGGATAGTTTTTAGGAAATTTTGAAGAAGGACTACGTTAGTAAAGCTTAAGGAGGGCTAAAATGGGAAAGAAATAAGAAGAAGCGTGTGTTTGGGGCCAAACCCAAAGTCAACCTCGGGTCAAGACCAAAGGACCCGGGATGGACGAGGGAGGAAGAAGAGGAAGGGGACTTCATATTGAGCAAGGTAGCCTGATCCAAAGAACATGTAACAAACTTCTTTGGAGTTGGCAAATCAAGAAAGTACACGAGAAGAAAGTAATGACCTTGGGATCAAGAAGTTCTTGATAGTGATAGGAAACAACCCCACAGAATTGGTGACTAGAGCAGAGAAACAATTGAAGAATGGCCAATCAGCGCAGGACTATAAAATTGAGAGTTTTGCAAGGAAGTAGCACAATGTCCAGATGCTACCCTATCCCTATTTAGAGTCAACCCAAAGTAATGCAAATTGCAAATCCATAGGAAGACGAGTGGGTAAGGATCTTGGGAATGATCTTCCACAAGAAGAGGGTGAGGAAACACACGATGGCCCCAAAAGTGAGTAAGTAGAGTGCGGTGAGGGGACTTGCAATTTGTAGACTAGAAGTAGTAGCACGGATCAAGGGCCAAAAAGAGATTTAAGCTTAAAAGTCACCTTGCAACAGTTCAGCCACAAAAGGTGCAGAAGCTTAACCCAACGGCAGTGATGATGACAAGAAAGGAAGCAAAATCGGAATCCAAAGAAGAGTCCGGAAGAGAAACCGGATTGAAGGGCAAAGCATTGGGAGAAGAAGAAGAGTTCACCCTGCAAAGTGAAGATTGAGTAGTGGCAGTGAAGGCAAGGTGAAGGTTCAGCAGACTTGAAAGCAGATGGTGGATATAGGGAAGCCAAGTCTAGAAGTTTCTACAATTGAATGGGGGGTGAGAAGAAGGAGGAAGAAGGAGTCTTGGTACATCCACAAATTGTCAAAGGGAAGAATAGTGTGGGGCCTAGTAAAGTCACCATTGAAGAGGAAGAGAGCTCAGATTAGGAGACCTTGAAAGTACAAAGATCACAACTTTGGAGTAAGGTGCAAGAAGGAGTGTTGCTTGGAGAGGAAGACGAAGGCGAGCCAATGACAAGAAATATGACAGAGTGGAGTATTTGTCAAAAGTCATCTGCCTGCTATTGGTGTTCCTACATTAGAAGAAAGTAGAGATGGTGAGTGCCAATCTTGATATGCGCAATGAGTTGGCAATAGTAAAGAAGTGGAGTGCGGAAATTTTGTTGTTGAGAAGTAAGCCAATGAGAGTAGAGATGAAAGCCAAAGAACTTTGGGTTGAGGAGATTCTTTGGAGTAAGCACTCCAAAAAAATGAGGGAGGATTT